>CM057337.1:483250342-483850342 GCA_030015575.1 Agapanthus africanus
ATCTATTGGGGTCTGACGTTTACCACCCCTAGGCGAGATATGCGACATATCAGACGAACAGACCGGACTGTACGGTAAGTGTTACTGGTTGGATTCACAGGAGTGTGAGCGTGCTTGCTCGTTGATCTTCTGATCGCTCAATACCCGGGTGGCCGTTACGTTTAGCAGACCGCTTGCGGCTTGTGGGTGTTTAATATGATCATCGCCTGCTTCCGGCGTATTGACGAGTCTTTAGAGTCCTACACAGAGGTTTCCTGGCTCAAGCGAAACAAAATAGGAGCGCATATGAGATATGTGCGGGACTGAGAATAATGCGTGTATGTTATACCGTATTCTATTCTCGCGATGAATGTATCGATTGGTTGTATGTGATATAACTTAGTTATCGAATCGAAGATTGATTCGATAAGTCGATACATTGGATATTAGTCGGTCATATGCGATATGACCGGATCGTTAAATCAAGTGTTGATTAAATGATTTAATGTATAATTATATATTTGATATATTACTTTTCATTAACTTGTATTGGTTTACTTAAGATAGATATTCTCACTTGATATGCACATTGTATATATATGATATAGTTTTGTGCACTAGTTTGTATCATGTTTGATGATACATGCAAACTTGGGTGTGTATGATTAAACCATGATTAGGTTAATGGTTAGGGTTTGATTTACTTATTTATTTATTTCTTTTCATTTAATTTATGGCAAGAAATAAAATGGTTGCTTCTTTTGTTTTCACTTGAAGCTTCATGAAGCTTTGAAAAAGCTTTGACCATTTTGTTTCTTTCCTTAACCCTAACCATTTACTTTAACCCTAGTTTATTCTCTACACTTGTTAACTCACCCATGGTTGCTAAATGATAACCATCACTTCATTTTCTTTTTGAATTAATTCATTCTTATTCTTTCTTCTTCTTCTTCTTCTTCTTCAAGAAGAAAGAAAAAAACCTTTTCTTGAAAATGTTTAAGTGATGATTCCAAGTGAGAAATCCAAATCCAAAGTGAATCCACTTCCTATTTCTTCATCCTCTACCAGTTGCCATGTAGTATAGGGTGTTTTCTTCACAAGTTTCATGACTTGGTGAAGTTGGAGCTTGATCTTGAGTTGCCTCGATGTAGATCATCTTCGGCATCGAAGTCGACGACCTAGCCCGATCATTTCTTCGACGAAACCATCGCTAGAGTCCGGGATCCGATGATCGCAGCGGAGGGACATCATCATGGAGCTAAGGAAGTGGAGGACTGGATCAACAAAGGTTGTATTTCTTTTCACTTAGCAGTAAAGTTGTTTACTAGCTTGTAGTTTCGCCTAATTTCTAGTTAACGATCCGTATTAGGGTTTCTCGGCACCGAAATTTTTTGAAATTGGCATGGTTGATCAGTTGTAGAACCTTATGGGTGTTCCTAGGAACCCTACAGTGGTATCAGAGCGTAGCTAGAGCTTTAGGCGATGAGTAGACGATGTTAGAAACCCGATCGAACCCGAAACCCTAATTCAAAACCACTCTCTGTACATTTTCTGAAAAAGTGGTTTTTTCCAAATTAAAAATATGCAGAAAAATAAGCAGGGTTTTATATGAATTACTGTGCAAAACGGGGTCCTAACTCCATCAAACTGCCGCGGAACCGCGGCCTTACCCCACCTGGCGCCGCGGTTCCGCGGCCATACTGTTTCTTTGTTGACTGAACTTTGCACAGTAATGTTTCTATTTGACTCCTGTGTTTTTTGGGTAATTTTAATCTTTACTCAAGAGTTGAGTTTTCTGGGTTGTATTGGGGATTCGATGATTCGATCGGAATCTTTAACTGCGTCTATGAGTTTTTCGGGGTAATTTAGAATATGTTAAAAAGTTCGACCAGATATAAATACCCAATTTTTCCCCTGCCGGGAAATTTCCAATTGTTGGATTTTTCCGTAGTTTAATAACGTTCTAAGTAGTGCAAGTAACGCGATGGACCCTCTATAAGACAACAAACCTTAACTCGATTATGTGACCGTCTTGAACTGCCCTTTGAACCTTAGGGTTTGGGGCAGTACGGCGTGCCACATGTGAGGCGTTGGCTTGACCCTTCTACGGCTGGACCGTTGGTACTGAGGCATGAAGTGAATGTTTTTAAACTTATTTCATGTGTTGATCTGTTTCGGGAAAACTTGGGTGTTTGATTGTTCGATCGAAAAGTTTAACACTTTCTATTTATCTGGAATGTGATACAATATTTGGAATCCACAAGGAGTTATGAGATAACCGATTTGAATGTTATAAACATAACACTTTAGTCTCACTTGATCGGTTGCCACGGAATTTTGATGTGATCAAAAGTCCGTCGCAATCACGTAGCGTACGCGGATACTCGCCGGATAAACTTAATAGACAGCTACACCCATTAGCCCCGACCAAGTGGCTGTAGGAGAACCCCGTCGCCGAAAGCAACCGTTCGGGTGCTCGCGGTAGCGGTGTTCCGCCTTGGTGCACTTCATCGACGGTATCGGGGGTGCGGCCGTCTACTAAATTTTGCGACGAGCATTCGATCAGGATGTCGGGAATCTTGTTGAATTGCCCGACTTGATATTGAAAAGTGTTTTCGATTTTGAGACTAAAATGCGGGGTTTATAATTGTTAGGCATGTGATGTCTAAGGAATTCATTTGGTTAGGCATGCGATGTCTAAAGAGGTTGCGGATTCCAACCGTTGTAGTTTTACACTTTCTTTTCTGTGACCGTAAGTGTAATATGTGATATCGCCGGTTTCGTTGCTATATGTCAACGACAATTGGGATACACATGTTTACTTACGTTGATGACATGTGGTGTTATGTGTTGCTGGATATGTTATATTGGATCGTCGTGTTTGAATAGCCGGGGGTTTTATGTGAGATGAGTGTTTTTCATTTTCATTCATATAAAAACTTGTATGTAATATTCTTTTATTGGGGCATTTCCAGGTTGCGGAAGTTGTCACCGTTGATGTATATTATTTACTTTTCCGCACTAGGATAGACCCAAGGAGGAGGGCACAAGTAACCGGGTTCTGGAGTCCAGTGGGAGACCAACTCGAGGAGTTGAGTCCGGGTCTCCTAACTCTAGAATTGGTAGGGTTGCTTGCCGCTCTCGTAGGGGTCTAGGGGTGTGGGTTTGTCTATTCATCGCGACTGTGGAATCCGTGTTTTATACTGGCTCGTATTGAAAACACGGACGTCCTAGTATATCCAATGTTTCATATGATTCTTCTGCTGCGATATCTGTGATGTGATCATTTGATATGTTGTGATGGATACTGTATATAGTATATATGATATATTATATAGACGTTACTTATGTTTTGCACTGGCGCTAGCCCTGCCCCGCTCTGTCGTTAGTTACCTAACCTAACGGTGCACGAGGGGACATCGAGGCGAATGCGGATGGCATAAGTGTACGTCGTATTTATCTGTGATGTTTAGGTGTTTTAAATGATGGGACTTCATTAATATGATTAGTGAAAGTAAAAGAAACCTAAAGATGCTGTGGAATCGAATTTCAAAAATAAAACGGGTAGCTACAGTCTTGCTTTGCACAGCGGTATATATGATATATCCTGCACCTTATTCGATGAGGAAAGGGCCAACGATCCCTTCACCGGGCCGACGACCCCTTTAGCAAAACTAGAAAAGCCTAAAAAACACTCCATTTTAAAATCATTTGATTCTACAACGATATCAAGTTCATTACGCAATAGGTTTTTAGAAAAACCTGTCGTAGCCCTCCGTCATTTCAGATAAGTCCTACTTAGTATTCGTGCTACGTTTGTTGACCTCCGTCAAGGCGTAGTGTGCGGTAGCTAACTAGTATTTATCTGCTTATGCATATGATGCAGATTGGGTTAGGGTAGTCGTACGGCCTTGTTGACCTCCGTCAAGGGTCATGCGGGTGTGTTTGATTCAATCAAGAAATGACGGGTTGAACTTGACTAGTAGCCTATGGTTTGTTGACCTCCGTCAAGGTCATAGGGTGCTAGGGGAAAAATTATCGGGAATTTCAAGTGTTGAAATTTGCAATGAGATTGCATACCTTCTATGAGATAGTTAAATCCCGATACCCGCTGCCAGTAAGAGTTACTCCTGGGAGAGTTTTACACATTACAATTAGCCGATCAAGTAGGTGTCTAGAAAGGTGTTAACGAGGTTACGCCTCTAGGAAAACGAGGTTTACATTAATTAGGTTCGTGCGAAAGCACGGGGGACCTCCCTCAAAGTACCGACACTGGCCTGGCTGAAAGATTGGCGAACTTGTAGCGTGTAATTAATCCCGGCTAGTCTTTCCTTTTAGGGTTTGAAGGAAGATTTGATAAAAACAGTGGGAGCCATCCTGATTAGATAAAATAATAACCAATCTGATCTTGCAAGAGCGCACGCTGAGTGTTTTCTTCTCTCTCTCTCCATGTAGCGACCATATCATGCCTTAATCAAGATAATAATACGGATTATTGACCGAACCCGTTTGTTATACTGAGCTGGGGAACGTTGGTCCCTCTCCAACTTATAATTGTTATAAGACCGAGCAGGAAATTGGGGAATACCAGATTTCCCGTGCCGCCCTAACGAAGAAAGTGCATATGATGCATCTCCTTCGGGTGTGTTAGTTACAAAGAACTGTTTCTCTTTATCCTCTACGTCCTCGGTATATGATACCGGATCAGGATCCCAGATATGTAATCTGTTACATAGGGCTACAGAAAGGTAGAGAACTGAGAACGGGTGATAAGTTTCATGAGACAGAAAACGGTGCAAGTGTTGCAGCCAAGTCTGTTGGTCACTGTCACCCTGTATTCCAAATACAATGATTCTGAACGAATGTTATTAGATACCGAACCTGATATACAAAATCATATCAGTCTCTTTATTAGTAAAGAAATGATAAAATTTTGTATTGTTGGATAATGTTTTGAACATTTCCTATATCAAAAGTTGATCGGTTCAGGCACGTTATCTAAAAGCATTCATGTTCTAAATCAAACTACAGTTCTTAGTATACAGAAGACACACAAGAGGAAGAGTTCAGAACTGAACGAATCCTTCTTGAGATATTGTATACTAGGTCATATCAATGCGACCCGACTGGCTAAAGTTACATATAGATGCATATTTAAATCAGTTTGAATTTACATCTTGTGAAACATTGCCAGTCATGTCACAAAGATTAGATGACCATAGCTCTGTTTATTGGAAACAGAGAAAGAGTTAGTAAACTCTTGGGACTGATACATGATGATGTATGTAAGGTCCCTGTCTGCACATGCCAGGACTGGTTGTTTGTACTTCATTACATCCTCTGATAATCTCTCAAGATTCAGCCATATGTTTCTGTTGAAACATAAGTCCGAACCTTTTGAGATATTCACAGAATATAAGTTAGAAGTAGAGAACCAAAATACGGGTATAAGTGTTATGTCCTTTGATGTGATCAAGGAGGAGAATACTTGAGCACGGAATTCTTGGACTTTTCTAAAGGAGAATGAGATTCTCTCTCAGCATTACTCCTCCGAATACACCACAGCACGTCGGTGTATCGGGGCGGAGCAATCACACCCTATATGATAAGGTGTGCTCTATGATGAGTACTACTGAGATACCTATTTTCTTTTTGGGAGTTATGCACTTGAGAAGCAGTATACCTATTGAATAGGGTTCAAATCAAATCAGTTGCCTACCACTTCATATGTGATATGGAAAGGGAAGAGCCCATATCTTAAGTTAGTTAAGATTTGAAGTTGTCCGGCCAATGTCTGAAAGGCAAGATCTGGAAAAGCTCGAGGCAAGGTCTGTTCTGTAGAACTGGAAAGGTTCCAGCTATACAACCTACAGCAGATGATTTGGTAGAACCAAAATATTCAATACTAACCAACGAACCTCAGCCTCTCCGCCGATCTAGTAGGGTTCCTCAACCACCTGAGAGATACTTTGGTTTCTCTATGACAGTGGGAGCGAGGATTGCATCATGAGATGATGACCCAACTAGTTTCGAGCAGGCCATCGAGTGTTGGAGATAGTGCCCTCAGAGTCAATTATTGGATCACAGGCACGTGATTGTAATGATTGAGGGAGGACCTATCCCGGTAGGACAGTCTTACTCGAGATGATAGTATGCTATCTGGTTTATCTTTATCATCGTGTACTGCTTTAGGTGACCTGACAGGTCACTATTACACATTGATAGAGCCCCTAGGATTCTTGCTTGACCACCAGCAGTATGAGGGCGATCATATAAGTGGGAGCTGGAGGTCTATAAGCACATCCTTAAATGGTCCCTAGTCGTGGGAGATTCGAGACAGGGCATCGTTTCTCCAGAGTAGACTAGTGTATACAGTCGAGACCCCGACGAGGGGCGGTGGCCGGTCTCATAAGCCATTGGTGTCAGTTAGATCACCTAAGATGTATACAGGTGCTCATTGGGTTATGAGTACACCGGACAGGACTCGCCGGGAACATGCTAGTTGGTCATATACCAGACGTCAGATGGCAGTTCCCTGGTGACATGTGTACAGGTTAGTTCATCGACCTGGGGATCATCATTTGTCTCGTGTGAGTTCCCACTGTACTTTGATTACTACCCTACCACGCTCAAAGGAGACGTGCAAACAGGTTTTAGTTGGGTACAGTCCCGAGCCACATGGAGGCAGTGAGCGTATCTTCAGGGGTTCGTCTCTCCCGGTATTAGGGGTAAGGTCGCGCTGTGTCTAGGAGAGCCATTACACAAAGCCCTCGGCCGAGGCAGGAGATTTACTGGTAGGTATTCCAGTAGTATCTCAGGGTGTTCTGGGCTACGCTCCGACACGACTTGTACCGCTTTTGGGGGTCTGACTTTTACCAACCTCCAAGGCCCGCCATGCGATGCTCATAGACGAACGGACCGGACTGTACGGATATTCTCACTGACAGGCTCAGTAGGGTGTCAGGCTGAGTTCGCTCACAGACGTCCCTTTGGGTCAATACCTGGTAGCCCGTTACGTATTGGCTTATACCTCTGACGTGCTACTGGTTAAATCCACAACCAAGGTGTTGACGAGTCTTTAGAGTCCCCCACATTCAGTTACTCATGTTTCGGGCGAAAAGCTGTAGAGGCCTTATGGAGATATGGCAGGGTCCGATCATATATGTACAGTATTGCACGGATCAGGATCGGACGGTTAGTACTATAGGCCGTATGGACATATGGCAGGGTTCGATCAGATACGTGCAGTATTGCACGGATCAGGATCGGACGGATATTACTAGCCGGCTTTGGTTTAAGCCGGATCCTAGTATAGTACAGTGTAGACATTGTCTCATTGCATTTGTATTTCGGTCGGAATACAAATGCGGGTGTGTATGCACAGTATCGGGGTTTTCCTGTAATTTATTATGGGACCAGTTTTCTGGAGTTGCCAGTTTGCTTTCCGTTTCGGCCATTTTCATTTGTATCTTTCAATGGCCGAAGATTGGTGGAGGAGGGCATATTTGCATTTGTGCAAATAAGCATTTGTGGAGGGGGTCTTTTGCATTTTGTTGGATCATGATGGCTCACCATCACTTGACTTTCTTTGTGTCATGATAGCATGACTTTTGTGGACATGATTGTTGATGATGGTTGTGGTTGAGTGTGGGTTTGTGTTTTGTGATGATTTCCTTTCATGATATCTTTTGACCTCTCTCTCACTTGGATGAGGGTGTGGCTCCCTTCATTTTTGATACACTCTCACCCTCACATTCTACTCTCTCCCTCATTGTTTTGGCCGGCCAAGCATGTATGGGGCTGTCCAAATTTTTGGATTGGGAATTGTTGTTCTTTTCATGCTCCAAAAATCCCCAAGTCCCTCTACATAGTTCTTGTATCATCCCTCCACCAAAATGGCACCTCCATAAACCCCAAATGAGACACAAGCCTCTACACTATATTCTACAGCAAACCTTGGGCACGTCGACTAGCCAGCTTCGTGCCCGAGTTGCCTCGGCATTGAGGTGGGAGCCCGTAAAAGATGTAGGCGATGTGGTGCACTTCCGGCGACGAGGTGGAGACAGGACATTCCGCGGGAGATCGGGACGACGACGGAGGACTCGGATCACTCGGTATATCTCTATTCCCCTTCTTGTAGTTAGCTAGGACTAGTTAATGGTTCGATCCGGGTTTTAGTGCGCGGTGGTGCCGGTTTGCTAGTTTGCAAAATTAAAGTTTATCACCGCTTCCGCATTTGGCCGTCGGATTGACGGCCGGGGCGCCGCCGTGCACTTTCAGTGGTATCAGAGCCTCGCCATTAACTTAGTCTAGCTTTGTTTAATGTGTTTACATTTCCGATCGACCAAAATTCCAAAATCCGTGTTTTTCACATGCATCAGTTTTCTGTTGAAATTTTTTGGAGTCGAAAATTTTTTCAGGTTGTAAAAAACTAATGTACTGGAAGTTCTAAGACTACTGGAGAAATTCGACAAATTGATCGTTCAAGGGGAGCGCGGAACCGCGGCCAAACCCCACTTTGGGCCGCGGTTCCGCCGCAGTATGGAAAGTTCAATTGGTCAAACTTTTTCAGTGGGCTTCTGGGGTGATTTTAGGGGTTTTGGAATATTAATTTTGGGCCCAGAATTTCTTGGTGTGCTAAAGTAGTGCTTGGGGGCCCACCTGTTAAAATTTGATCGATCGGATATTTTAAACACATTATTTCACAGTATTTACATTATATCTGCGACCGTGAATGTCACTTGATCGGTAAATCCTGTCTAACTGCTATAGCCCGGTTAGACGGATTTGCGAACGTGATTTTCACGTTGATGTTTTGTGATTTTGCTGTGATGTTGCGGATCGGTCGTGGGGATAGCCTGGATGCAATGCTAGTACAGTGTTTTGTTGTATTATGTACATTTGATATTGCGGGGCGAGCTCCGACATGTGGACTGCCGTCACTGCCTGATTGTATTATTATTTTGGGGCACGACCAGGTTGCGGTCGATGTACCCGTTGTATGTATATTTTACTTTCTGTACTAGGATTACCCCGCGGAGGGGTGCACGGATAGCCGGATTCTAGAGGGCAACGGGCCAGCATCTCATGGCATTGAGACGGAGGGGGCTTCACTCTAGGATTGGCGGACTATTCGCCGCACTCGTAGGGGGTCCAGGTTGACCCAGGAGGGGTGCCCAAGTTACCGGATTCCGTGAAGTGCTGGGTGGTCCATTCACGGTGCTGAAGGGGGCTGCCTTGCTTCAAGTTTTGGCGGGTGACTTGCCGCGCCCGTAGGGGTCTAGGATTTCATTGCACAGGCTATCCACACGACCAGGGGAACGTCGGGTTTCAGCGGCTCTGTGAAACCCAGGGATCCCAGATATCTGTTTTATTCTGTGATGCTGTACATTTCTGTGATGTTGCATTTTATCACGCCTTGAGCGAATATAATATATTGGTATATATATTAGTAGATGTTGTATATGTTTTGCATCCGCGCTAGACCAGTCCCCGCTCTGTCGTTAGTTAGCTAACCTAACGGGTAATGACGGGACCCAGTGGTGAATGCGGATGGCATATACGTACGTCATATTATTTTCGTTCTTTGTGGTGTGATCAATTGATGGGACTGCATTGATTCGGATCAATGCAAGTTAAAAACAAACCTAATCTGATGTTGTTGGAACACTTTTCAAAAAGCTGTTATTGCAAGGACGTTCACTTTTGTTTAGCATCGTGGTATTCAGTTGGAATATCCTGCTCCTCAGTCGACGAGGCAAGGGCCGAGATCCCTTCACCGGGAGTGACCCCTTGGACAGAAGTTTGCGTCAGGGAAATAACTTCACTATAGCCGATTACTCTTTCTTTGCATCGTGGTATTCAGTTGGAATATCCTGCACCTCATTCTGCGGGGAAAGAGCCGAGATCCCTTCACCGGGAGTGACATCTTTAGCGAAGGTTTTCGTCACTATATTTTTTAAAGCTATCCGGTTCCTTCAACGATATCAAGTTCATTACGTTAAAGGTTTTCGCCAGAAACCATTCGTAGCCCTCCATCATTTCAGTTAAATATTCGGTAGTAGTCAAGCTATGTATTTTGACCTCACGACAAGGCATAGTGTTTGGTAGCTGCCGGGTATGTATCTGTTGCATAGATAGATGCGTTGGTTTGGGACAGTCGTACTACTATTTTGGCCTACGTCAAGGGTATGTACGGGTGGATTCAAATTAACCTGGATAATGATGGGTAGAACTTGACATGTGACTTCTGATATTTTGACCTCACGCCAAGGTCATAAGAGCATGGGGCAAAAATCACATCGGGAGTTTCAAAAGAACTGAAACTTGCCAGATATGCGCATACCTTCTGGAGTGTGATACCGTGAGCGGATTCCGTCACGTTATCATGCGGTGATAGTTGGATCCCGATTCCCACTGATGAGTTAGTTTACTCCTCGGGTGACCCCGACTAATTCTTCTTTCAGGTTTGGAGGAGAATTTGACGGTACAGTGGGAGGTTTCCAGATTAGATAAATTGGTAACCATTCTGATCTAGGTTATAGTGCACGCTGAGTTTTTCTTTTCTCTCTCTCTTTGGCAGCGACCATTGACCCGACCCTAAGACTATGACTCAGAGACCAAAATTGACCGAACCTTCTTAAACACTGGCTTTTGGATTGTCAGAGTTGCGAACCTCATTGCCACTCCTACTTTTACCTATTTCTCCAGGACACCCCGTATTACTACGAACGTCCATTTCCATTGGACAAAATCATCGTATGGTTATATACGAACTCGAAGGAATTCGAGGATGGTTTCAGGTTCTGGAGGAAACGGATAGGACTATTCAGTTGTCTTTTCATTTTTCCTTTTCTCAGGTTGTGAGTACCCCTTAGATTAGGGGATAGTACACCTATTACGCAAATTGGATAGTCTTCTTCCGAACCTTAGGCTGGTGCCGAACGGTAGGGAATGAGGAAAACCAATTTGTCTAACGATGGTGTACAGAAGGTACTATGTAAAGACAAAGAAAGGGATTAGAAGAAGGGCAAAGTAAATTGCGACTGATATTCACGACCAAACCAAGTATTCCATTACCACTCCCACTTCACTTTTGTATTTCTCCAGGACACTCCGTATCACTACGAAGATCCACAGTTTATTGGATACTCCATCGTATGGTTATATATGAACTCGAAAGGAACTTGTTCCAGTTCGGGGATGGATTTTGGTTCAGGAGAAATAGGAATAAGGTTTATTCAGGTATCTTTTGTCTTCACCTTCTCTCGCATTGCGAGTGCTCCTAGGGTTAGGACAGTACACCCATTATGCTTATTGGATAGTCTTCTTCCAAACCATAGGCTGGTGCCGAACGGTAGGGAAGGAAGAAAACCATTTGACCTAAGGGGTGTGCAGAAGGTAATGACTAAAGACATATAAAGGGATTTGGAGAGGTGGCAAGGAATTACACAGTTACAGTCGTGAATCTGGAAGAGGCATTACTAGGAATACCGGGATACCCCATCGAAACATTTCAATGTTTCAGTTTCACTGTGTACTGTTAAAAGAAAACTGATTTCCCAATTAGTCCTTACTCCAGGGTATGTATTCACCAGGTACGATTCTCACATCTGTATGGTTTTACAGATGATGAGTGGAAGTAAGTTATTGGGAATTGGGTGATCATCCTCATTATATCGGGATTCATTGTAATCGGTGATATTTGAGGAAGTCACCTGGACTGTTTGCCGGTCGGCAAATATTTGGTTTTGAATATCCGCTGTCATGCACCAATTTCAAATTGATATATCTGTACGTCTATTTTCATAGAGTGAGATATATCTTTTTGAAATTATGTCGATGACATTTACCTATATCAGTGGATGGTTAGGTAATGAGCATTAAACAGCGGTGTAATTCTTCTTAACCATAAGTACAGTTTTCAACCTACGACACACAGGGAGTGAGTTATTAGACTCAAAGGACTTATACAGAGTATTGTATGTTGTCCAAGGTCCATCAGGACAGAGGGGTTGGTCCTCATACTATATTTGGTTTACTCATGACTTCTCTAGTTTTTAGACAGGTGTTTCGTCGAAACACAGGGTCCGAATTTGGAGAAGTTATAGGTATTTGAATAGAGTAGAGAACCAGGTGTAGCAAGTATCGGGATTCTTCAAAGTGATCGAAGATGTAGACACTTGTATACGGTATTCAGTTAATAGTAATGCTTTAGGGAACTTGCTTCTCTTTCAGGTTACTCATAATTGGAAGCATTCCTAAGTTGAGTAACGCTGATAGGCCTCCTTCCGTTTAGTTGACATGCACTGGGGACAGCTGCATGATTTGAATCTGGTTCAATTAAATCAGTGACTCTGGTTCTATATTGGATATAGAACAGTTCATATCTTAACGTTGTTAAGGTACGTGGAGTTGTCCGGTTTATGATTAAAACCAGACACTGGACAACACAAGGCATGTTTCTGTAATGGCTGTTTGTGGGTTGACCCAGGCTTTGACGAGGGTTGACTTTCTACCATCTGGAAGATCAATAGTGATATTTTTCTGAACTCGCTACAGTTTTAAATAAAATGGATTTTTCAGAAAACAGTAGTGGGAGTATGGTAGAACTGGAAGTGATTCCAGAACCGCAAACGATTACTGAAGATTTGATAGGAACCTAAAGATTCAATCTGGTTTGACATTCCATTGGCCACTCCACAGACAGGTGGGTAACTTCAGGCACCCGAGAGGTACTCCGGTAGCCTCAAGGACGGTGACAGGGAAGTTCTTGTTTACCCACACTTGCCATTGCTGTTGTTCCAGACTGTGAGACCCGGCAGGAGGATGAATATTGCGTCGTTCTAAACTTGCTTTAGAAGTGTACGTTTATATGACTCTGCCAGAGGGTTGTCGTAGTCAGTGGGAGTAGCGGAAGCATTAGTGGACAGGTGGCTTATGTCTATTTATAGACTAAAGCAGATATTGCGGAGATAGATCATCTATTTCTGACGTGACAGTCATAGGCTTGACTTCATCAGAATAGGGGATGGACCTGTTAAGAAGGTAGTAGGGTGTGATGTCATGGTATTTGGATGACAAACATAGAGTAGGAAAAGAAACTCCTATACTATGATCGGTTATACTTTGGTCGTCACACAGTGGTTTCTCCACATAGGACTTGGATATTATATCAGACATACTGGTTACTAGATCTATGATTTTAGATCTAGATTTGGGTGGTTTCCCAATCAGGGTACTTAGACAGCATTCTAAGAGTATTTAGAATGGACGACTCCTGGCACGGTAGTGTACCTGCAGGTGATGGAGTCACCCTCTCTAAAGCTGTCTTACAGACTAAAAGGGAGAGGGATGTGCATGATTGGCAGATCACTTGCTTAGGCAATTGAGTCAATCATGAGATGTCAAGTACCACACCAGATGTTGTTCTTGCACTAGATGCAATAAGTTGACATTAATCCAATCCTGGAGAAACAGTCGGAAGCAGTTTTAGAACATAAGTGGATGTTCTAGGGATATGATAACGATAGCCTCATTCGGGAGACAGTTATCATTCCAGGCTTCCAAGGTGACTTGGACGACAGGGAGGTTGTCAGAGTTATAGTTTTCCTTCTGACGAGGGGCAGTATTTTGGACAGGTGGTCCAAGGAAATACTGAGGGTGGCATGGCGCAGGATACTGATTAAGTTCAGTTGACGATACAGTCTAAAAAGTTTGGATTTGAAGTTCATTTATGAGCTAGGTCCCATCAGACAACCAGACATATTCTAAGACAGGTATTGCTCATTTCGGGAGATGGCTTTCTCCGCGAACATGAGATATAGAGAGACATAGAAAGAAACATCTAGGCGGATCCACTCACTGAGGCTATTCTTCGAACGCAATAGTTTCGCAAACGAGTTTTGTGAGACTCACAAGTAGAGGAGTTGGGTGTTCGGTATCACACGGGCTGTGAGTATGCGACATCGCAATAATTAGCCTTGAGTGCAAGTGGGAGATTGTTGGAGATAGTGCACTCAGAGTCAATTATTGGATCACAGGCACGTGATTGCAATGATTGAGGGAGGACCTATCCCGGTAGGACAGTCTTACTCGAGATGATAGTATGCTATATGGTTTATCTTTATCATCGTGTACTGCCTTAGGTGACCTGACAGGTCACTATTACACGTTGATAGAGCCCATAGGATTCTTGCTTGACCACCAGCAGTATGAGGGCGATCATATAAGTGGGAGCTGGAGGTCTATAAGCACATCCTTAAATGGTCCCTAGTCGTGGGAGATTCGAGACAGGGCATCGTTTCTCCAGAGTAGACTAGTGTATACAGTCGAGACCCCGACGAGGGGCGGTGGCCGGTCTCACAAACCATTGGTGTCAGTTAGATCACCTAAGATGTATACAGGTGCTCATTGGGTTATGAGTACACCGGACAGGACTCGCCGGGAACATGCTAGTTGGTCATATACCAGACGTCAGATGGCAGTTCCCTGGTGACATATGTACAGGTTAGTTCATCGACCTGGGGATCGTCATTTGTCTCGTGTGAGTTCCCACTGTACTTTGATTACTACCCTACCACGCTCAAAGGAGACGTGCAAACAAGTTTTAGTTAGGTACAGTCCCGAGCCACATGGAGGCAGTGAGCGTATCTTCAGGGGTTCGTCTCTCCCGGTATTGGGGGTGAGGTCGCGCTGTGTCTAGGAGAGCCATTACACAAAGCCCTCGGCCGAGGCAGGAGATTTACTGGTAGGTATTCCAGTAGTATCTCAGGGTGTTCTGGGCTACGCTCCGACACGACCTGTACCGCATTTGGGGGTCTGACTTTTACCAACCCCCTAGGCCCACCATGCGATGCTCATAGACGAACGAACCGGACTGTACGGATATTGTCCCTGACAGGCTCAGTAGGGTGTCAGGCTGAGTTCGCTCACAGACGTCCCTTTTGGTCAATACCTGGTAGCCCGTTACGTATTGGCTTATACCTCTGACGTGCTAGTGGTTAAATCCACAACCAAGGTGTTGACGAGTCTTTAGAGTCCCCCACATTCAGTTACTCAAGTTTTGAGCGAAAAACTGTAGAGGCCGTATGGAGATATGGCAGGGTCCGATCAGATACGTGCGGTATTGCACGGTCAGGATCGGACGGTTAGTACTATAGGCCGTATGGACATATGGCAGGGTTCGATCAGATACGTGCGGTATTGCACGGATCAGGATCGGACGGATATTACTAGCCGGCTTTGGTTTAAGCCAGATCCTAGTATAGTATAGTGTAGACATTGTCTCATTGCATTTGTATTTCGGTCGGAATACAAATGCGGGTGTGTATGCACAGTATCGGGGTTTTCCTGTAATTTATTACGGGACCAGTTTTCTGGAGTTGCCAGTTTGCTTTCCGTTTCGGCCATTTTCATTTGTATCTTTCAATGGCCGAAGATTGGTGGAGGAGGGCTTATTTGCATTTGTGCAAATAAGCATTTGTGGAGGGGGTATTTTGCATTTTGTTGGATCATGATGGCTCACCATCATTTGACTTTCTTTGTGTCATGATGGCATGACTTTTGTGGACATGATTGTTGATGATGGTTGTGGTTGAGTGTGGGTTTGTGTTTTGTGATGATTTCCTTTCATGATATCTTTTGACCTCTCTCTCACTTGGATGAGGGTGTGGCTCCCTTCATTTTTGATACACTCTCACCCTCACATTCTACTCTCTCCCTCATTGTTTTGTCCGGCCAAGCATGTATGGGGCTGTCTAAATTTTTGGATTGGGAATTGTTGTTCTTTTCATGCTCCAAAAATCCTCAAGTCCCTCTACATAGTTCTTGTATCATCCCTCAACCAAAATGGCACCTCCATAAACCCCAAATGAGACACAAGCCTCTACACTATATTCTACAGCAAACCTTGGGCACGTCGACTAGCCAGCTTCGTGCCCGAGTTGCCTCGGCATTGAGGTGGGAGCCCGTAAAAGATGTAGGCGATGTGGTTCAATTCCGGCGACGAGGTGGAGGCAGGACATTCCGCGGGAGATCGGGACGACGACGAGAAGACCGGAGGACTCGGATCACTCGGTATATCTCTATTCCCCTTCTTGTAGCTAGCTAGGACTAGTTAATGGTTCGATCCGGGTTTTAGTGCGCGGTGGTGCCGGTTTGCTAGTTTGCAAAATTAAAGTTTATCACCGCTTCCGCATTTGGCCGTCGGATTGACGGCCGGGGCGCCGCCGTGCACTTTCATCGAGAGTAGGGACCCTGTAAGAATGGCTGGATGCTTAGCGATCTGAGATGGAATCCATGTACACCAACAAAGTATGGACTTTGGTTGCTATATCTGAAGGGTTAAATCCCCATCAGGAGCAAGTATATCTTGAGAAGATTACTTGGTGTAGATGGAAAAGTTGAGACTTTCAAAGCTAGACATGTTAAAGGTTTTCGTCATCAACCAGGCGTGGATAATGATGAAACCTTTTCCAGTGGCTATGCTTAAGTCCATCCGGATCCTACTTGTCACGGCTATATACCATGACTACGATATCTGGCGGTTGGGTGTCATGACTGCTCTTCTAAATGATATTTTAGAAGAGGGCGTCTATAAGTACACAGCTAGAGGGCTTCGTAGACAGTGGGAGCAGCGGAAACGTGCACAAGTTGCTTTATAGAATAAAGCAGTCATCGCGGAGTTGGAACGTCTGTTTTGATGTGGTAATCAAAGAGTTTGACTTCATCAAAATGGTAGATGAACCTTGTATATATAAAAAGGTGGTAGGGAGTATGGTGGTGATCCTCGTAGAGTATGTGGATGACATACTCTTGATAGGGAAGGAGTTTCCTATGCTACGCTCAGTCAATCTCCACTTATCACAAGGATTATCCATATAGGATCAAAGTGATACCTCCTAAATCCTGAGTTATGATCTATGAGATAGAAGTAATTGGATGTTAGGATTCTCACTAGTTGTAGTGAGATGGTATCAATCGATCCTGGGGAGAATCACTGGGAAAGTTCCAGGGTGATAAGGACGACTGAATGTCAGTCACAGGCATTGTCTTTACCCTCAGTAAAGGGACGGTATGTTGGAAGAGTTCCAAGCTAGATACCGTGGCAAACTAGACTATAAAGGCTGGATACATCGCTACTTAAGATGCTACCAAAGAGGCAGTCTGTATGTATATTTGTTCATGAGATGAACTTTGTTCCTCCCATTGTGTGACAATGGAGTTGTGGCTTATGCCAAGGAACGTCCGTCCCATTAGTGATCCAGACATATTCTAAGGCAGTATCACCTGATCATGGAGATGGTTGATCTCCAAGGAGATCGAGGATAGGAAAGAAGACTCAGAGGACAACACGGCGGATCCACTCACAAAGGCATTTTCCTAGAGAGAGACTTTTATGGGATGGTTGAGTATGAGATACTGCAACCACTGCTACAGATGGCCCTAGTGCAAGTGGGAGATTGTTAGTTATATGTATGCCCTAGAGGCCATTACTATACATAGGATGTATATTGTAGTAGATGCTTGGACATATATAGGGAGGACTTTCTTGCTCGACATGATAGTATGCTATCTGGTTGCTCTTTACCTTAACGTGTACACTGATTGTCTCTCTGTTACATGTTGTTAAATCCCTTAGGATGTGTACTTGACTACCTGGACTATGATGCAGATCATACTAGTGGGGACATGGTAGTCCATAAGTACATCCTTCAAGGTCCCTAGTCGTGTGTGTATCGAGACGGGGCATCGATATACCAGAGTAGACTAGCGTATACCTTCTCAACCCATACAGATGGGCGATGGATGATCCCATATCCATTGGTGTTTGACATCAGAGATGATATACGGAGGCTCAGTGGAGAATGGGTACACTGTACGGACTCGCCGAGAACTCCCAGATGGTATTATACTTTACGTCAGATGGCAGTTCTCTGGTGACACTGGTACAAGTTAGTCTGTAGACCCGAGATCGTCATAGAGTCTTGTGTGATTCCCACTGTGCTTTGATTTCCACCTTACCACGTCTAAGAGGGCGTGCAAAACGGTGGTTTTTGGGTACAATCCCGAATCACATGGAGGCAATGAGCGATATGAGGGGATTCGTCTCTCCCGGTATAAGGAGTTGATGTTGCGCTGTGTTCGATTGGCTATAACCGGAAATCCCTGGCCAGGGTTGCTGAGATTTACTGGTAAGTGTTACCAGTAGTTTCTCGAACTGTTATAGACCTCATATCGACACGACTTATCGAGCTATTGGGGTCTGATGTTTACCACCCCTAGGTGAGATATGCGACATATCAGACGAACAGACCGGACTGTACGGTAAGTGTTACTGGTTGGATTCACAGGAGTGTGCGCGGGCTTGCTCGTTGATCTTCTGATCGCTCAATACCCGGGTGGCAGTTACGTTTAGCAGACCGCTTGCGGCTTGTGGGTGTTTGATATGATCATTGCCTGCTTCCGGCGTATTGACGAGTCTTTAGAGTCCTACACAGAGGTTTCCTGGCTCAAGCGAAACGAAATAGGAGCGTATATGAGATATGTGCGGGACTGAGAATAATGCGTGTATGTGATACCGTATTCTATTCTCGCGATGAATGTATCGATTGGTTGTATGTGATATAACCTAGTTATCGAATCGAGGATTGATTCGATAAGTCGATACATTGGATATTAGTCGGTCATATGCGATATGACCGGATCGTTAAATCAAGTGTTGATTAAATGATTTAATGTATAATTATATATTTGATATATTACTTTGCATTAACTAGTATTGGTTCACTTAAGATGGATATTCTCACTTGATGTGCATATTGTATATATATGATATAGTTTTGTGCACTAGTTTGTATCATGTTTGATGATACATGCAAACTTGGGTGTGTATGATTAAAGGTTAATGGTTAGGGTTTGATTTACTTATTTATTTATTTCTTTTCATTCAATTTATGGCAAGAAATAAAATGGTTGCTTCTTTTGTTTTCACTTGAAGCTTCATGAAGCTTTGAAAAAGCTTTGACCATTTTGTTTCTTTCCTTAACCTTAACCATTTACTTTAACCCTAGTTTATTCTCTACACTTGTTAACTCACCCATGGTTGCTAAATGATAACCATCACTTCATTTTATTTTTTGAATTAATTCATTCTTATTCTTTCTTCTTCTTCTTCTTCTTCTTCAAGAAGAAAGAAAAAACCTTTTCTTGAAAATGTCTAAGTGATGATTCCAAGTAAGAAATCTAAATCCAAAGTGAACCCACTTCCTATTTCTTCATCCTCTACCACTTGCCATGTAGTATAGGGTGTTTTCTTCACAAGTTTCATGACTTGGTGAAGTTGAAGCTTGATCTTGAGTTGCCTCGACGTAGATCATCTTCGGCATCGAAGTCGATGACCTAGCCCGATCATTTCTTCGACGAAACCATCGCTAGAGTCCGGGATCCGATGATCGCAGTGGAGGGACATCATCATGGAGCTAAGGAAGTGGAGGACCGGATCTACAAAGGTTGTATTTCATTTCACTTAGCAGTAAAGTTGTTTACTAGTTTGTAGTTTCGCCTAATTTCTAGTTAACGATCCGTATTAGGGTTTCTCGGCACCGAATTTATTTGAAATTGGCATGTTTGATCAGTTGTAGAACCTTTTGGGTATGCCTAGGAACCCTACAGATGCTTGGACATATATAGAGAGGACTTTCTTGCTCGACATGATAATATGCTATCTGGTTGCTCTTTATCTTACCATGTACGCTGATTGTCTCTATATTACATGTTGATAAAGCCTTTAGGATGAATACTTGACTACCAGGACAATGATGCAGATCATACTAGTGGGGACAGAGTAGTCGCTAAGTACATCCTTCAAATTTTCCTAGTCGAGGGTGTATCGAGACAGGGCATCGATATACCAGAGTAGACTAGCGTATAGCTTCTCGACCTATGTAGATGGGCGATGGATGATCCCATATCTATTGGTGTTTAACAACAGAGACACTATACGGGTGCTCAGTGAAGACTGGGTACACTGAACGGACTCGCCGAGAACTCCCAGATGGTATTATACCTAACGTCAGATGGCAGTTCTCTGGTGACACTGGTACAGGTTAGTCTGTAGACCCGAGATCGTCATAGTGTCTTATGTGATTCCCAATGTGCTTTGATTTCCACCTTACCACGTTCAAGAGAACGTGCAAAACGGTGGCTTTTGGGTACAATCCCGAGTCACATGGAGGCCATGAGCGATAGAAGGGGTTTCGTCTCTCCCGGTATTGGGAGTTGATGTTGCGCTGTGCTCGATTGGCTATAACAGAAAGTCCTTGGCCAAGGTTGCTTCAGAGATATACTGGTAAGTGTTATCAGTAGTTTCTCAACCCCTTATGAGCCTCATATCGACATGACTTATCGAGTTACTGGGGTCTGACGTTTACCACCCCTAGACGAGATATGCGACATATCAGACGAAGAGACCGGACTGTACGGTAGTGTTACTGATTGGATTCGCAGGAGTGTGAGTAGGCTTGCTTGTTGATCTTCTGATCGCTCAATACCCGGGTGGCCTTTACGTTTAGCAGACCGCTTGCGGCTTGTGGGTGTTTGATATGATCATCACCTACTGCCGGCGTTTTGACGAGTCTTTAGAGTCCTACACAGGGGTTTCCTGGCTCAAGCGAAACGGAGTAGGAGCACATATGTGATATGTGCGGGACCGAGATTGATACGATATGAGATAACGTATTCTATTCTTGCGATATGAGATATCGGTCGATTATATATGATATAGCCGGGTTATCGGATCAAGTGTTGATTCGATAAGTTGATTCATATGTTATTAGTCGGTTATTGGTGATATAGCCGGATTATTAAATCAAGAGTTGATTTGATAATCTAATGTATAATTATATATTTGATATATTACATTATATTAACTAGTATTAGCTCACTTATGATTTCTTTTCTCATTTTGGATACATTGATGTATATGTGATATATGTTAAATGTATCATGCAAGGTTACAAATGCAACTAGGGTTAATTAGGGTTAAACCATGATAGGGTTAAGATTAGGGTTTATAATTTATCATTGAGTAATTCAAATGTTATGGATAAATGTCATGGTTGATATTTGTTGAAAGCTTGTAGAAGCTTCAAGGCATCTTTGACTTTGTCCATTCTCTTTGTCTTGCTTAAGATATTTTTGACCTAACCTTTAACCATAGCTTATGGTTTACTCTCTACAAGGGTTAAGCATGATATGATTAACCCTTGGTTGCATTTCTAACCTCACACAACAATTCATTCTCACTTGATGAGTTGCTTCTTCTTCTTCCTCCTCCTCAAAGCTTTCTAGCTTCAATGGAGGTATGAGAAAAAGAATGAGAAAATCAAATCTAAAGTGAGCCCAATTCCTACTTCATCATCCTCTACAACTTGCTATTTAGTATCGGATGTTTGCTTCACTAATTCCAAAGTTAGTGAAGAGATAGCTTGGGTTAGTGTCTCCTCGACGTAGATCATCTTCAGCCTCGAAGTCTTCGAAGCAAGCATGTTCGTTTCTTCGTGGGTGCCTCTCTAGAGTCCGGAGTTCACGATCGCAGCGAAAGGGACTACTACACGGAGCTATTGAAGTGAAGGACCGGTATACAAACGTTGTATTCCTTACTCACTAGACTTGCAAAGTGTTTGCATTTATATTTTCATCGATTTCTAGTTAACGATTCTTAGTTAGGGTTAGCTAAAACGGAATTTTTTTTAATTTGGCATGGAAGATGCCTACCGAAACCTTGCTGACGTCTTTGGTAACCCTGCAGTGGTATCAGAGCCATGCTAGAAATTTATACGGATTTTGTTAGAATTACGAAACTTAAATGCTCTGAAACCTGCATCGCCAAAACCTGCTTGCTGTCGTTTTTAAATATTTGTCAAAATTTTTTTTAAACAAGTACAGAGTGTTATATGGGATGTAATATGAACTCTGACAAAATTTGAGGCATTTTGGTGATTTTTTTGTCGAGCACCACCTACCCCATCTTGGCCAAAATCCGAGCCCCCCCTGATTTTTTTCCTGTATTCAAGTGACTGGGTTTTGGTGTTTCAGGTGTTGTTTGTTTTTGCTAATTTTGCATGTGATGTAATCTTACACTATAAACAATTCAGAGTGTTTCGTATTCGTAGTTTTAACATTGTCTCGGGTTATTCACATAGTGTCTAGGCGAAGTTAAAAAGTTCGATCGAATGTCAAAAACCCGTTTCCCCAAGTTTAACGTATTCGGAAAAACATGCAAGTGATCCTATGAACCCTCTAGAAGAATAAAACCCTAACTCGACTTTTTGGATCGCGGAACCACGGTCAAACCCTAGGGTTTGCCATAGTTCCGTGGCAACATGAGTGAGACTTGGGTTTGCCCTTCTACGGCTGGTGCATAGGTACTGTGGCATATTCTGGGTATTATTAAAACTGTGCTCAAGTGTTGAGCTGACAGGAAATTGTGGGACTTTGATGAATCAATTGAAAAGTTTAACGTCATCCGGATATTATGTGATGGGATACAATATTTGGAATCCACAAGTAGTTATGAGATAACTGGTTTGAATTTTATAAATCTAGCAGTTCAGTCTTATTTGATCGGTTGCCACGAGATTTTGATGTGATCAAAACTCTGTCGCAATCACGTAGCGTACGCGGATACTCGCCGGGTAAACTTAATAGATAGCCACGTCCCATAGCCCCGACCAAGTGATTGTAGGAGAACCCCGTCGCCAAAAGCATCCGTTCGGGTGCTCGCGGCAGCGGTGTTCCGCCTTAGTGCACTTCGTCGACGGTATCGGGGGTTGCGGCCGTCTACTAAAGTTTCCGACGAGTATTCGATTAGAACGTCGGGAATCTTGTTGAATTGCCCTACTAGATATTGAAAAGTGTTTTCGAGATTGATACTAAAATGCGGGGTTTATAATTGTTAGGCATGTTATGTCTAAGGTATTAATTTGGTTAGGCATGAAATCCAAAGTATGAGATACGTTGGGTTTTTGATGTCTAAGGTGGTTGCGGATTCCAATTGCTGTAGTTTTTCACTTTCTTTTCTACGATCGTAAGTGTGATATGTGGTGTATCGCCGGTTTCGGTGCTATATGTCAACGACAATTGGGATACGCATATTTACTTACGTTGATGACATGTGATAATATGTGTTGCTGGGATATGTTATATTGGATCGTTGTGATTGAATAGCCGGGGGTTTTATGTGAGATAAGTGTTTTCATTTTCATTCATGTAAAATTCATTGTATGTAATATTCTTTTATTGGGGCACTTCCGGGTTGAGGATGATGTCACCATTGTATATTATTTACTTTTCCGCATTAGGATAGACCCAAGGCGGGGAGCACAAGTAACCGTGTTCTAAGGTATAGTGGGAGACCATCTCGAGGAGTCGAGACAGGGTCTCCTAACTCTAGAATTAGTAGGGTTGCTTGTCGCTCTCGTAGGGGTCTAGGGGTGTGGGATTGGCTATTCATCACAACCGTGGAATCCGTGTTTTATACTGGCTTAATTTAAAACACGGAAATCCTAGTATATCCAATATTTCATATGTTATGTTCTGCTGCGATATTCTGTGATGTGATCATTGATTATATTCTGAGACGAATACCTATATATTATATATATGAGATATAATTAATATTGCTGCTTTCGTTTCATATCCGATGCTTGGGAAGCATAATAAATGGGACTTCATTAATGAGATTAATGAAATAAAAGAAACCAAAAGATGTTGTAGAAACTTGTCTCGAAAACCGGTAGCTCTAGTTCTTGCTTTGCATAGCGGTATTCCTTGTAGAATATCCAGCACCTTATTCGACAAGGAAAGAGACGAGATCCCTTCACCGGGAGTGACCTCTTTAGCGAAACTAGCAGATGCTACAAACTCGATTTGTCTTTTGATTGCTTTTATAGTTTTTACTTTGCATAGTGGTATTTGTGAAATATCCTGCACCTTATTCGATAAGGAAAGAGCCGAGATCCCTTCACCGGGAGTGACCTCTTTAGAAAAACTAGTAAAGGCCTAAAAAACACTCCATTTCAAATTCACTCGATTCTACGACGATATCAAGTTCATTACGCAAAGGGTTTTCTTAAAAACCTGTCGCAGCCCTCCGTCATTTCAGATAAGTACTTCATAGTATTCGTTCTACGTTTGTTGGCCTGTGTCAAGGCGTAGTATGCGGTAGCTATTTATGCTTATCTGCTAAAGCATATGATGCGATTGAGTTAGGGTATTCATGCGACTTTGTTGGCCTGCGTCAAGGGTCGTGCGGGTGGGTTTAATTCAATCGGGAAATGTACGGGTTGAACTTGATTAGCGAACTATTGTTTGTTGGCCTGCGCCAAGGTCATAGGACGCTAGGGGTAAAATTTTCTCGAGAATTTCAAGTGTTGAAATTTGCAATGAGATTGCATACCTTCTTTGAGATAGTTGGATCACGATACCCACTGCGAGTAAGAGTTACTCCTAGGAGAGTTTTACACATTACAATTAGCCCATCAAGTAGGTGTCTAGAATGGTGTCAACGGGGTTACGCCTATGGGAAAATGAGGTTTATTTTAATTAGGTCCGTGCGAAAGCACGTGGAACCTCCCTCAAAGTACCGGCACTGGCCTGGCTGAAATATTGGCGAAATTGTAGGGTGTAATTAATCCCGGCTAGTCTTTTCTTTTAGGGTTTGAAAGAAGATTTGACTAAAACAGTGGGAGCCATCCTGATTAGATAAAATAATAACCAACCTAATCTTGCAAGAGCATACGCTGAGTGTTTTCTTCTATTTCTCCAGGTAGCGACCCTGTCACGTCTTAATCAAGATAATAATAAGGATGTATTGACCGAACCCGCTTGTTATACTGAGCTGGGAAACGTTGGTCCCGCTCCAACTTATAACTGCTATAAGACCAAGCAAGAAATAGGGGATTATCAGGATTCCCGTGCCGCCCAAACGAAGAAAGTGTATGATGATGCATCTTCATCGGGTATGTGTTCATTATAGAGAACTGTTTCTTAGTTTCCTTTCCGTCCTGGGTATGAGATACCGGATCAGGATCCCGCATATGTAATAAGTTGCACATGCTACAGATAGGTAGAGAACTGAGAATGGGTGATAAGTTTTAAGAGTTAAAAACGGTGCAATTGTTGCAGCTAAGTATGTTGGCAGTTATCACCCTGTATTACCAAATACATTGATTCTGAACGAATGTTATTAGATACCGAACCTGATATACAACATCATATCATTCTCTTTATTTAGTAAAGAAGGATATAATTTTATATTGTTGGATAATGTTTTGAACATTTCCTATATCAAGAGTTGATCGATTCAGGCACGTTATCTAAAAGCATATACGTTCTAAATCAAACCGCAGTTCTTAACGTACAAAACACACACAAGAGGAAGAGTTCAGAAATGAATGAATCTTTCTTGAGGCATTGTAGACTAGGTCATATCAATGCGACCCGACTAGCTAAGTTACTTAAAGATGCATATTTAAATTAGTTTGAATTTACATCTTGTAAAACTTGCCAATTATGTCACAAAGATAAGATGACCATAGCTCCGTTTATTGGAAATAGAAAAAGAGTTGGTGAACTCATAGGATTAATACATGATGATGTATGTAGGTCCCCTGTCTACATATGCCAGGACCGGTTCTTTGTACTTTATTACATTCACTGATGATCTCTCAAGATTCGGACATATGTACCTGTTGAAACACAAGTTTGAAACTTTTGAGAAATTTAATGAATATAAGTTAGAAGTAGAGAACCAAAATGGGTATAAATATTATGTCCTTTGATGTGATCAGGGAGGAGAATACTTGAGCACGGAATTCCTGGACTATTCTAAAGGAGAATGAGATTCTCTCTTAGCATTATTCCTCCGTATACACCACAACACGTCGGTGTATCATGGAGGAGCAATCGCACCCTATGTGATAATGTGTGCTCTATGATGAGTACTACTGAGTTGCCTATTTCCTTTTTGGGGTTATGCACTTGTGAAGCTGCATACTTATTGAATAGGGTACCAATCAAATCAGGTGCCTACCACTCCATATGTGATAGAGTATAGGAAGAGCTCATCTCTTAAGGATGTTAAGATTTGGGGTTGTCCGGCCTATGTCTAAAAGCAAAATCCGGACAAGCTCGAGGCAAGGTCAGTTCTGTGGAAGTTTGTTGGATATCCCAAGCATTCGCAAGGGAATATCTTCTACCACACTGAGGAGCAAAAGGTGTTTTGTTTCTCAGCATGCCACCTTTTGGAAAGGGAATTTCTTGTGAAGAAATTAGTGGTCATGAGGTAGAACTGGAAGGAGTTCCAGCTATACAAACTGCAGCTGATGATTTGGTAAAACCAGAGGATTTAATAGTTCCTGACGGACCTCATCCTCTCCGCCGATCTAATAGGGTTCCTCACCCACCTGAGAGATACTTCGGTTTTCTCTATGACAGTGGGAGCGAGGATTGCATCATGAGATGATGACCCAACTAGTTTCGAGCAGGCCATCAAGAGTAGCGACTCTGTGAGAATGGCTGGATGCTAAGAGATCTGAGATGGAATCCATATACACCAACAAAGTATGGACTTTGGTTGCTTTATCTGAAGGGTTAAATCCCCATCATGAGCAAGTATATTTTAAGAAGATTACTTGGTGTACATGGAAAAGTTAAGACTTTCAAAGCTAAGACTTATTTCAAAAGGTTCTCGTCATCGACCAGGTGTGGATTATGATGAAACCTTTTCTCCTGTAAGCTATGCTTAAGTCCATCCGAATCCTACTTGCCACTGCTACATACCATAACTACGATATCTGGTGGTTAGGTGACATGACTGCTTTTCTAAATAGTGATTTAGAAGAGAGCGTCTATAAGTACACATCCAGAGGGCTTCGTAAACAGTGGGAGCAGTAGAAACGTGTGCAAGTTGCTTTATGGGTTAAAGCAGGCATCGCGGAGTTAGAACATCTGTTTTGATTTGGTAGTCAAAGTGTTTGACTTCATAAAAATGGTAGATGAACCTTATATATACAAAAAGGTAGTAGGGAGTATGGTGGTGATACTCGTATTGTACGTGGATGACATACATAGGAAAGGAGTTTCCTATGCTACACTCGGTCAATTTCCTCTTATCACAAGGATTCTCCATATAGGATCAAGGTGATACCTCCTAAATCCTGGTTTTGGATCTATGTGATAGATCTAAATGGATGTTAGGATTCTCACTAGGTGTAGTAAGATGGTATCAATCGATCCTGGGGAGAATCACTGGATAGCTTACAGAGTGGTAAGGTCGACTGAATGTCAGTTACAGGCATTGTCTTTACCCTCAGAGGAGGGACAGTATGTTGGAAGAGTTCCAAGCTAGATGTCATGGCAAACTAGACGATAAAGGCTGGATACATTGCTACCAAGGATGCTACCAAAGAAGCAGTCTGGGTGTACATAAGTTCATGAGATGAACTTCGTTCCTACCATTGTGTGACAATGGAGTTGTGGCTTAGGCCTAGGAACCCCCGTCCCATCAAAGATCCAGACATATTCTCAGGCAGTATCGCCTGATCATGGAGATGGTTGATCTCCAGGGAGATCGAGGTCAGGAGAGTAGACACAGAGGAGAACAGGGCGGATCCACTCACAAAGGGCTATTCCCAGGAGAGACTTTTATGGGATGGTTGAGTATGAGATACTTCAACCATTATTGATTGTTGGGTATGAGATACTACAGCAGATGGCCCTAGTGCAAGTGGGAGATTGTTAGTTATATGTATGCCCTAGAGACCATTTCTGTACATACGATGTATATTGTAGTGGATGCTCGGACATATATAAGAAGGACTTTCTTGCTCGACATGATAGTATGCTATCTGGTTGCTCTTTATCTTAACATATAGCTGATTGTCTCTATATTACAAGTTGATAAAGCCCATAGGATGAATACTTGACTACCAGGACTATGATGCAGATCATACTAGTGGGAACAGAGTAGTCGCTAAGTACATCCTTCAAATGTTCCTAGTCGAGGGTGTATCGAGACAGGGCATCGATATACCAGAGTAGACTAGCGTATAGCTTCTCGACCCATGTAGATGGGCGATGGATGATCCCATATCCATTGGTGTTTGACATCAGAGACAGTATATGGGTGCTCAGTGAAGACTGGGTACACTGAACGGACTCGTCGAGAACTCTCAAATGGTATTATACCTAACGTCAGATGGCAGTTCTCTGGTGACACTGGTACAGGTTAGTCTGTAGACCCGATATCGTCATAGAGTCTTGTGTGATTCCCACATTGCTTTGATTTCCACCTTATCATGTTCAAGAGAACGTGCAAAACGGTGGCTTTTGGGTACAGTCCCAAGTCATATGGAGGCTATGAGCGATAGGAGGGGTTTCGTCTCTCCCGGTATTGGGAGTTGATGTTGCGCTGTGCTCGATTGGCTATAACAGGAAGTCCTTGGCCAAGGCTGCTTCAGAGATATACTGGTAAGTGTGATCAGTAGTTTCTCGACCCGTTATGAGCCTCATATCGACACGACTTATCGAGTTACTAGGGTCTGACGTTTACCACCCTTAGACGAGATATGCGACATATCAGACGAAGAGACCGGACTGTACGGTAGTGTTACTGATTGGATTCGCGGGAGTGTGAGCAGCCTTGCTTGTTGATCTTCTGATGGCTCAATATCCGGGTGGCCGTTACGTTTAGCAGACCGCTTGCGGCTTGTAGGTGTTTGATATGATCATCACCTACTGCTGACGTATTGACGAGTCTTTAGAGTCCTACACAATGGTTTCCTGGCTCAAGCGAAACGGAGTAGGAGCACATATGTGATATGTGCGGGACCGAGATTGATACGATATGAGATACCGTATTCTATTCTCGTGATATGAGATATCGGTCGGTTATATATGATATAGCCGGGTTATCGGATCAAGTGTTGATTTGATAAGTTGATTCATATGATATTAGTCGGTTTTAGGTGATATAGCCGGATTATTAAATCAAGAGTTGATTTGATAATCTAATGTATAATTATATATTTGATATATTACATTACATTAACTAGTATTAGCTCACTTATGATTTCTTTTCTGATT
Organism: Agapanthus africanus; assembly: GCA_030015575.1. Taxonomy (NCBI): domain Eukaryota; kingdom Viridiplantae; phylum Streptophyta; class Magnoliopsida; order Asparagales; family Amaryllidaceae; genus Agapanthus; species Agapanthus africanus. Next base: position 483,279,470 of record CM057337.1, read on the forward strand.
TTGGATACATTGATGTATATGTGATATATGTTAAATGTATCACGCAAGGTTACAAATGCAACTAGGGTTAATGAGGGTTAAATCATGTTAGGGTTAAGATTAGGGTTTATAATTTATCATTAAGTAATTCAAATGTTATGGATAAATGTCATGGTTGATATTTGTTGAAAACTTGTAGAAGCTTCAAGGCATCTTTGACTTTGTCCATTCTCTTTGTCTTGCTTAAGATATTTTTGACCTAACCTTTAACCATAGCTTATGGTTAACTCTCTACAAGGGTTAAGAATGACATGCTTAACCCTTGGTTGCATTTCTAACCTCACACAACAATTCATTCTCACTTGATGAGTTGCTTCTTCTTTTTCTTCCTCAAAGCTTTCTAGCTTCAAAGGAGGTATGAGAAAAAGAGTGAAAAAATCAAATCTAAAGTGAGCCTAGTTCCTACTTCATCATCCTCAACTACTTTCTATTTAGTATAGCGTGTTTGATTCACTAATTCCAAAGTTAGTGAAGAGATAGCTTGGGTTAGTGTCTCCTCGACATAGATCATCTTCAGCCTCGAAGTCTTCGAAGCAAGCATGTTCGTTTCTTCGTGGGAGCCTCTCTAGAGTCCGGAGTTCACGATCGCAGTGAAAAGGACTACTACACGGAGCTATTGAAGTGAAGGACTGGTCTACAAAGGTTGTATTCCTTGCTCACTAGACTTGCAAAGTGTTTGTATTTATAATTCCGTCGATTTCTAGTTAATGATTCTTAGTTAGAGTTTGCTAAAACGGCAAATTTTTGAACTTGGCATGGACGATGTCTCCCGAAACCTTGCTGCCGTCTTAGGTAACCCTGCACTGGGTACCTCGGTCGGACACAATACAAGCCGAGACGCCATGCAATCGCACAATCTCATCAATGTATATCTGGGCATACTGAGCAAATCCAAAAGTGGTCTTCACTGGCAGAAAGTGAGCCGCTTTCATCAATCGATCCACGATCACCCAAATGGAGTCATACCCTCGACTGGTCCTGGGTAGACCCACAATGAAGTCTATAGAAATCTTTTCCTATTTCCATTCCGGAATGGGCAAAGTCTGCAACTCTCCCGCTGGCCTCTCGTGCTCGGCCTTAACTTGCTGACAAGTCAGGCATCTCGATACGAAGTCTGTGACATCCCTTTTCATCCCTTCCCACCAGTAAACGTCTCTCAAATCATGATACATCTTGGTGGAACCGGGATGAACACTGTAACATTTCAAAAAAATAAAATATTATTTTTGGTAATTTTCATAATTTAATATTAATTTTTAATGAATATCTTAATATTTTGGTATAATTAAATACCGATAAATGGGGAAAATTCCGGGGAAAATTATGGAAATTCTAAAATAGGGTATTTTGTGAAAATATGCCATTTATAAGTTTTTATGGTTAAGTATATGCTATTTTAGTGTTAATAAAGCGCGATTAAAAATCGCTAATTTGATTTTTGGCTTTTTGTGCAAAATGTGCACATAACATTTTCCACACTTGTCACACTTGTTTCATGTTTTGGATTCATGGTAGCCTAGGGTTGAACCATGCTTAGATGACCATGGTGGTCCAAACCATTTGTCTAGGTTAATTAGTTTTAACTAAGGGTTTTGGCCTTGTTTAAGGGTGATTAGGGTTAGGCTTGACTTGTGTTAAGGGGAGAGAGAGAGAGAGAGCCATGATGGTTGTGCATTTATTAAGAGAGAGAGGGAGGTGGCTCTTAGGTTGTGTCACACCCTTCACTTCAACACTTTTTCTCATCTTTCAATTCTCTCTCACACTCTCATCTCTCACATCTCTCACTATCACACAACACCACACCATCATATACTTCAACTTCACCCCACACAACAACATCCCAACACTTCAGCATCAACAGCAGTAGCTGTTGCTGGAACAACAAAGAAAAAGAGAGAGAGGGTTGCAAGCAACAACAACAGCAACAAACTACAACCAAAAACAGCTTCAGCCCAGAAAACAGTCACCAAAACTGCTGCGACAGCAACACCAGCAGCTCAACAGTCCAGCAACAGCCCCTTTTCTCCTCCTTCATCCTTTCTTCTCCTTCATCCTAGGATCCCTTGAGGTATAATCTCGCAACCCAACTCCTATCTTGCTAAGTTATAGTTGTTTAGCTGAAATTTAGTGTTATGATGTAGATTAGTGCTAGTTTAGGTCAATTTGAGTGAGATTTGGCCAAGTGTTGGTTTTGAATGTTAGTATAGCCTTATTAGGTGTGTTTGAGACCAGTTTAACCAAGAATACCCCAGATTTCCAGTTAGTTACCTGAAAGTTTCGACTTGGCGTATTTTAGCGTTTTTGTCGACTTTGTGACCTTTCTAGAATCTGCTACAACCCGAGATATCCTAAAATAATTTTGACTTGGCAGTAAGATATGCTGGTAGATAGGAACCAACACCCAAAACCCTAGCCCCCACCTCTTGATACCGGCCGCAGATTTAATCCTCCTGGCCGCAATTTGCGGCCAGAGCAGGGGTTCTGGTGCTCGTTTTGGTTCTGTAGCCTTATACCCTGTAGACTTGACCCTGGGTATGTCTAGTTTTGACTGATTCCAGTTAGGGTAAAATCTGGGTTGATTTTCTTGAGTTGGCACTTGATTTACGACTTGTTTTAGCATGGTTTTTAGTATTTGGTGATTCTTTTCTGTCAGGTGGCGTTTGAACGCCAACGGCAGAGGGTTTTTGGCTGTGTTCGCACGCGAGGCTACAGGTTTTTACCTATGAGCGTAGCGTGTACCGTTTTGGTTTCCGACACGGTTTTCATGTGTTTTGGTGTGTGATATCCTTGTAGGTACCCCACGTGGCGTCGAGGCGTTGGAGATGCAAATGGAGACATCGACATCGGCACACATAAAGCAAGGTGAGTAGATTTATATCTACGGGGACAAGTCGGGTGGATGGCGTATAGCATCCCCGCAATTCGTAGTGATGTATACGGATGCGTATACACACATACAATCATTATCTGTTGTTTGGGAATTATTACATGTTATTCAGGATTTATGATAATGTTTAAGATGGATATTGGTGTGTTGGATTGGTGAAAGGTTACGAAACCCTAGAGTAGTGGGTGCACTATACATACACACACACATACATACTTGCGTACATCCTTATTTCATATGTGCATATACGGGATTCTATATAGTTATGTGTTCACATGGGTATGGGACCACGTGTTCACATACGGATTTGAGGATGATACTTGGGATTGAGATGAGTCGATGATATTTGATCTGAGATTATGATATCAGTGATAGGGCAGGATTCGTACTTGAGATACGTCTTGATATGATAGCGGGTCTTGGATGACGATGCCATGATCATAGTGATATATATATAAAAAAATGATCGACATGTGATTATGTTACGAGATATGATATGATATGATATGACAAGATATTTATGATAGGCCGCATTGGGCGATGTATACTCCTTGTGATAATATGTGCTGATGATATCGATTTATACGAGACTGTCGATCAGTAGCCAGAGCATGTTTATAGTGATGATATTAGCATTGTACTAGACATAGGTCAGTACCCGGATTATGATCGTGATAAAAAGGATACCAGATGAATGATGTGACGAATGTGATATTGACCCGTACCCCGATTTGGGGATGCCGTACGACGGATTTACGTACGAGCTATATTTTGATGTTTGATCCGCACTCTTGATTTAGGAATAACTGATTATAGAAAAATGATATCGGATGTGATATTATCGAGGCGGGATCACCGACTATATATGTATATATATGTATCGACTCAGAGGTTAGGCGGTTTCCCTTACCTGTAGTTAGCCTATTAGCTCAGCCCTATAGTTGGTGTAGCTGCATGACTCTTATGACATTAGATGCAGTTTAGCTATCATTGTGTTAGTATTCAGCTCCCGCACATTATTATTGTTGCTCCGCATCGCATACTGTTGTGATTCATATTCTATTATTGATATCCTGCTGTTAGGACACCAGCCTCATTACCGATAATGCGTATGTACCACGTACACTTATTTGCCGGCGCACACACACCTTCATCGGTAATTGCCATGTCACGTACACTTAGAGAATATTATTGCTTGATTTAGCTTGTTAGCTAGTAGTGACATGATATCAGTGTACTTGCCTTATATGCCATCTTGATATTGTAGTTATTACTTGTCGCTTCATGCATACTGTTATTCATTATATGCCGCATTCATGGATTCTCATGCATATATTCATGGTTTTACATGCTATTGATTATTTAGATTCGGATTTCCATGATATTTTCTGGATTTGGGGGAAACCCGCAAAACTTATATAAACTGCTTTTTCTCTTTTTAAATAAAAAATACGGTTTTCCCATGATGTATGAGTCGTCCACCATGATTTTGCTGATGGATTTCAAGACCCGATTCGAGGAGACGGATGAACCGTTTCGGGTACATGGTGGGCCCGGTGAGGTACCCCGGGGTAAGAAGATCGCAGGATATGGCATTGAGCCTGGCAGAGGGAGCACTACCGACCGGTGATTTTACCCGACGCGTCGGATATCCGGAGGATACCGTCGTGGTCATGAGATGGATGGTAGGGGCCGGTCTGGACTGACAGCGCCCTGGATATTGTGATTGAGATATTGAGGTACAAAGATAGTGATAGAGAGATATCGAGATATTGGGATTTATGTTTTGTGCCGATGCTACGCACTGTTTATGCTGATTTCATTTATGATACCTCATTTTAAAATTACAGAAATCTCACAAATTTATGAAAGCAGTTTTCTTCAGTACATGCATTCTGTTCATGCATTCATACATCATTCATATGATTCATTGCTACCTGAGGCACTGACACGGGCATATGGGATTACACTTGGGTTAGATATTTACCCTAGTCTTGTTATAGATTGCTGGTTATATATATGAGGATTATATATTATGATCGTATGACCTAGGATTGCGTCATACATGCGATTTTCTGTTCATAGATCTTTTTCTACTCACGAGTTAGTAACTCACCCCCGTTGTGCCCCAGTTTCTTTCAGGTTTTGCCGTACAGGTTTCATTTACAGCTTTGCGGGCACTGCTTCTTTCGGGTGACTTGCTAATAGGTGGGTTTATTTGTATCGTACCCATCATTATACATTGTATATTATATTTCAGTTGTATCTAGAAGTTCCATCAACCAAACATGTATTTATTTGTGATAGAGACCAGTGATGTTATTCTTTCGACCTTAGAGTCGCGCATTATATTCCTATGGATTTCATGCTGTTGAGTTTCCTTTTCTGTTGTAATCCTCGACTTTAGGGGTTGTATATTATATTGCAAACTGGTTGACTTAAAAATGGTTTTTCCTACACTCTACTACTTTTCTTGGTTTGGATTTCTGGGTTAGGCTTACTTAGGGTACGTACGCCTCGAGACGTTCGTAGTCTAAGTGCCGGTCATGTTCCGTTCTTTCGGGACGTGACAAACACTGTACACCGATCGATATGCCTCCTCAAGAGTCTCACGCCTCAGTCCCTCAGAATCTGGTACGCACAGTCTAGTCCTAAATCATAGTATCCCCTGATCATCGATCACGAACTCGGAATCTCTTCCTTGTCTAACCTATGCCATAATCTCTGAACAACGGTCGTCACTGTACTGTGCTTCATGGATACGGTCAAGCAACTGTGGACATGCAAGGATATGCGCAAGCTGTCCCCCGATCAAAGTAAACTCAAACTGCACTCGGCTGTCGCATAAAATCTGCCAATCTACCGACGACTGCCTCTGAACTGCGCTCAAACAAGATAAACTGCCTTCAGGCCTACGACTCAAAGCATTCGCAACTACATTCGCCTTGCCCGGATGATAAAGGATCTCGCAATCGTAGTCCTTCACTAGTTCCATCCAATGGCGCCGTCTCAGATTCAGGTCTCGCCGCTGAAATATATATATCAAGCTCTTGTGGTCCGTGAATATCTGGTACGACTCGCCGTATAGGTAATGTCTCCAGATCTTGAGTGGAAAGACCACCGCCGCTATCTCTAAATCGTCAGTACGATAGTTCTGTTCGTGTTTCTTCAGCTACCGAGAAGCATAAGCGACAACTCTATCATGCTGCATCAACACATAGCCTAGACCTACTCGAGAAGAATCATAATAAACCATAAATCCGCCCGATCCTGAAGGCAATGATAACACCTGCGCCGTAGTCAAACGAGTTTGCAACTGCTGGAAGCTATGCTCGTACGCCTTGGTCCAAACAAAAGGAACTCCCTTCCGGGTCAACCCGGTCAACGGTGCAGTGATACGGAAGAAGTCCTGAACAAAACGTCGATAGTAGCCGGCCAGGCCTAGAAAGCTGCGGATCTCTGTAACTGATGGCGGTCTGGGCCAATGCTGAACGACCTCGATCTTCTTCGGGTCCACACGCATACCATCTCTTGTAACCACGTGACCTAATAAATCAACGCTGTAAAGCCAGAATGCACACTTGGAGAATTTTAGTAACATTTCAGAAAAATTAAATATTATTTTTGGGGATTTTTATAATTAAATAATATTATATTGAATATTTTATTAGTGCGGTATAATTAAATACCGATAAAGTGAAAAATAGTTGGAAAATTATGGAAATTGCTGAAATGAGAGCGTTTTATATGATTTAAGAAAATTATGAAATTTTATAATTATTATATTCCATTTTAATGCTAATCGCGATTAAATATCGCTAATTGTGCATTAAGCTTGTTTTGTGCATATGACATGCACCATGTCATTTTTAACCTTTGTTACATTTTGTAACCATGGCTTCATTTGGTTTTTATTTGTGCTTGGTTTAAATGAGTAGAGAAAACAAAAGATAAGAAAAGAAAAGAAAAAGAAAATATAAAGAAAGAAGTATGGACAAGAGAGAGAAAGAGAGGGTGAGTGGTCTTGGTTGACTAGGGCCATTCTCTTCTCTCTTCATTATTTTCTTCAACTTTCTTTCCCTTTCCTCACACATGGCAGCACCCCTTCTCTCCTCCACTACAACTCCTAAAACATCATCAAAAACTCATCCAAAGTTCATCCCCACTTCACAAAAAGCATGCACAAGCTCACAAGCTACACTTTGGACCAAGAAAGTTTGCATTTTGGGCACTTGGGCAACTCAAGTTGCCAAATGAGGTAATCCTTTCATAAATTGTGTAGTATTTGCATTCCTTTAGCCTCTAGTATAGTTTAAAATCTATTTGGCAAAGTTTAGTGAACTTTGGAAATTCCTAGAAGAGGGTTGTGGGATTTTTGGGATGTGTTAGTGTAATTAAGTGGTGACCTTAAAACCCCCTATGATGTTAGAAACCCAGGCCAACTCGAAATAAACCCAAATACTGAAAACTGAAACTATTCATGTCAGTTTTGTGAGAATCTAGTGAGTGCAGGGAAATCTGGAGTGATCCGGGGCCATTATTAGATGCGAAAACAACTTCAGAGACCTATATAGACCACCACGAGACCACCCTGTGAAGACGACACCCCAACTCCCCAGCTAATCCTAGCAGGCCAGATTTTAGGCTAGTTTGGCCGGCCACATTGAAGGGAAAGGTGCCCAGGTTGCCTCCATAGCTCGTATACACCCTATACATCACCCCGGTATTGTTTGTGCAACTAGTTTTTCCCTTAAATAAAATCTGGGACCACTTTCTGTAGTTGCTGTTTTGATTCGGGTTATGTTTTACGTATTTTGAATTTTGGATTTTAGTAAATTGGTTTTAACCCGATGGTTTGATGTTTGTACATCGACATCGAGGGTTTGTTTGGTTATTCTTGCGTGCGTAGGCTATAGGTTTTGACCTATGTGTGATACGCGTGCCGATTTGGTTTTCGTATGTCATTTTGATTTCGAATTGGGTTTTAATGCGGTACGATACATTATGATGTATAGGTACCCCCATGAAGACTTTCAGACGACAAGCAAGCGCTCGGCGATTTCGGCATTGGCAAGCGAAGATCAAGTGAGCAGATTTATATCTACGGGGGAAGTCGGGTGGATGGCGTATAGCACCCCCGCAGTTCGTAGTATAGTGGATGATATGATACATGTTTACATATGTGTTGTGAATTTGGATGATAGTGTCATGGTTGATTTCTTAGTCGCGAACTATAGAATAGGTTTGCACACATGCGCACACACCCTTGCATGCATTATTATTACTTGTGCGTATATTGGGATACGTATATATACACACACATAGGTATGGGACTATGTATATATACGTATACCTATACTTGGATAATGAGGATTGTATATGATATTTGGAGATGAGTCGATGAGGTTGGTCATGATGCCGCGATCGGTGATGTGATTTGGATCGTATTATGAGATACGACATGTAATGATAGCGGATCGGTAGGAGATGTGTTTTCATACACACGCATTTATATACATGTTGATTGTATCAGATCATACGAGACTGTAGATCAGTACCCCTAATTCATGATGTGATGGTAAGGATACCAGGTAAATGATGAGATAGATGTGATAGTTGACCCGTACCCAGATTTAGGATGCCGTACGACGGATTTACCGTACGAGATAACTATGATGATAGATCAACACTCTTGACTCGAGGATGTCATATGATGTATCGTATCGTACATGGTACTATAGAGGCAGGACCACCAACTATTGTATATGTATATATATCGACTCAGAGATAGGAGGTTTCCATATCCCTTACGATTGGTTTGTTAGTTAGACCTATAGTTTACCTTGTAGATGCTAGACTGGACCCGAGTCATACCTATTGTTAGTTATATGTATTCCCTAGAGGCCATTGTTATACATATGATGTATATTATAATGGATGCTTGGATATATATAGAGAGGACTTTCTTGCTCGACATGATAGTATGCTGTTTGGTTTCACTTTGTCTTAACATGTTGACTTGTATTAGTTTACTGTCTTGCTATCACATGTTGATAAAGCCCTTAGGATATGTACTTGACTACTGGGACTATGAGGAGATCATATTAGTGGGGCCAGGGTAGTCAACGAATACATCCTATAACTGTTCCTAGTCGAGGGTGTATCGAGACAGGGCATCGATACACCAGAGTAGACTAGCATATACGCATCTTGACCCATATGATGGGTGATGGATGATCCTATATCCATCGGTGTTTGACATCAAAGATGGTGTACAGGTGCTCAGTGGAGACTGGGTACACTGAACGGACTCGCGGAGAACTCCTGGATGGATTTTTACAAATCGTCGGATCGCAGTTCTCTGGTGACACTGGTACAGGTTAGTCTGTAGATCCGAGATCGTCATAGAGTCTTGTGTGATTCCCACTGTGCTTTGATTTCCACCTTACCATGTCCAAGAGGGCGTGCAAAATGGTGGCTTTTGGGTACAGTCCCGAATCACATGGAGGCAATGAGCGATAGGAGGGGTTTTGTCTCTCCCGATATAGGGAGTTGATGTCGTGTTGTGTTCGATTGGCTATAACTGCAAGTCGCTGGCCAGGGCTGATATAGAGTGCTACTGGTAAGTGTTATCAGTAGTTTCTCGACCTGTTATGAGCCTCACATCGACATGACTTATCGGTTACTGGGGTCTGACGTTTACCACCCCTAGACTAGATATGCAACATATCAGGCGAAGAGACCGGACTGTATGGTAGTGTTACTGATTGGATTCACCGGAGAATGTACATGCTTGCTTGTTGATCTTCTGATTGCTTAATACCTGGGTGGCTGTTACGTTTAGCTGACCGTTTGTAGCTTGTGGGTGTTTGATATGATCATCACTTACTGCCGGCGTATTGACGATCTTTAGAGTCCTACACAGAGGTTTCCCGACTTAGGCAAAACGGAGTAAGAGCACATATGTGATATGTGCGGGACCGAGAATAATACGATATGAGATACCATATTCTATTCTCACGATATATGATATCGGTTGGGTATATGTGATATAGCCGGGTCATCGGATCAAGTGTTGATTCGATGAATCGGTACATGTTATATTAGTCGGTTATATGCGATATAGCTGGATTGTCGGATCAAGTGTTGATTCGATAATTTAATGTATAATTATATATGTGACATATTATATTACATTAACTAAAATTTGCTCGCTTTATTGATTCATTTTCTCACCGGTTAATACATTGATATATATGCGATATATGTTAATTGTATTATTTTCTTTTGTTACAAAAATATATTTTATATGTGATATATAATATTGTAACAAGTTATGATTACAAATGCAACTGTAGGGTTCCTAGGCACACTAGAGAGGTCTCACATGGCATCAACCATGCCAATTTCAAATTTTAACGTGCCGAGAAACCCTAAACTACGGATCGTTTGCTAGAAATCTAGGCGAAAAAGCTAACTAGTTAACAATTAACTAAGAGATACGGAAATACAACCTTTGTAGATCCGGTGCTCCACCTCCACGGCTCCGCAACGAGGTCCTCTCCGCTGTCTAAATCAAATCCGGGCTCTAGAGTCGGCTTCGTCGGAGAAAAAGGGAGCTAGGTCGTCGATGTCCATGCCGAAGATGATCTACGTCGAGGCATCGCAAGATCAAGCTCCACCTTCACCTTGCCATGAAAACTTGTGAAGGAAACACACTCTACTACTTGGCAAGAGGTAGAGGATGAAGAAATAGGAAGTGGGTAGACTTTAGAATTGGATTTCTCACACTTTATCATCAATCACCATTGATGACTACAAGCTTTTCTTCTTGAGTTCAAGGAAGAAGAAGAAGAATCATATGATAAGATTTTGTTAATTATGAAAAGAATAATAATATCATTCTTATCATAACTTTAACCTAAGTTAAGTGTAGAGAATTGACCAAGGTTAAAGGAATGGTTAGGGTTTAGGAGATGAGACAAAAATGGTTGCATCATAAAAGCTTCATGAAGCTTCAAGTGCAAACAAAATAAGCCACCATTTTTCTCTCATTTCTTTTCCTTTTTCCAAAAATAAAAAGACTAATTAATGAATAAGTAAAACCCTTAACCATTTAAATAACTTTGGTTAAATTCTTTACACATAACCTAGCAATCATGCATCATCAAACATGATACAATAAAGTGCACAAAATCATATCGCATATGCAATGCGCACACCCGAGTGAGAAAATCCATTTTAAAGTGAACCGATACTAGTTGATGCAAAGTAATATATCAAATATATAATTATACATTAAATCATTAAATCAACACTTGATTTAACGATCCGGTCATATCGCATATAACCGACTAGTATCATTAGTAACAACTTATCGAATCAACACTTGATCCGATAACCCGGCTATATCGCATATAACCGATCAATGTCACATCGCGAGAATCGAATACAGTATCACATACTGGTATTATTCTCGGTCCCGCACATATCTCATATGCGCTCCTATTTCGTTTCGCTTGAGCCAGGAAACCTCTGTGTAGGACTCTAAAGACTCGTCAATACGCCGGCAGCGGATGATGATCATATCAAACATCCACAAGCCGCAAGCGGTCTGCTAAACGTAACGGCCACCCGGGTATTGAGCGATCTGAAGATCGACGAGCAAGCCCGCTCACACTCCAGTTAATCCGACCAGTAACACTACCGTACAGTCCGGTCTGATCGTCTGATATGTCGCATATCTTGCCTAGGGGTGGTAAACGTCAGAACCCAATAGCTCGATAAGTCGTGTCGATATGAGGTCTATAACTGTTCGAGAAACTACTGGTAACACTTACCAGTAAATCTCAGCAACCCTGGCCAGGGATTTCCTGTTATAGCCAATCGAACACAGCGCAACATCAACCCCCTATACCGGGAGAGACGAATCCCCTCCTATCGCTCATTGCCTCCATGTGACTCGGGACTGTACCCAAAAACCACCATTTTGCACGCCCTCTTGAACGTGGTAAGATGGAAATCAAAGCACAGTGGGAACCACACAAGACTCTATGACGATCTCGGGTCAACAGACTACTCTGTACCAGTGTCACCAGAGAACTGCCATCTGACGTGAGGTATAATACCATCTGGGAGTTCTCGGCGAGTCCGTCCAGTGTACCCAGTCTCTACTGAGCACCCGTATATCATCCCTGATGTCAAACACCAATGGATATGGGATCATCCATCGCCCATCTGTATGGGTCGAGAAGGTATACGCTAGTCTTCTCTGGTATATCGATGCCCCGTCTCGATACACCCACGACTAGGGACTTTGAAGGATGTACTTATGGACTACCATATCCCCACTAGTATGATCCGCATCATAGTCCAGGTAGTCAAGTACAGATCCTAAGTGCTTTACCAACATGTAACAGAGAGACAATCAGCATACACGTTAAGGTAAAGGGTAACCAGATAGCATACTATCATGTCGAGCAAGAAAGTCCTCCCTATATATGGCCCAGCATCCACTACAATATATATCCTATGTACAGTAATGGCCTCTAGGGCATACATATAACTAACAATCTCCCACTTGCACTAGGGCCATCTGTAGCAGTGGTTGCAGTATCTCATACTAAACCATCCCATAAAAGTCTCTCTCTGGGAACAGGCCTTTTTGAGTGGATCCGCTGTGTTGTCCTCTGAGTCTACTCTCCTAACCTCGATCTCCCTGGAGATCAACCATCTCCATGATCAAGTGATACTGCCTTAGAATATGTCTGGATCACTGATGGGACGGACGTTCCTTGGCATAAGCCACAACTCCATTGTCTCACAATGGTTGGAACGTAGTTCATCTCATGAACCAATATACACCCAGACTGCCTCTTTGGTAGCATCTTAAGTAGCGATGTATCGTGCCTTTATCGTCTAGTATGTCACGATATCCAGCTTGGAACTCTTCCAACATACCGTCCCTTTACTGAGGGTAAAGACAATGCCTGCGACTGACATTCAGTCGTCTTTATCACCCTGGAACACTTCCAGTGATTCTCCTCAGGATCGATTGACACCATCTCACTACATCTAGTGAGTATCATAACATCCATTTAGATCTATCTCATAAATCCAAAATCCAGGATTTAGTAGGTATCACTTTAATCCTATATGGAGAATCTTTGTGATAAGCGGAGATTGATCGAGCGTAGCATAAGAAACTCCTTTCTTATCAAGAGTATGTCATCCACGTACTCTACGAGGATCGTCACCATACTCCCTACTACCTTTTTGTATATACAAGGTTCATCTACCATTTTGATGATGTCAAACTCTTTGACCGCTTCATCAAAACAGATGTTCCAACTCCGCGATGCCTGCTTTATCCTATAAAGCATCTTGCACACGTTTCCGCTGCTCCCACTGTCTACGAAGCCCTCTGGCTGTGTACTTATAGACGCTCTCTTCTAAAACATCATTTAGAAAAGCAGTCATGACACCCAACCACCAGATATCGTAGTCATGGTATGTAGCCGTGACAAGTAGGATATGGATGGACTTAAGCATAGCTACTTGAAAAGGTTTCATCATTATCGATACCTGGTCAATGATGTAGACCTTTAACAAGTCTAGCTTTGAAAGTCTCAACTCTTCCATGTACACCAAGTAATCTTCTCAAGATATACTTGCTACTGATGGGGATTTAACCCTTCAGATATAGCAACCAAAGTCCATACTTTGTTGGTGTATAAGGATTCCATCTCAGATCGATAAACATCCAGCCATTCTTACAGAGTCTTACTCTCGATGGCCAGCTCGAAGCTAGTTGGGTCATCATCTCATGATGCAATCCTCGCTCCCACTGTCATAGAGAAACCGAAGTATCTCTCAGGTGGGTGAGGAACCCTACTAGATCGGCGGAGAGGCTGAGGTTCGTTGGTATCTACTGAATCCCTTGGTTCTATCAAATCATCTGCTGTAGTTTGTATAGCTGGAACCTTTCCAGTTGTACATTACAGACCTTGCCTCGAGCTTGTCCGAATTTTGTTTTTAGACATAGGCCGGACAACTCCAAATCTTAACTAGCTTAAGACATGGGCTCTTCCCTTTCCATATCACATATGAAGCGGTAGGCAACTGATTTGATTGGAACCCTATTCAATAGGTATGCAGCTTCTCAAGTGTATAACTCCCAAAAAGGAAAAAGGTAACTCAGTAGTACTCATCATAGAGCACACCTTATCATATAGGGTGTTATTGCTCCGCCCCGATATACCATCGTGCTATGGTGTATACAGAGGAGTAATGCTGAGAGAGAATCTCATTCTCCTTTAGAATAATCCAGGATTTTCGTGCTCAAGTATTCTCCTCCTTGATCTCATCATAGGACATATTACTTATACCCGTATTGGTTCTCTACTTCTAGCTTATATTCTGTGAATATCTCAAAAGGTTCGGACTCATGTTTCAACAGGAACATATGACTGAATCTTGAGAGATTATCAGAGAATGTAATGAAGTATAAAGAACCAGTCCTGGCATGTGTAGACAGGGGACCTACATACATCAACATGTATCATCCCAAGAGTTTACTAACTCTTTCTCTGTTTCCAGTAAACGGAGCTATGGTCATCTTATCTCTGTGACATGACTGGCAAGTTTCACAAGATGTAAATTCAAACTCATTTAAATATGCATCTACATGTAACTTCAGCTAGTCGGGTCGAATTGATATGACCTAGTCTACAATGCCTCAAGAAGGATTCGTTCATTTCTAAACTCTTCCTCTTGTGTGTGTTCTGTATACAAAGAACTGTGGTTTGATTTAGAATATTAATGCTTTTAGATAACGTGCCTGAACCGATCAACTTTTGATATAGGAAATGTTCAAAACATTATCCAATAATACAAAATTTTATCATTTCTTTACTTATAAAGAGACTGATATGATTTTGTATATCAGGTTCGGTATCTAATAACATTCGTTCAGAATCAATGTATTATAATACAGGGTGACAGTGACCGACAGACTTGGCTGCAACACTTGCCCCGTTTTCTGCCTCATGAAACTTATCACCCGTTCTCAGTTCTCTACCTTTCTGTAGCCCTATGTAACAGATTACATATCTGGGATCCTGATCTGGTATCACATACCCAGGACGTAGAGGATACAGAGAAACAGTTCTGTATAAAGAGCACACCCGAAGATGATGCATCATCATGCACTCTCTTCGTTTGGGCGGCACGGGAAATCTGGTATTCCCCAATTTCCTGCTCTGTCTTATAACAATTATAAGTTGGAGCGGGACCAACGTTCCCCAGCTCAGTATAACAAGCGGGTTCGGTCAATAATCCGTATTATTATCTTGATTAAGCCGTGATATGGTCGCTACCTGGAAAGAGAGAGAAGAAAACACTCAGCGTGCGCTCTGTCAAGAATAGATTGGTTATTATTTTATCTAATCAGGATGGCTCCCACTGCTTTTTATCAAATCTTCCTTCAAACCCTAAAAGGAAAGACTAGCCGGGATTAATTACACACTACAAGTTCGCCAATCTTTCAGCCAGGCCAGTGTCGGTACATTGAGGGAGGTCCCCCGTGCTTTCGCACGAACCTAATTAATGTAAACCTCGTTTTCCCAGAGGCGTAACCCCGTTGACACCTTTCTAGACACCTACTTGATCGGCTAATTGTAATGCGTAAAACTCTCCCAGGAGTAACTCTTACTCGCAGCGGGTATCGGGATCCAACTATCTCATAGAAGGTATGCAATCTCATTGCAAATTTCAACACTTGAAATTCCCGATAATATTTTGCCCCTAGCGTCCTATGACCTTGACAGAGGTCAACAAACCATAGGCTGCTAGTCAAGTTCAACCCGTCATTTCCTGATTGAAGTAAACCCACCCGCACGACCCTTGACAGAGGTCAACAAGGTCGCACGACTACCCTAAATCAATCACATCATATGCTTATGCAGATAAGCACTAATCAGCTACCGCACACTACGCCTTGACAGAGGTCAACAAACGCAGCACGAATACTAACTAGTACTTATCTGAATTGACGGAGGGCTACGACAGGTTTTTCTGAAAACCTATTGCGTAATGAACTTGATATCGTTGTAGAATCAAATGAATTTTGAAATGGAGTGCTTTTGAGGCTTTTCTAGTTTTGCTAAAGGAGTCACTCCCGGTGAAGGGACCGTCGGTCCTTTCCTCGTCGAATGAGCTGCGGGATATATCACATATATCACTGTGCAAAGCAGAACTCTTAAAAGCAATCAAAAGACAAACCGAATTTGTAGCATCTGCCAGTTATTGCTAAAGGAGTCACTCCCGGTGAAGGGGTCTCGGTCCTTTCCTCATCGAATAAGGTGCAGGATATATCACATATACCGCTGTGCAAAGCAAGAACTGTAGCTACCTGTTTTATTTTGAAATTCGATTCTACAACATCTTAGGTTTCTTTTATTTCATTAATCACATTAATGAAGTCCCATCATTTAAGTACCTAAACATCACAGATAAATACGACGTACACTTATGCCATCCGCATTCGCCTCGATGTCCCCTCGTGCACCGTTAAGTTAGGTAACTAACGACAGAGCGGGGCAGGGCTAGCGCGGGTGTAAAACATAAGTAACGTCTATATAATATATCGTATATACTATATACTGTATCCATCACAGAACATCACATGATCACATCACAGATATCGCAGCAGAAGAAACATATGAAATATTGGATATACTAGGACGTCCGTGTTTTCAATACGAGCCAGTATAAAACACGGATTCCACGGTCGTGATGAATAGCCAAACCCACACCCCTAGACTCCTACGAGAGCGGCAAGCAACCCTACCAATTCTAGAGTTAGGAGACCCGGACTCGACTCCTCGAGTTGGTCTCCCACTGGACTCCAGAACCCGGTTACTTGTGCCCTCCTCCTTGGGTCTATCCTAGTGCGGAAAAGTAAATAATATACAAAAGGTGACTGCTTCCGCTACCTGGAAGCGCCCCAATAAAAGAATATTACATACAAGTTTTTACATGAATGAAAATGAAAAACACTCATCTCACATAAAAACCCCCGGCTATTCAAACACGACGATCCAATATAACATATCCAGCAACACATAACATCACATGTCATCAACGTAAGTAAATATGCGCATCCCAATTGTCGTTGACATATAGCAACGAAACCGGCGATATCACATATTACACTTACGGTCACAGAAAAGAAAGTGTAAAACTACAACAGTTGGAATCCGCAACCACCTCAGACATCGCATGCCTGACCAAATGAATTACTTAGACATCGCATGCCTAACAATTATAAACCCCGCATTTTAGTCTCAAAATCGAAAACACTTTCCAATATCAAGTCGGGCAATTCAACAGGATTTCCGACATTCTGATCGAATGCTCGTCGCAAACTTCAGTAGACGGCCGCACCCCCGATACCGTCGACGAAGTGCACCAAGGCGGAACACCGCTGCCGCGAGCACCCGAACGGATGCTTTCGGCGACGGGGTTCTCCTAAAGTCACTTGGTCGGGGCTATGGAGTGAGGCTGTCTATTAAGTTTACCCGGCGAGTATCCGCGTACGCTACGTGATTGCGACGGACTTTTGATCACATCAAAATTCCGTGGCAACCGATCAAGTGAGACTAAACTGCTATGTTTATAATATTCATTCCGTTATCTCATAACTTCTTATGAATTCCAATTATTGTATCCCATTCCAGATAAACAGAAAATGTTAAACTTTCCGATCGAACATCCGAACACCCAAGTTTTCCCGATATAGATCAACACATGAAATAAGTCTAACAACATTCAGTTCGTGCCTCAGTACCGACGGTCCAGCCGTAGAAGGGTCAAGCCAACGCCTCACATGTGGCACGCCGTACCGCCCCAAACCCGAAGGTTCAAAGGGCAGTTCAAGACGGTCACATAATCGAGTTAAGGTTTGTTGTCTTCTAGAGGGTCCATCGCGTTACTTGCACTACTTAGAACGTCGTTAAACTACGGAAAAATCCAACACTTGGAAATTTCCCGACAGGGGAAAAATTGGGTATTTATATCCGGTCGAACTATTTTAACATATTCTAAAATTTATCCGGAAAGCCACACAGACAAAATTTGATAATCCGATCGAACATTCGAATCCCCAAAACAACCCAGGAAATTCAACTCTTGAATAAATATTAAAAATTCCCAGAAAACTCAGCTCTTTGAACTAGGAATTACTGTGCAAAGGAACAGGGCTGACGTCATCAAGTGGCCGCTGATCCGCCGCAGAAGCCATGCTTCTGCCGCGGATCCGCCGCGAAAATTACTGTTCATGAAATAATTTTTGCATCGTAATTCTTAGATTTCCCTGCTGAATTTTTTAGCAATTTTTAATTTGGAAAAATCCCAGTTTTTGAAAAAAGGACAGAGAGCTATTTTGTGATCGGGTTTCGGGTTCGTTCGGACTTCAAATTCCGTCTAGACTTCGCCTAAGGCTCTAGCTAGGCTCTGATACCACTGTAGGGTTCCTGGGCACCCTAGAGAGGTCTCACATGGCATCAACCATGCCAATTTCAAATTTTAACGTGCCGAGAAACCCTAAACTACGGATCGTTTGCTAGAAATCTAGGCGAAAAAGCTAACTAGTTAACAATTAACTAAGAGATACGGAAATACAACCTTTGTAGATCCGGTGCTCCACCTCCACGGCTCCGCAACGAGGTCCTCTCCGCTGTCCAAATCAAATCCGGGCTCTAGAGTCGGCTTCGTCGGAGAAAAAGGGAGCTAGGTCGTCGATGTCCATGCCGAAGATGATCTACGTCGAGGCATCGCTAGATCAAGCTCCACCTTCATCTTGCCATGAAAACTTCTGAAGGAAACACACTCTACTACTTGGCAAGAGGTAGAGGATGAAGAAATAGGAAGTGGGTAGACTTTAGAATTGGATTTCTCACATTTTATCATCAATCACCATTGATGACTACAAGCTTTTCTTCTTGAGTTCAAGGAAGAAGAAGAAGAATCATATGATAAGATTTTGTTAATTATGAAAAGAATAATAATATCATTCTTATCATAACTTTAACCTAAGTTAAGTGTAGAGAATTGACCAAGGTTAAAGGAATGGTTAGGGTTTAGGAGATGAGACAAAAATGGTTGCATCATAAAAGCTTCATGAAGCTTCAAGTGCAAACAAAATAAGCCACCATTTTTCTCTCATTTCTTTTCCTTTTTCTAAAAATAAAAAGACTAATTAATGAATAAGTAAAACCCTTAACCATTTAAATAACTTTGGTTAAATTCTTTACACATAACCTAGCAATCATGCATCATCAAACATGATACAATAAAGTGCACAAAATCATATCGCATCTGCAATGCGCACACCCGAGTGAGAAAATCCATTTTAAAGTGAACCGATACTAGTTGATGCAAAGTAATATATCAAATATATAATTATACATTAAATCATTAAATCAACATTTGATTTAACGATCCGGTCATATCGCATATAACCGACTAGTATCATTAGTAACAACTTATCGAATCAACACTTGATCCGATAACCCGGCTATATCGCATATAACCGATCAATGTCACATCGCGAGAATAGAATACAGTATCATATACTGGTATTATTCTCGGTCCCGCACATATCTCATATGCGCTCCTATTTCGTTTCGCTTGAGCCAGGAAACCTCTGTGTAGGACTCTAAAGACTCGTCAATACGCCGGCAGCGGATGATGATCATATCAAACATCCACAAGCCGCAAGCGGTCTGCTAAACGTAACGGCCACCCGGATATTGAGCGATCTGAAGATCGACGAGCAAGCCCGCTCACACTCCAGTGAATCCGACCAGTAACACTACCGTACAGTCCGGTCTGATCGTCTGGTATGTCGCATATCTCGCCTAGGGGTGGTAAACGTCAGACCCTAATTGCTCGATAAGTCGTGTCGATATGAGGTCTATAACTGTTCGAGAAACTACTGGTAACACTCACCAGTAAATCTCAGCAACCCTGGCCAGGGATTTCCTGTTATAGCCAATCGAACACAGCGCAACATCAACCCCCTATACCGGGAGAGACGAATCCCCTCCTATCGCTCATTGCCTCCATGTGACTCGGGACTGTACCCAAAAACCACCGTTTTGCACGCCCTCTTGGACGTGGTAAGATGGAAATCAAAGCACAGTGGGAACCACACAAGACTCTATGACGATCTCGGGTCAACAGACTACTCTGTACCAGTGTCACCAGAGAACTGCCATCTGACGTGAGGTATAATACCATCTGGGAGTTCTCGGCGAGTCTGTCCAGTGTACCCAGTCTCTACTGAGCACCCGTATATCATCCCTGATGTCAAACACCAATGGATATGGGATCATCCATCGCCCATCTGTATGGATCGAGAAGGTATACGCTAGTCTACTCTGGTATATCGATGCCCCGTCTCGATACACCCACGACTAGGGACTTTGAAGGATGTACTTATGGACTACCATATCCCCACTAGTATGATCCGCATCATAGTCCAGGTAGTCAAGTACAGATCCTAAGGGCTTTACCAACATGTAACAGAGAGACAATCAGCATACACGTTAAGGTAAAGGGTAACCAGATAGCATACTATCATGTCGAGCAAGAAAGTCCTCCCTATATATGTCCCAGCATCCACTACAATATACATCCTATGTACAGTAATGGCCTCTAGGGCATACATATAACTAACAACAACATGATTTGTGGAGATTAAAAGAGTTAGGGTTTGATTTGGGTTAGCTTTTTCAAGAAACTTCAAGAAGCTTTCTTTGTTTTTAGCTAAGATATTTTGTTATGATATTTTGTGTAGATATTTTTTAACCAAACCCAAACCCTTGACCTTAGGTTTATTCTTTACATGAGTTAAGTCCTTCATTCTTAACTCAAGGTTGGATTTGTAAGCACAACACAATAATTCATTATTCATCACAAATACTTTTCTTCTTCTTCCTCCAAAAAAAACTTTCTAGCTTTTGGGTTAGTGATGAATAAGTGTGAGAAATTGAAAGAAAAAGAGAGCAAAATTCCTACTTCATCATCCTTATCTATTCTAGCCACTTAGATTAGGGTGTTCACTTCACTAATACTTGATTAGAGAAGTGAGAGCTTGAGTTAAAGATTCTTCAAGGTAGATCATCTTCAAAAAGGAAGACTTCAAGCAAGCATGGATCGTTCGGCTTGTGGAGCCTCTCTAGAGTCCGGAAGTTCATGGATCACGTTGAAGGGACTACTACTCGGAGCTTATGAAGTGAAGGAACGGACTACAAAGGTTGTAATCCCTTTCTCTTAGATGTAAAGTTTTTTACATGCTATGTTAACCCTAATTATCTAGCAAAGATCATCGCTTTAGGTTGTTCGGCACTTGAAAATTTTAAATTCGGCATGGTTGATGCCTTATAGACCCTTGTGATAGTGCCTAATAACCTTACAGTTGTATTAGAGCCTAGCTATTAGGCGACGTGTAGACGAAGTTAAAAGTCCGATCGAACGCCGAAACATCATTTTGGACCCCCTCTTTGGAAATTTTTTAAAAAGATGGTTTTTTCCGTATTAAAAATACTCAGAAAATTAAGCAGGTTATTGTATGGATATCTGTGAAGTACGATTCCCTAAGTCCATCAAGCCACTGCGGAACTGTGGCCAAACCTTGCTATTGGCGGCGGTTCCGCGGCCGCACCTGAGGATTTAGGGATCGTACTCCAACAGGTGATCCATAGGTATTACGTTATGCTTCTGGGAATTTTTAATATTACTCAAGTGTTGAGTTTTCTGGAGATCTTAATAATTCATTGATTCGATCGGAAAGTTTAACATCGTTTAGTTTTTCCGGATAATTTAGAACGTGTTAAAAGGTTCGAATGAATATCAATAACTCACTTTTTCCCGACACGAAAAACTTTCAAGTGTTGGAATTTTTCCCGAGTTTGAATCTTTTAAAAAAACATGCAAGCATATCTGTGGACGCTCTAGAAGAACGTAACCTTAACTCAATTATGTGACCGTCAAAACTGCCATTGAACCCTAGGGTTTGTGGTAGTTTAGCGTTGCCACATGTGAGGCGTTGGTTTGACTCTTCTACGGCTGGTTCATTGGGGCTGTGACATGTTCTGGGATTTTTGAACTCCGCTCAAGTGTTGAGCTATTTGGGAAATCTTGGGTATTTGAAGATTCGATCGGAAAGTTTAACATTGTCTATTTATCTGGAATGTGATACAATATGTGGAATTCATATAGTTAGGCATGAAATACGAAGTATGCGATATTTCGGATTTAAGATATCTAAAGTGATTGTGGATTCCAAATGTTGTAGTTTTACACTTTCTTTTCTGTGACCGTAAGCGTAGTATGTGGCGTATCGTGGGCTTCGTTGCTATTCATCAACGGCAATCGGGGTACGCATACTTGCTTACGTTGATGATATGAGATATTATGCGTTGCTGTGATATGTTATATTGGATCGTCGTGTTCTGAATAGCCGGGGTTTTATGTGAGATGTGGGTGTTCATTTTCATTCATGTAAAATTCATTTGTATATAATATTCTTTTATTGGGGCACTTCCGGGTTGAGGATGATGTCACCATTGTATATTATTTGCTTTTCCGCATTAGGCAGACCCAAGGAGGGGAGCACAAGTAACCGGGTTCCAGGGTCCAGTGGGAGGCCACCTCGAGGAGTCGAGACCTGGTCTCCTAACCCTAGAATTAGCAGAGTTGCTTGCCGCTCTCGTAGGGATCTAGGGATGTGGGTTTGGCTATTCATCGCGACCGTGGAATCCGTGTTTTATACAGGCTCGAAACAAAACACGGACATTCTAGTATATCCAATATTTCATATGTTATCTTCTGCTGCAATGTTCTGTGATGAGATCTGATCGCACGCTTTTGGCGTGTCGGAGTTCAAATTTCTAAAGTTATAACCGCGATCAGGACGGTGTCGCTATGCAGCTAGCCGGTTGAGCACGGGTCGATCCACAGGGAGATGGTTGTATGTCCGTTCGAGTTTTAGACGAGTCAATAAAGAATTTGTATATGTTTGTTCAAATCTAACCTATGTGTTTATATGCAAGTATAAAGTTGTTAAGAAAAAGGCACGAAAGTGTAATCTAAAGAAATCCACACTCAAAACCTTTGAGCCGAGTCTTGACCAATTGAAGCTAGAGCAATCAGCAACAACGTGGATTAGGGGATTTAAGCACGGTATTCATGGAATCCGGCTTATTGACCCTTGTCCTTCCGTTCTTGTCTCTTGCTTTCGCCTCCGGCCAAATCGAACGCAACCGGTCGCGGTTAGGAATCACCGTTACCTTGGTAGGGTAGGGTGCCTAACGGAGCGCTTGCGTAACGTTTGGGCGGAGTTCAAAGGAAAATAACGCGAAAAGGAAATGAGCAAAGAATCAATAACTTACAATATCGTATTTATTCTTAACAACAACATATTAACATCCATTCACAAAACGAACCAAAAAGAGAGAACAAAAGAACAAAGAAAAGAAAAGATTACAAGTAAGTAAGTGCATTGAATTTAAAGTGCAAGAAAGTAAAACAAGGTAATAAATTGCAAGAATGTAAAAAGCAAGAAAGAAAAGTGCAAGAAAGAAAATACTAAGGACCATGGAACAAGTTACACACCATAGGTTTAATAACCCAAACTTAAACTTGCAAGCTCAATTAAGAGGTTGCAAGATCAAGAGAGAGCTAAAAACCCAAGGTAAAATGAAGCACAAAAGAGACTTTATTCCTTCCAAAATGATACAACCCTTGAGATCAAGTACCAACCCTTAAACCTTCAAGCTCAATGTAGAGGTTGAAAGATCAAGAGAAAGCAAGGATCTCAAGGGGACTAAGCTAAAGAATGATACAATGTAACCCTCATCTTCATTTTATCATCCACTCAAAAAGCTCTCACTACAATTTTCATGGAGGAAAGAATGAAGAAGAAGAAGAAGCTAAACTAAACTACACTAAAAGAGATGGAAAAGAGGACATGAAAAAAGACCCTTGGCTTGGCACAAAACTGGGCTATTTATAGGCTGCGTGCTGGAACCCTAGGGCAACATTTTGGCCCTAAATGAAATGACCAAACTAACCCAAAAATTTGGTCAGATGATGACACTAAACCGCGGCGGATCCGCCGCGAAAACCCACATTTGGCGGCGGTTCCGCCGTGGTTTTGTGGAATTGGGGTCTCGTATGTTCTGGGTTTCCTTGTTTTGCTATCTTATGTTGTTATACATGTCCCAAATTGCAAATTGCCTTCATAATTTCTTCAGATCTGCACAGTCCAAACATAGCTTCACTTTTGATTGATTTGACCTTTCTCACTCGAGCTCCACGCACCCATTGATTCTTGTATTGCCCCTCTCGTGCTCTGTGCTTGTCCGAGACACGAATGACCACTGTCATATGTCTTGTCTCTGGAACTAGTACGCGGCACTGGACGGATACGGATGACCGGAACCCGGCTTTATCTGTTGGCAACAGATGTTCTGTATTTTGGCATAACTGTGGAGATTTGTATCATTTGCGTTATTTTGGACTAGGAACCTGTAGCCTGTAAATATGTAGCAAACACGGATTAAAAAACACTTGCCTATAAACAAACGAGCATAAGAATGGGCGGTTTTAAATGCAATATTCTGGTATGAACAAATACCCCCAAACTTAACTTTTGCTCGTCCCGAGCAAAACCAATTATTCACAAAAAAGTCCTAACCTCACTTTCGCAGGGAACGTGATTGCACTGAGCGTGTGCAACAAGCTGTTAAACCTCTAGGTGTCCCTAGTAGGAGGAGTGTTATCTCCTGAGGGTTTTCAGCGGATTACACCCACAAAATCCCGTCAAGCTAGTGTCATAAGTTAACATCGATTCTACTCCTACAGTTCAGTATTTACGTTAGAAATTCTATCATCCTAAGTTAGAAACATCCAAACCTTATTTTTCACACTTCCTATCTATTTAACCTCAGATCCTATACATTCCAAAAAAAGTTTAGAAAGATGTTTGTTCTCCTGAGTTTTTCTTCTAAAGTGCGGCCTCAAATCAGGGATTTTTATCAACTTTACAGAAAGCACAAGTCTTATTCTTTATTTCTATCTTTTATCCAAACATCGATTGTATACCCCTACGTGTGTGTATTATTTCACCCCTACACTTGAGAATTCAATTCAAGCTATAGTACCCTTACCCTAATACCTAATACTACTTCTTTTCATTTATGATGAACGGTGTTGCTCACACACCTTTCATGCGACTATTAATGCTTCTTGAGGCACTAACAGCCGATTACTGAATGTGTGAGCTTAAAGCGTAATTAGCAGATTCCAGGTCTTGACTTTATTTATTTATTTTTCTTTTCTTTTATTTTTCTTTTTCAAGACCAGATATATTTTTCAATGATGCTCTTTTGGTGTTTAGCTTTAATTACCGTTTTTTCTTTCATACTAGGCTTTCAGGCAAGCGTATTTCTAGGTATTCTCTACTATCCTAAGTTTCAAGGTGCGTGTAAGTGCAGTTATAGGGTATACACTTTCTGAATTTGAACTCAAGAAAAGAAACTATTTTTCAGACTTATCCTTTAGTAAAGCTTCAATACTTTCTTCTCATCTTAACTTAACTCAAGAACTGAACTCAAGATTACCTACTTCTAAAATAACTGTAAGGACGTATAATCACCAAGTTTAAACAGAATGAGGGTTATTTTTAGGATTTTCAATTCCTAAGCCTAGAATTTATTTATTTCTAACATATCAACTAAACTTTCAGAATAAAAATCTAAGTTACCCTATTAGCTAACTTGACGACAAAGTTTTTATATTTTTTGGATTTTTTTTCGATTTTTATGGGTTTTTAATAAGGTATGAAAATGCAAAATATACAAATGAATGCGAAGGAAGAAAGCTTACTGAGCACACCCCCAAAATTAAACTTGACAGTGCCCTCACTGTCAGGCTACACCAAGAGAGTCAAAATTGTCGGCGCTCTCCAAAAGAAAATTTTATACAAAACAAAAAAAGAAAACAAAAAATATATACAAAAAGGTTCCCCTCCCAAACTTAAGTAAAACCGTGTTTCCACTGTTAAGCATTGAAGTTCAGGATCGGGGGGGGGGGGGAAAGAAAATAGTATCAATCTATACAAGGCCTTACACAGGCCAAAAGTTAACACCAATCATTCAAAAATTCTATCTCTGTAGTGTGCTGGTTGGTTAAAGAATACGGTGAGGAAAGAAATGGAGAATACGCGAGACCGTATGCAGATAGAAGTGGCATACGGTCTCGGTATGTGAGAAGAAGAATGGTGGAAGGGAGAAAGAAGTGGAATACGAATTTGAGGGTGGAAATGGAGCGAGTAAATTAGCACAATTTGTGATGACCGATGTGTAACAAGTGATTGTGCTAATCTATTAACCCGTCGAGAAATGGGGTCAAATCCTTCAAGATTCGTAAGAAACCATGGGTACGCCGAACTTGGTAAACCAGATACAGGAAGTGAAAATGATACGGTTTCTTGCAAGGTCGGAACGATGGAAAGGATGGGGGAAGTGATTGAGGAAGGGTATCGATTAAGGGTTCAGGAGGGTGTACACAGTCAATGACAGGGACATGATGAATTGGTGTTAGTTATATGTATGCCCTAGAGGCCATTACTGTACATTGGATGTATATTGTAGTGGATGCTGGGACATATATAGGTAGGACTTTCTTGCTCGACATGATAGTACGCTATCTGGTTGCTCTTTGTCTTAACATGTATACTTTCTGTCTCTCTGATTACATGTTGATAAAGCCCTTAGGATGAGTACTCGACTTCCAGGACTATGATGCAGATCATACTAGTGGGGCCTGGGTAGTCAATGAGTACATCCTTCATTGTTCCTAGTCGTGGGAATATCGAGACGGGGCATCGATATTCCAGAGTAGACTAGCGTATATCTTCTCGACCCATGTGATGGGCGATGGATGATCCCATATCCATTGGTGTTTGACATCAGAGATGGTATACGGGTGCTCAGTGGAGACTGGGTACACTGAACGGACTCGCCGAGAACTCCCAGATGGTATTATACCTCACGTCAGATGTCAGTTCTCTGGTGACACTGGTACAGCTTAGTCTGTTGACCCGAGATCGTCATAGAGTCTTGTGTGTCTTCCACTGTGCTTTGATTTCCACCCTACCACGGCTCTACTGAGTCGTGCAAACAGGTGGTTTTTTGGGTACAGTCCCTATTCACTTGGAGGCAATGAGCGATAGGAGGGGATTCGTCTCTCCCGGTATTGGGGGTTGATGTTGTGCTATGCTCGACTGGCCATAACAGGAAATCCCTGGCCAGGGTTGCAGTGATATACTGGTAAGAGTTATCAGTAGTTTCACGAATGTTATGGACCTCAAGTCGGCATGACTTATCGAGCTACTGGGGTCTGACGTTTACCACCCCTAGGCGAGATATGCGACATATCAGACGAACAGACCGGACTGTACGGTAAGTGTTACTGGTTGGATTCACAGGAGTGTGAGCGGGCTTGCTCGTCGATCTTCTGATCGCTCAATACCCGGGTGGCCGTTACGTTTAGCAGACCGCTTGCGGCTTGTGGATGTTTGATATGATCATCATCCGCTGCCGGCGTATTGATGAGTCTTTAGAGTCCTACACAGAGGTTTCCTGGCTCAAGCGAAACGAAATAGGAGCGCATATGAGATATGTGCGGGACCGAGAATAATTCGTGTATGTGATACCGTATTTCATTCTCGCGATGAATGTGTTGAATGGTTGTATGCGATATAACCTAGTTATCGAATCAAGGATTGATTCGATAAGCCGATACATTGGATACTAGCCGGTTATATGCGACATGACCGGATCATTGAATCAAATGTTGATTTAATGATTTAATGTATAATTATATATTTGATATATTACTTTGCATTAACAAGTATTGGTTCACTTTAAATGGATTTTCTCACTTGAATTGTGCAAGTTGTATATGTGATATATTTTTGTGCACATGATTGTATCATGTTTGATGATACATGCATACTTAGTTAAGTGTATGATTAAACCATGGTTGTGTAATGGTTAGGGTTTTGTATTTATTGACTAATTATTTATTTATTCATTCTTCATTTGGAAAGAAAATAAAATGGTTGATTATTTTGTTCTTTTCTTTGAAGCTTCAAGAAGCTTTGACCATTTTGTCTTCATCTACAAAACCTAACCATTCACTAACCCTAGTTGATTCTCTACACTTAACCAAGGGTAAGATTATGATAAGTATTATATTTCTTTTCTATTTTTAATAACTTATCATATCTTCTTCTTCTTCTTCATCTTCTTCTTCAATGAAGAAAAACTTGCTACTCCAATGGCAAGTGATGAAAACTAGTAAGAAATCCAATTCTAAAGTGAACCCACTTCCTATTTCTTCATCCTCTACCTCTTGCCAAGTAGTATAGGGTGTTTTCTTCACAAGTTTCATGACTTGGTGAAGTGGGAGCTTGATCTAGTGATGCCTCGACGTAGATTATCTTCGGCATCGAAGCTGACGACCAAGCCCGCCCATTTCCTCGATGAAGCCGATGCTAGAGTCCGGAATCCGATTTGGACAGCGGAGGGACATCGTCGCGGAGCTTAGGATATGGTGGACCGGATCTACAAAGGTTGTAGCCCCTTTCCTTTTAGATAAACTTTTTTACTTGCATCGCATAGCCTATATATATCTAGTTAACGATCCGTATTAGGTTTTCTCGGCACATGTAATATTTCAATTAGGCATGTTTGATCACTTGTGAGACTTCATTAGTGTGCCTAGGAACACTACAGTGGTATCAGAGCCTAGCTAGAGCCTTAGGCGATGCGTAGACGGAATTAGAAGTCCGATTGAACCGAAACCCCAATCGCATTTTGCTCTCTGGACATTTTTGAAAAACGTGGTTTTTTCTAGATTAAAAATATGCAGAAAACTCAGTAGAAGATTCTAAGAATTACTGTATAAAACGGGGCCTCTGAATCCATTAAACCGCGGCGGAACCGCGGCATTAGCATGCTAATGCGGCGGTTCCGCGGCCCTTTTGTCTCATCTTGCAATAAATTTTGCACAGTAATTCCTAGTTTGCAGTGCTGGTTTTCCTGGGAATTTTTAATAATTTTTCAAGAGTTGAATTTTCGGGGTTGTATTGGGGACTCGGTGTATCGATCGGATTGTCTAATTTTGTCAGTGTGTTTTTCCGGGTATTTTTAGAATATGTTAAAAAGTTCGACCGGATATAAATACCCACTTTTTCCCCTGCCGGGAAATTTCCAATTGTTGGATTTTTCCATAGTTTAACGACGTTCTAAGTAATGCAAGTAACGCGATGGACCCTCTAGAAGACAACAAACCTTAACTCGATTATGTGACCGTCTTGAACTGCCCTTTGAACCTTCGGGTTTGGGGCAGTACGGCGCGCCACATGTGAGGCGTTGGCTTGACCCTTCTACGGCTGGACCGTTAGTACTGAGGCACGAACTGAATGTTGTTAGACTTATTTCATGTGTTGAGCTGTTTCGGGAAAACTTGGGTGTTCGAATGTTCAATCGGAAAGTTTAACATTTTCTGTTTATCCGGAATGTGATACAACAATTGGAATTCACAAAAGTTATGTGATAACTGAATGAATGTTATAAACATAGCACTTTAATCTCTCTTGATCGGTTGCCACGGAATTTTGATGTGATCAAAAGTCCGTCGCAATCACGTAGCGTACGCGGATACTCGCCGGGTAAACTTAATAGACAGCCTCACTCCATAGCCCCGACCAAGTGACGGTAGGAGAACCCCTTCGCCGAAAGCATCCGTTCGGGTGCTCGCGGTAGCGGTGTTCCGCCTTGGTGCACTTCGTCGACGGTATCGGGGGTGCGACCGTCTACTAAAGTTTGCGACGAGCATTCGATCAAAATGTCGGGAATCTTGTTGAATTGCCTGACTTGATATTGAAAAGTGTTTTCGATAATGAGACTAAAATGCGGGGTTTATAATTGTTAGGCATGCGATGTCTAAAGAATTCATTTGATCAGGCATGCGATGTCTGAGGTGGTTGCGGATTCCAACTGTTGTAGTTTTACACTTTCTTTTTCTGTGACCGTAAGTGTAAAATATGATGTCGCCGGTTTCGTTGCTATATGTCAACGACAATTGGGATGCGCATATTTACTTACGTTGATGACATGTAATGTTATGTGTTGCTGGATATGTTATATTGGATCGTCATGTTTGAATAGCCGGGGTTTTTTTTTATGTGAGATGAGTGTTTTTCATTTTCATTCATGTAAAAACTTGTATATAATATTATTTTATTGGGGCACTTCCAGGTTGCGGAAGATGTCACCGTTGATGTATATTATTTATTTTTCTGCACTAGGATAGACCCAAGGTGGGGAGCACAAGTAACCGGGTTCTAGGGTCCAGTGGGAGACCATCTCGAGGAGTCGAGTCCGGGTCTCCTAACCCTAGAATTGGTAGGGTTGCTTGCCGCTCTCGTAGGGGTCTAGGGGTGTGGGATAGGCTATTCATCACGACCGTGGAATCCGTGTTTTATACTGGCTCGTATTGAAAACACGGACGTCCTAGTATATCCAATATTTCATATGTTTCTTCTGCTGTGATTTATCTGTGATGTGATCATGTGATGTTCTGTGACAGATATTATATATATAGTATATATGATATATTATATAAACGTTGCTTATGTTTTACACCCGCGCTAGCCCTGCCCCGTTCTGCCGTTAGTTACCTAACCTAACGGTGCAGACGGGACATCGAGGCGAATGCGGATGGCATAAGCGTACGTTATATTTATCTGTGATGTTTAGGTGGACTTAAATGATGGGATTTTCATTAATGAGATTAATGAAAGAAAATAAACCTAATTGATGTTGTGGAATCGAATTTCAAAATAAAAACAGGTAGCTACAGTTCTTGCTTTGCATCGCGGTGTTCATTATAGAACATCCTGCACCTTATTCGATGAGGAAAGGACCGAGATCCCTTCACCGGGAGTGACTCCTTTAGCAATAACTGGCAGATGCTACAACCCTCGGTTTGTCTTTGATCGCTTCTATAGTTTTCGCTTTGCACAGTGATATATATGATATATCCCGCACCTCATTCGACGAGGAAAGGGCCGACGATCCCTTCACCGGGAGTGACCCCTTTAGCAAAACTAGAAAAGCCTCGAAAACATTCCATTTAAAAACCATTTGATTCCGCAACGAGATCAAGTTCAAAGCGTTAAAGGTTTTCATAAAAACCATTCGCAACCCTCCGTCATTTTAGGAAGTAGAGTACTTAGTATTCGTGCTACGTTTGTCGACCATAGCCGAGGCGTAGTGTGCGGTAGCTAAGTGATGTCTTCCTACACAGCATATGATGCGATTAGTTAGGATAGTCATGTGGCTTTGTTGACCTTAGCCAAGGGTCATGTGGGTGGGTCTAATTAATCACGAAATGACGGGTAGAACTTGACTAGTACCTATGATTTGTTGACCTTAGCCAAGGTCATAAGTGCTAGGGGTAAAATCCATTATCGGGAGTTTCAAGTGTTGAAATTTGCAATGAGATTGCATACCTTCTATGTGATAGTTGGATCCCGATACCCACTGCGAGTAATTGTTACTCCTGGGAGAGTTTTGCACTTTGCAATTAGCCGATCAAGTAGGTGTCTAGAAAGGTGTCAACGGGGTTACGCCTCTGGGAAAACGAGGTTTACTGTAATTTGGTCCGTGCGAAAGCACGGGGAACCTCCCTCAAAGTACCGACACTGGCCTGGCTGAAAGATTGGCGAACTTGTAGAGTGCAATTAATCCCGGCTAGTCTTTCCTTTTAAGGTTTGAAGGAAGATTTGATTAAAACAGTGGGAGCCATCCTGATTAGATAAAATATATAACCAATCTAATCTTGCAAGAGCGCACGCAGAGTGTTTTCTTCTCTCTCTCTCTCCTGGTAGCGACCATATCACGCCTTAATCAAGATAATAAAATGGATGTATTGACCGAACCCGCTTGTTATACTGAGCTGGGGAACGTTGGTCCCGCTCCAACTTATAATAGTTATAAGACAGAGCAGGAAATAGGGGAATACCAGAATTCCTATGCCGCCCAAACGAAGAAAGTGCATATGATGCATCTCCTTCGAGTGTGTTCATTACAAAGAACTGTTTCTCAGTATCCACTGTATCCTGGGTATTATATAATACCGGATCAGGATCCCAGATATGTAATCTGTTACATAAGGCTACAAAAAGGTAGAAAACTGAGAACGGGTGATAAGTTTCATGAGACAGAAAATGGGGCAAGTGTTGCAGCCAAGTCTGTTGGTCACTATCACCCTGTATTACTAATAGATTGATTCTGAACAAATGCTATTAGATACCGAACCTGATATACAAAATCATATCAGTCTCTTTATAAGTAAAGAATTGATAAAATTTTGTATTGATGGATAATGTTTTGAACATTTCCTATATCAAAAGTTGATCGGTTCAGGCACGTTATCTAAAAGCATTGACGTTCTAAATCAAACTACAGTTCCTCATATACAGAACACACACAAGAGGAAGAGTTCAGAAATGAACTGATCATTCTTGAGGAATTGTAGACTAGGTCATATCAATGCGACCTGACTGGCTGAAGTTACATTTTAGATGCATATTTAAATCAATTTGAATTTACATCTTGTGAAACTTGCCAGTCATGTCACAAAGATTAAATGACCATAGCTCTGTTTATTGGAAACAAAGAAAGAGTTAGTGAACTCTTGGGATTGATACATGATGATGTATGTAAGGTCTCCTGTCTACACATGCCAGGTCTGGTTCTTTATACTTCATTATATTCTCTGATAATCTCTCAAGATTCAGACATATGTTCCTATTGAAACACAAGTCTGAACCTTTTGAGATATTCACAGAATATAAGTTAGAAGTAGAGAACCAAAATACGGGTATAAGTATTATGTCCTATGATGAGATCAGGGAGGAGAATACTTGTGCATGGAATCCTTGGACTATTCTAAAGGAAAATGAGATTCTCTCTCAGTATTGCTCCTCTGAATACACCATAGCACAACGGTGTATCGGGGCGGAGCAATCACACAATATTAGATATCGTGTGCTCTATGATGAGTATTACTGAGTTACCTATTTCCTTTTAAGGAGTTATGCGCTTGAGAAGCTGCATACCTATTGAATTAGGTTCGAATCAAATCAGTGCCTACCACTCCATATGAGATATGGTGTGGGAAGATCCTATCTCTTAAGTAAGTTAAGATTTGGGATTGTCCGGCCTATGTCAAAAGCAAAAATCCGGACAAGATCAAGGCAAGGTCAGTTCTGTAGAACTGGAAAGGTTCCAGCTATACGAAACTACAGCTGAAGATTTGACAGAACCAAAGGATTCTATAGTCCTCGACGAACCTCAGCCTCTCCGCCGATCTGGTAGGGTTCCTCGCCTGCCTGAGAGATACCTCGGTTTCTCGATGACAGTGGGAGCGAGGAATGCATCATGAGATGATGACCCAACTAGATTCGAGCAGGCTATCAAGAGTAGGGACTCTGTAAGAATGGCTGCATGCTTAGCGGTCTGAGATGGAATCCATATACACCAACAAAGTATGGACTTTGGTTGCTATATCTGAAGGGTTAAATCCCCATCAGGAGCAAGTATATCTTGAGAAGATTACTTGGTGTAGATGGAAAAGTTGAGACTTCCAAAGCTAGACTTGTTAAAAGTTTTCGTCATCGACCAGGCACGGATAATGATGAAACCTTTTCCAGGGACTATGTTTAAGTCCATCCAGATCCTACTTTCCACGGCTACATACCATGACTACGATATCTGGTGGTTGGGTGTCATGACTACTTTTCTAAATATTGATTTAGAAGAGAACGTCTATAAGAACACAGCCAGAGGGCCTCGTAGACAGTGGGAGCAGCGGAAACGTGTGCAAGATGCTTTATAGGATAAAGCAGGCATCGCGGAGTTGGAACATCTGTTTTGATGGATTAGTCAAAGAAGTTGACATCATCAAAATGGTAGATGAACCTTGTATAAACAAAAAGGTAGTAGGGAGTATGGTGACGATCCTCATAGAATACGTGGATGACATACTCTTGTTAGGGAAGGAGTTTCCTATGCTACGCTCGATCAATCTCCGCTTATCACAATGATTTTCCATATAGGATCAAAGTGATACCTACTAAATCCTAAGCTTTGGATCTATGAAATAGATTTAATTGGATGTTAGGATACTCACTAGTTGTAGTGAGATGGTATCAATCGATCCTGGGGAGAATCACTGGAAGGGTTCTAGAGTGATAAGGACGACTGAATGTCAGTCGCAGGCATTGTCTTTACCCTCGGTAAAGGGACGGTATGTAGGAAGATTTCCAAGCTAGATACCGTGACAAACTAGACGATAAAGGCTGGTAACATCGCTATTAAAGATACTACCAAAGAGGAAGTTTGGGTGTATATTGGTTCATAAGATGAACTAGGTTCCTGCCATTGTATAACAATGGAAGTGTGGCTTCGGCCCTGGAACCCTGGTCCCATCAGTGACCCAGACATATTCTGAGGCAGCATCACCTGATCATGGAGATAGTTGATCTCCAGGGTGATCGAGGTTAGGAGAGTAGACTCAGAGGAGAACACGGCGGATCCACTCACGAAGGCCTTTTCCCAAAGAGAGACTTTTATGGGATGGTTGAGTATTAGATATTACAACCACTGCTACAGATGGCCCTAGTGCAAGTGGGAGATTGTTAGTTATATGTATGCCCTAGAAGCCATTACTGTACATTGGATGTATATTGTAGTGGATGCTGGGATATATATAGGTAGGACTTTCTTGCTCGACATGATAGTACGCTATCTGGTTGCCCTTTGTCTTAACATGTATACTTTCTGTCTCTCTGATTACATGTTGATAAAGCCCTTAGGATGAGTACTCGACTTCCAGGACTATGATGCAGATCATACTAGTGGGGCCTGGGTAGTCAATGAGTACATCCTTCATTGTTCCTAGTCGTGGGAATATCGAGACGGGGCATCGATATTCCAGAGTAGACTAGCGTATATCTTCTCGACCCATGTGATGGGCGATGGATGATCCCATATCCATTGGTGTTTGACATCAGAGATGGTATACGGGTGCTCAGTGGAGACTGGGTATACTGAACGGACTCGCCGAGAACTCCCAGATGGTATTATACCTCACGTCAGATGGCAGTTCTCTGGTGACACTGGTACAGCTTAGTCTGTTGACCCGAGATCGTCATAGAGTCTTGTGTGTCTCCCACTGAGCTTTGATTTCCACCCTACCACGGCTCTACTGAGTCGTGCAAACAGGTGGTTTTTTGGGTACAGTCCCGATTCACATGGAGGCAATGAGCGATAGGAGGGGATTCGTCTCTCCCGGTATTGGGGGTTGATGTTGTGCTATGCTCGACTGGCCATAACAGGAAATCCCTGGCCAGGGTTGCAGTGATATACTGGTAAGAGTTATCAGTAGTTTCACGAATGTTATGGACCTCAAGTCGGCATGACTTATCGAGCTACTGGGGTCTGACGTTTACCACCCCTAGGCGAGATATGCGACATATCAGACGAACAGACCGGACTGTACGGTAAGTGTTACTGGTTGGATTCACAGGAGTGTGAGCGGGCTTGCTCGTCGATCTTCTGATCGCTCAATACCCGGGTGGCCGTTACGTTTAGCAGACCGCTTGCGGCTTGTGGATGTTTCATATGATCATCATCCACTGCCGGCGTATTGACGAGTCTTTAGAGTCCTACACAGAGGTTTCCTGGGTCAAGCGAAACGAAATAGGAGCGCATATGAGATATGTGCGGGACCGAGAATAATTCATGTATGTGATACCGTATTTCATTCTCGCGATGAATGTGTCGGATGGTTGTATGCGATATAACCTAGTTATCGAATCAAGGATTGATTCGATAAGCCGATACATTGGATACTAGCCGGTTATATGCGACATGACCGGATCATTGAATCAAGTGTTGATTTAATGATTTAATGTATAATTATATATTTGATATATTACTTTGCATTAACTAGTATTGGTTCACTTTAAATGGATTTTCTCACTTGAATTGTGCAAGTTGTATATGTGATATATTTTTGTGCACATGATTGTATCATGTTTGATGATACATGCATACTTAGTTAAGTGTGTGATTAAACCATGGTTGTGTAATGGTTAGGATTTTGTATTTATTGACTATTTATTTATTTATTCATTCTTCATTTGGAAAGAAAATAAAATGGTTGATTATTTTGTTCTTTTCTTTGAAGCTTCAAGAAGCTTTGACCATTTTGTCTTCATTTACAAAACCTAACCATTCACTAACCCTAGTTGATTCTCTACACTTAAACAAGGGTAAGATTATGATAAGTATTATATTTCTTTTCTATTTTTAATAACTTATCATAGCTTCTTCTTCTTCTTCATCTTCTTCTTCAATGAAGAAAAACTTGCTACTCCAATGGCAAGTGATGAAAACTAGTAAGAAATCCAATTCTAAAGTGAACCCACTTCCTATTTCTTCATCCTCTACCTCTTGCCAAGTAGTATAGGGTGTTTTCTTCACAAGTTTCATGACTTGGTGAAGTGGGAGCTTGATCTAGTGATGCCTCGACGTAGATTATCTTCGGCATCGAAGCCGACGACCAAGCCCGCCCATTTCCTCGATGAAGCCGATGCTAGAGTCTGGAATCCGATTTGGACAGCGGAGGGACATCGTCGCGGAGCTTAGGATGTGGTGGACCGGATCTACAAAGGTTGTAGCCCCTTTCCTTTTAGATAAACTTTTTTACTTGCATCGCATAGCCTATATATATCTAGTTAACGATCCGTATTAGGTTTTCTCGGCACATGTAAAATTTCAATTGGGCATGTTTGATCACTTGTGAGACTTCATTAGTGTGCCTAGGAACCCTACAATTGGAAAATCCGACTCATCAAGCAAAACTGGTTCATCCTCAAAACTATCCTCAAAATTTTCCTCAAAATTCAGCACATCCATGCATTTATCTTCAAAATCCAGACGCATATGGGGTTCGGGAAAAACATTTAATGACTCGGGATGATGAATTGGAGAGAAAAACTCAGCCAAATATACGGGTTCATCATCCAAAATATTCCTAGCGTCAATTTCCCCAATCAAGTGAAAATCTATATTCTCAGACACCGCAACAAAAGCATGGATATCAATCAATTCAGATTCTAAAGTGGAGGTGTAGAGGTCAAAATTTTTAGGATTGGTTTCACTTGGAAGGGACCCTTCACAATCAGGTAAATCAAACACTACAAAGTCGCACAACTCATTAATCATTCTATCTTCAATCGGTGAATCGTTGGGAACACTAGATAGACATTCAAAACTGGAGTTGTGGGATTCAAATTGTCAAGACCCGAAAGTACGGAACATGACCGGCACTTAGGCTACGAACGTTTCAAGGCGTACGTTCTCTAAGTAAGCCGAGCCCAGAAATCCAAACCAAGAAAAGTAGAAGAGTGTAGGAAAACCACTATAAGTCAACCAGCTAGCAACATAATATACAACGCCTAAAGGCAAGGATCACAACAGAAAAGGAAACTCATCCAGCAAGAAATCCACAGAAATGTAACACGCGACTCTAAAGTCGAAAGAATAAACATCACTGGTCTCTATCACAAATAAGTACATGTTTGGTTGATGGAACTTCTAGATACAACTGAAATATAATATACAATGTATAATGATGGGTACGATACAATAAACCCACCTACTAGCAAGTCATCCGAAAGGAACAGTGCCCGCAAAACCGTAATGAAACCTGTACGGCAACACCTGCAAGAAACTGGGGCACAACGGGTGTAAGTTGCCAACTCCTGAGTAGAAAAAGATCTACGAACAGAAAATCACATGTATGACGCAATCCTAGGTCATACGATCATAATATATAATCCTCAAATATATATAACCAGCAACCTATAACAATGGCTAGGGTAAATATCTAACCCAAGTATAATCCCATGTGCCCGTGTCAGTGCATCAGGTGGCAATGTATCATATGGATGATGTATGAATGCATGAAACCGAATGCATGTACAGAAGAAAACTGCTTTCATAAATTTGTGAGATTTCTGTATTTTTTAAAATGAGGTATCATAATGAAATCAGCATAAAACAGTGCCTAGCATCGGCACAAAACATAAATCCCAATATCTCGATATCTCTGTATCAAAATCTCTGTACCTCAATATCTCAGAATCTCAATGTCTCAATCAAAATATCTAGGGCGCCGTCAGTCCAGACCGGCCCCTACCATCCATCTCATGACCACGACGGTATCCTCCGGATATCCGACACGTCGGGTAATATCACCGGTCGGTCGTGCTCCCCTGCCAGGCTCAACACCATCTCCTGTGATCTTCTTGCCCCGGGTTACCGCACCAGGCCCACCATGTACCCGAAACGGTTCATCCGCCTCATCGAATCGGGTCTCGAAATCCATCAGCAAACTCATGGTGGACGACTCATACATCATGGGAAAACCGCCTTTTTATTAAAAAGAGAAAGCGGTTTATATATGTTTTACGGTTTTCCTCCAAATCCAGAAAATCTCATGGAAACCCGAATCCAAATCATCAATAGCATGTGAAATCATGAATATAAGCATGAGAATCCATGAATGCGGCATATAATGAACAACAGTATGCATGAAGTGACAAGTAATAACTACAATGTCAAGCAGGCATATAAGGCAAGTACACTAATATCATGTCACTACAAGCTAACAAGCTAAATCAAGAAATAATATTCTCTAAGTGTACGTGACATGGCAATTACCGATGAAGATATGTGTGAGCCGGCAAATAAGTGTACATGGTACATACGCATCATCGGTAATGGTGCTGGTGTCCTAACAGCATGATATCAATAATAGAATATGAATCACAACAGTATGCGATGCGGAGCAACAATAATAATATGCGGGAGCTGAATGCTAAACACAATGATAGCTAAACTGTGTCTAATGTCATAAGAGTCATATAGCTACACCACTATAAGGCTGAGCTAAAGCTAACAGTAGGTAAGGGAAACCGCCTAACCTCTGAGTCGATACATCTATATATATATATATATAGTCGGTGATCCCGCCTCGATAATACCACATCCGATACCATATCCCTATAATCGGTTATTCCCAAGTCAAGAGTGCAGATCAAACATCAAAATATAGCTCGTACGTAAATCCGTCGTACGGCATCCCCAAATCTGGGTACGGGTCAATATCACATTCGTCATATCATTCATCTGGGTACTGATCTATGTCTAGTACAATGCTAACATCATCACTATAATCATGATCTAACTACTGATCGACAGTCTCGTATGAATCGATATCATCAGCACATATCATCTCAAGGAGTATACATCGCCCATGGCGGCCTATCATAAATATCTTGTCATATCACATCATATCATATCCTATCCCGTATCCTAATCACATGTCGATCATTTACATATATATGTCAATATTCCTACGGCATCATTATCCCAAAATTCGCTAAAGCTTCAAGACGTATCTCAAATACGAATTTTACCATATCACCGATATCATAGTCTCGGATCAAATATCATCGACTCATCTCAATCCTAAGTATCATCCTCAAATCCGTATATGAACATATAGTCCCATACCCATATGATCACATAACTTTATAGGATCCTATAAGCACCTATGAAGTAAGGATGTAGGCAAGTATGTATGTATGTATGTGTATGTGTAGTGCACCCACTACCCTAGGGTTTCGTAACCTTTCACCAATCCAACACACCAATATCCATCTTAACATTATCATTAATCCCAAATAACATATAATAATTGTTGGTGTGTATACGCATCCGTATACATCACCACGAACTGCGGGGGTGCTATACGCCATCCACCCGACTTCTCCCCGTAGATATAAATCTACTCACCTAGCTTTATGCGTGCCGGTGCTGATGTCGCCATTTGCATCTCCAACGCTTCGATACCACGTGGGGTACCTACAAGGATATCACACGCTAAAACACATGAAAACCATGTCGGAAACCAAAATGGTGCACGCTACGCTCATAGGTAAAAACCTATGGCCTCGCGCGCAAACACAGCCAATATCCCTCTGTCGTCGGCGTTCAAACGCCCCCGACAGAAACGAATCATCGAATACCAAAATCCATACGAAAACAAGTCGTAAATCATGCGCCAACTCAAGAAAATCAACCCAGATTCTACCTTGGTTGGAACCAGACAAAACTAGACATACCCACGGTCAAGTTTACAGGTAAAAGAGTCGTGCACGCAAAACGACGGGGTTTCACCTTGGTCTGGCCGCAAATTGCGGCCCGAGGGAATTAAATGGAGGTTGGGGCTAGGATTTTGGGTGTTGGTTCCTATCTGCCTGCACATCCTACTGCCAAATCAATTTTATTTTAGGAGGTCCGGGTTGATAGCAGTTTCCAGAAAAGCCACAAAGTCGACAAAATCGATAAAATACGCCAAGTTGAAACTTTCAGGTAACCAACTGGGAAACTGGGGTAATCTTGGTTAAAATGGTCTCAAATACACGTAATAGGTCTATACCAACCATCACAACCTTCCCTTGGCCAAATCTCACTCAAATTTACCTAAACTAGCACTAAACCACATAATAATACTAAATTTCAGCTATAAAACAAGAACTTGGCAAGATTAGAATTGGGTTGTGAGATTATACCTCAAGGAATCTTAGATGAAGGAGAAGGGAAGAAGGAGGAGGAGAAAGGGTTGTTGGTGGACTGCTGAGTTGCTCCTACAGCTACTGGTGTTGCTTTTGCAGCTGATGCTGTTGCTGTTTTTCAACAGTAGTTTGTTGCTGTTGCTGTTGCTGCATCTGTTGCTTGAAATTTCTCTTTTGTTTTTTGTTTCAATGTGTGTTGCAGCAGCAGAAGTGTTGGGCTGTGGCTTATAATATTGTGGCTGTTGTTGTGGGGTGTTGTGGCTGATATAGGGTGGAGTGTTGTAGTATCTGATGTTGATAGAAATTGGGGCTGAAGTTATGCTGATGGTGGCTGAAGTGTTGATATTGGCTGATGTAGCTGATGTTCTGGTGGCTGATAATGTGCTGATGTGAGTGTGTAGGTGTTGGGCTAAGGTGTTAGGGGCTGGTGTGTGTGCTGATGTCATGTGGCTATTGAAGGGTGTTGGCTGAAGCATTGTTTCAGCAGCTGCCGCTGCTGGTTTATGATGTTGGGGTGTTGTGTTGAGCTGAAGTTGCTGTGTTGGGGGTTGATGTGGTGGTATATGATGGTGTGGTGTGAGTTGTGAGAGTGAGAGGGAGAGATGTGAGAGATGAGAGCCAAAAGAGTTGATATGAGAGGGAGTGATATGAGTGAGAGGGGTGAGTGAAAGAACACAAGGGACTATGAAATGAGGTGGATCATGGCACACCCTAGCCACCTCCCTCTCTCTCCAAATTAATGCACAATCATCATGGCTCTCCTTCTCTCCTACACAAGTCAACCCTAACCTTAACCAATTTTATTAACAAAGCTAAACCCTTAATTAACCCACTTAACTTAACCAAAAGGTTCAACCCACCATGGTCATCTAAGCATGGTCCAACCCTAGGCTTAACCCTAGCTAACATGCACATGTGTGTGCAGTCGAGATAGAATTCCGATAAAATATTCATAAAACCAGATAAATCATTAGAAACCAATTTTGGTAAACTTTTTACCAAAAACCCTACATTAAACACAATTACCACTAAATAACATATTTTAGAATTTCCAGAATTTTTGTCCAGAATTTTCCCAAAATAATATTTATTTTTTTTTTGAAATGTTACACAAATTGAAACGGGTAGGTCTGATTTAGAAGGGTGTACAGCTCACTCTCTCTGCTCAAATTCTCAACCTGTCCTACCGCCTCATCATACATTGGAAAATTTGGAGCTAGTTGAAAACTAGCTACCGGGTCACTAGGTTGCGTGAGGGCGGCCATGGACGCATTCAAATCCATCATCTGTTGGTATGACGCTAGCCTAAAGTCTTCCAATGACTATTCCAGACTAGACATGGGTTGTGAAGGGGTTTCAGTAAAAGATTCAAAGTTGTTTGGATACTAAAAACTCCCAAATGGCGATTTAGAAGCATTGTCTAGGGAAGGTGCAAAAGTCGGGTAGGACTGGTAGGAATTGAATGGCTGGACAGGAGCAGGATCAACATTTGGATGAAGGTGAATGGAATTGTTGATCCCAAGAATCTGTAGTGGTGAAAGGAGTGAAAGATCGGCTACGGGATTGTTCAATATGTTCAGCGATGGACAAAGGACGACTTACAAAAGGAATATCAACATAAGAGGGTAGGGGTGGTTGAAAAGGTTGATACAAAGTGGATTGCGGAGGGCAAGTGTTTGTCCTAGACGCGTCTATCCGATCTTTCATAGAGATTTTGGGCATGGAGGGGTCGTTCGAAGTTCGGCCAAAGCAAGAACCGTAAGAAGAAATGTCTGGTTGTGGGTACCAAAGTTCGGCAAGAGTTTTGCAAGGTGGGGTACCCATGATATGAAGAGAGAAAAAAAGAAAGGCAGAGAAAAGGGGGGGGGGAGAATGTGATTTTTTTTAAAAATTTTTTTAGTTAGTTATTAACAAAAGAATGAAATATACACACAAAAAGAATTTGGACAAAAAAAAACAATCACGACACAAAAATACTACACACCTAATCGGTCTAGGGTTGACCTAGGTCAACTAGACCTGCTCAAGAACTTGATTGTCAAAGTAAAACTGTGTCGAGAAACGAGCTCAAGATATACTGATCACGAGGTCAGGTAAGTGCAGAGATAAGAGGAGGTTTTCCGACGCTTTCGCAAAGGTCCTTAATTAAATAACCCTTTATCTTTTGCCGGTTTCGCCATGAACACTTTCCTAGACACCCTGTAAACAATATACCGTTAAGCGGTATTCTAAACACAGTTAACTACTCCTAGTGAGC
Source organism: Agapanthus africanus (assembly GCA_030015575.1). Taxonomy (NCBI): domain Eukaryota; kingdom Viridiplantae; phylum Streptophyta; class Magnoliopsida; order Asparagales; family Amaryllidaceae; genus Agapanthus; species Agapanthus africanus. The sequence continues at coordinate 483,322,508 of CM057337.1, forward strand.
GCGGAGTCCTTAAGGCTTAAAGTCTAATTTCTTTAAAATTTGTGCGGGTAAACGTTATGCTCAAGTTCATGATTTCTGGTCCACGGAAAAGGTGATGAAATCCTTTGCCGTATATTGTAGGGTTCGCTTGCCCTTAAGTCCGTATTAATGTATGCAATGCACAATTTAATAAAAATTCTATAAAGAATCAAACAATCGTTTTTTATATTAAGCACGGCACTGCAACAAATACGGGTTAGTCAATTTTTTTGCGTTTGGTAGCGACTTGCAAGGAATCCTGCAAAGATATTATAGTGGATGCATCGGATTTGAGAAGAAGGTGTTAGTAAAGTACATACCGTTAACTTTTCGGGTTTAGAAAACCACCGTCGAATCAAATCCGGTAAGCTTGAAAAGTTCGCTTGCGCGGTCAAACTACCCGGATCTTTGGCACTGTACTTTGCAATCACCTTAGCTTTGAACGTACACTTTGCTCCCCACAATTGCAGTTCGCAAATCCGCAAAAATCTGCAGAAAATACAGTATAGTGGAATTCACAGAGAAGATAAAAGAAAAGAAAAAGGGGTGGAGAAAAAATTGGGCACAGAGGCCTCAATGGGACCGCGGAACCGCCGCTCAAGGCACATTTTGACCGCGGTTCCGCGGTCAAAATGTTGACTTGGGGATTTGTCTTTGGTCAACGAACTCCACTTCTTCTCTTCTCCAAAATAAAAACCTCTGTTTTCTTTTTGGATTACTGTACTTGCTCTGATTAGCCTGCACAGTTGCACACAAAAATTATCAAAAATAACAAAAAGATTTTATTTTTTTATTTATAAATGTATACAAAAAAAATATTAACCCGAATAACAAGAAAGAAAATACGCTACTGTCTCCCCGGCAACGGCGCCATTTGATCGCACGCTTTTGGCGTGTCAGAGTTCAAATTTCTAAAGTTATAACCGCGATCAGGACGGTATCGCTATGCAGCTAGCCGGTTGAGCACGGGTCGATCCACAGGGAGATGGTTGTATGGCCGTTCGAGTTTTAGACGAGTCAATAAAGAATTTGTATATGTTTGTTCAAATCTAACCTATGTGTTTATATGCAAGTAAAAAAGTTCTTAAGAAAAAGACACGAAAGTGTAAGCGAAAGAAATCCGCACTCAAAACCTTTGAGCCGAGTCTTGACCAATTGAAGCTAGAGCAATCGGCAACAACGTGGATTAGGGAATTTAAGCACGGTATTCGTGGAATCCGGCTTATTGACCCTTGTCCTTCTGTTCTTGTCTCTTGCTTTCGCCTCCGGCAAAACCGAACGCAACCGGTCGCGGTTAGGAATCACCGTTACCTTGGTAGGGTAGGGTGCCTAACGGAGCGCTTGCGTAACGTTTGGGCGGAGTTCAAAGGAAAATAACGGGAAAAGTAAATGAGCAAAGAAACAATAACTTACAATATCTTAATTATTCTTAACAACAACATATTAACATCCATTCACAAAACGAACCAAAAAGAGAGAACAAAAAATCAAAGAAAGGAAAAGATTACAAGTAAGTAAGTGCATGGAATTTAAAGTGCAAGAAAGTAAAGCAAGGTAATAAATTGCATGAATGTAAAAAAGCAAGAAAGAAAAGTGCAAGAAAGAAAATACTAAGGACCATGGAACAAGTTACACACCATGGGTTTAATAACCCAAACTTAAACTTGCAAGCTCAATTATGAGGTTGCAAGATCAAGAGAGAGCTAAAAACCCAAGATAAAATGAAGCACAAAAGAGACTTAATTCCTTCCAAAATTATACAACCTTTGAGATCAAGTACCAACCCTTAAACCTTCAAGCTCAATGAAGAGGTTGAAAGATCAAAAGAAAACAAGGATCTCAAGGGGACTAAGCTAAAGAATGATACAATGTAACCCTCATCTTCATTTCATCATCCACTCAAAAAGCTCTCACTACAATTTTCATGGAGGAAAGAATGAAGAAGAAGAAGCTAAACTAAACTACACTAAAAGAGATGGAAAAGAGGACATGAAAAAAAAACCTTGGCTTGGCACAAAACTGGGCTATTTATAGGCTGCGTGCTGAAACCCTAGGGCAACATTCTGGCCCTAAATGAAATGACCAAACTAACCCAAAAATTTGGTCAGATGATGACACTAAACCGCGGCGGATCCGCCGCGAAAACCCACATTTTGCGGCTGTTCCGCCGCGGTTTTATGGAATTGGGGTCTCGTATTTTCTGGGTTTCCTTGTTTTGCTATCTTATGTTGTTATACATGTCCCAAATTGCAAATTGCCTTCACAATTTCTTCAGATCTGCACAGTCCAAAGATAGCTTCACTTTTGATTGATTTGACCTTTCTCCCTCGTACTCCACGCACCCATTGATTCTTGTGCTGCCCCTTTCATGCTCTGTGCTTGTCCGAGACACGAATGACCACTGTCATATGTCTTGTCTCTGGAACTGGTACGCGGCACTGGACGGATACGGATGACCAGAACCCGGCTTTATCTGTTGGAAACAGATGTTCTGTATTTTGGCATAACTGTGGAGATTTTGTATCATTTGCGTTATTTTGGACTAGGAACCTGTAGCCTGTAAATATGTAGCAAACACGGATTAAAAAGCACCTGCTTATAAACAAACGAGCATAAGAATGGGACGTATTAAATGCAATATTCTGGTATGAACAAGATCATATTACTACCTGAGACGAATGCTTATACTATATATATATGTTGATATATAAATATTACTGCTTTCGTTTCTTCTGTGATGCTTAGGAAGCATAAATGATGGGATTTATTAATGAGATTAATAAAAGAAAAGAAACCTAAAAGATGTTGTAGAATCAAAACTTTATAAAAAGGGTAGCTACAGTTTTGCTTTGCATAGCGGTATATATGATATACCCTGCACCTTATTCGATGAGGAAAGAGCCGAGATCTCTTCACCGGGAGTGACCTCTTGAGCAAAATTGGCAAATGCTACAGACTCGCGTTTTTGTTTTTGATTGCTTCTATAGTTCTTGCTTTGCATAGCGGTATATATGATATACCCTGCACCTTATTCGATGAGGAAAGAGCCGAGATCCCTTTACGGGAGTGACCTCTTTAGCAAAACTAGAAAAGCCTAAAAAACACACCTTTTCAAAATCACTTGTTTCTACGATGATATCAAGTTCATTACGCTCATGGTTTTCTGAAAAACCTGCGTAGCCCTCCGTCATTTCAGATATGTGCTACTTAGTATTCGTGCTACGTTTGTTGACTATGTTAAGGCGTAGTGTGTGGTAGCTAATTAGTGCTTATATGTTAAAACATGAGATGTGATTGGATTAGGGTAGTTGTACGACTTTGTTGACTATGTTAAGGGTCGTACATGTGGGTTTAATTCAATCGGGAAATGACGGGTTGAACTTGGCTAGCAATTATGATTTGTTGACTATGTTAAGGTCATTAGTTACTAAGGGCAAAAGCATTATCGGGAATTTCAAGTGTTGAAATTTGCAATGAGATTGCATACCTTCTATGAGATAGTTGGATCCCGATACCTATTGCGAGTAAGAGTTACTCCTGGGAGAATTTTTACAGGACAATTAGCCGATCAAGTAGGTGTCTAGAAAGGTGTTAACGGGGTTATGCCTCTGGGAAAATGAGGTTTATTTTAATTAGGTCCGCGCGAAAGCACGGGGAACTTCCCTCAAAGTACCAACACTGGCCTGGCTGATAGATTGGCGAACTTGTAAGGTGTAATTAATCCCGGCTAGTCTTTCCTTTTAGGGTTTGAAGGAAGATTTGATAAAAACAGCGGGAGACATCCTGATTAGATAAGAGAATAACCAATCTAATCTTGCAAGAGCATACGCTAAAATGTTTTCTTCTCTCTCTCTCCAGGTAGCGACCATGTCAGGCCTTAATCAAGATAATAATATGGATGTATTGACTGTACCAGCTTATTATACTGAGCAGGGGAACGTTGGTCCCGTTCTTTCTTATAAGAGTTATAAGACTGAGCAGGGAATATGAGAATATCTGGATTCTCATGCCGCCCAAACGAAGAACAAGCATGCTGATGCATCTTCTTCGGGTGTGTTAGTTATCGAGAACTGTTTCTCAGTTCACTCTACGTCCTTGGTATTTGATACCGGATCGGGATCCCACATATGTAATATGTTGCGTGGGCTACGTAAAGGTAGAGAACTGGGAATGGGTGATCATTCCGTAAGAGTAGGGAATGGTGCAGATGTTGCAGCCAAGGCTGTTGGCGAATATCACCTTGTGTTACCAAATGGTAATACATTGGTTCTGAACGAGTGCTATTACATTCCGACCCTGATATGCAATATTATATCAGTTTCTATATTGAATAAAGAAGGATATAATTTTGCAGTACAGGATAATGTTATGAACATATTTCTAACTCAAAAGTTGATTGGATCAGGATTGTTAAATAATGGTATATACGTTCTCAACCAAACTACAGTACTTAATGTACAAAACACACACAAGAGGAAAAGTTCAGAAATGAACGAATCCTTCTTATGGCATTGTAGGCTAGGTCATATCAATGCGACACGACTAGCTAAGTTACATAAGGATGGATATCTGAATACGTTCGAGTTATTATTTTATGATACTTGCCAGTCATGTCTCAAAGGCAAGATGACCAAAATTCCGTTTAGTGGACACGGAATTAGAGTTACAGAACTCTTGGGGCTGATACATAATGATGTATGTGGACCAATGTCTACACATGCCAGGAACGGTTCTTCCTACTTCATTACATTCACTGACGATATCTCAAGATACGGACAGGTGTTCTTGATGAAACACAAGTATGAAGCTTTTGAGAAATTCAGGGAATATAAGCACGAAGTAGAAAACCAAACGGTTAAAATTATTAAGATCCTTCGATCTGATCGAGGAGGAGAATACTTAAGCACTGAGTTCTTAAATTATCTAAAAGAGAATGGGATTCTCTCTCAGCTTACTCCTCCCTATACACCATAACACAATGGTGTATCGGAGCAGAGGAATCGCACCCAATTAGATATGGTGCGCTCTATGATGAGCACTGCTGAGTTTCCTATTTCCTTCTAGGGTTATGCGCTTGAGACAACAGTATACATATTGAATCAAGTTCCATCTAAATCTGTATCTACCACACCATATGAGATATGGAGTGGGAAGAGACCGTATCTTAAACGAGTTATGATATGGGGTTGTCCGGCCTATGTCAAAAGGAAAAATCCGGACAAACTCGAGGCACGATCAGTTCTTTGCAAGTTTGTGGGATATCCTAAAAATTCCCAAGGATATTTTTTCTACCATGCTGAAGAACAAAAGGTGTTTGTTTCTCAATACGCCACTTTTTTAGAAAAAGGAATTTCTTGTTAAAGAAATTAGTGGCGAAGAGGTAGAGCTGGAAGAGGTTCTAGCACCACAAATGTTGGAGATAGTGCCCTCAGAGTCAATTATTGGATCACATGCACGTGATTGCAATGATTGAGGGAGGACCTATCCCGGTAGGACAGTCTTACTCAAGATGATAGTATGCTATCTGGTTTACCTTTATCATCGTGTACTGCTTTAGGTGACCTGACAGGTCGCTATTACACGTTGATAGAGCCCCTAGGATTCTTGCTTGACTGCCAGCAGTATGAGGGCGATCATATACGTGAGAGCTGGTAGTCCATAAGCACATCCTTAAAAGGTCCCTAGTCGTGGGAGTTTCGAGACAGGGCATCGATACTCCAGAGTAGAATAGTGTATACAGTCGAGACCCCGACGAGGGGCGGTGGCCAGTCTCACAAGCCACTGGTGTCAGTTGGTTCACTTAAGATGTATACAGGTCGTCATTGGGTTATGAGTACACCGGACAGGACTCGCTGGGAACATGCTAGTTGGTCTTATACCTGACGTCAGATAGCAGTTCCCTAGTGACATGTGTACAGATTAGTTCATCGACCTGAGATCGTCATTTGTCTCGTGTGAGTTCCCACTGTATTTTGATTACTACCCTACCACGCTCAAAGGAGACGTGCAAACGGGTTTTAGTTGGGTACAGTCCCGAGCCACATGGAGGCAGTGAGCGGATCTGCAGGGGTTCGTCTCTCCCGGTATTGGGGGTGAGATCGCGCTGTGTCTAGGAGAGCCAGTACATGAAGTCCGTAGCCAAGGCAGGAGATTTACTGGTAGGTATTCCAGTAGTATCTCAGGGTGTTCTGGGCTACACTCCGACACGACTTGTACCGTTTTTAGGGGTCTGACTTTTACCGACCCCCTTGGCCCGCCATGCGATGCTCATAGACGAACGGACCGGACTGTACGGATATTGTCACTGACAGGCTCAGTAGGGTGTCCGGATGAGTTCGCTCACAGACGTCCCTTTTGGTCAATAGCTGGTGGCCCGTCACGTATGGCTAATACCTCTGACGTGCTAGTGGTTAAATCCACAGCCATAGTATTGACGAGTCTTTAGAGTCCCCCACAGACCAGTTGCTCAAGTTTCGGGCGAAACGCTGTAGATGTCGTATGGAGATATGACAAGGTTCGATCAGATACATGCGGTATTGCACGGATCCTGATCGGACGGTTTATACTAGCGGGCTTTGGTTTAAGCCGGATCCTAGTATTGTATAGTGTAGATTTTGTCTCATTGCATTTGTATTTGGTCGGAATACAGATGCGGGTGTGTATACACAGTATCGGGGTTTTCCTGTAATTTATTACGGGATCATTTTTTTGGAGTTGCCAGTTTGCTTTCCGTTTCGGCCATTTTTCTTTGTATCTTTCATTGGCCGAAGATTGGTGGAGGAGGGCTTAATTGCATTTGGGCAAATAAGCATTGTGGAGGGTGGTCTTTGCATATTCTTGTGTCATGATCACTTGACTTTCTTTAGTCATCATGGCTTGACTTGTGGGTTCATGATGGTTCATGATGGTTTCCTTTTGGTGATGGGAGTTGATTTGTTCTTGGAGTGTGATTATGGTTATGATCATTTCACTTCATGATTATCCTTATTCTCTTGCATTATTCCTCCACCCTCTCTTGGATTTTTTCCCACTCTCATTCTCCTCTAGTAGAGGCCGGTCACTAAGAGGGAGGGGGCTTTCCCAATTTGGAGTGGGGGGTTTTCATCTCTTTATGCTTGGAAAAATCCCCAAGTTCATCTAAAAATGCTATCACTTCATTACCTCCACCAATACATGGCAACTTCAACCCCTAGAGACATATAGAGTCACTACACTTATTCTACAGCAAATCTTGGGCATGTCGACTCGCCAACTTCGTACCCGAGTTGCCTCGGTCCAGAGGTGGGAGCCCGTAAAAGAAGCCGGCGACGTGGTGCCCTTCCGGCGAGGAGGTGGAGACCGGACATTCCGCGGGAGATCGGGACGACGACGAGAAGACCGAAGGGCACGGATCGCTCGGTATATCTCTCTACCCCTTCTCTTGATAGCTAGGACTAGTTTAATGGCACTATCCGGGTTTATAGTGCGCGGTGGTGCCGGTTCAAAAGTTAAAGTACATCATCGCTTCCACATTTTGGCCTCGGATTGACGGCCGGGGCACCGCCGTGCACTTACACTGGTATTAGAGCCTCGCCATTAACCTAGTCTAGCTTGGTCTAATGTGTTTACATCTTCGATCGAAGAAAATTCCAAAAACCGCGTTTTCATGTGCATCAGTTTCTGTCGAAATTTTTTTAGCTCCAAAAATTTTCAGGTTGTTGCAGAATGATGTGCAGGGAATTCTAAGAATTCTGTGAAATTTTGGTCTCGTGAACACACTACATCACCGCGGAACCGCGGCCAAACTCATGCTTGGGCCGCTGTTCCGCCGCGACTTGCACTGTTCAGTGTACCAAAAATTTGCAGAAAGCTCCTGACTTGAAAATAGGGGGTTTGGAACATTTTTTTTGGGCCCAGATTTTCTGTGAGTGCTACAGTAGTGCTTGGGGGCCCAGTTGGGTAAATTTGATCGATCGAAAATTTTAAACACATTAGTTCACAGTATTTACATTATATCTGCGACCGTGAGTGTCACTCGATCGGTAAATCCTGTCTAACTGCTATAGTCCGGTTAGACGGATTTGCGAACGTGACATTCACGTTGATGTTTTGTGATTGTGCTGTGATGTTGCGGATTGGTCGTGGAGGATAACCTGGATGCAATGCTAGTACAGTTTTTTGTTGTATTATGTACATTTGATATTGCGGGGCGAGCGTCCGACATGTGGACTGCCGTCACTGCCTGTTTGTATTATTCTTTTGGGGCACGACCAGGTTGCGGTCGATGTACCCGTTGTATGTATATTTTACTTTCTGTACTAGGATTACCCCGCGGAGGGGTGCACGGATAGCCGGGTTCTAGAGGGCAACGAGCCCGCATCTCATGGCATTGAGACGGAGGGGGCCTCACTCTAGAATTGGCGGGCTATTCGCCGCACCCGTAGAAGGGTACAGGTTGACCCAGGAGGGGTGCCAAAGTTACCGGATTCCGTGAAGTGCTGGGTGGTCCATTCACGTTGCTGAAGGGGGCTGCCTCGCTTCAGGTTTTGGCGGGTAACTTGCCGCGCCCGTAGGGGTCTAGGATATCATTGCACAGGCTATCCACACGACCAGGGGAACGTCGGGTTTCAGTAGCGGCTCTTTGAAACCCGGGGATCCCAGATATCTGTATTGTTCTGTGATGCTGATTACATTTCTGTGATGCTGCATTTTATCACGCCTTGAGCGAAATATTATATATTGATATATATACTAATAGATGTTGTATATGTTTTGCATCCGCGCTAGTCCAGTCCCCGCTCTGTCGTTAGTTAGCTAACCTAACGGGTAATGACGGGACCCAGTGGCGAATGCGGATGGCATATACGTACGTCATTATTTTCGTTCTTTATTGGTGTGATCAATTGATGGGAATGCGTTGATTCGGATCAATGCAAGTTAAAAACAAACCTATTCTGATGTTGTTGGAACATTTTTCAAAAAGCTGTTATTACAAGGACATTCACTTTTGTTTTGCACAGTGGTATTCAGTTGGAATATCCTGCTTCTCAGTCGACGAGGCAAGGGCCGAGATCCCTTCACCGGGAGTGACCCCTTGGACAAAAGTTTGCGTCAGGGCAATAACTTCATTATAGCCGATTACTTTTGCTTTGCATCGTGGTATTCAGTTGGAATATCCTGCACCTCATTCTACGGGGAAAGAGCCGAGATCCCTTCACCAGGAGTGACCTCTTTAGCAAAGGTTTTCGTTACTATATTTTTCTAAAAAGCTATCCGTTCCTTCAACGATATCAAGTTCATTACGTTAAAGGTTTTCGCCAGAAACCATTCGTAGCCTTCCGTCGTTTCATATGGGTGGTCAATAGTATTCAAGCTGTGTATGTTGGCCAAAGTAAAGGCACAGTGATTGGAAGCTATTGGGTATTCATATGCAGCATAGATAGATGCGTTGGTTTGGCGCAGTCGTACTACTATTTTGGCCAAAGTCAAGGGTATGTACGGATGGGCTCAAATTAACCTGGAGAATGACGGGTAGAACTTGACATGTGACTTATGATATGTTGGCCAAAGTCAAGGTCATAAGAGCATGGGGTAAAAATCACATCGGGAGTTTCTAAAGAAACTGAAACTTGCCAGATATGCGCATACCTTCTAGAGTGTGATAACGTGAGCGGATTCCGTCACTTTATCATGCGATGATAGTTGGATCCCGATTCCCACTGATGAGTTGGTTTACTCCTCCGGTGATCCCGACTAATTCTTCTTTCAGGTTTGGAGGAGAATTTAACGGTACAGTGGGAGGTTTCCAGATTAGATAAATTGGTAACCATTCTGATCTAGGTTAGAGTGTATGCTGAGTGTTTCTTTTCTCTCTCTCTTTGGCAGCGACCATTGACCCGACCCTAGACTATGACTCAGTGACCAAGTTGACCGAACCTTCTTAAACACTGGCTTTTGGATTGTCAGAGTTGGAAACCTAATTGCCACTCCTACTTTTACCCTTTTCTCCAGGACACCCCGTATTACTACGAACGTCCACTTCCATTGGACAAAACCATCGTATGGTTATATACGAACTCAAAGGGATTTATTCGAGGATGGTTTCCGGTTCTGGAGAAAATGAATAGGACTATTCAGTTGTCTTTTCCTTTTACCTTCTCTCAGGTTGCGAGTACTCCTTGGTTTAGGAGATAGTACACATATTAATCAAATTGGATAGTCTTCTTCCAAACCTTAGGCTGGTGCCGAACGGTAGGGAATGAAGAAAACCAATTAGCATAACGATGGTGTACAGAAGGTATTATGTAAAGACAAAGAAAGGGATTAGAAAGAGGGCAAAGTAAATTGCGACTGTTGTTCACGACCAAACCAAGTATTTCATTACCACTCCCACTTCTCCTTTGTATTTCTCGAGAACACTCCGTATCACTACGAAGATCCACTGTTTATTGGATATTCCATCGTATGGTTATATACGAACTCGAAAGGAACTTGTTCCAGTTCGGGGATGGATTCTGGTTCAGTAGAAATAGGAATAAGGTTTATTCGGTTGTCTTTTATCTTCACCTTCTCTCGCATTGTGAGTGCTCCTAGGATTAGGATAGTACACCCATTATGCTTATTGGATAGTCTTCTTCCAAACCATAGGCTGGTGCCGAACGGTAGGGAAGGAAGAAAACCATTTGGCCTAAAGGGGTGTGCAGAAGGTAATGACTAAAAACCAATGAAGGGATGTGGAGAGGTGGCAAAGAAATATACGGTTACAGTTGTGAATCTGATAATGGAAGAGGCATTACTCGGAATACCAGGATACCCCATCGAAACATTTCAATGTTTCAGTTTCACTGTATACTGTTAAAAGAAAACGGATTTCCCAATTAGACACTTGCTCCAGGGTATGTATTTACCAGGTTTGATTCTCACATCTATATGGTTTTACAGATGATGAGTGGGAGTAAGTTATTGGGAATTAGGTGATCATCCTCATTATATCGGAATTCGTTGTAATTGGTGATATTTGAGGAAGTCACCTGGGTTGTTTGCCGGATGATTGTTAGCGATTCTGCGTGTTCAAGTTTAGTTAATTACCGCAATCAAGACGGTTTCGCTTGTAGCTAGCCGGTTGAATACGGGTCGTCCGCAGGGAGATGGGAATCTTTTTCTATGTGCTTTAACGAGTTAAGTCCAAGTTTCCAGATTTGTTTGTGATTATCTAAGCGTTGAAAGGATATGTAATGAGAGCTTGTTAGGGTTAGGATTAGGTTAGTTTGAGTTAGGAGTCGCTCACTTCTTTCATTGCCACCCTTAATATCGGTGTTACGGTAATCGGCAACAACGGGGATTAGCACGACTAGGAAGGAACTTGCGAGTATAAGCTAGGCTTTCCAACGCTTAAGTTCTTCCTTTTGGTGCTTGTCCGTCCGTTCTTGGCTCTTAGCCATAACCTCCGGTTAATTCAACCACAACCGGTCTCACTACAGAATCACCGCTATCATGTAGGATAGGGTGCCGTAGGGAGCGGATTGTGGTTCAATTAACGGGAGTCGATTTAAGATGTTGGGCAAGGAAAGAGTGAGAGAGATTCCCTTCTCTCAAACTTCCCTTATCCTACCCTAACAAGTATGGAAACTACTCACACATCATAATGAAAAGAAAACAAAGCAAAGAGGAAGATAGAAAGAAAGAGATTAGAAGATAACAACTAGCTATTTGCGACCTCACCTTGGCAAGGATCAAGCGTAAGCATCATGGTTGTTTTAAGGATAAAGAAAAAGAGAAAGAAAGAAACAACAAGAAATAACAACTACTTAACGAATGAAAATTACAAGCAATAATAAGAGAACAAGACAAGTATAATAACAAAAGGAACTTCTTTATTCATCATTCTTCACTCACAAACGCTCACTACAAGTTTTTCAATGGAGAAGAGATGAGAAGAGGAAGAAGAAACAAGTATTCTAAACCTAGAAAATACAAGATTATGCACCCTTCACTTTGGCAAGTTCTGGGCTATTTATAGGCAGGCAACTGAAAACCTAGAGCAAAAAACTGTCCCCTCATGAAAAGACAAAACTACCACTGAAACATCTGCACATGAGGAGGCCATAAGGCCGTGGTTCCACGGCCTAAGAATTCTTATGCCGCGGAACCGCGGCACTTTAGTGGAATTGGCTTCTCGGACTTTGTGGGGTTCCCTGGTCTTTCATTTACTTCAGTCTGGTATATGATTTTTCTGATAATCTTTCCACATTTCTTCCAGAATTTTAGTAGACCAAAAGGTGATGGGATGTGGATCTTTTTGCCATGATTTTCTTGAGCTCCGCGTAGATTTCTTGGATCTTGTGTTGCCATAGAGCCTTGTGCATGAAAGTGACATCGATTTGCCATTTTGTCTCTTAAACTGGTGTGTGGCAACAGACGGATAAAGAGCGGAGATCCGTGTTTTATCTGTGGTTGGCAGGAACCCGGATTTTGTCGTGTTTTCCCATGAATTTCATTGTTAAGAGCCGAGAACCTGTATCCTGTAATTGACTAGCAAACACGGCTCAAGAGTACCTACCGATAAATAATATGATAAAAATTGGGCGGTATAAAAATGCAATAATCTGATATGAACAAATACCCCCAAACTTATCATTTGCTCGTCCCGAGCAAAGCCAATTTATTCACAAAAAATTTCCTAACCTCACTTTCGCAGGGAACGCGATTGCACTGAGCATGTGCAACAAGCCGTTAAACCTCTAGGTGTCCCTAGTAGGAGGAGTGTTGTCTCCTGAGGGTTTTCAGCGGATTACACCCACAAAATCCGGTCAAGCTAGTTTTTCGAAATTACTATGATTCAAACCCCAAAAGTTTTGTTTCAGAAAATAACAATTCTATGATCCCAAGTCTAGACTATCAAACCCTTATTTTTCACACCTCGCTTCTTCTTTAACTACAGTTTTTATATGTCTTTACGTGCAGTGCAAATAGTGTCGTTAAGTTTCCAGAAGGATCGATTAAAGTCATTATGTCACACAATAAAGCCCAGATAAAATTTTGAAAAGATCACACAAGTTTTATAAAGAGTTAAGCATTTTTCAAGTTTCGTTTTCCAGCAAAGTTTCAACTTTAGAATTTCTATCTTCCTTAACAGGAAACTAGTCTTATATTTCACTCCACCTTTTTCTTGTTTTCATTTCATACACACCTCTGTGAACGTGCAATAGTCTTTATCATAGAATAAAACCTTCATATCTCCGCTAAAATTTTTATAAAAGCCTGTCTTTTATCAAGATTATTCTCACACAAAGAACCGTTAGGAATTTTAACTCGGAGAGAACACTTGCTTGACTTTGTTTTAATATGGACTTTCTAGGCTTCTTAGCGAGCTTTGGGCCAATGCACCCAAACCTGTTGGCTTTAGGGCATTAGGTGTAGAAACACCCAGCGGACTTAATTACTCAAGTTACCTAGGTCCATAAACAAAAGACAGTTTGGCGTGAAAATCATGATGATTTAATACGAACGGAGATATAGCCGGCAGTTCAATTATTTTTTTGGATAAAAGACGTGTTTAGTGGGTTTTGGTGTGTAATCATTCCAATCAAGTTTCAGATGGGTTATTTTTCAGACTTAGTTCCAATTAAGGCATCAATAATATCCCTTCATATTCACTTCACTTCATAAACTATTCTTGATATTACTTATTTTCGAACAAACCTATTTGATCCTCAGAAAATCATTTATCCATTTAAACGTTTTTTTTTAGACATAAAAAGACTTGTCATCTAATTTCCAAAACTCACGACACGTGTAGTGTGATGTAAAGACGTATATCAGCTATAGTTCACTTCAAAGGAGAGTTATCTTTCAGGTTTTCAAAATCTAAACATAAGATTTAGTTATTTTTATTCTATCAAACAAAACCGTCGAAATGTTGAATCAGAGTCCTCCCACTAGCTAACTTGACAGAAAAGTTTTTATGTTTTTAGAAAATTTTCAGATTTTTATGGATTTTATGGATTTCAATATGCAGATGCAAAATATATATATGGATGCGAAGGTAAGAAACGCGTACCGAGCGTACCCCCAAACTTAAACTGGACAGTGTCCTCACTGTCATTGCATGAAGAGATCATTTGAAGGGTCAAAATTGTCGGTTTGATATACACAAAATTTTTATTTTTTATTATATATATATATATTTTTTTTGTTTTTGGGTTTAAGAAAAAGAAAAAGAAAAAGAATATCCACAAAAATGTACAAAATGGTAGATACATACCCCCAAACTTATTTGGAACAGTGTCCACTTGTTCTTGGCTGGATAACCGAAGTTTGGAGGTAGGCAGAAGATTATGCAGGGTAAACCGGCTCCTGTAACACCAGGAGCTCCTCTATAGGTTCGGCGCTAAGGTACGGTTTTAGTCGGTGTCCGTTCACTTTGAAAAATGAACCGTCCTTTGGATTTTCCAAATCCACAGCGCCATGCTGATATACATTCCGCACAAAATACGGCCCTTTCCAGCGAGATCTGAGCTTTCCTGGATGGAAATGTAGTCGGGTGTCGTAAAGCAGTACCTGCTGACCAGGTACGAAGGTTTTGCGCAAAAGGTGTTTATCGTGAAACACCTTCGTTCGGTTCTTAACGACAACCGCGTTATCGTAAGCCTCATCCCTAAGCTCGCTCAGTTCGTTCAACTGCAGCTTCCAATGGCTGCCCGCATCTTCGAGAGACAGATTCAACTCCTTTATCGTCCAAAATGGGCGATGCTCTATTTCGATAGGTAGATGGCAGGCTTTTCCGTACACAAGCCGATAGGGAGACATGCCAAGGTCGGTCTTATAAGCGGTTCGAAATGCCCAAAGGGCATCAGTGAGTTTCAGCGACCAATCCTTACGGTTCTTGGAAACCGTCTTCTCCAGTATCTGCTTGATTTGCCGATTTAAAACTTCGGCCTGCCCGCAGGTTTGGGGGTGGTAGGGCGTAGAGAGCTTATGATTAATGGAATATTTTCGCATCAAGGCCTCGAAAGTCTTATTGCAGAAATGACTTTAATTGTCGCTAATGATCGCTCGGGGGTGCCCAAACCGGGAGAAAATGTTTTCTTTAAGAAACCTAACGACAACCTTGTTGTCGTTAGTCCGGCTGGACACAGCCTCGACCCATTTAGAGACGTAATCAACAGCGAGAAGAATGTACAAGTTCCCGAAAGAGCTGGGAAACGGCCCCATGAAATCTATCCCCCAAACATCGAAAATCTCCACAACCAAGATCGGTTGGAGCGGCATCTCGTTCCTCCGGGATATCCGGCCCAAGTGTTGGCACCGGGAGAAAGTCTTGCAATAGTCATGAGCATCTTTGAAGAGTTGTAGCCAGTAGAAACCACATTGCAAGATCTTCTCAGCAGTCTTTCTGGGGCCAAAATGCCCGCCACACGCTTGATCGTGGCAAAATGACAGCATACTCTTGAATTCTTCGTCAGGGACACACCGACGAATAATCTGGTCGGGACAGTACTTGAACAAATAGG
Organism: Agapanthus africanus; assembly: GCA_030015575.1. Lineage (NCBI taxonomy): Eukaryota > Viridiplantae > Streptophyta > Magnoliopsida > Asparagales > Amaryllidaceae > Agapanthus > Agapanthus africanus. The sequence continues at coordinate 483,338,017 of CM057337.1, forward strand.
GTTCGTCCCAGTAAAAGTGTTTTACTTGGGATAAGAAGCGAAGTCTGTCCTGACTTGACCATTCAGTCGGTAGTAATCCCGTAGCCAAATAGTTCACAATATCTGCGAACCAGGGTTCGCAAGATACTGTCAAGAGCTGTTCACCCGGGAAAACGTCGTTGATCGAAATTGAAAGCGAAGGCGAAGAAGGAAGTCGTGAGAGATGGTCGGCAACTACGTTTTCACATCCTCGTTTGTCCTTAATGACAAGGTCAAATTCTTGAAGCAAGAGGATCCAACGTATCAGCCGAGATTTTGCATCTTTCTTTGCAAAAAGATGGCGCAGAGCAGAATGGTCTGTGTAGACAATGACCGGAGAGCCGATGAGGTAGGGCCTGAACTTTTCTAAAGCAAATACAACAGCTAAGAATTCTTTCTCGGTTGTTGTATAATTGAGTTGGGCGTCGTTCAGGGTTCGGCTCGCATAATAGATTACGTGCGGCATCTTGTTGATGTGTTGTCCAAGGACAGCACCAATGGCAAAGTCGGATGCATCGCACATAATCTCAAATGGGTGTGTCCAGTCAGGCGAAGAAAGAACGGGAGCAGAAGTGAGTGAGCTTTTCAATGACTCGAATGCAGTCACACAGCTCGAGTTGAAGTCGAATGGCGTATCCTTGGCCAGCAAAAGAGTCAAGGGCCTAGCAATCTTGCTAAAGTCCTTGATGAACCGTCTATAGAAACCGGCATGGCCAAGGAAGGCTTGGATATCTCTGACGCATCGGAAAGGAGGGAGATTTGAAATGACCTCAATCTTTGCTTTGTCAACCTCTATGCCATTTTGCGAGATGATATGTCCTAAGACAATACCTTCGCGCACCATGAAGTGGCACTTCTCCCAATTCACAGTGAGATTCTTGTCCTTACATCGGGTAAGGACAGCGTCAAGATGCAGCAAACACTCGTTGAAGGAATCGCCGAAGATGGAGAAATCATCCATGAAAATCTCCAGAAATTTTTCCACCATGTCTGAGAAGATTCCCATCATACACCGCTGGAAGGTAGCGGGCGCATTGCATAACCCAAAGGGCATGCGTCGATATGCAAACGTGCCGAAAGGACAAGTGAAAGTGGTCTTTTCCTGGTCATTTTCGGCGATGGGAATTTGATTAAAGCCGGAGTAGCCATCAAGAAAGCAGTAGTACTCGTGTCCGACCAATCGTTCAAGCATTTGGTCAATGAAAGGTAGCGGGAAGTGGTCTTTCCGCGTTGCGGCGTTGAGTTTTCTGTAATCAATGCATACTCGCCACTCAGTTTGGGTGCGAGTAGGGATTAACTCATTCGCCTCGTTGGTTATGACCGTGATGCCCGACTTCTTGGGGACAACATGAATGGGGCTAACCCACTGGCTATCAGAGATAGGGTAAATGATACCACTATCTAGACATTTTACGATCTCCTTCTTCATAGCCTCTTTCATGACTGGATTGAGACGTCTTTGTGGATCCCGGGCTGGTTTGGCTTCATCCGTCAGATGAATGTGATGCTCAACGATCAGGGGACTAATCCCCTTGATGTCCGCCATGGACCAGCCAAAAGCTTGCCTGTTGCTGTGCAAGACCACGAGAAGGGCTTTCTCTTGCTCGGGAGCTAGAGAAGCCGAGATGATGACAGGGAGGGTCTCGTTCTCACCTAAGTAAGCGTACTTAAGGTGAGACGGCAACGGCTTGAGTTCGAGCGTCGGAGGTGAAACGATTGAAGGCAAGATCGGTGCAGAGGTCTCGAACTCAAAGGACTCCAGCAAAGGTTCGAAACGAGTGTAAGCGACCGAGTCGGATGGTTCAGGTAACTCATCCAGAAATTCGAAGGATTCAAACTCGGGTTGCGAGCGGCTAAGATCGTTCAAGAATGTGAAACACTCGTAGTCGTTGTCGGGCGCAGAAACAGCAGCAGGTTCGAGGAGGAACGCACTAGTGGCGTCAAGATTATCGTGATCAAACAGAAACTCCTCGAATTCACATTCTTCTGGGGTGATCTCCTGGATCGAGCAGACGTCCAGTATATGAGCATTAGGTTCGGTGGGCTGATTCCCCAACCTAAAAATGTTGAGTTTAATCGTCATGTTTCCAAAAGAGAGGTTCATCGAACTATTGCAACAATTGATCACAGCATTTGAGGTTGCAAGGAATGGGCGACCGAGTATCACCGGAATTTGATTCCGGGGGTTAGCTACAGGCTGTGTGTCTAATACAATGAAGTCAACAGGGAATATGAAGTCCCCGACTTTTATTAACACATCCTCTAGCTCACCCCTAAGATGGGTGATTGATCGGTCGGCCATTTGGAGAGTAGTGTGTGGGTTTCAGCTCTCCGACGCCTAATTGCTCGTATACTGAGTACGGAAGCAGGTTAACACTGGCACCAAGATCTAATAGTGCGCGGTTGATGTTCTTATCCCCAATAGTAATAGAAATCGTAGGACAGCCAGGGTCCTTCCGTTTTTGTGGTAAAGATTGGGTAAGAGCATCACTCACAGCACTAGCCAAGAAAACTTTCTTTGGTACCTGAGACTTCCTCTTTTTCGTGCACAAGTCCTTTAAGATTTTCGCGTAGGATGGGACTTGTTGGACGGCATCTAAAAGAGGAATGTTAATGTTAACCTGCTTAAATAACTCCAGAATCTTCTCCATTTGAGGATTTTGTTTATTAGACCTCAACCGGTTTGGAAATGGGACGTTTTTAAAATTGGTTGAGTCTAATGGTTGTGGAGGAGATTGTGGAGTAGGAACGGATCCCAGAACAGGTGTTTTCGTGGAATGAGAAGTGGGTCCATTCAAGGCAGAAGAAGAGGAAGGAGAGCCTTGTGAAGAACGGAGAATAGGCTCAGAAGACGAAGAAGCAGGAGACGACGAAGAAGAAGAAGTAGAAGAAGAAGAGGCCGGGGTGTCATCGTTGATGCGTGTGCCAATGTCATTTTGCAGCATCATTCCCGATCTCAATGTGGTCACGGCACTCACATTATGGTTCTGTTGTTCAAGAGCAACATGTACATTCTGTGGGTGACCGGGATTTGGGAGTGGCTGGGACGGGAGCTTCCCCTTCTCTCGCTCGCTTAAGGCCGCATTCAGCTGTGCAATCTGGGCCTCGATGGTCTTGATGCTTTGCCCGTGTGCGGCAGTGTGTTGCACTAAGGACTGAATGGAAGACTGGATGTTGGCAGTGGATTGTGTCGATTGTTTAACGAACGCCTCCAGACTTCGTTCGAGCGAGGAAACCTTATCGTTGTTTGACGGAACAAAGTTGTTTAGTGGAAAAGAATTGTTGGGTGCAAAGTTGTTCGTCTGATTTTGAAAAGGTTGGGGTTGGAAGGGCTGCTGAAACTAAGTTTGTTGTTGCGCTTGTTGTTGCGGCGGAGGGGGCCTTTGGAAATTGTTGCCTTGAAATTGATTCCGATTCTGATTCCAGGCGAAATTGGGGTGGTTCCTCCAACCGGGATTGTAGGTGGAAGAGTATGGATCATTCCTCGGTCTTTGCTGGAATGCAGCATTAACCTGATAATGTCCTTGCGATGGTGGATTGTACGGACACTCTTCGGTTAAGTGAGAAGGATCGGAACAACAAGCGCAAATGGTACGAAGGGGAAGAACAGGGGCAGGAGAAGGAGAAGAAAATTTGCACTCTATCGCTTCAAGCTTTCTCGTTATCGCAGCCATTTCAGCTTTCATCGCAATAGAGACATCAAGTTGGTGAATTCCTACCCTAGACTGACCAGTAGAAGTGGCGGTAGAAGAAGAAGTCGGTCTGGTGCTCTCCCATTGTAGCGTTTGCTCCGCAAGGTCGTCAAAGAATTGCCACGCTTCCTCGTCAGATTTCGATAGGAAGTGGCCCTGACAGATGGTTTCCAATAACTGCTTCGTTGCTGGGTTCCGGCCCTCGTATAAGGTTTGGCAAAGTTGCCATTTTTCTATACCGTGGTGGGACACTGAACAAGAAGGTCTTTGTACCGGTCAAAGCACTTCCAGAAGGGTACAGAATGAAGCTGAGAGAATTGGTTGATTTCATTGCGAATCCTTGCGGTTTTATGATTCGGATAAAATTTCTTTAGAAACGCTTTTACAAACTCGTCCCAACTGGTTATGGAATGGGAAGCGGTGCTATACAACCATTTTTCAGCAAGATCGCATAAAGTGAACGGAATGACCCGTAGGCGTATAGCATCGTCCGACAGTTGGGTAGTTTTCATCATGGCACAAACGTTTTGAAATTTATTGATGAAGATATAGGCATCTTCAGATTCAAGCCCATGAAATCGTAGAAGTATGTTGATGAAGTGGGGCTTAATTTCAAAATTATCCCTATTGGCCGGTGGAAGAGAAAGGCAGGTGGGAAGTGCAGAACGGGTGGGATAGAAACGATCCTGGAGCGCGATTCGCTGCGGCGCTACAACAGGCGGTGGTGGTGGGTTATTGGTCTCCGTAGGAGGTGGAGCCAATCCAGGGGTAGTCAAAGAGATGTTCGGATTAAATCCTGACAACGCGGAAGAAGAGGTTGGTGATGGTGAAGGTGAAGATGTATGAACAGAATTCCGGTCAACGTCGGAGTTGGCCGGCAAAGGTAAAGGTGAAAGAGGAGTGGACGGAGTTTCGACGTCTGAGTCGATCGCGTAGTCGGTAGCGACTAACGTAACGCGGACTAGGCGGGCACTAGTGTCCCGAGTCCAAGCAGACATACACTAAACGAGTTTAGTATAGTCAAAGCGGAGAAGGTGAGGGTAAGAAAACGTCAATGGAGAAAGGCGATGGGTGGTGGGTGAAAAATGGATTTTGGCGACAAAGGTCAAGTTTTTATAAAAGTTTTGATTTTTTTTTCCTTTTTTTTATTTTATTTTTAGAAAGAGCTTTACAGAAATATGTACGGATTTACGGCTTAAAGCAATCACAAACAAGATATGCACAATCACACCTAGATCTAGGGTCACCTAGGTTTGCTAGACAGCTCCTAACTGTTCCAAAGAACTAGAAACAGGGCCTCAAACCGCCTCTTCTCCGCCAATTGCGGCCAGATAAGTGCCAGGTAAGTGGGAGGTTGTCCAACGCTTTCGCGAAGTTCCTTAATTAAATAACCACTTGCCTTCGTCACACTTGCCTAGACACCGCAAAGTCAGGATAGGATAAACGGCCGATGCCTGTAATTAGTCCTCTGTCCTATTGAGCGCGAAGTCCTTAGGGCTGAGTCTAGTATTTTTTAATTAATAATGGTCAATGCATATGCTTTTTGTGATTTCTGGGGTCCTGGGAAGGGTGATGAAATCCCTACCCAATCTGAATTGGTTTCAAGCCCCTTAAGTCCGTATTAATGAATGCAAAGTAGTAACAAATCAACTGCTAACAATTTTTATTTTTAGCGCGGCGCAAAGAATCCTGCACAAGAACAGTTTATTGGAAGGGGGAAGAGAATTTGCGCAAAGAATTCTGCAGAAAACACAGTTTATTGGAGTTCAGAGGAGTGGGAGAGGGCTAGAGAGACTTACCCAGAGATTTTGGCCCCCTGAAGACACTATATGGCCGCAGTTCCACGGCCTAAGCTAGCTTATGCCGAGGTTCCGCGGCACAATAGTGGGATTAGGCCTTCAATTTTGTTGGTTGGGTTCTGTTGGGTTTCATCTTCTGTTCCAAGGCCCTTGAATCTGTAATTGCTTACTGGACCTGCTCCAGAATCTCACAGTAGACCGTTTGCTTTGTTTTGATCCGTCGCGGTGTAGCCGCGAAATGTGGGTCTATCTTCCCACGTCTTTGGCACTGAACTCGAACTCCGTATTATCCTGCACACTTGCAGAAAAACAAATCAAAAATAACAAAATGATTTTTTTTTTACAAAGTATATTTTTTTGTTTTGTTTTTCGGTTATATTTATATTCACAAGTTAACCCGAAATTACACAAAGAAATAAACTACCGTCTCCCCGGCAATGGCGCCATTTGATTGTTAGCGATTCTGCGTGTTCAAGTTTAGTTAATTACCGCAATCAAGACGGTTTCGCTTGTAGCTAGCCGGTTGAGTACGGGTCGTCCGCAGGGAGATGGGAATCTTTTTCTATGTGCTTTAACGAGTTAAGTCCAAGTTTCCAGATTTGTTTGCGATTATCTAAGCGTTAAAAGGATATGTAAAGAGAGCTTGTTAGGGTTAGGATTAGGTTAGTTTGAGTTAGGAGTCGCTCACTTCTTTCGTTGCCACTCTTAATATCGGTGTTACAGTAATCGGCAACAACAGGGATTAGCACGACTAGGAAGGAACTTGCGAGTATAAGCTAGGCTTTCCAACGCTTAAGTTCTTCCTTTTGGTGCTTGTCCGTCCGTTCTTGGCTCTTATCCATAACCTCCGGTTAATTCAACCACAACCGGTCTCACTACAGAATCACCGCTATCATGTAGGATAGGGTGCTGTAGGGAGCGGATTGTGGTTCAATTAAAGGGAGTAGATTTAAGATGTTGGGCAAGGAAAGAGTGAGAGAGATTCCCTTCTCTCAAACTTCCCTTATCCTACCATAACAAGTATGGAAACTACTCACACATCATAATGAAAAGAAAACAAAGCAAAGAGGAAGATAGAAAGAAAGAGATTAGAAGATAACAACTAGCTATTTGCGACCTCACCTTGGCAAGGATCAAGCGTAAGCATCATGGTTGTTTTAAGGATAAAGAAAAAGAGAAAGAAAGAAACAACAAGAAATAACAACAACTACTTATCGAATGAAAATTACAAGCAATAATAAGAGAACAAGACAAGTATAATAACAAAAGGAACTTCTTTATTCATCATTCTTCACTCACAAAAGCTCACTACAAGTTTTTCAATGGAGAAGAGATTAGAAGAGGAAGAAGAAACAAGTATTCTAAACCTAGAAAATACAAGATTATGCACCCTTCACTTTGGCAAGTTCTGGGCTATTTATAGGCAGGAAACTGAAAACCTAGGGCAAAAAACCGCCCCCTCATGAAAAGACAAAACTACCCCTGAAACATCAGCACATGAGGAGGACATAAGGCCGCGGTTCCGCGGCCTAAGAATTCTTATGCCGCGGAACCGCCGCACTTTAGTGGAATTGGCTTCTCGGACTTTGTGGGGTTCCCTGGTCTTTCATGTACTTCAGTCTGGTATATGATTTTTCTGATAATCTTTCCACATTTCTTCCAGAATTTTAGTAGACCAAAAGGTGATTGGATGTGGATCTTTTTGCCATGATTTTCTTGAGCTCCGCGTAGATTTCTTGGATCTTGTGTTGCCATAGAGCCTTGTGCAAGAAAGTGACATCGATTTGCCATTTTGTCTCTTAAACTGGTGTGTGGCAACAGACGGATAAAGAGCGGAGATCCGTGTTTTATCTGTGGTTGGCAGGAACCCGGATTTTGTCGTGTTTTTTCATGAATTTCATTGTTAAGAGCCGAGAACCTGTATCCTGTAATTGACTAGCAAACACGGCTCAAGTGTACCTACCGATAAACAATATGATAAAAATTGGGCGGTATAAAAATGGAATAATCTGATATGAACACCGGACGACGAATATTTGGTTTTGAATATCCGTTATAATGCACCAATTTCAAATTGATATATCTGTACGTCTATTTTTATAGAGTGGGATATACCTTTTTGAAATTATGTCGATGGCATTTACCTATATCAGTTGATGGTTAGGTAAGGAGCATTAAACAGCGGTGTAATTCTTCTTAACCATAAGTACAGTTTTCAACCTACGACACACAGGGAGTGAGTTATTAGACTCAAGGGACTTGTACAGAGTATTGCATATTGTCCAGTGTCCATTAGGACAGAGGGGATGGTCCTCGTACTATATTCAGTTTACTTATGACTTCTCTAGTTCTTAGAGAGGTGTTTCGTAGAAACACAGGGTCTAAGTTTTGAGAAGTTATAGGTATAAGAGTAAAGTAGAGAACCAGATATTGCAAGTATCAGGATTTTTCAAGGTGATCGAAGATGTAGATACTTGCGGATGGTATTCAGGTGATAGTAATGATTAAGAGAACTTGCTTCTCTTTCAGGTTACTCATAATTGGAAGCATTCCTAAGTTGAGTAACGCTGATCGACCTCCTTCTATTTAGTTAACATGCACTGGAGACAGCTGCATGATTTGAATCTGGTTCAATTAAATCAGTGCCTCTGTTTCTATATTGGATATAGAACAGTTCATATCTTAACGATGTTAAGGTACGGGGAGTTGTCCGGCCTCTGCTTAAAACCAGACTCTGGATAACTCAAGGGAAGAAGGAGGATGAAGATGGAGGCTTTCTTTTAACAAGGGTTAATATGATAACCTCGAAAAGAAATGAAATATATCTATATATATTTTATTTCTTCTCATGACCAACCATGGTTAAGTGATGGAGACATAATTTAACTTGAGTTTTAAATGATAAAGAGAAGGATAACCCAAGGTTAGAAGTAGGTGAGCTTGGTTAGGTTAGAAGAAGAATGTAGAAGCTAGTAAAGATTATCCTTTTCTTTTCAATTTTGTTTTAAATACAAAATCAAATAAAAAACCTTTACTTAATCCATGGTGTGAGTCTTATATTGCCACCATTTCCATGTGCTAACAACCATGATAGATGGGTGTATGTATGTATGCATGTATGCACATCTACATGTGCATGAAACTAGAATGAAAGAAAGAAACACATGCATGCATGCATACATCCATCATCTTCTAGAAAGGTTTCAAGTGAGAAAACTAATGGTTAAATGATAAATCAACACTTGATTTATCAATCCGGTCATATCTCATATGACCCCACCAAAAGCAGGCCACCCGATCAATGTTCGGGATCATATACGCACATTTTAATCGGGTGCATGCGCATATCGCATACGCGCACCACAACGTTTCGCCTGGACTGGGTAACTCCTTTGTGGGACTCTAAGACTCGTCAATACGCCAGCAGAGGGTGATGATCATATCAGGTACCCCCAAGCCGCAAGCGGTCAGCTAAACGTAACGGCCACCCGGGTATTGAGCGATCAGAAGACAACAAGCGAACCTGCTACAACTACCGTCGAGCCAACCGGCAACACTACCGTACAGTCCGGTCTCTTCATCAGATATGCCGCATATCGAGCCTAGGGATAGTAACGTTGACCCTAATAACTCAATAAGTCGTGCCGGTGAATGGTCTATAACAGATTGAGAAACTACTGATAACACTTATCAGCAATTCTCAGCAGCCCTGCCCAGGGACTTACTGATATAACCAGTCGGGCACAGTACAGCATCAACTCCCAATACCGGGAGAGACGAAACCCCTCCTATCGCTCATTGCCTTCGTGTGTCTCGGGACTGTACCCAACGGCCACCTGTTTGCACGACTCAGTAGAGCCGTGGTAGGGTGGTAATCAAAGTACAGTGGGAGAACACACAAGACTCCATGACGATCTCGGGTCTACAGACTAACCTGCACCAGTGTCACCTGAGAACTGCTATCCGACGATAGATATAATTCCATATAGGAGTTCTCGGTGAGTCCGTCCAGTGTACCCAGTCAGCACTGAGCACCCGTATATGATCTTGATGTCAAACATCGATGAATGTGGGAACATCCATCGCCCATCATATGGGTCTAGTATCATATACGCTAGTCTACTCTGGTATATCAATGCCCCGTCTCGATATACCTACGACTAGGGACTTTCCAGGATATGCTTATAGACTACAGATGCCCCACTAGTATGATCTCCATCATAATCAGTGCAGTCAAGCCAATATCCTCAGGGCTTTATCAGCATGTATGAGTGAATAATAAGCATGATCAAATCAACATGTCAGATAAAGAAGAACCAGATAGCATACTATCATGTCGAGCAAGAATGCATACTGAATATATATACATGTATAGATACATCCACTATCACATAATGGCCTCTAGGGCATACATATATCCAACAATCACCCACTTGCACTAAGGCCAGTTATTGGCGTATCTCATACCCAACATCTCAAAAAGTCGCTCATGCTGCGGCTGAGGGAGGGCCTTGGTGAATGGATCCGCGGCGTTATTCTTTGTGTCTACCCTCCTAATCTCGATCTCGCGGCGATCTACAATCTCCCGGATCAAATGAAAACGCCTCAGGATGTGTCTGGACCGCTGATGGGATCTGGGCTCCTTGGCTAATGCCATAGCCCCATTATTGTCACAATACAAAGGTATTGGATCAATAACGGTTGGAACTACTCCTAGCTCCGAGACGAACTTCTTCATCCAAACGGCTTCCTTGGCGGCATCATTTGCAGCAATGTACTCAGCTTCCATCGTAGAGTCTGCAACGGTATCTTGTTTGGAACTCTTCCAACTCACCGCCCCTCCATTGAGGGTAAATACAAACCCAGAGATAGATTTGTTGTCGTCCTTATCGCTCTGGAAGCTCGAATCGGTAAAGGCCTCCATTTGGAGATCTCCATTACCATACACCAAGAACAATTCTTTAGTCCTTCGCAAGTACTTAAGAATGTTCTTCACAGCTGTCCAGTGATTCTCCCCTGGGTTGGATTGATACCTGCTTACAACACTAAGTGCATAAGCTACATCTGGGCGTGTACATAACATCGCATACATTATAGATCCTACTGCCGAAGCATAGGGTATAATACTCATGCGAGCTCTCTCTTCATCGGTCTTTGGGCAAGAATCCTTGGAGAGAGTGACCCCATGGCAAGCAGGTAAGGGACCCCGCTTGGAGTCTTCCATACTAAACCTTTTTAGGATGGTGTCAATGTACCTGGTTTGGGACAATCCCAATAACCTTTTGGATCTATCCCTATAGATCCTTATGCCCAGAATATATGTGGCATCACCCAGGTCCTTCATGGAGAACCTCAGTGATAAGAAAGATTTGACCGACTGTAGCATAGGAATATCATTTCCTATCAGAAGAATGTTGTCCACGTACAATACGAGGAATGTGACAGCTCTCCCTACAGCCTTCTTATAAACACAAGGTTCATCTGGATTTTTGATGAAATCAAACTCTTTGATGACATCATCGAAATAGATGTTCCAACTCCGTGATGCCTGCTTTAACCCATATATGGATTTAAGCAATTTACATGCTTTCCCGCTGCTCCCACTGTCAATGAAACCCTCTGGCTGATCCATATAAACGCATTCTTCTAAATTTCCATTCAGAAATGCGGTTTTAACGTCCATCTGCCAGATTTCATAGTCGTAGTGAGCAGCAATAGCAAGTAGGATCCGAATGGATTTAAGCATGGCTACGGGAGAAAATGTTTCGTCATAGTCCAAACCTGGTCTTTGACGAAAACCCTTCGCCACAAGTCTTGCCTTATAGGTCTCCACCAGCCCATCTACACCAATCTTTCTTTTAAAGATCCATTTGCACCCCACAGGTTTCACCCCAGGAGGTACAACGTCCAAAGTCCATACTTTGTTGGTGTACATAGACTCCATTTCGGATCTCATGGCATCCAGCCACTTTACAGAGTCTTTACTCGTGATAGCTTGCTGAAAACTGGTAGGATCATCATCATCCATGATGCAATCTTCTCCGTTACCATCAATGAGGAAACCATAGTACCTCTCCGGTGGGCGAGAAGTCCTACCAGACCTACGGAGTGGCCGAGGTTCTTCAGTTTCTGTTGCAACAGCTGGTTCAACCAAATTGTCATTTGTAGTTTGTGTCTCTAGAACCTCTTCTAGATCTACCACCTCGCCATTATCTTTATCTGTGAAAAACTCTTTTTCCAAGAATGTGGCATACTGAGAAACAAACACTTTTTGTTCCTCTTTGTGGTAGAATAGATATCCATAAGAATTCTTTGGATATCCCACAAAGTTACATAAGACTGATCGTGTCTCGAGTTTGTCCGGATTCTGCTTTTTAACATAGGCCGGGCAACCCTAAATCTTAATTCTCTTAAGAGATGGTCTCTTCCCATGCCATATCTCATATGGTGTGGTAGACACGGCTTTGGTTGGAACCCTATTTAGTAGAAACGCTGCAGTCTCCAATGCATGCCCCCAAAACGAGACGGGCAACTCAGCGTCACTCATCATGGACCGGACCATATCTAATAGGGTCCTATTCCTTCGTTCTGACACACCGTTGTGCTGTGGTGTGTAAGGAGGAGTGAGCTGAGAGAGAATCCCATTCTCTTTCAAGAAGTTTGCAAATTCTGAACTGAGATACTCACCACCTTGATCTGATCGAAGCATCTTGATACTCAAGCCGGTTTGTTTTTATACTTCTTGTTTATATTCAATGAATTTCTCAAAAGCTTCGGACTTGTGTTTTAATAAAAATACATGACCGAATCTTGAGAAATCATCAGTGAATGTAATGAAGTATGAAAAACAGCCTCTAGCCTGTGTAGACATAGGCCCACATACATCACTATGTATGAGGCCCAGAAGCTGAGTAGCTCTTTCTCCATGTCCGGTAAACGGAGTTTTGGTCATTTTACCCTTGATACAAGACTGGCAAGTCGCATAAGATTTATATTCAAAAGAATTTAAATATCCATCTTTGTGTAACTTGTTTAGTCTTGTTTCGTTAATATGACCAAGTCTACAGTGCCAAAGAAAAGCTTCATTTAACTCTGAAAGTTTTCTTTTATTAGTGTGTTGTATACTGAAAACTGTGTGTTGATTTAGGACATATATTCCGTTGTTAAGCGTACCATACCCAACCAACATTTAATTCAGGTTAATGTTCATAACATTGTTCTGCAATACAAAATTATACCCTTCATTGTCCAACAAAGAAACAGATATTATATTACATAGCATACTTGGTACAAAATAACATGGATTTAAAACCAAAATACATCCAGATGGCAACCCCAAGTGATACTCTCCCACTGCGACTGTATGTATATTGGAACCATTTCTAACGCGGAGAGTATGGTCACCTGTCCTCAAAACCTTGCTATTTCTCAGCCCCTGCATAGAATTGCAAATGTGAGAACCTGAACCGGTATCCAATACCCAGGAAGCAGAGTTTATAGAAAAACAGTTTTCAGTCACAAACGCACCTGAAGCAGAAGCATCACCATGCTTTTTCTTGAGACTTAAGTACTCCGTGCAATTGCGCTTCCAATGTCCTGTCTTGTGGCAGTGAAAACATTCGCCCATCCCCGAGTCTCCAGCCTTGGACTTTCCCTTTCCCTTCACCTTTTTAACTCCGTCCTTAGGATTAGTGGGTTTCTTCTTTTTCTTTCCCTTGGCCTTGGCTTTCGGGAGAGAAGAGGAAGACTGTCCAATAGTCGTAACGGGAGTTTTTGCTAACTTCATAGTGCTCTCTGCACTCCTTAACATATTAAGGAGTTCAGGGAGGTCCTTCTCCATGCCATGCATGTTGAAGTTTACTATGAACTGACCAAAGGTGGAGGGGAGGGACTGCAGAATAATATCTATATATTGTTCATTGTCCATTGTCCATCCAAGGTCCTCAAGCTCTTCTATAAGAGCTATCATCTTCAGAACATGGTCTCCTACTGGTGTGCCAGGGGCCATTCGCATCTGAAACAATTTCTTTGATGCTTCGTATCGTAATACGCGGGATTGTTCCCCATACAACTCTTTTGTATGGAGCAATATACCGTGAATGTCCATATCCTCGTGCTGCTTTTGATGTGTGTTATCCATCGATGCAAGCGCGAGGCATGTGGCCGTGGCACAGTCAGCATCCCATGTCTTGCGGACTTCAATGTCCGCAACTGAGGATTTTAGACCAGGGACGGGCGGGGCTGAAGCCGTGAGGACATATGATACATAAGTCAAGGAGATTTTCAGATTCCTCAGCCAGTCTTTATAGTTGGTCCCATTCAGTTTGTTTTTATCTAGTAAAAGCTTGAGTCCCGTCATGGGTATCTGCCATTAAGAGAGAGAAAAGAATACATTCAGCGAAAGCTCTTGCATAGATCAGATTGGTTATTATCTTGTCTAATCGATGTTTCCCACTGTTTTTATCGAGTCTTTCTTTCAAACCTTAAAAAGAAAAACTAGCCAGGATTAATTACAGTCTACAACTTCGCTAACCGTTCAGCCAGGCCAGTGTCGGTACTTAAGGGAGGTTCCCCGTGCTTTCGCACGGACCTAATTAGAGTAAACCTCGTTTCCCCAGAGGCGGAGCCCCGTTAACACCTTTCTAGACACCTAATGAGTTAGCTAATTGTAAATTTTAAAACTCTCCTAGGAGCAACTATTGCCCACAGTGGGATCGGGATCCAACCATCACATGGAAGGTATGCAATCTCATTGCAAATTTCAACTATTGAAATTCCCGATGTGGTTTTTACCCCTGGCACTTATGACCTTAACTAAGGTCAACAAATCGTAAGCACCTGTCAAGTTCTACCCGTCATTTCTTGATTAATTAGACCCACTGATATGACCCTTAACTAAGGTCAACAAAGTCATAAGAATGTCCTAATTAATCTGCATCATATGCAATGTAGGAAGACATCACTTAGCTACCGTACACTACGCCTTAACTATAGTCAACAAACGTAGCACGAATACTAAGTACTCTACTTCCTAAAATGACGGAGGGTTGCGGATGATTTTTAAGAAAATCTTTAACGCTTTGAACTTGATATCGTTGTAGAATCAAATGGTTTTCAAAAGGAGTGGCTTAAGCTCCGCAGTTTTGAAATATAGCTTTTTCATAAAAAGCCGAGTGGTTTTTCAAATCCGATTCTACAACATCTTTTTAGGTTTATTTTCTTTACATTAATCACATTAATGTAATCCCATCATTTAAGTCCTTAAGCCAATCACAGAAAAGAAACGAAAATAACACGTACGCTTATGCCATCCGCATTCGCCGCAATGTTCCGTTATGCACCGTTAGGTTACTTAACTAACGGCATACCGGGACGGGACTAGCGCGGGTGTAAAACATAAGCAACGTCTACTATATATCAAATATATAATATGTCATTCGTCTCAGATATCACAGAACACAGGCAGCAGAAATATAGATATAACGTGGGATATACTAGGACGTCCGTATTTAGTATTTAGCCAGAATAGAAAATACGGATTCCACAGTCGCGATGAATAGCGAAGCCCACACCCTGGACCCTTACGAGAGCGGCAAGTGACCCTGCCAATTCTGGAGTTTAGGAGACCCGGTCTCGACTCCTCGAGATGGCCTCCCACTGAACTCCAGAACCCGGTCACCTGTGCTCCCCTCCTTGGGTCCATCATAATGCGGAAAAGTAAATAATATACAACACTGGTAACACAACTTCAACCCGGAAGTGCCCCAAATAAATGAATATTACATTACATTAGAATTTACATGAATGAAAATATAAAAGTCTCATCTCACATAAAAAAAAAACCCGGCTATTTAATCGCGACAATCCTGCACATCATATCTCAGCAACACATAATAACTCATATCATCAACGTAAGTAAGTATGCATACCCCAATTGTCGTTGATGTATAGCAACGAAACCGGCGATATCGTACATACTACCCTTACGGTCACAGAAAAGAAAGTGTAAAACTGCAATATCTGGAATCCACATTCGCTTTAGACATCACAAATGCGAAATATCACATATTCCGTATTTCATGTCTAGTAATATGAATTCAACACATTGCATCACATTCCGGATAAACAGACAGTATTGAAGTTTTCGAACGAACGATCAAATACCCAGGATTCACTAAAGCCCAACACTTGAGCAGAGTTCAAACACCTGGAGTGTGACACAGTAGTAGCGGTCCAGCCGTAGAAGGGTCAAGCCCACGCCTCACATATGGCACGCCGTACTGCCCCAAACCCTAAGGTTCAAAGGGCAGTTCAAGACGGTCACATAATCGAGTTAAGGTTTGTTGTCTTCTAGAGGGACCACCACAAAATGACTTGCACGTATCTCCAAAATATTTAAACCCCGTGAATAGTGAGCAAATGATACTCGTTCAAACACTTCAATACTTTCTAATTTACCCGGAAAAGCTACGAAATGAAAATACCGATCAAATCTACGCGTCGAAAACCATCTCCAGAAAATACAGTACAATATTCAGATTAAACATACCTAAAACACTGTACAAGAAAACCTAAGAATAACAGTGTAAAATTCATGCAATGATGCCTCCGTACGGCCGCGGAACCGCGGCTTAAGCCAGGAAATGCGGCGGTTCCGCGGCGGTTTACACTGTTCAGGTCATCGAATTTCACTGTTATTCTTAGAATTTCCTGATGTATTTTTGAAGTATTTTTAATTATGAAAAACATCAAATTTTAAAATTTGTCCAGAGAGGGTCCAAAAGCGTCGTATTTTTGTCCGATCGGGATTTTTACTTCGTAAAAGCGTCGCCTAATGTTCTAGGTCGGCTCTGATACCAATGTTAGGATTGTCTAGCACCCTATGAAGAGTTTTGAAGCATCACATGTCCCAAAGTTTTAATTTTGATGGTGCTAAACAAGAATGCAAAGGAATCGATCCTAGAAAATTAGGGTTTCATAATATAAAGCGAACAAAACTAGGGTTTCGAGACTACAACCTTTGTAGCTCCCTTTCGCTGGACTCCTTGGTCTCTAGGGTGTTGAATGGAGTTCCTCTTGAAGTCCTCTTGCATCTACGACGATCCACCCGAAGTTCCCCGTCCAAGCTCGCAACTTCGTAAAGCCGAAGAGAACACTCTAAACAAGTTGGCTAAACTTGCATAGAATGATGTTGTGGTTTAGAATCTCACTTTACAAACCTTTCTTTAAGTGTGTATTACTCACTAGAAAAAACTAGAGAGCAAAGGGAAGAAGGAGGATGAAGATGGAGGCTTTCTTTTAACAAGGGTTAATATGATAACCTCGAAAAGAAATGAAATATATCTATATATATTTTATTTCTTCTCATGACCAACCATGGTTAAGTGATGGAGACATAATTTAACTTGAGTTTTAAATGATAAAGAGAAGGATAACCCAAGGTTAGAAGTAGGTGAGCTTGGTTAGGTTAGAAGAAGAATGTAGAAGCTAGTAAAGATTATCCTTTTCTTTTCAATTTTGGTTTAAATACAAAATCAAATAAAAAACCATTACTTAATCCATGGTGTGAGTCTTATATTGCCACCATTTCCATGTGCTAACAACCATGATAGATGGGTGTATGTATGTATGCATGTATGCACATCTACATGTGCATGAAACTAGAATGAAAGAAAGAAACACATGCATGCATGCATACATCCATCATCTTCTAGAAAGGTTTCAAGTGAGAAAACTAATGGTTAGATGATAAATCAACACTTGATTTATCAATCCGGTCATATCTCATATGACCCCACCAAAAGCAGGCCACCCGATCAATGTTCGGTATCATATACGCACATTTTAATCGGGTGCATGCGCATATCGCATACGCACACCACAACGTTTCGCCTGGACTGGGTAACTCCTTTGTGGGACTCTAAGACTCGTCAATACGCCGGCAGAGGGTGATGATCATATCAGGTACCCCCAAGCCGCAAGCGGTCAGCTAAACGTAACGGCCACCCGGGTATTGAGCGATCAGAAGACAACAAGCGAACCTGCTACAACTCCCGTCGAGCCAACCGGCAACACTACCGTACAGTCCGGTCTCTTCGTCAGATATGCCGCATATCGAACCTAGGGATGGTAATGTCGACCCTAATAATTCAATAAGTCGTGCCGGTGAATGGTCTATAACAGATTGAGAAACTACTGATAACACTTATCAGCAATTCTCAGCAGCCCTGGCCAGGGACTTACTGATATAACCAGTCGGGCACAGTACAGCATCAACTCCCAATACCGGGAGAGACGAAACCCCTCCTATCGCTCATTGCCTTCGTGTGTCTCGGGACTGTACCCAACGGCCACCTGTTTGCACGACTCTGTAGAGCCGTGGTAGGGTGGTAATCAAAGTACAGTGGGAGAACACACAAGACTCCATGACGATCTCGGGTCTACAGACTAACCTGCACCAGTGTCACCTGAGAACTGCTATCCGACGATAGATATAATTCCATATAGGAGTTCTCGGTGAGTCCGTCCAGTGTACCCAGTCAGCACTGAGCACCCGTATATGATCTTGATGTCAAACATCGATGAATGTGGGAACATCCATCACCCATCATATGGGTCTAGTATCATATACGCTAGTCTACTCTGGTACATCAATGCCCCGTCTCGATATACCTACGACTAGGGACTTTCCAGGATATGCTTATAGACTACAGATGTCCCACTAGTATGATCTCCATCATAATCAGAGCAGTCAAGCCAATATCCTCAGGGCTTTATCAGCATGTATGAGTGAATAATAAGCATGATCAAATCAACATGTCAGATAAAGAAGAACCAGATAGCATACTATCATGTCGAGCAAGAATGCATACTGAATATATATACATGTATAGATACATCCACTATCACATAATGGCCTCTAGGGCATACATATATCCAACAGCGCTGTGTCTAGGAGAGCCATTACACAAAGCCCTCGGCCGAGGCAGGAGATTTACAGGTAGGTATTCCAGTAGTATCTCAGGGTGTTCTGGGCTACACTCCGACACGACTTGTACCGCTTTTGGGGGTCTGACTTTTACCAACCTCCTAGGCCCGCCATGCGATGCTCATAGACGAACGGACCGGACTGTACGGATATTGTCACTGACAGGCTCAGTAGGGTGTCAGGATGAGTTCGCTCATCGACGTCCCTTTTGGTCAATACCTGGTAGTCCGTTACGTATGGCTAATACCTCTGATGTGCTAGTGGTTAAACCCACAGCCAAAGTATTGACGAGTCTTTAGAGTCCCCCACAGACAGTTTCTCCAGTTTCGGGCGAAACGTTGTAGAGGCCAAATGGAGATATGTCAAGGTTTGATCATGTACATGCGGTGTTGCACGGATCATGATCGGACGGATAATACTAGCGGGCTTCGGTTTAAGCCGGATCCTAGTATTGTACAGTGTAGATTTTGTCTCTTTGCATTTGTATTCGGTCGGAAGACAAATGCGGGTATGTATATACGGTCACGGGGTTTTCCTGTAATTTATTACGGGATCAGTTTTTTGAATTTTCCAGTTTGCATTCCGTTTCGGCCATTTTTCCTTTGTTCCTTCATGGCCGGACCTTTATGATGGAGGGGCTAATTTGCATATTTGCAAATTAGCAATTGTGGATGGTTTATTTGTAAATGAGGGATTATGATAGATATAGCATCTTTGCTTTTTTCTTCATAATGGCTTGCATTAATTGTGATGCGTTTTGAAAGGATGTGGTTTGATGTTGGTGTGACATTTTTTTTCATGATCACACATTTTATCCTCTTGCTTTTGATTCCATTTTTTTTCCTCATCCATTAAAGAGAGGCCCGCCACATCTTGGTTGGTAGAGGAATTCTTTTGTGGTGGGAAAATTGTTGATCTCATTTTTCTTGCATCTAAATTCTTTAACCTCTCTCCAAAGTTCATTTCTTCTCCAATCTAAAATGGCAACTTCAATCACCCCATCGAGGCAAACCATTCTACACTATTCTGCAGCAATTCTTGGACACGTCGGCTCTCCAACTTCATGTCCGAGTTGCCTCGGTCCAGAGGTGGGATCCCGTAAAAAAAACCGGCGATGTGGTGCCCTTTCCGACGAGGAGGTGAAGACCGGACATTCCGCGAGAAGATCGGGGCGGAGGCCGAAGACCGAAGGACACGGATCGCTCGGTATAGCTCTCTACCCTTTCTCTTGTTAGCTAGGTTTAGGTTAATGGTTCGATCCGGGTTATAGGATGCGGTGGTGCCGGTTTAAAGTCAAGAAAAATTTTCGTTTCCGCATTTTGGCCTCGGAAAGACGGCCGGGGCGCTACCTGTAAGTCCGTGTCACGCACCCCACGAACTTGCGGGGAGGCGGAATATATGAAAAAAGATTATCAAAGCTTCGTAACACGGACTTGAGCGCATGGATCGTTATCTAAACCATTGCTAACTATCAACTAGAGGTTTAACTACTCGGATTCAAATTTATACCTCACGTTACATGTCCTTCGGGTCTTCATCGATGTCCTCCACTCCTCGTAGGCTCCTTGGAACATCGGCACCTCAACGGGCTCCTCGAATCAAAGACGATCTACCCGAAAGCTCCTACGCCAAGCTTAATCTCAAACTTGAGATAACTAGGTTGCTTAAAGTGCTAATCTAAGCTACCTAGGGGATATAGAGTGAGGTTATGGATGTATTAGTCTAGCTAACCCTTGATCTCAACTCATGAGAGGTTAGGGTTAGGGTTTGAAGAATGAGAGAGCTTGAGGAGAGAGAAGGTGAAGATGATAATGAAATGAGATAATGATCTATCATAATATATACGAAGCATTATTTATTTATCCAAAAATGAAATAATAGAATTAACAACCTTGCTTCATAAATATCTATGAGTGATTCATCTCCATGAGTCATTAAGCATTTATGATGCAATAATGACATGGATGAATCACACAAATGAGTCACTAATCTCATTTAATGCAATGCCACCTTACCCCCCAAGTCACCACTCTTCTAGAAGCTTCCCGACAAATTACGAGAACGCCCCTCCAATCCGTGAAAATACGGAAAAACTTTAGACTGTATAAATCCAATAACCCGATACTAGAATCTGGCTTAAACCAAAGCCGGCTAGTAAAAACTGTCCGAAAAGTCGTACGTGCGTAAACACACGTATGCGTCCGAACCCTTGTGGTAAAACCATACGACCTCTATATCGTTTCGCCTGGAGCAGGGAAACTCTCTGTGTGGGACTCTAAAGACTCGACACTACGCTGGCAGTAGGTTTAACCACAGACCGCAAGCGGCACTAACTGTACGTAACGGTCCCCAGGTAGATGTCGATAAGAAGGACGATGAGGAAAATCATCCGAACTCCCACTGAGCCTGATGTGACAATCTTAATACAGTCCGGTCTTTTCGTCTAAGACTATCTCCTATCGAGCCTAGGGGCGGCAAGCGTCAGTCCCCTAATAGCGGTATAAGTCGTGTCGGAGCGAAGCCCATTACACCCTGAGATGCTACTGGAACCTACCAGTATATCTCGCTTGCCCTGGCCAGGGACTTTGCGTTATGGCTCTCTGACACAGCGCAATATTATCTCCCAATACCGGGAGAGACGAATCCTATCTAACCACTACTGCCTCCAAGTGCTCGGGACTGCACCCAACTGCTACCTGTTTGCACGACTCCTTTGAGCCGTGGTAGGGTAGCAATCTAAGAACAGTGGGACACACTCGAGGCGAAGTAGCAGTGTCAAGTCTGCGGACTATGTTGTACTCATTTCACCTAGGAACTGTTAACTGATGACGGGTATAATACCATCTAACAGTTCCCCTGCGAGTCATGTCCGGTGTACTCGTAACCTAACGAGCACCAGTATACTATCTACAGTACGACGTACTGATGGGTATGGGACAGACCATCTCCCCAACTGGGATGAGAAGCATTACACACTAGTCTACTCTGGAGTATCGATGCCCTGTCTCGATAATCCTACGACTAGAGACCTGTATAGGATGTTGCTTATAGACTACCCAACCCCCACTAGTGTGACTGCCATCACAATGCTGGTAATCAATCAAAGAACCTATGGGCTCTACTAATATGTATAAGTGATACGTTACAAGAAACATATGCACATATTAAAGTAGACACAAACCAAGTAGCATACTACTATTTTTAGCAAGACTGTATATATAACTGTGAATATCCCAAGATTCCATTAAGTAATATACAATCTAGTATGATTCAATAATGGCCCCTAGGGCATATACACTAACAATCTCCCACTTGCACTAGGGCCATGAGCTGGCATATCGTAGACCTATCATCTCGAATAGCCTCTCGAACTGCGTCTGAGGAATGGCCTTCATGAATGGATCAGCAATGTTATTCTCCATCTCTACTCTCTTCATCTCGATCTCCCGGCGATCTACGATCTCCCTGATCAGGTGATACCGTCTTAAGATGTGTCTGGACTTCTGATGGGACCTGGGTTCCTTCGCTAAAGCTATAGCGCCGTTGTTATCACAATACAGAGGTATTGGATCAACACTGGAAGGAACCACCTGAAGTTTTGTGAGGAACTTCTTCATCCAGACAGCTTCTTTTGCGTCATCGCAAGCAGCTATGTACTCCGCTTCCATTGTTGAGTCGGCAACGGTCTCCTGCTTGAAACTCTTCCAACAGACCGCCCTTCCATTGAGGGTAAAGACATAACCCGACATGGACTTGGAGTCATCTTTGTCACTCTAGAAGCCGGAGTCGGCAAAGGCCTCCATCTGGAGGTCTTTTCCGCCATATACCAAGAACATCTCCTTAGTCCTCCTCAGGTACTTGAGAATGTTCTTTACTGCTATCCAGTGATTCTCCCCTGGGTTTGCTTGATACCGGCTTACTATGCTCAATGTGTAAGTGCACGGCGGCGCCCCGGCCGTCAACCCGACGGCCAAATGCGGAAGCGGTGATAAACTTAAATTTTGCGGACTTAGCAAACCGGCACCACCGCGCACTAAACACCCGGATCGAACCATTAACAAGTCTAAGCAAACTACAAGATAGGGAAGAGAAGTATAATGACGATCCAAGTCCTCCGGTCTTCTCATCATCGTCCGGATCTCCTGCGGAATGTCCCGTCTCCTCCTCGTCGCCGGAAGTGCACCACATCGCCTACATCATTTACGGGCTCCCACCTCAATGCCGAGGCAACTCGGGAACGAAGCCGGCTACTCGACGTGCCCAAGATTTGCTGTAGAATGTGTGAAGAACCATGTCTCACTTTGGGGATTGTGGAATTGCCATTGGTGGAGGAAAAGAGAGCAACTTTTGGAAAATGAGCTAGAGGACTTTTCTAGCAAACATGAGAAGCAAAAATACCACACTTCAAAATGAATCCCATTCCATTCCCCTCCTAGGAATGGCCGGCCCCCCACCTCACAAGTGTGATTGGAGAGAGAAAGAGAAAGGTCACGGGGGTGGGTGGAATGCAATGATGCAAGCAAGTGATGATGAAAGAATCCAATGATCACAACCATAACCCTCACTCCAAAACAAGTAATCAACAACTATGATAGTTACAAAAGGTCAAGCCATCATGAAGATATGAAGTCAAATGATGGGACAAGTATCATGACATGATAATATGCAAAGACCCCCTCCACAAATGCTTATTTGCAACAATGCAAATAAGCCCTCCTCCACCAAACTTCGGCCAATGAACGATACAATGGAAATCAGCCGAAACTAAAAGCAAACTGGCAACTCCAGAAAACTGGTCCCGTAATAAATTACAGGAAAACCCCGATACTGTGCATACACACCCGCATCTGTATTTCGACCGAAATACAAATGCAATGAGACAAAATCTCCACTGTACTATACTAGAATCCGGCTTATACCAAAACCGGCTAGTAATATCTGTTCGATCCTGATCCGTGCAATACCGCACGTATCTGATCGAACCCTGCCATATAACCATACTGCCTATAGTACAAACTGTCCAATCCTGATCCGTGCAATACGGCACGTATCTGATTGGACCTTCCCATATCTCCATACGGCCTCTACAACCTTTCGCCCGAAAGCTGAGTAACTGAATGTGGGGGACTCTAAAGACTCGTCAACACCTTGGTTGTGGATTTAACCACTAGCACGTCAGAGGTATAAGCCAATACGTGACGGGCTACCAGGTATTGAGTAAAAGGGACGTTTGTGAGCGAACTCAGCCTGAAAACCCTACTGAGCCTGTCAGTGACAATATCCGTACAGTCCGGTCCGTTCGTCTATGAGCATCGCATGGCGGGCCTAGGGGGTTGGTAAAAGTCAGACCCCCAAAAGCGGTACAAGTCGTGTCGGAGTGTAGCCCAGAAAACCCTGAGATACTACTGGAATACCTACCAGTAAATCACCTTGCCTTGGCCAAGGACTTCGTGTAATGGCTCTCCTAGACACAGCACGACCTCACCCCCAATACCGGGAGAGACGAACCCCTGAAGATACGCTCACTGCCTCCATGTGGCTCGGGACTGTACCCAACTAAAACCTGTTTGCACGACTCCTTTGAGCCGTGGTAGGGTAGTAATCACAGTACAGTGGGAACTCACACGAGACAAATGACGATCCCCAGGTCGATGAACTAACCTGCACACATGTCACCAGGGAACTGCCATCTGACGTCTGGTATATGACCAACTAGCATGTTCCCGGCGAGTCCTGTCCGGTGTACTCATAACCCAATGAGCACCTGTATATATCTTAGGTGATCCAACTGACACCAGTGGCTTGTGAGACCGGCCACCGCCCCTCGTCGGGGTCTCGACTGTATACACTAGTCTACTAATGGAGTATCGATGCCCAGTCTCGAAACTCCCACGACTAGGGACCTTTTAAGGATAAGCTTATAGACCCCCAGCTCCCACTTATATGATCGCCCTCATACTGCTGGTGGTCAAGCAAGAATCCTAGGGGCTCTATCAACGTGTAATAGCGACGTGTCAGGTCACCTAAAGCAGTACACGATGATAAAGGTAAACCAGATAGCATACTATCATCTCGAGTAAGACTGTCCTACCGGGATAGGTCCTCCCTCAATCATTACAATCACGTACCTGTGACCTAATAATTGACTCTGAGGGCACTATCTCCAACAATCTCCCACTTGCACTCAAGGCTAATTATTGCGATGTCGCATACTCACAGCCTGTGTGATACCGAACATCCAACTCCTCTACTAGTCAGTCTCACAAAGCTCGTTTGCGGAACTATTGCGTTCGAGGAATAGCCTCAGTGAGTGGATCCGCTTAGTTGTTTCTTTCTATGTCTCTCTATATCTCAAGTTCGCAGAGAAAGCCATCTCCCGAAAAGAGCAATACCTGTCTCAGAATATGTCTGGATGTCTGATGGGACCTAGCTCATAAATGAACTCCAAATCCAAACTTCTTAGACTGTATCGTCCACTGAACTTAATCAGTATCCTGCGCGCCATGCCTCCCTCAGTATTGCCTTGGACCACCTGTCCAAAATACTGCCCCTCATCAGAAGGAAAACTATAACTCTGACAACCTCCTTGTCGTCCATGTCACCTTGGAAGCCTGGAATGATAACTGTCTCCTGAATGAGGCTGTCGTTATCATCTCCCTAGAACATCCACTTATGTTCTAAAACTGCTTCCAACTGTTTCTCCAGGATTGGATTAATGTCAACTTATTGCATCTAGTGCAAGAACAACATCTGGTGTGGTACTTGACATCTCACGATTGACTCAATTGCCTGAGCAAGTGATCTGCCAATCATGCCCGTCCCTCTCCCCTTTAGTCTGTAAGACACCTTTGGAGAGGGTGACTCCATTACCTGCAGTTACACTACCGTGCCAGGAGTCATCCATCCTAAATACTCTTAGAATGCTGTCAAGTACCCTGATTGGGAAACCACCCAAATCTAGATCTAAGACCATAGATCTAGTTACCGGTATGTCTGATATAAAATCCATTTCCTTTGTGGAGAAACCACTGTGTGACGACCAAAGTATAACCGACTGTAGTATAGGAGTTTCCTTTCCTACTATGTGTATGTCATCCAAATACCATGACATCACACCCTACTACCTTCTCAACAGATCCATCCCCTATTCTGATGAAGTCAAACCCATGACTGTCACGTCAGAAATAGATGATCTATCTCCGCTACTGGTGCTTCAGTCTATAAATAGACATAAGCTACCTGTCCACCAATGCTTCCGCTGCTCCCACTGACTACGACAACCCTCTGGCAGAGTCATATACACGTACACTTCTAAAGATAGTTTAGAACGACGCTATACTCATCCTCCCGCCGGGTCTCGCAACCTGGAACAACAGCAATGGTAATTGTGGGTAAACAAGAACTTCCCTGTCACCGTCCTTGAGGCTACCGGAGTACCTCTCGGGTGCCTGAAGTTACCCACCGTATCTGCGGAGTGGCCAATGGAATGTCAATCCAGATTGAATCTTTAGGTTCCTTATCAAATCTTCAGTA
Source organism: Agapanthus africanus (assembly GCA_030015575.1). Lineage (NCBI taxonomy): Eukaryota > Viridiplantae > Streptophyta > Magnoliopsida > Asparagales > Amaryllidaceae > Agapanthus > Agapanthus africanus. The sequence goes on from CM057337.1 coordinate 483,364,047, forward strand.
ATCGTTTGTGGTTCTGGAATCACTTCCAGTTCTACCATACTCCCACTACTGTTTTCTGAAAAAATCCATTTTTAATAAAACTGTGGCGAGTCTAGAACAATATTGCTATTGTTCATCCAGATGGTAGAAAGTCAACCCTCGTCATAGCCTGGGTCAACCCACAAACAGCCATTACAGAAACGTGCCTTGAGTTGTCCAGTGTCTGGTTTTAATCATAAACCGGACAACTCCCCGTACCTTAACAACGTTAAGATATGAACTGTTCTATATCCAATATAGAAACAGAGGCACTGATTTAATTGAACCAGATTCAAATCATGCAGCTGTCTCCAGTGCATGTCAACTAAATGGAAGGAGGCCGATCAGCGTTACACAACTTAGGAGCATTTCCAATTATGAGTAACCTGAAAGAGAAGCAAGTTCTCTTAACCATTACTATCAACTGAATACCATACACAAGTATCTACATCTTCGATCACTTTGAAGAATCCCGATACTTGCTACACATGGTTCTCTACTGTATTCAAATACCTATAACTTCTCAAAATTCGGACCCTGTGTTTCCTACGAAACACCTGTCTAAAAACTAGAGAAGTCATAAGTAAACCGAATATAGTACGAGGACCAACCCCTCTGTCCTGATGGACCCTGGACAACATACAATACTCTGTATAAGTCCCTTGAGTCTGAAAACTCATTCACTGTGTGTCGTAGGTTGAAAACTGTACTTATGGTTAAGAAGAATTACACCGCTGTTTAATGCTCCTTACCTAACCATCCACTGATATAGGTAAATGTCGTACACATAATTTCAGAAAGGTATATCTCACTCTATGAAAATAGACGTACAGATATATCAATTTGAAATTGGTGCATAACTGCGGATATTCAAAACCAAATATTTGCCAACCGGCAAACAGCCCAGGTGATTTCCTCAAATATCACCGATTACAACGAATCCCGATATAGTGAGGATGATCACCCAATTCCCAATAACTTACTCCCACTCATCATCTGTAAAACCATACAGATGTGAGAATCGTACCTGGTAAATACATACCCTGGAGTAAGTATCTAATCGGGAAATCAGTTTTCCTTTAACATTACACAGTGAAACTGAAACATTGAAATGTTCCGATGGGGTATTCTGGTATTCCTAGTAATGCCTCTTCCAGATTCACGACTGTAACCGTATAGTTCTTTGCCACCTCTCCAAATCCCTTCATATGTCTTTAGTCTTTACCTTCTGCACACCCTTTTAGGCCAAATGGTTTTCTTCCTTCCCTACCGTTCGGCACCAGCTTATGGTTTGGAAGAAGACTATCCAATAAGCATAATGGGTGTACTGTCCCAATCCTAGGAACACTCGCAATGAGAGAGGGTGAAGATAAAAGACAACCGAATAAACCTTATTCCTATTTCTCCTGAACCAGAATCCATCCCCGAACTGGAACCAGTTCCATTCGAGTTCGTATATAACCATATGATGGAGTATCCAAATAAACTGTGGATCTTCGTAGTGATACGGAGTGTCCTGGAGAAATACAAAGGTGATGTGGGAGTGGTAACGAAATATTTGGTTTGGTCGTGAATATCTGTTGCAATTTACTTTGCCCTCTTACTAATCCCTTGCTTTGTCTGAACTTAATACCTTCTGCACACCATCGTTATGCTAATTGGTTTTCTTCATTCCCTACCGGTCGGCACCAGCCTAAGGTTTGGAAGAAGACAATCCAATTTGCGTAATAGGTGTACTACCCCTAAACCAAGGAGTACTCGTAACCTGAGAGAGGGTAAAAGGAAAAGACAACTGAATAATCCTATCCGTTTTCTCCAGAACCGGAAACCATCCTCGAATAAATTCTTTCGAGTTCGTATCTAACCATATGATGGTTTTGTCCAATGGAAGTGGACGTTCGTAGTAAAACAGGGTGTCCTGGAGAAAAGGGTAAAAGTAGGAGTGGCAATGAGGTTTGCAACTCTGACAATCCAAAAGCCGGTGTTTAAGATGGTTCGGTCAACTTGGTCACTGAGTCAAAGTCTTAGGGTCGGGTCAATGGTCGCTGCCAAAGAGAGAGAGAAAAGAAACACTCAGCGTGCACTCTAACCTAGATCAGAATGGTCACCAATTTATCTAATCTGGAAACCTCCCACTGTACCTCAAATTCTCCTCCAAACCTGAAAGAAGAATTAGTCGGGGTTACCCGAGGAGTAAACTAACTCATCAGTGGGAATCGGGATCCAACTATCATTGCATGATAACGTGACGGAATCCGCTCACGCTATCACACTCCAGAAGGTATGCGCATATCTGGCAAGTTTCAGTTCTTTTGAAACTCCCGATGTGATTTCTGCCCATGCTCTTATGACCTTGACTTTGGCCAACATATCATAAGTCACATGTCAAGTTGTACCCGTCATTCTCCAGGTTAATTTGAATCCACCCGTACATACCCTTGACTTTGGCCAACATGGCAGTACGACTGTTCCAAACCAACGCATCTATCTATGCTGCATATGAATAACCAACAGCTACCAAACACTGTGCCTTGACTTTGGCCAACAAACACAGCTTGAATACTATTGACTACCCATATGAAACGACGGAGGGCTACGAATGGTTTCTGGCGAAAACCTTTAACGTAATGAACTTGATATCGTTGAAGGAACGGATAGCTTTTTAGAAAATATAGTGACGAAAACCTTTACTAAAGAGGTCACTCCCGGTGAAGGGATCTCGGCTCTTTCCCCGTAGAATGGGGTGCAGGATATTCCAAATGAATACCACGATGCAAAGCAGAAGTAATCGGCTATAGTGAAGTTAATGCCCTGACGCAAACTTCTGTCCAAGGGGTCACTCCCGGTGAAGGGATCTCGGCCCTTGCCTCATCGACTGAGGAGCAGGATATTCCAAATGAATACCACGATGCAAAACAAAAGTGAACGTCCTTGCAATAACAGCTTTTTGAAAAAGTGTTCCAACAACATCAGATTAGGTTTGTTTTTAACTTGCATTGATCCGAATCAATGCAGTCCCATCAATTGATCACACCAAAAAGAACGAAAATATACTGATGTACGTATATGCCATCCGCATTCGCCACTGGGTCCCGTCATTACCCGTTAGGTTAGCTAACTAACGACAGAGCGGGGACTGGACTAGCGCGGATGTAAAACATATACAACATCTACTAATATATATACCAATATATTATATTCGCTCAAGGCGTGAATAGAATGCAACATCACAGAGAATGAATAGCATCACAGAAACAATACAAATATCTGGGATCCCCGGGTTTCACAGAGCCACTGCTGAAACCCGACGTTCCCCTGGTCGTGTGGATAGCCTGTGCAATGAAAACCTAGACCCCTACGGGTGCGGCAAGTCACCCGCCAAAACCTGAAGCGAGGCAGCCCCCTTCAGCGCCGTGAATGGACCACCCAGCACTTCACGGAATCCGGTAACTTGGGCACCCCTCCTGGGTCAACCTGTACCCCCTACGAGTGCAGCGAATATCCCGCCAATCCTAGAGTGAAGCCCCCTCCGTCTCAATGCCATGAGATGCGGGCTTGTTGCCCTCCAGAATCCGGCTATCCGTGCACCCCTCCGCGGGGTAAGCCTAGTACAGAAAGTAAAATATACATACAACGGGTACATCGACCGCAACCAGGTCGTGCCCCAAAATAATAATACAAACTGGCAGTGACGGCAGTCCACAAGTCGGACGCTCGCCCCGCAATATCAAATGTACATAATACAATCACAACTGTACTAGCATTGCATCCAGGCTATCCCCACGACCGATCCGCAACATCACAGCAAAAACAAAACATCAACGTGAAAGTCACGTTCGCAAATCCTTCTAACCGGGCTATAGCAGTTAGACCGGATTTACCGATCAAGTGACATTCACGGTCGCAGATATAATGTAAATACTGTGAAAAATGTGTTTAAAATTTTCCGATTGATCAACTAATTAACAAGTGGGCCCCAAGCAATACTGTAGTACTCACAGAAATAATTGGCCCAAATTTAACATTCCAAAACCCCTAAAATCATCCCAGAAGCCCACCGTAAAAAACCGACCCACTGTATCCTCCATACTGCGGCGGAACCGCGGCAACAAGCAGGGTTTCGCCGCGGTTCCGCGCTCCCATGAGGAGATCAGTGTGTCGACTTTTTCCAGAACTCTTAGAATTTCATTAAGATCAATTTTATGCAACCCGAAAAATTTTTTTACACTAAAAATTTCCAACAGAAAACTGATGTGATCAAAATACGGGTTTTGGAACTTTTTGATCGATCGGAAATGCAAACACATTAAACAAAGCTAGAAGAAGTTAATGGCGAGTCTCTGATACCACTGTAAGTGCACGGCGGCGCCCCGGCCGTCAACCATCCGGCCAAATGCGGAAGCGGTGATAAACTTAAATTTTGCGGACTTAGCAAACCGGCACCACCGCGCACTAAACACCCGAATCGAACCATTAACAAGTCTAAGCAAACTACAGGATAAGGAAGAGAAGTATACCGACGATCCAAGTCCTCCGGTCTTCTCATCATCGTCCGGATCTCCTGCGGAATGTCCCGTCTCCTCCTCGTCGCCGGAAGTGCACCACATCGCCTACATCGTTTACGGGCTCCCACCTCAATGCCGAGGCAACTAGGGCACGAAGCCGGCTACTCGACGTGCCCAAGATTTGCTGTAGAATGTGTGAAGAACCATGTCTCACTTTGGGGATTGTGGAATTGCCATTGGTGGAGGAAAAGAGAGCAACTTTTGGAAAATGAGCTAGAGGACTTTTCTAGCAAACATGAGAAGCAAAAATACCACACTTCAAAATGAATCCCATTCCATTCCCCTCCTAGGAATGGCCGGCCCCCCACCTCACAAGTGTGATTGGAGAGAGAAAGAGAAAGGTCAAGGGGGTGGGTGGAATGCAATGATGCAAGCAAGTGATGATGAAAGAATCCAATGATCACAACCATAACCCTCACTCCAAAACAAGTAATCAACAACTATGATAGTTACAAAAGGTCAAGCCATCATGAAGATATGAAGTCAAATGATGGGACAAGTATCATGACATGATAATATGCAAAGACCCCCTCCACAAATGCTTATTTGCAACAATGCAAATAAGCCCTCCTCCACCAAACTTCGGCCAATGAACGATACAATGGAAATCGGCCGAAACTAAAAGCAAACTGGCAACTCCAGAAAACTGGTCCCGTAATAAATTACAGGAAAACCCCGATACTGTGCATACACACCCGCATCTGTATTTCGACCGAAATACAAATGCAATGAGACAAAATCTCCACTGTACTATACTAGAATCCGGCTTATACCAAAACCGGCTAGTAATATCTGTTCGATCCTGATCCGTGCAATACCGCACGTATCTGATCGAACCCTGCCGTATAACCATACGGCCTATAGTACAAACTGTCCAATCCTGATCCGTGCAATACGGCACGTATCTGATCGGACCTTGCCATATCTCCATACGGCTTCTACAACCTTTCGCCCGAAAGCTGAGTAACTGAATGTGGGGGACTCTAAAGACTCGTCAACACCTTGGTTGTGGATTTAACCACTAGCACGTCAGAGGTATAAGCCAATACGTGACGGGCTACCAGGTATTGAGTAAAAGGGACGTTTGTGAGCGAACTCAGCCTGACAACCCTACTGAGCCTGTCAGTGACAATATCCGTACAGTCCGGTCCGTTCGTCTATGAGCATCGCATGGCGGGCCTAGGGGGTTGGTAAAAGTCAGACCCCCAAAAGCGGTACAAGTCGTGTCGGAGTGTAGCCCAGAACACCCTGAGATACTACTGGAATACCTACCAGTAAATCTCCTTGCCTTGGCCAAGGACTTCGTGTAATGGCTCTCCTAGACACAGCACGACCTCACCCCCAATACCGGGAGAGACGAACCCCTGAAGATACGCTCACTGCCTCCATGTGGCTCGGGACTGTACCCAACTAAAACCTGTTTGCACGACTCCTTTGAGCCGTGGTAGGGTAGTAATCAAAGTACAGTGGGAACTCACACGAGACAAATGACGATCCCCAGGTCGATGAACTAACCTGCACACATGTCACCAGGGAATTGCCATCTGACGTCTGGTATATGACCAACTAGCATGTTCCCGGCGAGTCCTGTCCGGTGTACTCATAACCCAATGAGCACCTGTATATATCTTAGGTGATCCAACTGACACCAGTGGCTTGTGAGACCGGCCACCGCCCCTCGTCGGGGTCTCGACTGTATACACTGGTCTACTAATGGAGTATCGATGTCCAGTCTCGAAACTCCCACGACTAGGGACCTTTTAAGGATAAGCTTATAGACCCCCAGCTCCCACTTATATGATCGCCCTCATACTGCTGGTGGTCAAGCAAGAATCCTAGGGGCTCTATCAACGTGTAATAGCGACGTGTCAGGTCACCTAAAGCAGTACACGATGATAAAGGTAAACCAGATAGCATACTATCATCTCGAGTAAGACTGTCCTACCAGGATAGGTCCTCCCTCAATCATTATAATCACGTACCTGTGACCTAATAATTGACTCTGAGGGCACTATCTCCAACACAATGCGTATGCTACATCTGGTCTGGTACATAACATCGCATACATTATAGAGCCTACCACTGAAGCGTACGGTATAATCGACATGAGATCGCTTTCCAAATCAGTCTTGGGAGATATATCTTTGGAGAGGGTGATTCCGTGACAAGCCGGTAGGTTACCGTGCTTAGAATCTTCCATACTGAATCTTTTCAATATGGTTGGACTGAGAAAGTCCCAACATCCTCTTTGATCTATCACGATAGATCTGGATCCCCAGAATGTAGGTGGCATCACCTAGGTCTTTCATGGAGAACTTCTGTGACAAAAAACTTTTGACTGACTGTAACATAGGAATATCATTTCCTATTAGGAGAGATCATCCACGTACAAGATGAGGAATACTACAGCTCTCCCTACAATCTTACTGTATATGCATGGTTCATCTGGATTTTTGATAAAGTCAAATTCCTTGACAGTATCATCAAAACAGATGTTCCAACTCCGCGATGCCTGCTTTAGTCCATAAATGGACTTAAGCAGCTTGCATTCTTTACCTCTGCTCCCACTCTGAATGAATCCTTTTGGCTGATCCATATAGACGCTCTCTTCCAAATTTCCATTTAGAAAAGCCGTCTTTACGTCCATCTGCGAGATCTCATAATCGTGGAAGGCAGCAATAGCAAGAAGGACCCGAATGGATTTCAGCATAGCCACTGGAGAAAAGGTTTCGTCATAGTCCAAACCAGGTCTTTGACGGAAACCCTTTGCAACAAGTCTAGCCTTATAGGTTTCAACCTGTCCATCTACACCAATCTTCTTTCTGAAGATCCAATTGCATCCTATGGGTTTTACCCCATTTGGAGCAAAGTCCAAAGTCCATACTTTGTTAGTGTACATGGACTCCATTTCGGTCCGCATTGCATCCAGCCATTTTACTGAGTCACCGCTCTGAATAGCTTGCTGGAAGCTAGTAGGCTCATCATAGTCAATTGTGCAATCCTCTCTATCCCCGTCTATGAGAAAACCGTAGTAACTTTCGGACGGATGAGACTGCCTACTACTCCTACGGAGTGGTTCGGGAATGTCCTGTTCTTCTTGAGCTACTGGTTCTACCAGACTTTCTGTTGTAGTTTGTGGTTCTGGAATTTCTTCCAGTTCTATTTCGCTCCCACTTGTATCCTTTTCTAAAACTTGCTGTTCTAAAAAATGGGCATTACGAGAAACAAAAACCTTTTGTTCTTCTGCGTAATAGAACAGATACCCCTTGGAGTTCTTTGGATATCCCACAAACTTACACTGTACTGAGCGTGCCTCGAGCTTGTCCGCATGCTGCTTTTTAACAAAAACCGGACATCCCCAAATCTTCTGATACCGAAGATAGGGTTTTTTCCCACTCCACATCTGATATGGGGTGGTAGGCACTGTCTTGGTTGGAACATGGTTCAAAAGATATGCAGTTTATTCTAGTGCATATCCCCAGAATGATCACGGTAACTCAGCGTTACACATCATGGAATGAACCATATCCAACAGGGTTCGATTCCTCCTTTCTGATACACCGTTATGTTGTGGCGTGTATGGAGGAGTAAGCTGAGAGAGAATTCCATTCTCTCTTAAGTAACCCAGGAATTCGGCACTTAAGTATTCACCACCTCGATCAGATCTCAGTGTCTTTATACTCTTGCCTGTTTGTTTTTCTACTTCATTCTTGTATTCTTGGAATTTCTGAAAGGCTTCGGATTTATGCTTCATTAAGAAGACATATCCATACCTAGAGAAATCATCCGTAAAAGTAATGAAGTCGGAATAACCAGCTCGCGCATTTGTAGACATTGCACCACACACATCACTGTGTACGAGTCCCAAGAGCTCGCTTACTCTTATTCCGTGTCCAGTGAACGGAGTCTTTGTCATCTTTCCTTTGAGAAAAGATTCACAAGTAGTATAAGATTGATATTCGAACGAATTCAAATATCCTTCTCTATGTAACTTAGTCAACCTCCTCTCATTGATGTGACCTAGTCTACAATGCCATAAGAAAGCCTGATTTAATTCCGGAGACTTTCTTTTAAGTGTGTTCTGGACCTTGAAAACCTGAGCTTGACTCAATACGTATATGCCGTTATCTAATGTACCAGACCCAATCAGAACTTGATTTAGGTGGATGTTAACTACATTGTTTACGAATCTAAAATCATATTCCTCTTTCGAAAGTGAGGACACTGATATGATATTACAAGTCATACTAGGTACATACAAACAGTTACGTAGAATCAATATATGCCCACTTGTCAAACCTAGGCGATATTCTCCCACGGATTCAGCGTCTACGCTCATTCCGTTTGCAACTCTGAGAGACCAATCACCTACCTTTATAACTCTATGGTTTCTCAAAGCATGTATTGAATTACAGATATGAGATCCTGCTCCGGTATCTAGTACCCAGGAAGTAGAGTTAATTGACAAACAGTTCTCAATAATAAATACACTTGAGGCTGAAGCCACAACATGCTTCGTATCCTGGTTACTGGCTTCTAAAGCCCTGCAATCTTTCTGCCAATGTCTAATCCCATAATAATAGGAACTACCCTCTTTTACTATATTAAGTCCCAAAACTTTTGCCCTTCTCTTTCCTTCTGCTTCCCTGGTTTCCTTCAGGGTACAAGGTAGAGACTGTAGAATCAAGTCAGTATCTGACCTGTTTCCCAACGTGGTCTCCAGGTCCTGGAGCTCATCAAAATAGCTAGTCATTGTAAGGACGGTGTCCCTTACAAATGACCCGAAAGTCAACCTCGCTTGAATTAATTCATTCGAGGTCTCATATCTTGCGATATGAGATTGCTCTCCATACAAATCTTTGTTATGGAGAAAGATGGAAACTGAGTCCATCTTCTCGTGCTGCTACTGGTATACACCATCAACTGAAGCTAACACGAGGCACTTGGCTTTCGCTTTATCTTTTTCCCTTGTCTGTCGAATATCCATATCCGTGACGGTGGAAACTGGACCTGGGACGGCGGGATCTTGAGTAGTAATTGTGTGGTCTAGTTTGTTACAGGCAATGGACATCTGGACAGACCTTTGCCAGTCAAATAAGTCAGATTCAGTCAAATTGTTATCTAGATGTAACCTATGTGTGGTCACAAGATCGCTGCAATTAAGAGAGAGAGAGAGTAGAAAACACTATTAGCATGATGCTCTTGCAAGTTTAGAGTGGTTTTTAATTTATCTAAACTGGATGGCTCCCACTGTTTCTCGAATCTTTCCTCAAACCATAAAAGAAGAATTAGCCAGGACAATTCTCACCGTACAATACTTGCTTAACCGTTCAGCCAGGCCAGTATCGATACTTCGAGGGAGGTTTTCCAACTCTTTCGCGAAGTTCCTTAATTAAATAACCTCTTTTCTCTGGGGGCGTAACCCCGCTGATACCTTTCTAGGCACCTACTTGGTTTATAGCATTGATCGTTAAGTGACGAATCTCCTGGTAAGTAGCATATACTCACAGTAGGATCGGGATCCAAAATATCATCGTATGATAATGTTGAAGGAATCCTACCAACATTCATCAAACTCCAAAATGGTATGCATCTCTCTGCAAATTTCAGTTTCTTTAGAAATTCCCGATATTGATTTTTGCCCCATGCTCTTATGACTTTGGCGTTGGTCAAAATGTCATAAGTCACATGTCAAGTTCTACCCATCATTGTCCTTGTTAATTTGAACCCATCCGTACATATCCCTGACGTTGGCCAAATGATAATACGACTGGCCCAAACTAACACATCTATCTATGCAACAAATGAAATATCCAGCAGCTACCAAACACTATGCCCTGGCGTTGGTCAAATGCATAGCTTGAATACTACTGAATACCCAAATGAAATGACGGAGGGCTACGAATGGTTTTGGCAAAACCGTGAACATAGTGAACTTGATATAATCGAAGGAACCTGATAGCTTTTTAAAAGGAGTGGTTAAAGCTCCGCAATTAAAAAATTCTGCCCTTTTAAAATAACCGAGTGGTTTCTTTTAAATTTGTTCCAACGACTTAACTTTGGTTTATTTTCTTTGCATTATTATAATACGTCCCATCATTAATCTTATCATTGCAGAAAACAACGAAAATACCACGTCCTCTTATGCCATCCGCATTTGCCACTGGGTCCCGTCATCACCCGTTAGGTTACTTAACTAATGACAGAGCGGGGGCTGGGCTAGCGCGGGTGTAAAACATAAGTGACGTCTAATAGCTACCATATATAGATATTGTACATTCGTCAGATGCAATAATAAGCATTCCACATCATAGATGAACTTTATTGGATTTACTAGCAATCCGCATTTGCTTTGAGCCTGCAATAAAAGTCGTATTACACAGTTGTGATGAATAGCCATTACCCCACCCTAGACCCCTACGGGTAAAGCAAACTACCCGCCAAGTACCCGAAGTGAAGCGGTCTCCCTCAACAACGTGAGTAGGCTACTAAACACTTCAACATCCCCGGTAGTTTGTGTACCCCATCTTGGGTCTATCCTAGGAGTAAAAACAGTAAAAAGAAATAATAATACAACGGTGGCTACAACCGCAACCTGGATGTGCCCCGCAAAAGAATATTACATCAAATTACATTTACATTGAATGAATGAATATTAAACACGTCTCAAACCCCGGCTAATCAACACAACAGTCCAATACAGTTCATATACACAAACAGTAAACATTACAGAAATGTGCAACCCCCTGCCAACCGACATACTAGCAGTTAGGGGTTGTTTACGAACACATTAAACATTACTGATAAAAACCCAATTAGCAAATATCTTAGAACATCGATCGAATACCATATTCCGTGTCTACCCCAAAAGCAAACTTGTATTGAAGAAACCTGGGTAGAAACAGAACATACTAGAAAACAAAACACCAAAAATAATGAATTACAGAGCAAATCCGAGTCAACTCGGAGTTGACTCGGCCGTGGATCCGTGGCCAAAAGCACCATTTGGCCGCGGTTCCGCGGTTGTCAAGTCGAGTTGAGCCCTCGTATTTTCCCAGAATTCATTAAATTCCATGCTGTGAATTTTAAGGTATGTCAAAAAGTTTTTCAGACACTTTTAAAATTAACAGACACTTAGGGTTTCGAATTTTTGTTTTCGTTTTTTTCTGTCGATAGAACTTCTAATCAGTTGCTAACAAGCTAGTAATGGTTTAGTTGGCTCTGATACCGCTGTAAGTCCATGTCACGCACCCCACGAACTTGCGGGGAGGCGGAATATATGAAAAAATATTATCAAAGCTTCGTAAAACGGACTTGAGCGCATGGATCGTTATCTAAACCATTGCTAACTATCAACTAGAGATTTAACTACTCGGATTAGAAGTTATACCTCACGTTACATGTCCTTCAGGTCTTCATCGCTGTCCTCCACTCCTTGTAGGCTCCTTGGAACATCGGCACCTCAACGGGCTCTTCGAATCAAAGACGATCCACCTGAAAGCTCCTACGCCAAGCTTAATCTCAAACTTGAGATAACTAGGTTGCTTAAAGTGCTAATCTAAGCTACCTAGGTGATATAGAGTGAGGTTATGGATGTATTAGTCTAGCTAACCCTTGATCTCAACTCATAAGAGGTTAGGGTTAGGGTTTGAAGAATGAGAGAGCTTGAGGAGAGAGAAGGTGAAGATGATAATGAAATGAGATAATGATCTATCATAATATATATGAAGCATTATTTATTTATCCAAAAATGAAATAATAGAATTAACAACCATGCTTCATAAATATCTATGAGTGATTCATCTCCATGAGTCATTAAGCATTTATGATGCATTAATGACATGGATGAATCACACAAATGAGTCACTAATCTCATTTAATGCAATGCCACCTTACCCCCCAAGTCACCACTCTTCTAGAAGCTTCCCGACAAATTACGAGAACGCCCCTCCAATCTGTGAAAACACGGAAAAACTTTAGACTGTATAAATCCAATAACCCGATACTAGAATATGGCTTAAACCAAAGCCGGCTAGTAAAAACTGTCCGAAAAGTCGTACGTGCGTAAACACACATATGCGTCCGAACCCTTGTCGTAAAACCATACGACCTCTATATCGTTTCGCCTGGAGCAGGGAAACTCTCTGTGTGGGACTCTATAAACTCGACACTACGCTGGCAGTGGGTTTAACCACAGACCGCAAGCGGCACTAGCTGTACGTAACGGTCCCCAGGTAGATGTCGATAAGAAGGCCGATGAGGAAAATCATCCGAACTCCCACTGAGCCTGATGTGACAATCTTTATACAGTCCGGTCTGTTCGTCTAAGACTATCGTATATCGAGCCTAGGGGGCGGCAAGCGTTAGTCCCCTAATAGAGGTATAAGTAATGTCAGAGCGAAGCCCATTACACCGTGAGAAGCTACTGGAACCTACCAGTATATCTCGCTTGCCCTGGCCAGGGACTTTGCGTAATGGCTCTCTGACACAGCGCGATATCATCTCCCAATACCAGGAGAGACGAATCCTATCTAACCACTACTGCCTCTAAGTGCTCGGGACTGCACCCAGCTGCTACCTGTTTGCACGACTCCTTTGAGCCATGGTAGGGTAGCAATCTAAGAACAGTAGGACACACTCGAGGCGAAGTAGCAGTGTCAAGTCTGCGGACTATGCTGTACTCATGTCACCTGGGAACTGTTAACTGACGACGGGTATAATACCATCTAACAGTTCCCCTGTGAGTCCTGTCCGGTGTACTCGTAACCTAACGAGCACCTGTATACTATCTCCAGTACGACGTACTGATGGCTATGGGACAGACCATCTCCCCAACTGGGACGTGAAGCGTTACACACTAGTCTACTCTGGAGTATCGATGCCCTGACTCGATAATCCTACGACTAGGGACCTGTATAGGATGTTGCTTATAGACTACCCAGCCCCCACTAGTGTGACTGCCATCACAACGCTGGTAATCAAGCAAAGAACCTATGGGCTCTACTAATATGTATAAGTGATACGTTACAAGAAACATATGCAATTATTAAAGTAGACACAAACCAAGTAGCATACTACTATTTTTAGCAAGACTGCACATACAACTGTGAATATCCCAAGCTTCCATTAAGTAATATACAATCTAGTATGATACAATAATGGCCCCTAGGGCATATACACTAACACTACCGTAGTCCTACATGGCATCAGCGCCACGCCTTTAACCTAGTCAAGATTGCTCTAACGTGTTTAGAATTTCGATCGAACGAAAATTCCAAAAACAGCATTTTCAAAGTTCAGTTTTCTGTCGAATTTTTCCAGTTCTCTAAAAATTATGGTACATTGTAAAATTACGAGCCGGGTTTTTTAAGCATTCTGTGAAAATTTGGTCGCGCGATGTCACTGTTCCACCGCGGAACCGCGGCCAAACCCACACATTGGCCGCGGTTCCGCCGCCACTTTAACTCTTCACAACACCAAATTTTTACAGTGGGCTTCTGTGTTGGAAATAGGGTTTTTGGTATGTTTTGTTTGGGCCCATATTTTCTTTGAGTGCTACATTAGTGCTTGGGCCCCACTTCGGGAAATTTAGTCGATCGAAAATTTTAAACATGTTTGTTCACAGTATTTACATTATATCTGCGACCGTGAATGTCATTTGATCGGTAAATCCTATCTAACTGCTATAGTCCTTTTAGACGGATTTGCGAATGTGACATTCACGTTGATGTTCTGTGTTGTGCTATGATGTTGCGGATTGTCGTAGTGGATAGCCTGGATGCAATGGTAGTACAGTTTGGTTTTATTATGTACATTTAATATTGCGGGCCGAGCGTCCGACATGTGGATTGCCGTTACTGCCTGTTTGGATATTATTCTTTTGGAGCACGACCGGGCTGAGGTTGATGTACCCTTTGTATATTTTACTTTCTGTACTAGGATTACCCCGCGGAGGGTTGCACGGGTAGCCGGGTTCTAGAGGGAAACGTGCCCGCATCTCATGGCTTTGAGACGGAGGGGGCTTCACTCTAGAATTTACGGGCTGTTCGCCGCGCTCGTAGGGGGTACAGGTTGACCCAAGGAGGGGTGCTCAAGTTACCGGATTCCGTGAAGTGCTGGGTGGTCCATTCACGTTGCTGAAGGGCGCTGCCTCGCTTCAGGTTTTGGCGGGTAACTTGCCGCGCCCGTAGGGGTCTATGATTTCATTGCACAGGCTATCCACACGACCAGGGAAACGTCGGGTTTCAGTAGCAGCTCTATGAAACCCGGGGATCCCAGATATCTGTATTGTTCTGTGATGCTTATTACATTTCTGTGATGTTGCATTTTATCACACCTTGAGCGAATATTATATATTGATATATATACTAGTAGATGTTGTATATGTTTTGCATCCGCGCTAGTCCAGTCCCCGCTCTGTCGTTAGTTAAGTAACCTAACGGGTGATGATGGGACCCAGTGGCGAATGCGGATGGCATATACGTACATCATTATTTTTGTTCTTTATTGGTCTGATCAATTGATGGGACTGCGTTGATTCGGATCAATACAAGCTAAGCAAACCTATTCTGATGTTGTTGTAACAATTTTTCAAAAAGCAGTTATTGCCAGGACGTTCTCTTTTGTTGTGCACAGTGGTATTCAGTTATGAATATCCAGCACCTCAGTCGACGAGGCAAGGGCCGAGATCCCTTCACCTGGAGTGACCCCTTGGACAGAAGTTTGCGTCAGGGTAATAACTTCACTATAGTCGATTACTTTTTGCTTTGCATCGTGGTATTCAGTTGGAATATCCTGCACCTCATTCTACGGGGAAAGAGCCGAGATCCCTTCACCGGGAGTGACCTCTTTAGCAAAGGTTTTCGCCACTATATTTTTATAAAAAGCTATGCAGTTCCTTCAACGATATCAAGTTCATTACGTTAAAAGTTTTTCGCCAAAAACTAGACGTAGCCCTCCGTCATTTCTTACAATTATTTCTTAGTATTCATGCTGCGTTTGTTGACTGTGTCAAGGCGTAGTGTGCGGTAGCTAAGTAGTGTTTGTTTGTAGCATATTAATGGGATTGGTTAGGATAGCCGTGCGGCCTTGTTGACTGTGTCAAGGGCTCGTACAGGTGGGTTTAATGCAATCCAGGATAATGACGGGTTGAACTTGACTAGGACTATTTGATTTGTTGACTGTGTCAAGGTCACTTGGGTCCTAGGGGTAAAAACACACATCGGGAGTTTCTAAAGAAACTGAAACTTTCCAGGCATGCGCATACCTCCTGGAGTGTGATAACGTGAGTGGATTCCGTCATGTTATCATGCGATGATAGTTGGATCCCGATTCCCACTGATGAGTTGGTTTACTCCTCGGGTGATCCGGACTAATTCTTCTTTTAGGTTTGGAGGAGAATTTGACGTTACAGTGGGAGGTTTCCTGATTAGATAAAGTGATAACCATTCTGATCTAGGTTAGAGTGCACGCTGAATGTTTCTTTTCTCTCTCTCTTTGGCAGCGACCATGGCTCGACCCTAGACTATGACTCAGTAACCAAGTTGACCGAACCTTCTTAAACACTGGCTTTTGGATTGTCAGAGTTGCAAACCTCATTGCCACTCCTACTTTTACCCTTTTCTCCAGAACACTCCGTATTACTACGAACGTCCAATTCCATTGGATAAAACCATCGTATGGTTACATACGAACTCGAAGGAATTTATTCGAGGATGGTTTCAGGTTCTGGAGAAAACGAATAGGACTATTCAGTTTTCTCTTCCTTTTACCTTATCTCAGGTTGCGAGTGCTCCTTGGATTAGGAGACAGTACACCTATTACACAAATTAGATAGTCTTCTTCCAAACCATAGGCAGGTGCCGACCGGTAGGGAATGAAGAAAACCAATTAGCCTAACGATGGTGTGCTGAAGGTATTAAGTTAAGACAAATAAAGGGATTAGAAGAAGGGCAAAGTAAATTGCGACTGCTATTCACAACCAAACCAAGTATTTTATTACCACGCCCACTTCACCTTTGTATTTCTCCAGGACACTTCGTATCACTACGAAGATCCACAGTTGTTTGGATACTCGATCGTATGGTTATATACGAACTCGAAAGGAACTTGTTCCAGTTCGGGGATGGATTCTGGTTCAGGAGAAATAGGAATAAGGTTTATTCAGGTGTTTTTTTATCTTTACCTTCTCTCGGGTTGTGAGTACTCCTAGGATTAGGACAGTACACCCACTATGCTTATTAGATAGTCTTCTTCCAAACCATAGGCTGGTGCCGAAAGGTAGGGAAGGAAGAAAACCATTTAGCCTAAGAGAGTGTACAGAAGATAATGACTAAAGACATATGAAGGAATTTGGAGAGATGGCAAAGAAATATATGGTTACAGTTGTGAATCTGGATAATGGAAGAGGCATTACTAGGAATACCTGGATACCCCTACGAAACATTTCAATGTTTCAGTTTTACTGTGTACTGTTAAAAGTAAACTGATTTCCCAATTAGTCCTTGCTCCAGGGTATGTATTTACCAGGTTTGATTCTCACATCTGTATGGTTTTACAGATGACGAGTGGGAGTAAGTTATTGGGAATTAGGTGATCTTCCTCATTATATCGGAATTCGTTGTAATTGGTGATATTTGAGGAAATCGCCTGGGTTGTTTGCCGGACGGCAAATATTTGGTTTTGAATATCCGTCGTTGTGCACCATTTCAAATTGATCTATCTGTACGTCTATTATTATAGAGTGAGATGTACCTTTTTGAAATTATGTCCATAACATTTACCTATATCAGTGGATGGTTAGGTAAGGAGCATTAAACAGCGATGTAATTCTTCTTAACCATAAGTACAGTTTTCAACCTACGACACACAGGGAATGAGTTATTAGACTCAAGGGACTTATACAGAGTATTGTATATTGTCCAGTGTCCATTAGGACAGAGGGGTTGGTCCTCGTACTATATTCGGTTTACTTGTGACTTCTTTAGTTCCAAGACATGTGTTTCGTACAAATGCAAGGTCCAAGTTTTGAGAAGTTATAGGTGATCTAAGTATTGCAAGTATCAAGATTCTTCAAGGTGATCGAAGATGTAGATACTTGTGTATGGTATTCAGTTGATAGTAATGGTTTTAAGAGAACTTGCTTATCTTTCAGGTTACTCATAATTGGAAGCATTTCTAAGTTGAGCAACGCTGATCGGCCTCTCTCCATTTAGTTGACATGCACTGGAGACAGCTGCATGATTTTAATCTGCTTTCAATTAAATTAGTGCCTCTGTTTCTATATTGGATATAGAATAGTTCATATCTTAACGATGTTAAGGTACGGGGAGTTGTCCGGCTTATGCTTAAGACCAGACTCCGGTAACTCAAGGCACGTTTCTGTAATGGCTGTTTGTGGGTTGAACCGGGCTATGATGAGGGTTGACTTTCTACCATCTGGAAGATCAATAGTGATATTGTTCTAGACTCGCCACAGTTTTAATAAAAATGGATTTTTTCAGAAAACAGTAGTGGGAGTATGGTAGAACTGGAAGTAATTCCAGAACCACAAACGATTACTGAAAATTTGATAAGAACCTAAAGATTCAATCTGGTTTGACACTCCATTGGCCACTCCGTAGATATGGTGGGTAACCTCAGGCACCCGAAAGGTACTCCGGTAGCCTCAAGGACGGTGACAGGAAGGTTCTTGTTTACCCAGACTTTCCATTGTTGTTGTTCCAGACTGTGAGACCCGGCAGGAGGATGAGTATAGGGCCGTTCTAAACTAGCTTTAGAAGTGTACTTCTTTATGACTCTGCCAGAGGGTTGTCGTAGTCAGTGGGAGCAGCGGAAGCATAGTGGACAAGTGGCTTATGTCTATTTATAGACTAAAGCAGATATAGCGGAGATAGATCATCTATTTCTGATGTGACAGTCATATGTTTGACTTCATCAGAATAGGGGATGGATCTGTTAAGAAGGTAGTAGGGTGTGATGTCCTGGTATTAGGATGACATACACAGAGTAGGAAGTGAAATTCTTATACTACAATCGGTTATACTTTGGTTGTCACATAGTGGTTTCTCCACATAGGATATAGATGTTATTTTTGCACTAGATGCAATAAGGTGATATTGATCCAATCCTGGAGAAACGTTCGGATGCAGTTTTAGAACATAAGTTGATGTTCTAGGGATATGATGACGGCATCCTCCTTCGGGAGACAGTTATTATTCCAGGCTTCCAAGGTGACCTGGATGACAGAGTGACTGTCAGAGTTATAGTTTTCCCTGTGACGAGGGGCAGTATTTTGGACAGGTGGTCCAACCGGATACTGAGGGAGGCAAGGCGCAGGATACTGATTAAGTTCAGTTGACGATACAGTTTAAGAAGTTTGGATTTGGAGTTCATTTATGAGCTAGGTCCCATCAGATATCGAGACATATTCTAAGACAGGTATTGCTCATTTCGGGAGATGGCTTTCTCCGCGAACTTAAGATAAAGAGAGACATAGAAAGAAATATCAGAGCGGATCCACTCACTGAGGCTATTCCTCGAACGCAATAGTTTAGCAAACGAGCTTTGTGAGACTGACTAGTAGAGGAGTTGGGTGTTCGGTATCACACGGGCTGTGAGTATGCGATATCGCAATAATTAGCCTTGAGTGCAAGTGGGAGATTGTTGGAGATAGTGCCCTCAGAGTCAATTATTAGACCACAGGCACGTGATTGCAATGATTAAGGGATGACCTATACCGGTAGGACAGTCTTACTCAAGATGATAGTATGCTATCTGGTTTATCTTTATCATCGTGTACTGTTTTAGATGACCTAACAGGTTGCTATTACACGTTGATAGAGCCCCCAGGATTCATGCTTGACTGCCAGCGGTATGAGGGCAATCATATACCTAGGAGCTGGGGTCTATAAGCACATCCTTAAAAGGTCCCTAGTCGTGGGAGTTTCGAGACAGGGCATCGATACTCCAGAGTAGACTAGTGTATATAGTCGAGACCCCGACGAGGGGCGGTGGCCGGTCTCACAAGCCACTGTTGTCAGTCGGATCACCTAAGATGTATATAGGTGCTCATTGGGTTATGAGTACACCGGACAGGACTCGCCGGGAAAATGCTAGTTGGTATTATACCTGACGTCAGATAGTAGTTCCCTGGTGACATGTGTACAGGTTAGTTCATCGACCTGAGATCGTCATTTGTCTCGAGTGAGTTCCCACTGTGCTTTGATTACTACCCTACCACGCCTCAAAGGAGTCGTGCAAACAGGTTTTAGTTGGGTACAGTCCCGAGCCACATGGAGGCAGTGAGCGGATCGGCAGGGGTTCGTCTCTCCCGGTATTGAGGGTGAGGTCGTGCTATGTCTAGGAGAGCCATTAAACAAAGCCCTCGGCCGAGGCAGGAGATTTACTGGTAGGTATTCTAGTAGTATCTTAGGGTGTTCTGGGCTGCACTCCGACACGACTTGTACCGCTTTTGGGGGTCTGAGTTTTACCAACCCCCTAGGCCCGCCATGCGATGCTCATAGACGAACAGACCGGACTGTACAGATATTGTCACTGACAGGCTCAGTAGGGTGTCTAGATGAGTTCGCTCATCGACATCTCTTTTGGTCAATACCTGGTAGCCCGCTACGTATGGCTAATACCTTTGACGTGCTAGTGGTTAAACCCACAGCCAAAGAATTGACGAGTCTTTAGAGTCCCCCACAAACAGTTTCTCAAGTTTCGGGCGAAACGCTGTAGAGGCCGTATGGAGATATGGCAGGGTTCGATCATGTACAAGCGGTATTGCACGGATCATGATCGGACGGATAATACTAGCGGGCTTTGGTTTAAGCTGGATCCTAGTATTGTACAGTGTAGATTTTGTCTCTTTGCATTTGTATTCGGTCGGAATATAAATGCGGGTATGTATACACGGTCACAGGGTTTTCCTGTAATTTATTACGGGATCAGTCTTTTGAAGTTGCCAGTTTGCATTCCGTTTCGGCCAGTTTTCCTTTGTTCCTTCTTGGCCGGACTTTTATGATGGAGGGGCTAATTTGCATATTTGAAAATTAGCAATTGAGGAGGGTTTATTTGTAAATGAGGGATTATGATAGATATAGCATCTTTGCTTTTATCTTCATAATGTCTTGCATTAATTGTGATGGGTTTTGAAAGGATGTGGGTTGATGTTGGTGTGACATTTTTTTTCATGATCACACATTTTATTCTCTTGCTTTTGATTCCATATTTTTCCTCATCCATTAAAGAGAGGCCCGCCACATCTTGGTGGGGAGAGGAATTCTTTTGTGGTGGGAAAATTGTTGATCTCATTTTTCTTGCATCTAAATTCTTTAACCACTTTCCAAAGTTCATTTCTCCTCCAATCTAAAATGGCAACTTCAATCACCCCATAGAGGCAAACCATTCTACACTATTCTGCAGCAATTCTTGGACACGTCGGCTCGCCAACTTCGTGTCCGAGTTGCCTCGGTCCAGAGGTGGGATCTCGTAAAAGAACCCGGCGATGTGGTGCCCTTTCCGATGAGGAGGTGAAGACCGGACATTCCGCGAGGAGATCGGGACGGATGTCGAAAACCGAAGGACACGAATCGCTCGGTATAGCTCTCTACCCTTTCTCTTGTTAGCTAGGTTTAGGTTAATGATTCGATCCGGGTTTTAGGATGCGGTAGTGCCAGTTTAAAGTCAAGAAAAAATTTCGTTTCCGCATTTTGGCCTCGGAAAGACGGCATGGGCGCTACTGTAGTCCTACAAGTAGTTCCCAACAAACCTCAGCCTCTCCGCCGATCTAGTAGGGTTTCTCATCCACCTGAGAGATACTACGGTTTTCTCGTTGATGGTGGGAGTGAGGATTGCATCATGGAAGATGATGACCTGACTAGCTTCGAGCAGGCCATCACGAGCGGGGACTCTGTGAAGTAGCTGGATGCAATGCGATCTGAGATGGAATCCATGTATGCCAACAAAGTATGGACTTTGGAAGTTGCTCCTGAAGGGGTGAAACCCATTGGGAGCAAATGGATCTTTAAGAAGAAATTTGGTGTAGATGGAAAAGTGTAGACTTTCAAAGCTAGACTTGTTGCAAAGAGTTTTCGTCAACGACCAGGGGTGGATTATGACGAAACCTTTTCTCCTGTAGCTATGCTTAAGTCCATTCGGATCCTACTTTCTATTGCTGCATGCCATGACTACGAAATCTGGCAGATGGATGTTAAGACCGCCTTTCTAAATGGTGATTTAGAAGAGTGCGTGTACATGACTCAGCCAGAGGGCTTCGTAGATAGTGGGAGCAGCGGAAAGGTGTGCAAGCTGCTTAAATCCATCTACGGATTAAAGCAGGCATCGCGGAATTGGAACTTCTGCTTTGATGTTGTAGTCAAAGAGTTTGACTTCATCAAAAACGTAGATGAACCTTGTATTTACAAGAAGGTTGCAAAGAGTAAGGTTTTCTTCCTCGTCTTGTACGTGGATGACATATGTTAGTTGTATGTATGCCCTAGAGGCCAGTATTGTACAGATTATGTATATTATATTGGATGCTTGGACATATATAGAGATGACTTTCTTGCTCGACATGATAGTATGCTATCTGGTTGCCATTTATCTTAACATGTACACTAGTCTCTTTATACTGTCTTATAGTTACATGTTGGTAAAGCCCTTAGGATTTGTACTTGACTACCAGGGCTATGATGCAGATCATACTAGTGGGGACATGGTAGTCCATAAGTACATCCTTCAAGGTCCCTAGTCGTGGGTATCTCGAGACGGGGCATCGATATACCAGAGTAGACTAGCGTATACGCTTCTCGACCCATGTGATGGGCGATGGATGATCCCATATCCATTGGTGTTTGACATCAGAGATGGTGTACGGGTGCTCAGTGGAGACTGAGTACACTGGACGGACTCGCCGAGAACTCCCAGATGGTATTATACCTCACGTCAGATGGCAGTTCTCAGGTGACACTTGTACAGGTTAGTCTGTAGACCCGAGATCGTCATAGAGTCTTGTGTGATTCCCACTGTGCTTTGATCTCCACCTTACCACGTCCATGAGGGCGTGCAAAACGGTGGTCTTTGGGTACAGTCCCGAGTCACATGGAGGCAATGAGCGATAGGAGGGGTTTCGTCTCTCCCGGTATTGGGGGTTGATGTTGCGCTGTGCTCGATTGGCCGTAGCAGGGAAGTCCCGGGCCAGGGCTGATCAGAGATTTGCTGGTAAGTGTTACCAGTAGTTTCTCGACCCGTTACGAGCCTCACATCAGCACGACTTATCGGGTTATTGGGGTCTGACGTATACCACCCCTAGACTTGATATGCGACGTATCAGACGAAGAGACTTGACTGTATGGTAAGTGTTACTGGTCGGATTCGCAGGAGTGTGAGCGGGATAGCTCGTCGATCTTCTGATCGCTCAATACCCGGGTGGCCGTTACGTTTAGCAGACCGCTTGCGGCTTGTGGGTGCTTGATATGATCATCATCTGCTACCGGCGTATTGACGAGTCTTTAGAGTCCTACACAGAGGTTTCCTGGCTCAAGCGAAATGAAATAGGAGCGCATATGAGATATGTGCGGGACCGAGAATAATGCGTGTATGTGATACCGCATTTCATTCTCGCGATATATGTTTCGATTGGTTATATTCGATATGACCTAGTTATCGAATCATTGATTCGATAAATCGATGCATTGAATACTAGTCGGTTATGTGCGACATGACCGGATCATTGAATCAAATGTTGATTTAATGATTTAATGCATAATTATATATTTGATATATTGCATTGCATTAACTAGTATTGGTTCACTTTAAACGGATTTTTCTCACTTGATGCACATTGTATATGTGATATGCTTTCGTGCACTTCTTTGTATCATGTTTGATGATACTTGATAATGTGGTTAAGTGTAAAGGGTTAAACCATGGTTAAGTGATGATTAGGGTTTTGGTTTATCATTTATTTATTTGTTTATTTATTTAAAAGGATTAAGTTAAGAATGGTGGCTAATTTTGGAGCTATGTTGAAGCTTCATGAAGCTTTGACAAAGTCCACCATCCTTATCTCATCCTTAACCCTAACCACACTTACTAACCTTGGTTTAATCTCTACACTTGACCATGGTCAAGATATGATAAGTATTCATATTAGTTTTATTTTTTAAAATAGAACACTTATCATTCTTGCTTCATCTTCATCTTCTTCTTCTTCTTCAAGCTTGCTACAACAATGGCAACTTGAGTTCTAGTGAGATAAATCCAATTCCAAAGTGAACCCACCTCCTATTTCTTCACCCTCTACCTCTTGCCAAGTTGTTTTGGGTGTTTACTTCACAAGTTTCACAAGTTTGTGAAGTCGGAGCTTGAGTTTGTGCAACCTCGACGTAGATCGTCTTTGACACAAAGCCGACGACCTATTCCGCTCGCTTTCCCGATGAAGCCGATGATCGAGTCAAGGATTCATGATGGACAGCGAGGACATGACTACGTGGAGCTAAGGAGGCGGAAATCCGGATCTACAAAGGTTGTATATCCGTATCCTAGTAGTTAACAGTTAACTAGCTTTTAGTTTCGCCTAGACATCTAGTCTAAGATCCGAAGTCTAGGGTTTCTCGGCACCAAAAAATTTTAATTTGGCATGTTCGATGCCTTGTGAGAACCCACTAGGGTGCCTAGGAACCTTTCAATGGTATCAGAGCCTAGCTAGAGCCTTAGGCGAAGTCCCGACGACGTTTGAAACCCGATCGAACCGAAATCCAAAACCTAAAAATGCTCTCTGGACTTTTTCTAAAAATTCGGATTTTTGTCAATTAAAAATATGTAGAAAATCAAGCAGGGTGTTATTAGAATTACTGTGAAACACGAGGGGCTAATTCCACTTTTCCACCGCGGAAGGGCGGCACATGCTAGGCATGTGCGGCGCTTCCGCGGTCTTACTGTTCCCTTGAATAATTATTTTTGCACAGTAACTCATATAATTCAATGCTGTGTTTTCTGGGATATTTTATTGTGACTTTACAGAAGAGTATTTTGGGGTTGCTTTGGGGATTCGTTTATTCAATCGGGTTATCAAATTTTTGTCTAAGTGTTTTTCCAGATAATTGTAGAATATGTTAAAGAGTTCGACCGGATATAAATTCCCAGGTTTTCCCCTACCGGAATATCCAAGTGTTGGATTATTGTGTGGTTAAAAGACGTTCTGAGTAGTGCAAGTAACGCGATGGTCCCTCTAGAAGACAACAAACCTTAACTCGATTATGTGACCGTCTTGAACTGCCCTTTGAACCTTCGGGTTTGGGGCAGTACGGCGTGCCACATGTGAGGCGTTGGCTTGACCCTTCTACGGCTGGACCGTTGGTACTGAGGTATGAAGTGAATGTCTTTGAACCTATTTCATGTGTTGATCGGTGTCGGGAAAACTTGGGTGTTCGAATGTTCGATCGGAAAGTTTAATATATTCTATTTATCCAGAATTGGATACAATAATTGGAATTCACAAACAGTTATGAGATAACTGGATGAATGTTATAAATCTAGCAGTTTAGTCCCATATGATATTGAAAAGAGTTTTCGATAATGAGACTAAAATGCGGGATTTATATCTGTTAGGCATGCGATGTCTAAAGAAGTTGCGGATTCCAATTGTTGTAGTTTTACACTTTCTTTTCTGTGACCGTAAGTGTAGTATGTTCATATCGCCGGTTTCGTTGCTATACATCAACGACAATTGGGGTATGCATACTTACTTACGTTGTTGACATGTGATGTTATGTGTTGCTGGATATGTTATATTGGATCGTCGTGTTCGAATAGCCGGGGGTTTTTATGTGAGATGAGTGTTTTTCATTTTCATTCATGTAAAAACTTGTATGTAATATTCTTTTATTCGGGGCACTTCCAGGATGCGGGAGTTGTCACCCTTTGTATATTATTTACTTTTCTGCACTAGGATAGACCCAAGGAGGGGAGCACAAGTAACCGGGTTCTGGGGTCCAGTGGGAGACCAACTCGAGGTGTCGAGTCCGGGTCTCCTAACCCTAGAATTGGCAGGGTTGCTTGCCGCTCTCGTAGGGGTCTAGGGGTGTGGGATTGGCTATTCATCACGACCGTGGAATCCGTGTTTTATACTGGCTCGTATTGAAAACACGGACGTCCTAGTATATCCAATATTTCATATGTTTATTCTGCTGCGATATCTGTGATGTGATTCTGTGATGGATATAGTATATAGTATATATGATATATTATATAGACGTTACTTATGTTTTACACCCGCGCTAGCCCTGCCCTGCTCTGTCGTTAGTTACCTAACCTAACGGTGCACGAGGGGACATCGAGGCGAATGCGGATGGCATAAGTGTACGTCATATCTATCTGTGATGTTTAGGTATTTAAATGATGGGACTTCATTAATGTGATTAATGAAAGATAAGAAACCTAAGATGTTGTAGAATCAGATTTTAAATAAAACAGGTAGCTACAGTTCTTGCTTTGCATAGCGGTATATATGATATACCCCGCACCTCATTCGACGAGGAAAGGACCGAGATCCCTTCACCGGGAGTGACTCCTTTAGCAGTAACTGGCAGATGCTACACACTCGGTTTGCTTTTGACTGCTTTTAAGAGTTTTTTGCTTTGCACAGCGATATATATGATATATCCCGCACCTCATTCGACGAGGAAAGGACCGAGATCCCTTCACCGGGAGTGACTCCTTTAGCAAAACTAGAAAAGCCTCAAAATCACTCCATTTCAAAACATCATTTGATTCTACAACGATATCAAGTTCATTACGCTCATGGGTTTTATGAAAACCTGCGTAGCCCTCCGTCATTTCAGATAAATCCTACTTAGTATTCGTGCTACGTTTGTTGACCTCCGTCAAGGCGTAGTGTGCGGTAGCTAACTAGTATTTTTCTGCTTATGCATATGATGCAGATTGGATTAGGGTAGTCGTACGACCTTGTTGACCTCCGTCAAGGGTCGTGCGGGTGGGTTTGATTCAATCAAGAAATGACGGGTTGAACTTGACTTGCACCCTGTGGTTTGTTGACCTCCGTCAAGGTCATAGGGTGCTTGGGGCAAAATATTATCGGGAATTTCAAGTGTTGAAATTTGCAATGAGATTGCATACCTTCTATGAGATAGTTGGATCCCGATACCCACTGTGAGTAAGAGTTACTCCTGGAAGAGTTTTACACAGTGCAATTAGCCGATCAAGTAGGTGTCTAGAAAGGTGTTAACGAGGTTACGCCTCTGGGAAAACGAGGTTTACAGCAATTAGGTTCGTGCGAAAGCACGGGGGACCTCCCTCAAAGTACCGACACTGGCCTGGCTGAAAGATTGGCGAACTTGTAGTGTGTAATTAATCCCGGCTAGTCTTTCCTTTTAGGGTTTGGAGGAAGATTTGATAAAAAGCAGTGGGAGCCATCCTGATTAGATAAGATAATAACCAATCTGATCTTGCACGAGCATACGCTAAAGTGTTTTCTTCTCTCTCTCTCCAGGTAGCGACCATTTCATGCCTTAATAAAGATAATAATATGGATGTATTGACCGAACCCGCTTGTTATACTGTGCTGGGGAACGTTGGTTCCGTTCTTTCCTGTAAGAGTTATAGGAATGAACAGGATATAGGGGAATACCAGGATTCCCATGCCACCCGAATGAAGAAAGAACATGATGATGCATTTTCTTCGGGTGTGTTCGTTACTGAGAACTGCTTCTCCATTTGCTCTACGTCCTGGGTATTGGATACCGGGTCAGGATCCCATATATGTAATCAGTTACATGGGCTTAGGAAAGGTAGAGAACTTGGAGAAGGTGATAAAGACATTAGAGTCGGAAATGGTGCAATTGTTGCAGCTAAGACTGTCGGGGATTATCACCTTGTATTACCAACTGGTAATACATTGGTTCTGAACGAATGCTATTACATGCCGAACCTGATATGCAACATTATATCGGTTTCTTTATTAAGTAAAGAGGGATATAATTTTGTATTACAGGACAATGTTATGAACATTTTTCATAACCAAAAGTTGGTTGGATCAGGCACGTTGTGCAATGGCATTTATGTTCTAAACCAATCAACAGTCCTGAGCATAACAAACACACACAAGAGGAAGAGTTCTGAACTCAACGAATCCTTCTTGTGGCATTGTAGACTGGGTCACATCAATGCGACACTACTAGCTAAGTTGCATAAGGATGGATATTTAAATCCGTTTGAATTTTCATCCTATGACACTTGCCAGTCATGTCTCAAAGGCAAGATGACCAAGACTCCGTTTACGGGACACGGAGAAAGAGTTACCGAACTCTTAGGACTAATACATAGTGATGTATGCGGTCCCATGTCTACACATGCCAGGGATGGTTCTTCGTACTTCATTACATTCACTGACGATCTCTCTAGATTCGGATATGTGTTCCTGATGAAACACAAATCAGAAGCTTTTGAGAAATTTAGAGAATATAAACAAGAAGTTGAGAACCAAATCGGAAAAAGTATTAAAATCCTTCGATCTGATCGAGGAGGTGAATACTTGAGCATTGAATTCCTGGACTTCCTAAAAGAGAATGGGATTCTCTCTCAGCTAACTCCTCCATATACACCACAGCACAACGGTGTATCGGAGCGGAGAAACCGCACCCTATTAGATATGGTGCGCTCTATGATGAGTGTAGCTGAGTTGCCTATTTCCTTCTGGGGATATGCACTGGAAACAGCAGCATACCTACTGAACAGGGTTCCCACCAAATCTGTGCCTACCACACCATATGAGATATGGGAAGGGAAGAGACCATATCTTAATTTTATAAAGATATGGGGTTGCCCGGCCTATGTCAAAAGACAAAAACCGGACAAACTCGAGGCAAGATCTGTTTTGTGTAAGTTTGTTGGATATCCCAAACATTCGCGAGGGTATATCTTCTACCACAGTGAGGAACAAAGAGTATTTGTTGCTCAACATGCCACCTTTTTAGAAAAGGAATTTCTTGAAAAAGAAATTAGTGGTCATGAGGTTGAACTGGAAGAGGTTCCAGCTGCAGAAGCTACAACAGAAGATCTGGTGGAACCAGAGGATTCCGTAGTTCCCGATGAACCCCAGCCACTCCGCCGATCTAGTAGGGTTCCTCGCCAACCTGAGAGATACTATGGTTTTCTCATTGATGGTGGCAACGAGGATTGCATCATGGAGGATGATGACCCAACTAGCTTCGAGCAGGCCATCACGAGTGGGGACTCAGTGAAATGGCTGGATGCTATGCGGTCCGAGATGGAATCCATGTACACCAACAAAGTATGGACTTTGGAAGTTGCTCCTGAAGGGGTAAAACCCATTGGGAGCAAGTGGATCTTCAAGAAGAAACTTGGTGTAGATGGGAAAGTGGAGACTTTCAAAGCTAGACTTGTAGCAAAGGGTTTTCGTCAAAGACCAGGTGTGGACTATGACGAGACCTTTTCTCCAGTGGCTATGCTTAAATCCATCCGAATCATGCTTGCCATAGCTGCCTTTCATGACTACGAAATCTGGCAAATGGATGTTAAGACCGCCTTTCTAAATGGTGATTTAGAAGAGTGCGTGTACATGACTCAGCCAGAGGGCTTCGTAGACAGTGGGAGCAGCGGGAAGGTGTGCAAGCTGCTTAAATCCATTTATGGATTAAAGCAAGCATCGCGGAGTTGGAACATCTGCTTTGACGTCGTTATCAAAGAGTTTGATTTCGTCAAAAATCCAGATGAACCTTGTATCTACAAGAAGGTGGCAGAAAGTAAAGTTGTCTTCCTCGTATTGTACGTGGACGACATACTCTTGATAGGAAATGATATTCCTATGCTGCAATCGGTCAAGCTCTTCTTATCACAAAGATTCTCAATGAAAGATCTTGGTGATGCCTCCTGCATATTGGGAATTAGGATCTATAGAGATAGATCCAAACGGATTTTGGGATTGTCCCAATCCAGGTACATTGACACCATACTAAAGAGGTTTAGTATGGAAGAGTCCAAGCGTGGGAACATGCCCACGATCTCTGGAGTCACTCTCTCCAAAGAGATGTCTCCCAAGACTGATTTGGAGAGAGCTCGCATGCAAGGGATACCCTATGCTTCGGCAGTAGGCTCTATCATGTATGCGATGCTATGTACCAGACCCGATGTAGCATACTCACTAAGTGTAGTGAGCAGGTATCAAGCTGATCCTGGAGAGAGTCACTGGACAGCTGTGAAGAGCATTCTCAAGTACTTACGAAGGACTAGAGATATGTTCTTGGTGTATGGTAACGGAGAACTCCAAGTGGAGTCCTTTACCGATTCCAGCTTCCAGAGTGATAAAGACGACTCTAAGTCGCAGTCGGGTTTTGTCTTTACCCTTTACGGAGGGGCGGTTAGCTGGAAGAGTTCCAAGCAGGAAACCGTGGCAGACTCGACGATGGAGGCTGAATACATCGCTGCCAACGATGCTGCTAAAGAAGCTGTTTGGATCAAGAAGTTCATTACTGAACTTGGAGTGGTTCCATCCATTGAGCATCCAATACCTTTGTATTGCGATAACAATGGAGCGGTGGCTTTGGCCAAGGAACCCAGGTCCCATCAGCGGTCCAGGCATATTCTGAGGCGGTATCACCTGATCCGGGAGATAGTTGATCGCCGGGAGATCGAGGTCAGGAGAGTTGACACAAAGAACAACACGGCGGATCCACTCACGAAGGCCATTCCCCAGATACAGTTTGAGAGACTCTTCGGGATGCTCGGTATGAGATACTACAGCAGCTGGCCCTAGTGCAAGTGGGAGATTGTTAGTTGTATGTATGCCCTAGAGGCCAGTATTGTACAGATTATGTATATTATATTGGATGCTTGGACATATATAGAGATGACTTTCTTGCTCGACATGATAGTATGCTATCTGGTTGCCATTTATCTTAACATGTACACTAGTCTCTTTATACTGTCTTATAGTTACATGTTGGTAAAGCCCTTAGGATTTGTACTTGACTACCTGGGCTATGATGCAGATCATACTAGTGGGGACATGGTAGTCCATAAGTACATCCTTCAAGGTCCCTAGTCGTGGGTATCTCGAGACGGGGCATCGATATACCAGAGTAGACTAGCGTATACGCTTCTCGACCCATGTGATGGGCGATGGATGATCCCATATCCATTGGTGTTTGACATCAGAGATGGTGTACGGGTGCTCAGTGGAGACTGAGTACACTGGACGGACTCGCCTACAACTCCCAGATGGTATTATACCTCACGTCAGATGGCAGTTCTCAGGTGACACTTGTACAGGTTAGTCTGTAGACCCGAGATCGTCATAGAGTCTTGTGTGATTCCCACTGTGCTTTGATCTCCACCTTACCACGTCCATGAGGGCGTGCAAAACGGTGGTCTTTGGGTACAGTCCCGAGTCACATGGAGGCAATGAGCGATAGGAGGGGTTTCGTCTCTCCCGGTATTGGGGGTTGATGTTGCGCTGTGCTCGATTGGCCGTAGCAGGGAAGTCCCTGGCCAGGGCTGATCAGAGATTTGCTGGTAAGTGTTACCAGTAGTTTCTCGACCCGTTACGAGCCTCACATCAGCATGACTTATCGGGTTATTGGGGTCTGACGTATACCACCCCTAGACTTGATATGCGACGTATCAGACGAAGAGACTTGACTGTATGGTAAGTGTTACTGGTCGGATTCGCAGGAGTGTGAGCGGGATAGCTCGTCGATCTTCTGATCGCTCAATACCCGGGTGGCCGTTACATTTAGCAGACCGCTTGCGGCTTGTGGGTGCTTGATATGATCATCATCTGCTACCGGCGTATTGACGAGTCTTTAGAGTCCTACACAGAGGTTTCCTGGCTCAAGCGAAACGAAATAGGAGCGCATATGAGATATGTGCGGGACCGAGAATAATGCGTGTATGTGATACCGCATTTCATTCTCGCGATATATGTTTCGATTGGTTATATTCGATATGACCTAGTTATCGAATCATTGATTCGATAAATCGATGCATTGAATACTAGTCGGTTATGTGCGACATGACCGGATCATTGAATCAAATGTTGATTTAATGATTTAATGCATAATTATATATTTGATATATTGCATTGCATTAACTAGTATTGGTTCACTTTAAACGGATTTTTCTCACTTGATGCACATTGTATATGTGATATGCTTTCGTGCACTTCTTTGTATCATGTTTGATGATACTTGATAATGTGGTTAAGTGTAAAGGGTTAAACCATGGTTAAGTGATGATTAGGGTTTTGGTTTATCATTTATTTATTTGTTTATTTATTTAAAAGGATTAAGTTAAGAATGGTGGCTAATTTTGGAGCTATGTTGAAGCTTCATGAAGCTTTGACAAAGTCCACCATCCTTATCTCATCCTTAACCCTAACCACACTTACTAACCTTGGTTTAATCTCTACACTTGACCATGGTCAAGATATGATAAGTATTCATATTAGTTTTATTTTTTAAAATAGAACACTTATCATTCTTGCTTCATCTTCATCTTCTTCTTCTTCTTCAAGCTTGCTACAACAATGGCAACTTGAGTTCTAGTGAGATAAATCCAATTCCAAAGTGAACCCACCTCCTATTTCTTCACCCTCTACCTCTTGCCAAGTTGTTTTGGGTGTTTACTTCACAAGTTTCACAAGTTTGTGAAGTCGGAGCTTGAGTTTGTGCAACCTCGACGTAGATCGTCTTTGACACAAAGCCGACGACCTATTCCGCTCGCTTTCCCGATGAAGCCGATGATCGAGTCAAGGATTCATGATGGACAGCGAGGACATGACTACATGGAGCTAAGGAGGCGGAAATCCGGATCTACAAAGGTTGTATATCCGTATCCTAGTAGTTAACAGTTAACTAGCTTTTAGTTTCGCCTAGACATCTAGTCTAAGATCCGAAGTCTAGGGTTTCTCGGCACCAAAAAATTTTAATTTGGCATGTTCGATGCCTTGTGAGAACCCACTAGGGTGCCTAGGAACCTTTCAATGGTATCAGAGCCTAGCTAGAGCCTTAGGCGAAGTCCCGACGACGTTTGAAACCCGATCGAACCGAAATCCAAAACCTAAAAATGCTCTCTGGACTTTTTCTAAAAATTCGGATTTTTGTCAATTAAAAATATGTAGAAAATCAAGCAGGGTGTTATTAGAATTACTGTGAAACACGAGGGGCTAATTCCACTTTTCCACCGTGGAAGGGCGGCACATGCTAGGCATGTGCGGCGCTTCCGCGGTCTTACTGTTCCCTTGAATAATTATTTTTGCACAGTAACTCATATAATTCAATGCTGTGTTTTCTAGGATATTTTATTGTGACTTTACAGAAGAGTATTTTGGGGTTGCTTTGGGGATTCGTTTATTCAATCGGGTTATCAAATTTTTGTCTAAGTGTTTTTCCAGATAATTGTAGAATATGTTAAAGAGTTCGACCGGATATAAATTCCCAGGTTTTCCCCTGCCGGAATATCCAAGTGTTAGATTATTGTGTGGTTAAAAGACGTTCTGAGTAGTGCAAGTAACGCGATGGTCCCTCTAGAAGACAACAAACCTTAACTCGATTATGTGACCGTCTTGAACTGCCCTTTGAACCTTCGGGTTTGGGGCAGTACGGCGTGCCACATGTGAGGCGTTGGCTTGACCCTTCTACGGCTGGACCATTGGTACTGAGGTATGAAGTGAATGTCTTTGAACCTATTTCATGTGTTGATCGGTGTCGGGAAAACTTGGGTGTTCGAATGTTCGATCGGAAAGTTTAATATATTCTATTTATCCAGAATTGGATACAATAATTGGAATTCACAAACAGTTATGAGATAACTGGATGAATGTTATAAATCTTGCAGTTTAGTCCCATATGATATTGAAAAGAGTTTTCGATAATGAGACTAAAATGCGGGATTTATATCTGTTAGGCATGCGATGTCTAAAGAAGTTGCGGATTCCAATTGTTGTAGTTTTACACTTTCTTTTCTGTGACCGTAAGTGTAGTATGTTCATATCGCCGGTTTCGTTGCTATACATCAACGACAATTGGGGTATGCATACTTACTTACGTTGTTGACATGTGATGTTATGTGTTGCTGGATATGTTATATTGGATCGTCGTGTTCGAATAGCCGGGGGTTTTTATGTGAGATGAGTGTTTTTCATTTTCATTCATGTAAAAACTTGTATGTAATATTCTTTTATTCGGGGCACTTCCAGGATGCGGGAGTTGTCACCCTTTGTATATTATTTACTTTTCTGCACTAGGATAGACCCAAGGAGGGGAGCACAAGTAACCGGGTTCTGGGGTCCAGTGGGAGACCAACTCGAGGTGTCGAGTCCGGGTCTCCTAACCCTAGAATTGGCAGGGTTGCTTGCCGCTCTCGTAGGGGTCTAGGGGTGTGGGATTGGCTATTCATCACGACCGTGGAATCCGTGTTTTATACTGGCTCGTATTGAAAACACGGACGTCCTAGTATATCCAATATTTCATATGTTTATTCTGCTGCGATATCTGTGATGTGATTCTGTGATGGATATAGTATATAGTATATATGATATATTATATAGACGTTACTTATGTTTTACACCCGCGCTAGCCCTGCCCTGCTCTGTCGTTAGTTACCTAACCTAACGGTGCACGAGGGGACATCGAGGCGAATGCGGATGGCATAAGTGTACGTCATATCTATCTGTGATGTTTAGGTATTTAAATGATGGGACTTCATTAATGTGATTAATGAAAGATAAGAAACCTAAGATGTTGTAGAATCAGATTTTAAATAAAACAGGTAGCTACAGTTCTTGCTTTGCATAGCGGTATATATGATATACCCCGCACCTCATTCGACGAGGAAAGGACCGAGATCCCTTCACCGGGAGTGACTCCTTTAGCAGTAACTGGCAGATGCTACACACTCGGTTTGCTTTTGACTGCTTTTAAGAGTTTTTTGCTTTGCACAGCGATATATATGATATATCCCGTACCTCATTCGACGAGGAAAGGACCGAGATCCCTTCACCAGGAGTGACTCCTTTAGCAAAACTAGAAAAGCCTCAAAATCACTCCATTTCAAAACATCATTTGATTCTACAACGATATCAAGTTCATTACGCTCATGGGTTTTATGAAAACCTGCGTAGCCCTCCGTCATTTCAGATAAATCCTACTTAGTATTCGTGCTACGTTTGTTGACCTCCGTCAAGGCGTAGTGTGCGGTAGCTAACTAGTATTTGTCTGCTTATGCATATGATGCAGATTGGATTAGGGTAGTCGTACGACCTTGTTGACCTCCGTCAAGGGTCGTGCGGGTGGGTTTGATTCAATCAAGAAATGACGGGTTGAACTTGACTTGCACCCTGTGGTTTGTTGACCTCCGTCAAGGTCATAGGGTGCTTGGGGCAAAATATTATCGGGAATTTCAAGTGTTGAAATTTGCAATGAGATTGCATACCTTCTATGAGATAGTTGGATCCCGATACCCACTGTGAGTAAGAGTTACTCCTGGGAGAGTTTTACACAGTGCAATTAGCCGATCAAGTAGGTGTCTAGAAAGGTGTTAACGAGGTTACGCCTCTGGGAAAACGAGGTTTACAGCAATTAGGTTCGTGCGAAAGCACGGGGGACCTCCCTCAAAGTACCGACACTGGCCTGGCTGAAAGATTGGCGAACTTGTAGTGTGTAATTAATCCCGGCTAGTCTTTCCTTTTAGGGTTTGGAGGAAGATTTGATAAAAAGCAGTGGTAGCCATCCTGATTAGATAAGATAATAACCAATCTGATCTTGCACGAGCATACGCTAAAGTGTTTTCTTCTCTCTCTCTCCAGGTAGCGACCATTTCATGCCTTAATAAAGATAATAATATGGATGTATTGACCGAACCCGCATGTTATACTGTGCTGGGGAACGTTGGTTCCGTTCTTTCCTGTAAGAGTTATAGGAATGAACAGGATATAGGGGAATACCAGGATTCCCATGCCACCCGAATGAAGAAAGAACATGATGATGCATTTTCTTCGGGTGTGTTCGTTACTGAGAACTGCTTCTCCATTTGCTCTACGTCCTGGGTATTGGATACCGGGTCAGGATCCCATATATGTAATCAGTTACATGGGCTTAGGAAAGGTAGAGAACTTGGAGAAGGTGATAAAGACATTAGAGTCGGAAATGGTGCAATTGTTGCAGCTAAGACTGTCGGGGATTATCACCTTGTATTACCAACTGGTAATACATTGGTTCTGAACGAATGCTATTACATGCCGAACCTGATATGCAACATTATATCGGTTTCTTTATTAAGTAAAGAGGGATATAATTTTGTATTACAGGACAATGTTATGAACATTTTTCATAACCAAAAGTTGGTTGGATCAGGCACGTTGTGCAATGGCATTTATGTTCTAAACCAATCAACAGTCCTGAGCATAACAAACACACACAAGAGGAAGAGTTCTGAACTCAACGAATCCTTCTTGTGGCATTGTAGACTGGGTCACATCAATGCGACACGACTAGCTAAGTTGCATAAGGATGGATATTTAAATCCGTTTGAATTTTCATCCTATGACACTTGCCAGTCATGTCTCAAAGGCAAGATGACCAAGACTCCGTTTACGGGACACGGAGAAAGAGTTACCGAACTCTTAGGACTAATACATAGTGATGTATGCGGTCCCATGTCTACACATGCCAGGGATGGTTCTTCGTACTTCATTACATTCACTGACGATCTCTCTAGATTCGGATATGTGTTCCTGATGAAACACAAATCAGAAGCTTTTGAGAAATTTAGAGAATATAAACAAGAAGTTGAGAACCAAATCGGAAAAAGTGTTAAAATCCTTCGATCTGATCGAGGAGGTGAATACTTGAGCATTGAATTCCTGGACTTCCTAAAAGAGAATGGGATTCTCTCTCAGCTAACTCCTCCATATACACCACAGCACAACGGTGTATCGGAGCGGAGAAACCGCACCCTATTAGATATGGTGCGCTCTATGATGAGTGTAGCTGAGTTGCCTATTTCCTTCTTGGGATATGCACTGGAAACAGCAGCATACCTACTGAACAGGGTTCCCACCAAATCTGTGCCTACCACACCATATGAGATATGGGAAGGGAAGAGACCATATCTTAATTTTATAAAGATATGGGGTTGCCCGGCCTATGTCAAAAGACAAAAACCGGAAAAACTCGAGGCAAGATCTGTTTTGTGTAAGTTTGTTGGATATCCCAAACATTCGCGAGGGTATATCTTCTACCACAG
The DNA here is from genome assembly GCA_030015575.1 of Agapanthus africanus. Taxonomy (NCBI): domain Eukaryota; kingdom Viridiplantae; phylum Streptophyta; class Magnoliopsida; order Asparagales; family Amaryllidaceae; genus Agapanthus; species Agapanthus africanus. The sequence goes on from CM057337.1 coordinate 483,400,916, forward strand.
TGAGGAACAAAGAGTATTTGTTGCTCAACATGCCACCTTTTTAGAAAAGGAATTTCTTGAAAAAGAAATTAGTGGTCATGAGGTTGAACTGGAAGAGGTTCCAGCTGCAGAAGCTACAACAGAAGATCTGGTGGAACCAGAGGATTCCGTAGTTCCCGATGAACCCCAGCCACTCCGCCGATCTAGTAGGGTTCCTCGCCAACCTGAGAGATACTATGGTTTTCTCATTGATGGTGGCAGCGAGGATTGCATCATGGAGGATGATGACCCAACTAGCTTCGAGCAGGCCATCACGAGTGGGGACTCAGTGAAATGGCTGGATGCTATGCGGTCCGAGATGGAATCCATGTACACCAACAAAGTATGGACTTTGGAAGTTGCTCCTGAAGAGGTAAAACCCATTGGGAGCAAGTGGATCTTCAAGAAGAAACTTGGTGTAGATGGGAAAGTGGAGACTTTCAAAGCTAGACTTGTAGCAAAGGGTTTTCGTCAAAGACCAGGTGTGGACTATGACGAGACCTTTTCTCCAGTGGCTATTCTTAAATCCATCCGAATCATGCTTGCCATAGCTGCCTTTCATGACTACGAAATCTGGCAAATGGATGTTAAGACCGCCTTTCTAAATGGTGATTTAGAAGAGTGCGTGTACATGACTCAGCCAGAGGGCTTCATAGACAGTGGGAGCAGCGGGAAGGTGTGCAAGCTGCTTAAATCCATTTATGGATTAAAGCAAGCATCGCGGAGTTGGAACATCTGCTTTGACGTCGTTATCAAAGAGTTTGATTTCGTCAAAAATCCAGATGAACCTTGTATCTACAAGAAGGTGGCAGAAAGTAAAGTTGTCTTCCTCGTATTGTACGTGGACGACATACTCTTGATAGGAAATGATATTCCTATGCTGCAATCGGTCAAGCTCTTCTTATCACAAAGATTCTCAATGAAAGATCTTGGTGATGCCTCCTGCATATTGGGAATTAGGATCTATAGAGATAGATCCAAACGGATTTTGGGATTGTCCCAATCCAGGTACATTGACACCATACTAAAGAGGTTTAGTATGGAAGAGTCCAAGCGTGGGAACATGCCCACGATCTCTGGAGTCACTCTCTCCAAAGAGATGTCTCCCAAGACTGATTTGGAGAGAGCTCGCATGCAAGGGATACCCTATGCTTCGGCAGTAGGCTCTATCATGTATGCGATGCTATGTACCAGACCCGATGTAGCATACTCACTAAGTGTAGTGAGCAGGTATCAAGCTGATCCTGGAGAGAGTCACTGGACAGCTGTGAAGAGCATTCTCAAGTACTTACGAAGGACTAGAGATATGTTCTTGGTGTATGGTAACGGAGAACTCCAAGTGGAGTCCTTTACCGATTCCAGCTTCCAGAGTGATAAAGACGACTCTAAGTCGCAGTCGGGTTTTGTCTTTACCCTTTACGGAGGGGCGGTTAGCTGGAAGAGTTCCAAGCAGGAAACCGTGGCAGACTCGACAATGGAGGCTGAATACATCGCTGCCAACGATGCTGCTAAAGAAGCTGTTTGGATCAAGAAGTTCATTACTGAACTTGGAGTGGTTCCATCCATTGAGCATCCAATACCTTTGTATTGCGATAACAATGGAGCGGTGGCTTTGGCCAAGGAACCCAGGTCCCATCAGCGGTCCAGGCATATTCTGAGGCGGTATCACCTGATCCGGGAGATAGTTGATCGCCGGGAGATCGAGGTCAGGAGAGTTGACACAAAGAACAACACGGCGGATCCACTCACGAAGGCCATTCCCCAGATACAGTTTGAGAGACTCTTCGGGATGCTCGGTATGAGATACTACAGCAGCTGGCCCTAGTGCAAGTGGGAGATTGTTAGTTGTATGTATGCCCTAGAGGCCAGTATTGTACAGATTATGTATATTATATTGGATGCTTGGACATATATAGAGATGACTTTCTTGCTCGACATGATAGTATGCTATCTGGTTGCCATTTATCTTAACATGTACACTAGTCTCTTTATACTGTCTTATAGTTACATGTTGGTAAAGCCCTTAGGATTTGTACTTGACTACCTGGGCTATGATGCAGATCATACTAGTGGGGACATGGTAGTCCATAAGTACATCCTTCAAGGTCCCTAGTCGTGGGTATCTCGAGACGGGGCATCGATATACCAGAGTAGACTAGCGTATACGCTTCTCGACCCATGTGATGGGCGATGGATGATCCCATATCCATTGGTGTTTGACATCAGAGATGGTGTACGGGTGCTCAGTGGAGACTGAGTACACTGGACGGACTCGCCTAGAACTCCCAGATGGTATTATACCTCACGTCAGATGGCAGTTCTCAGGTGACACTTGTACAGGTTAGTCTGTAGACCCGAGATCGTCATAGAGTCTTGTGTGATTCCCACTGTGCTTTGATCTCCACCTTACCACGTCCATGAGGGCGTGCAAAACGGTGGTCTTTGGGTACAGTCCCGAGTCATATGGAGGCAATGAGCGATAGGAGGGGTTTCGTCTCTCCCGGTATTGGGGGTTGATGTTGCGCTGTGCTCGATTGGCCGTAGCAGGGAAGTCCCTGGCCAGGGCTGATCAGAGATTTGCTGGTAAGTGTTACCAGTAGTTTCTCGACCCGTTACGAGCCTCACATCAGCACGACTTATCGGGTTATTGGGGTCTGACGTATACCACCCCTAGACTTGATATGCGACGTATCAGACGAAGAGACTTGACTGTATGGTAAGTGTTACTGGTCGGATTCGCAGGAGTGTGAGCGGGATAGCTCGTCGATCTTCTGATTGCTCAATACCCGGGTGGCCGTTACGTTTAGCAGACCGCTTGAGGCTTGTGGGTGCTTGATATGATCATCATCTGCTACCGGCGTATTGACGAGTCTTTAGAGTCCTACACAGAGGTTTCCTGGCTCAAGCGAAACGAAATAGGAGCGCATATGAGATATGTGCGGGACCGAGAATAATGCGTGTATGTGATACCGCATTTCATTCTCGCGATATATGTTTCGATTGGTTATATTCGATATGACCTAGTTATCGAATCATTGATTCGATAAATCGATGCATTGAATACTAGTCGGTTATGTGCGACATGACCGGATCATTGAATCAAATGTTGATTTAATGATTTAATGCATAATTATATATTTGATATATTGCATTGCATTAACTAGTATTGGTTCACTTTAAACGGATTTTTCTCACTTGATGCACATTGTATATGTGATATGCTTTCGTGCACTTCTTTGTATCATGTTTGATGATACTTGATAATGTGGTTAAGTGTAAAGGGTTAAACCATGGTTAAGTGATGATTAGGGTTTTGGTTTATCATTTATTTATTTGTTTATTTATTTAAAAGGATTAAGTTAAGAATGGTGGCTAATTTTGGAGCTATGTTGAAGCTTCATGAAGCTTTGACAAAGTCCACCATCCTTATCTCATCCTTAACCCTAACCACACTTACTAACCTTGGTTTAATCTCTACACTTGACCATGGTCAAGATATGATAAGTATTCATATTAGTTTTATTTTTTAAAATAGAACACTTATCATTCTTGCTTCATCTTCATCTTCTTCTTCTTCTTCAAGCTTGCTACAACAATGGCAACTTGAGTTCTAGTGAGATAAATCCAATTCCAAAGTGAACCCACCTCCTATTTCTTCACCCTCTACCTCTTGCCAAGTTGTTTTGGGTGTTTACTTCACAAGTTTCACAAGTTTGTGAAGTCGGAGCTTGAGTTTGTGCAACCTCGACGTAGATCGTCTTTGACACAAAGCCGACGACCTATTCCGCTCGCTTTCCCGATGAAGCCGATGATCGAGTCAAGGATTCATGATGGACAGCGAGGACATGACTACGTGGAGCTAAGGAGGCGGAAATCCGGATCTACAAAGGTTGTATATCCGTATCCTAGTAGTTAACAGTTAACTAGCTTTTAGTTTCGCCTAGACATCTAGTCTAAGATCCGAAGTCTAGGGTTTCTCGGCACCAAAAAATTTTAATTTGGCATGTTCGATGCCTTGTGAGAACCCACTAGGGTGCCTAGGAACCTTTCAATGGTATCAGAGCCTAGCTAGAGCCTTAGGCGAAGTCCCGACGACGTTTGAAACCCGATCGAACCGAAATCCAAAACCTAAAAATGCTCTCTGGACTTTTTCTAAAAATTCGGATTTTTGTCAATTAAAAATATGTAGAAAATCAAGCAGGGTGTTATTAGAATTACTTTGAAACACGAGGGGCTAATTCCACTTTTCCACCGTGGAAGGGCGGCACATGCTAGGCATGTGCGGCGCTTCCGCGGTCTTACTGTTCCCTTGAATAATTATTTTTGCACAGTAACTCATATAATTCAATGCTGTGTTTTCTAGGATATTTTATTGTGACTTTACAGAAGAGTATTTTGGGGTTGCTTTGGGGATTCGTTTATTCAATCGGGTTATCAAATTTTTGTCTAAGTGTTTTTCCAGATAATTGTAGAATATGTTAAAGAGTTCGACCGGATATAAATTCCCAGGTTTTCCCCTGCCGGAATATCCAAGTGTTGGATTATTGTGTGGTTAAAAGACGTTCTGAGTAGTGCAAGTAACGCGATGGTCCCTCTAGAAGACAACAAACCTTAACTCGATTATGTGACCGTCTTGAACTGCCCTTTGAACCTTCGGGTTTGGGGCAGTACGGCGTGCCACATGTGAGGCGTTGGCTTGACCCTTCTACGGCTGGACCGTTGGTACTGAGGTATGAAGTGAATGTCTTTGAACCTATTTCATGTGTTGATCGGTGTCGGGAAAACTTGGGTGTTCGAATGTTCGATCGGAAAGTTTAATATATTCTATTTATCCAGAATTGGATACAATAATTGGAATTCACAAACAGTTATGAGATAACTGGATGAATGTTATAAATCTTGCAGTTTAGTCCCATATGATATTGAAAAGAGTTTTCGATAATGAGACTAAAATGCGGGATTTATATCTGTTAGGCATGCGATGTCTAAAGAAGTTGCGGATTCCAATTGTTGTAGTTTTACACTTTCTTTTCTGTGACCGTAAGTGTAGTATGTTCATATCGCCGGTTTCGTTGCTATACATCAACGACAATTGGGGTATGCATACTTACTTACGTTGTTGACATGTGATGTTATGTGTTGCTGGATATGTTATATTGGATCGTCGTGTTCGAATAGCCGGGGGGTTTTATGTGAGATGAGTGTTTTTCATTTTCATTCATGTAAAAACTTGTATGTAATATTCTTTTATTCGGGGCACTTCCAGGATGCGGGAGTTGTCACCCTTTGTATATTATTTACTTTTCTGCACTAGGATAGACCCAAGGAGGGGAGCACAAGTAACCGGGTTCTGGGGTCCAGTGGGAGACCAACTCGAGGTGTCGAGTCCGGGTCTCCTAACCCTAGAATTGGCAGGGTTGCTTGCCGCTCTCGTAGGGGTCTAGGGGTGTGGGATTGGCTATTCATCACGACCGTGGAATCCGTGTTTTATACTGGCTCGTATTGAAAACACGGACGTCCTAGTATATCCAATATTTCATATGTTTATTCTGCTGTGATATCTGTGATGTGATTCTGTGATGGATATAGTATATTGTATATATGATATATTATATAGACGTTACTTATGTTTTACACCCGCGCTAGCCCTGCCCTGCTCTGTCGTTAGTTACCTAACCTAACGGTGCACGAGGGGACATCGAGGCGAATGCGGATGGCATAAGTGTACGTCATATCTATCTGTGATGTTTAGGTATTTAAATGATGGGACTTCATTAATGTGATTAATGAAAGATAAGAAACCTAAGATGTTGTAGAATCAGATTTTAAATAAAACAGGTAGCTACAGTTCTTGCTTTGCATAGCGGTATATATGATATACCCCGCACCTCATTCGACGAGGAAGGGACCGAGATCCCTTCACCGGGAGTGACTCCTTTAGCAGTAACTGGCAGATGCTACACACTCGGTTTGCTTTTGACTACTTTTAAGAGTTTTTTGCTTTGCACAGCGATATATATGATATATCCCGCACCTCATTCGACGAGGAAAGGACCGAGATCCCTTCACCGGGAGTGACTCCTTTAGCAAAACTAGAAAAGCCTCAAAATCACTCCATTTCAAAACATCATTTGATTCTACAACGATATCAAGTTCATTACGCTCATGGGTTTTATGAAAACCTGCGTAGCCCTCCGTCATTTCAGATAAATCCTACTTAGTATTCGTGCTACGTTTGTTGACCTCCGTCAAGGCGTAGTGTGCGGTAGCTAACTAGTATTTGTCTGCTTATGCATATGATGCAGATTGGATTAGGGTAGTCGTACGACCTTGTTGACCTCCGTCAAGGGTCGTGCGGGTGGGTTTGATTCAATCAAGAAATGACGGGTTGAACTTGACTTGCACCCTGTGGTTTGTTGACCTCCGTCAAGGTCATAGGGTGCTTGGGGCAAAATATTATCGGGAATTTCAAGTGTTGAAATTTGCAATGAGATTGCATACCTTCTATGAGATAGTTGGATCCCGATACCCACTGTGAGTAAGAGTTACTCCTGGGAGAGTTTTACACAGTGCAATTAGCCGATCAAGTAGGTGTCTAGAAAGGTGTTAACGAGGTTACGCCTCTGGGAAAACGAGGTTTACAGCAATTAGGTTCGTGCGAAAGCACGGGGGACCTCCCTCAAAGTACCGACACTGGCCTGGCTGAAAGATTGGCGAACTTGTAGTGTGTAATTAATCCCGGCTAGTCTTTCCTTTTAGGGTTTGGAGGAAGATTTGATAAAAAGCAGTGGGAGCCATCCTGATTAGATAAGATAATAACCAATCTGATCTTGCACGAGCATACGCTAAAGTGTTTTCTTCTCTCTCTCTTCAGGTAGCGACCATTTCATGCCTTAATAAAGATAATAATATGGATGTATTGACCGAACCCGCATGTTATACTGTGCTGGGGAACGTTGGTTCCGTTCTTTCCTGTAAGAGTTATAGGAATGAACAGGATATAGGGGAATACCAGGATTCCCATGCCACCCGAATGAAGAAAGAACATGATGATGCATTTTCTTCGGGTGTGTTCGTTACTGAGAACTGCTTCTCCATTTGCTCTACGTCCTGGGTATTGGATACCGGGTCAGGATCCCATATATGTAATCAGTTACATGGGCTTAGGAAAGGTAGAGAACTTGGAGAAGGTGATAAAGACATTAGAGTCGGAAATGGTGCAATTGTTGCAGCTAAGACTGTCGGGGATTATCACCTTGTATTACCAACTGGTAATACATTGGTTCTGAACGAATGCTATTACATGCCGAACCTGATATGCAACATTATATCGGTTTCTTTATTAAGTAAAGAGGGATATAATTTTGTATTACAGGACAATGTTATGAACATTTTTCATAACCAAAAGTTGGTTGGATCAGGCACGTTGTGCAATGGCATTTATGTTCTAAACCAATCAACAGTCCTGAGCATAACAAACACACACAAGAGGAAGAGTTCTGAACTCAACGAATCCTTCTTGTGGCATTGTAGACTGGGTCACATCAATGCGACACGACTAGCTAAGTTGCATAAGGATGGATATTTAAATCCGTTTGAATTTTCATCCTATGACACTTGCCAGTCATGTCTCAAAGGCAAGATGACCAAGACTCCGTTTACGGGACACGGAGAAAGAGTTACCGAACTCTTAGGACTAATACATAGTGATGTATGCGGTCCCATGTCTACACATGCCAGGGATGGTTCTTCGTACTTCATTACATTCACTGACGATCTCTCTAGATTCGGATATGTGTTCCTGATGAAACACAAATCAGAAGCTTTTGAGAAATTTAGAGAATATAAACAAGAAGTTGAGAACCAAATCGGAAAAAGTATTAAAATCCTTCGATCTGATCGAGGAGGTGAATACTTGAGCATTGAATTCCTGGACTTCCTAAAAGAGAATGGGATTCTCTCTCAGCTAACTCCTCCATATACACCACAGCACAACGGTGTATCGGAGCGGAGAAACCGCACCCTATTAGATATGGTGCGCTCTATGATGAGTGTAGCTGAGTTGCCTATTTCCTTCTGGGGATATGCACTGGAAACAGCAGCATACCTACTGAACAGGGTTCCCACCAAATCTGTGCCTACCACACCATATGAGATATGGGAAGGGAAGAGACCATATCTTAATTTTATAAAGATATGGGGTTGCCCGGCCTATGTCAAAAGACAAAAACCGGAAAAACTCGAGGCAAGATCTGTTTTGTGTAAGTTTGTTGGATATCCCAAACATTCGCGAGGGTATATCTTCTACCACAGTGAGGAACAAAGAGTATTTGTTGCTCAACATGCCACCTTTTTAGAAAAGGAATTTCTTGAAAAAGAAATTAGTGGTCATGAGGTTGAACTGGAAGAGGTTCCAGCTGCAGAAGCTACAACAGAAGATCTGGTGGAACCAGAGGATTCCGTAGTTCCCGATGAACCCCAGCCACTCCGCCGATCTAGTAGGGTTCCTCGCCAACCTGAGAGATACTATGGTTTTCTCATTGATGGTGGCAGCGAGGATTGCATCATGGAGGATGATGACCCAACTAGCTTCGAGCAGGCCATCACGAGTGGGGACTCAGTGAAATGGTTGGATGCTATGCGGTCCGAGATGGAATCCATGTACACCAACAAAGTATGGACTTTGGAAGTTGCTCCTGAAGGGGTAAAATAGCTTTTAAAGTGAGTTTGAGGTTTTTGTGAATTCTAACCTATTTCATATTATAATTAGTGTTTGTGAATGCGCAAATGGGTGCGTTTGGGTTTTTCTCGATGGTTTGACGTTTGGACATCGACATCGAGTGTTGGTTTGGCTATTTTTGCATGCGTAGGTGATAGGTTTAGACCTATGTGTGGTACGCGTGCCGATTTGGTTTTCGTATGCCGTTTCGACTTCGAATTGGGTTTTTAATGCGATGCGATGTGTCATGATACGTAGGTACCCTCACGAGGACTTCGAGAAGACAAGCAAGCGCGTGGCGACATCGATTTCGGCAAGCGAGGACCAGGTGAGTAGATTTATATCTACGGGGAGAAGCCGGGTGGATGGCGTATAGCACCCCCGCAGTCCGTAGTGTAGCTCATATATATATGTTTATATAGGTGTTTCATGATACGAGAATGTTTATTCATGTTATGATTATGTGTTCATGGATTAGCTTTGGTTTAGTTGCGAAACCCTAGAGTAGTTGTTATACCCACATACGCACACACAGACTTGCATACATTATTTTCTTGTGCGTTGATGGGGATGTGTATATATGTATATACGCGTGGGTATGGGACTATGCATATATACATTCATATACACATGTACGGATGATGAGGATAGTACTTGGGATTTGAGATGAGTCGATGAGATCGGTGATATGGCAGGGTTCGTATTTGAGATACGACATGATGTTGTAGCGGGTCCTTGACGTAGTGTTTCACACACGTGCATGCATACTTAGGCGGTATCAGTATTGTACTAGACGTAGATCAGTACCCCGATCATGATATTTGATAAAGAGGATACCAGGTGAATAGTATGATGAATGTGATATTGACCCGTACCCAGATTTGGGATGCCGTACGACGGATTTACGTACGAGCTATATTGATGATTGATCCGCACTCTTGACTTGGGATGTCTGATTATAGATATAGTATCGGATATGATATTATTGAGGCGGGATCACCGACTAATATATATACAGGTATGTATATGTATCGACTCAGATGTTAGGCGGTTTCCTTACCTGTAGTTCAGCTTGTTAGTTCAGCCGTATAGTTTAGTGTAGTTGTTAGACTAGATTAGACTCCTACCTATTTCAAAACTAACGGATCGTGGGTATTTTAAAAGACAGGTCAAGGGATTCTACGGATATTTCAAAAGACGTATCTTTTCTTAAAAACACCGTAGCCCTTATTTTCAAAACACCGCGATTCGTGTTATTTCAAAAAGGCACTATTGTAGGACTTATATTAGGGTAATGCAGATTAGTTATCGTTGTGTCTAGTATTCAGCTCCCGCACATTATTGCTGTTCGCTCTGCCTCGCATATTTATTTTGCTACATATTCCATTATTGATATCATGCTGTTAGGACACTAGCACCATTACCGATGATGCGTATGTACCACGTACACCTATTTGCCGGCTCACACACATCTTCATCGGTAATTGCCATGTCACGTACACTTTAGAGAATATAATTGCTTGACTTAGATTGTTAGCTAGTAGTTTTAACATGATATTAGTGTACTTCCCTTATATGCCATATTAGACATTGTAGTTATTGCCTACCACTTCATGCATACTGTTATTCAGTTGTTCATGCCTAGTTCATTATCATTGACATATGCACTTGTGATGATTTCTTGAGATTTATGATATTTCTGGATTTCGGGGAAAGCCGCAAAATTTACAACTTATGATCTTTAAAATATAAAATATTGCGGTTTTCTAGTGATGTAAAGTGTCGTCCACCATGAGTTTGCTGTGGTTTTGGAGATCCGTGTCGAGGAGTGGAGGAACCGTCACGGGTACATGGTGGGCCCGGTATGGTACCCCGGGGCAAGAGGAATGTGGTGTTGACGTTGAGCCTGGCTGAGGAGCACTACCTACCGGTGATATTACCCGACGCGTCGGATATCCGGAGGATACCGTCGTGGTCTTGAGATGGATGGTAGGGGCCGGTCCGGACTGACGGCGCCCTAGATATTGAGGTTGAGACATTGATATTTCGAGACAGTGAGATTTATGTTTTGTGTCGATGCTAGACACTGTTGATACTGATTTCATTATGATACCTCTGTTTAAAAATACGAAGGAAATCTCACTAATTTATGAAAACAGTTTCTTCATTTACATGTATTCTATTTCATGCATTCATACCTCATTCATATGATATATTGCTACCTGAGGCACTGACACGGGCACATGAAATTATACTCGGGTTAGATATTACCCTAGTCATTGTTATAGGCTGCCTGTTATACATATTTTTGAGGATATATTATGATCATTGACCTAGGTTGCGTTATTTATGCGATTTCTGTGCGTAGATATTTTTCTATTCACGAGTTGGCAACTCACCCCCGTTGTGCCCCAGTTTGTTGCAGGTTGCCGTACAGGTTCCTTACGGCTTTGCGGGCATAGTTTCATTCGGGTGATTTGCTAGTAGGTGGGTTTACTTGTATCATACCCCCATTATTTACCTTGTATGATATTATTCAGTTGTATCTAGTAAATTCCATCAACCAAACATGTATTTATTTTTGAGATAGAGACCCGTGATGTTATTCTTTCGACCTTAGAGTCACGCGTTTTATTTCTGGGGATTTCTGGTGGTTTTGAGTTTCCTTTTGAGTTTTGATCCTCGCCGTTGGTGTTGTATATTATATTGCTTGTGTGGTTGTGACCGTCGTTTGACGAAGAGCTAGCTCCCGCTTGGGGATTCCTTTTTCTTGATTTCGTATACTATTCATGTTGTATCCCGTTTGGGGGCCAGTATTTACAAAGGAGACTCTTCCGAAATTTTCAGTAAAATTTTGATGTTTTAAAAACCGCATAATTCGGCTTATGCTATTGAACTACTTGCTTTAAGTTGGTGTTTCCTGCACTCTACTATTTTCTTGGTTTGGATTTCTGGGTTTTCGATTTACTTAGATTACGTACGCCTTGAGACGTTCGTAGTTTAAGTACCGGTCATGTTCCGTACTTTCGGGTCGTGACAAAGTTGGTATCAGAGCGTTAGGTTTTAACCTTCGGAGCGTAGGATGACCTTTGGTTGATGGAATAGGTGACTAAAGTAGAGTGACGTACCGTTGATATGTTCCGCGGCATATTTACGACACGCCACTCCACTTATGAAGCCTTAGGATGTACATTTCCTTGTTCAGTATTATATTCCTTCCTGATCTAGCCTCATCGGTACCAGTTTGGTTTTGCTGCTACGGTTACGGGCTGGGAGAGCTACGGCTAGAGTTGCGGTCAGCACAAGCTCGTCACGAACGAGGACTGACCAGGGAGAAATTCCGGCGATACACGATTGCAGAGATGTGTCTTTTTACTGTGTTTCCGCGCCACGAGCGTTTGGCGGATCGCCTTTATGAGGTTACTCGGAGGTGCTGATCGACACTAGAGAATAGAGCCAATGATGGAGGCCAGCCAGATTTTGATGACCATTGGTGTGTTGCTTACTCCTGATGATTGAGGCACTATTCAGCGTGCAGACGATCGAGCCAGTTGTTGCTGCGAGCGACGAGATATCGCCCCATATGTTGGAGCTATTGCGGGGCGAGTTGTACGAATAGATGATAGAAGGTCGCTAGTCACCCGATGATGAATGACTAGGACAGGTGGTTCGTTCGCCTACCCCGATGCGAGGTCATCAGATAGATTGATTCCAGCTAGAGACGACTTCACGCGGAGACGTTGGGAGTCGACAGAGACGATCGAATGTCGGAAACCTATTATTCCAAGTTTAAAGTAGTCGGAAAGACATGCAGGCAATTCTATGGTCCCTCTAGAAGAATGAAACCCTAACTCGACTTAATGACCGTGTGAAAGCCTTTGAACCTTCAGGTTTACGGCAGTTCTACGGCGCCATTAGTGAGGCTTGGGTTTGCCCTTCTACGGCTGGACCACCGATGCTGTGGTATGTACTCGATACTATTAAACTGTACCCAAGATGTTGAGCTCTTGAGGGATTATGAGGTTTTGACGAATCGATTGGATGGTTCGACTTAATTCGGATGCTAGGTGGTGAGATGCATTCTTGGGAGACTCCAGATACGAGGATAGTCGTTGGAGCTCAGTCCATGTAGCCGCGACGAGACGAGTCTAAAGCAGACGACATTAGAGAAAAGTGGAGTAAGAGGTTCGTACCAGATCTAGATGAGATGACGTTCCACTCCGCCGACATCAGAGATGCGATGCGCATGCCGAGGCATGGTACTTGGACTTACCTTCCAGAAGGAGTCGCGATGAGTATGCAGTCGTTCCAGAGCAAGATGCAGATATAGGAAAGGACAATGACTTCCGGACAGTTGGCAGAGACGAGACATGGAAGAGACCGTGAGCAGGATTCCTTCCAGGACACTGCTGCAATGATACTTGCACCCAGGATCAGATGTGTCACGTACATTCAGAGAGCCAGAGGCCGACGCCAGTAATATGCTGTCTTACGAGTGGTCGCGATGATTGACCAAGAGATGACCAGAGAAGTGCCAGAACGGAATCGTCCCCGTTAGCACACCTGACAGGGCCGATGAGCCGATGGACCGAAAGATTGGTAATTCACAGTGAAGACCTTGACCCAGGAGTGGTCATGGTTACGCACGCCAGCAGGACAGAGTTCATGATCATCGACGAGACGTCCCATTAGTGACCGCGACAGTTGGCCCGAGATTCTTAGAGGATGCGCTTGAGCGGTACTATTCCGCCATTATTGATTTCGATGTTTTGGGTGATTTATTCGCGTGATTTGATTTTGATGATTGAGGATTTACGATCTTTGCACAGTGTTGCACTTGATATCATTTTCGTGCTTTGGTTTCACATGTTTGTGATTTTACGGTTTTAAACATTTGAGTTGATTTTGTGCGTATGCACACACACGATTTCGTTCCTACACTCGGTATAGTTTATATATGCTTGCAGTGCAGTGATACGCCTTTTGTGCACTTAGATGCACTGGACTTCGATTTCGATTGTGATACCCGATATTTGTTTTGTGCACCTTGTGCACCTGATTGATTTTGCGCACGTTCGGCGCTTGATATTGGATTTCATGATTTCGTGCACGATAGATGCACCTAATTTTGCTGTCAGGCACACATGTTGCCTACGACAGATGTTTCGTTCACACCCGATGCACTTAGATGTTGTTTCTGTGCGCATGTATGGCACATTCATGGATTTTGATTTCCGTGCGCACCAGACGCACGTAGCATTCATGTGCATGTTTTGGGATTGATTTCGTATAGAGCAGTACGTTTTTATGATATTGCTATGTGTTTTCATACTGAGCAGGACTAGTCAGAGGACAGTACCTAAATATATTTTTGCATGCATTGATAGTTATTGAAGGGATTTCCAAAAAGCGAGCTATAGCCTCAGTATTTACCTACGTGTCTGATATGACACGAAATGTTTAAAACAAGGAGACCCTTCTAAATTGTTTCCAAAACGGCGGAACGTACATTTCAAACAAAGGTATATATGTATATAGTTATTTTCTTATGATAGACGTCCGCCACTGTGCAGTGTTATACGCGTTGCACAGTGACTTAAAGAGATTTGGCATGCATTTCCTTTAGATACTTACATATATAGATTCGATATTTACATGTATAGTTTCGAGTTATGTCATATTGGTTTTGATTTGGATTTGGCATTGATGTCTTCTCCATGACTCCGATGATTGCGGGATGCTTGACGGAGTTTTGATTTGAGTTATATGCTCATTTTTCAAGCGCATGCGCTGCGCTACGATTTGTTTTATGTAGTTACAATTTCGGAGCCCCGACGACTTGATGGTTTTTCTTAGATGTTTTAGTATTTGGGGGAGTTTGAATTTAAATTCGGGGACCGAATTTCTTTAAGGGGGGAAGATTGTAACGTTTTGAAAATCGTTTCGGTGAAATTTCAAAAAAATCGGTAAAATAAGGGGGTTTTCTGTAAAAAGTCAAAATACAAATATCTTATTATAAAAATTAAATATACATATTCTAGCTATGTAATTGCTATTATTTGGTGTTTATTGAGCCGCTGGTGAAATTTTAAATTTTCTGAAAAAAATATTATTTTATTATTATTTAAGCCGTCATTAATACATTTAATTAGGGAAAATTACAAATTGGAATGAGTTGAAACAAATTTTGTGCATCATAAAACATTAAATAAAAATTTATCATGTGGTTTTTGGAACGAAATCATTTGCCAAAACGGTTTAGAAATTATTGAAGAAAAAAAGGTTTTTTTTAGCGTAATGGATGTTTGGGGTATTGTATTTATCATTTTTCACCACCCCACACCCGTGCCCACACCCACACACCCCCACTTACTCCTCCCCTTAGCCAAATTCAGCAGCCCTCACTTTTTCCCCACTTGGTTTGCAAAGGGAAAAGAAATAAAAGAAAAGATTAGAAAATAGATAAAGTAGTTAGACTTTGACCTTACCTTGACCTTGACTTTCCTCCCTTGCATTTTCCTCACCTCACCTCTCTCTCTCCTCCCCAAAATTTGGCCGAGCCTCCCTTCTTCACTGCTGCAACAGCCCCTCCCCTCTTCTCCTTCTCATTTCACCTTAAAATTCTTCACAAAATGCCCAAAAATCAACACCAAAAATCCCACAAAATCCAAATCAAAACCCTACCCATTTTTCCTTAGCCTATCTAGTATAGATCTTGATGAAAAGAAGCTAATTTTGGAGGGCTAAGTTTGCTTGTGGGATCTTCAAATTGTTGGGTATAAATTCTAACCCTTTGGTAAATTGTTAGTTAATTACTTTAATTTAGTTGTTAAGTGTTTAATTAGGTTTTAAATTGGTTCTAATTGCATGATTGGAAATTCAAGAAAATGGTTTGTGATCAAATTAGTGTGTTTATCATTAGATTATGGTTGTGATGAGTAGATTAACATGTTAAAGCTATGCTAAAACTAATCTGATTGCTAATTTGCTAATTGTAACATTTAAAATGTCCAAATTAAGTTTTTAGCAAACTAGGTTTTGTAATTTAATTGCAAATGTGAGATTTAAATCTAGTTAGGGTTTTATATCATTTGAATATGGTTTAAGTGTGTAATTTATCATATTAAGGCAAGTTAAATCAAACCTAGTAGCTAGTTTGCAAATTGTATTTTAGAATTTTACTATTTAAGCTAAATTGCAAACGAGAATTTTGGGATTTATGGAAATGAGTAAGTTTAAAATCTAGTAATGGTTTGGGTGGCTTAGTTAAGATATTTAGTGAGCATTGTAGCCACTAAAATCATTAAAGCATTTAGTTTTGTACTAAAATGGAAAAGTTTGCTTACTAGGTTTTCGGAAAAATAGCTTTTAAAGTGAGTTTGAGGTTTTTGTGAATTCTAACCTATTTCATATTATAATCAGTGTTTGTGAATGCGCAAATGGGTACGTTTGGGTTTTTCTCGATGGTTTGACGTTTGGACATCGACATCGAGTGTTGGTTTGGCTATTTTTGCATGCGTAGGTGATAGGTTTAGACCTATGTGTGGTACGCGTGCCGATTTGGTTTTCGTATGCCGTTTCGACTTCGAATTGGGTTTTTAATGCGATGCGATGTGTCATGATACGTAGGTACCCTCACGAGGACTTCGAGAAGACAAGCAAGCGCGTGGCGACATCGATTTCGGTAAGCGAGGACCAGGTGAGTAGATTTATATCTACGGGGAGAAGTCGGGTGGATAGCGTATAGCACCCCCGCAGTCCGTAGTGTAGCTCATATATATATGTTTATATAGGTGTTTCATGATACGAGAATGTTTATTCATGTTATGATTATGTGTTCATGGATTAGCTTTGGTTTAGTTGCGAAACCCTAGAGTAGTTGTTATACCCACATACGCACACACAGACTTGCATACATTATTTTCTTGTGCGTTGATGGGGATGTGTATATATGTATATACGCGTGGGTATGGGACTATGCATATATACATTCATATACACATGTACGGATGATGAGGATAGTACCTGGGATTTGAGATGAGTCGATGAGATCGGTGATATGGCAGGGTTCGTATTTGAGATACGACATGACGTTGTAGCGGGTCCTTGACGTAGTGTTTCACACACGTGCATGCATACTTAGGCGGTATCAGTATTGTAGTAGACGTAGATCAGTACCCCGATCATGATATTTGATAAAGAGGATACCAGGTGAATAGTATGATGAATGTGATATTGACCCGTACCCAGATTTGGGATGCCGTACGACGGATTTACGTACGAGCTATATTGATGATTGATCCGCACTCTTGACTTGGGATGTCTGATTATAGATATAGTATCGGATATGATATTATTGAGGCGGGATCACCGACTAATATATATACAGGTATGTATATGTATCGACTCAGATGTTAGGCGGTTTCCTTACCTGTAGTTCAGCTTGTTAGTTCAGCCGTATAGTTTAGTGTAGTTGTTAGACTAGATTAGACTCCTACCTATTTCAAAACTAACGGATCGTGGGTATTTTAAAAGACAGGTCAAGGGATTCTACGGATATTTCAAAAGACGTATCTTTTCTTAAAAACACCGTAGCCCTTATTTTCAAAACACCGCGATTCGTGTTATTTCAAAAAGGCACTATTGTAGGACTTATATTAGGGTAATGCAGATTAGTTATCGTTGTGTCTAGTATTCAGCTCCCGCACATTATTGCTGTTCGCTCTGCCTCCCATATTTATTTTGCTACATATTCCATTATTGATATCATGCTGTTAGGACACTAGCACCATTACCGATGATGCGTATGTACCACGTACACCTATTTGCCGGCTCACACACATCTTCATCGGTAATTGCCATGTCACGTACACTTTAGAGAATATAATTGCTTGACTTAGATTGTTAGCTAGTAGTTTTGACATGATATTAGTGTACTTCCCTTATATGCCATATTAGACATTGTAGTTATTGCCTACCACTTCATGCATACTGTTATTCAGTTGTTCATGCCTAGTTCATTATCATTGACATATGCACTTGTGATGATTTCTTGAGATTTATGATATTTCTGGATTTCGGGGAAAGCCGCAAAATTTACAACTTATGATCTTTAAAATATAAAATGTTGCGGTTTTCTAGTGATGTAAAGTGTCGTCCACCATGAGTTTGCTGTGGTTTTAGAGATCCGTGTCGAGGAGTGGAGGAACCGTCACGGGTACATGGTGGGCCCGGTATGGTACCCCGGGACAAGAGGAATGTGGTGTTGACGTTGAGCCTGGCTGGGGAGCACTACCTACCGGTGATATTACCCGACGCGTCGGATATCCAGAGGATACCGTCGTGGTCTTGAGATGGATGGTAGGGGCCGGTCCGGACTGACGGCGCCCTAGATATTGAGCTTGAGACATTGATATTTCGAGACAGTGAGATTTATGTTTTGTGTCGATGCTAGACACTGTTGATACTGATTTCATTATGATACCTCAGTTTTAAAATACGAAGGAAATCTCACTAATTTATGAAAACAGTTTCTTCATTTACATGTATTCTATTTCATGCATTCATACCTCATTCATATGATATATTGCTACCTGAGGCACTGACACGGGCACATGAAATTATACTCGGGTTAGATATTACCCTAGTCATTGTTATAGGCTGCCTGTTATACATATTTTTGAGGATATATTATGATCATTGACCTAGGTTGCGTTATTTATACGATTTCTGTGCGTAGATATTTTTCTATTCACGAGTTGGCAACTCACCCCCGTTGTGACCCAGTTTCTTGCAGGTTGCCGTACAGGTTCCTTACGGCTTTGCGGGCATAGTTTAATTCGGGTGATTTTCTAGTAGGTGGGTTTACTTGTATCATACCCCCATTATTTACCTTGTATGATATTATTCAGTTGTATCTAGTAAATTCCATCAACCAAACATGTATTTATTTTTGAGATAGAGACCCGTGATGTTATTCTTTCGACCTTAGAGTCACGCGTTTTATTTCTGGGGATTTCTGGTGGTTTTGAGTTTCCTTTTGAGTTTTGATCCTCGCCGTTGGCGTTGTATATTATATTGCTTGTGTGGTTGTGACCGTCGTTTGACGAAGAGCTAGCTCCCGCTTGGGGATGCCTTTTTCTTGATTTCGTATACTATTCATGTTGTATCCCGTTTGGGGGCCAGTATTTACAAAGGAGACTCTGCCGAAATTTTCAGTAAAATTTTAATGTTTTAAAAACCGCATAATTCGGCTTATGCTATTGAACTACTTGCTTTAAGTTGGTGTTTCCTGCACTCTACTATTTTCTTGGTTTGGATTTCTGGGTTTTCGGTTTACTTAGATTACGTACGCCTCGAGACGTTCGTAGTTTAAGTGCCGGTCATGTTCCGTACTTTCGGATTGTGACAAACTCTCTCTAAAGAGATGTCTCTCAAGAATGATTTGGAGAGAGCCCGCATGCAAGGGATACCCTATGCCTCGGCAGTAGGCTCTATCATGTACGTGATGCTATGTACCAGACCCGATGTAGCATACTCACTAAGTGTAGTGAGTAGGTATCAAGCAGATCCTGGAGAGAGTCACTAGACAGCTGTGAAGAACATTCTCAAGTACTTGAGAAGGACTAAAGAGATGTTCTTGGTGTATGGTAACGGTGAACTCCAGGTGGAGTCCTTTACCGATTCAAGCTTCCAAAGTGATAAGGACGACTCTAAGTCGCACTCGGGATTTGTCTTTACCCTCAGTGGAGGGGCGGTATGTTGGAAGAGTTCCAAAAAGGAAACCGTTGCAGACTCGACGATTGAGGCTGAACACATCGCTGCCAACGATGCTGCCAAAGAGGCTGTCTGGATGAAGAAGTTCATCACTGAACTTGGTGTGGTTCCATCCATTGAGCATCCAATACCTTTGTATTGTGATAACAATGAAGCTGTGGCTTTGGACAAGGAACCCAGGTCCCATCAGAAGTCCAGACATATTCTGATGCGGTATCACCTTATCCGGGAGATAGTTCATCGCCGGGAGATCGAGGTCAGGAGAGTTGATACGAAGGACAACACCGTGGATCCACTCACGAAGGCCATTCCCCAGACACAGTTTGAGAGACTCTTCGGGATGTTGGGTATGAGATACTACAACAGCTGGCCTTTGTGCAAGTGGGAGATTGTTAGTTATATATATGCCCTAGAGGCCATTGTTGTATATATGATGTATATTATAATGGATGCTTTGATATATATAGAGAGGACTTTCTTGCTCGACATGATAGTATGCTATTTGGTTTCACTTTGTCTTAACATGTTGACTTGTATTAGTTTACTGTCTTGCTCTCACATGTTGATAAAGCCCTTAGGATATGTACTCGACTACTGGGACTATGATGAGATCATACTAGTGGGGCAGGGTAGTCAACGAGTACATCCTATAACTGTTTCTAGTCGAGGGTGTATCGAGATAGGGCATCGATACACCAGAGTAGACTGGCATATACGCATCTTGACCCATATGATGGGCGATGGATGATACCATATCCATCGGTGTTTGAGATCAAAGATGGTGTACGGGTGCTCAGTGGAGACTGGGTACACTGAACGGACTCGCCGAGAACTCCTAGATGGATTTATACCAATCGTCGGATAGCAGTTCTCTGGTGACACTGGTACAGGTTAGTCTGTAGACCCGAGATCGTCATAGAGTCTTCTGTGATTCCCACTATGCTTTGATTTCCACCTTACCATGTCTAAGAGGGCATGCAAAATGGTGGCTTTTGGGTACAGTCCCGAATCACATGGAGGCAATGAACGATAGGAGGGGTTTCGTCTCTCCCGGTATAGGGAGTTGATGTTGTGCTGTGTTCGATTGGCTATAACTGTAGGACTACGGTAGCGCCCCGGCCGTCTTTCCGAGGCCAAAATGCGGAAACGAAAATTTTTCTTGACTTTAAACCGGCACTACCGCATCCTAAAACCCGGATCGAACCATTAACCTAAACCTAGCTAACAAGAGAAAGGGTAGAGAGATATACCGAGCGATCCGTGTCCTTCGGTCTTCGGCCTCCGTCCCGATCTCCTCGCGGAATCTCCGGACTTCATCTCCTCGTCGGAAAGGGCACCACACCGCCAGGTTCTTTTACGGGCTCCCACCTCTGGACCGAGGCAACTCGGGCACGAAGTTGGCGAGCCGACGTACCCAAGAATACTGTAGGTGAAGTGTAGGATGGTTTGTCTCTCGCGGATATGAATTTGCCATAATGATGGAGGAATGAACATTGGAGATGAACTTGGGAATTTTGGTGTAAGCAAAATAATGTGAGATGAGCAATTTCCCCACACCAAAAATGAACCTCTCACTCCCTCAAAGAAGTGTGGCCGGCCATAACAAATTGGAGGAGGGAAAAAGCAAGGGAGGTGAGCACAAGAGAGTGTGTGGGTGAGCATAAGAAAATGGGTGATAACAAGAAAAAATAATCAGATCAATTTCCAATCCAAAATCCTTTCATAATCCATCACATTTAATGCAAGCCATTATGAAGGAAAAAAGAGCAAAGATGCTATATCCATCATAATCCCTCATTTACAAATAAACCCCCCTACAAATGCTAATTTGCACACTTGCAAATAACCCGCTCCATCGGAAAAATCCGGCCGTGAAGGAACAAAGGAAAACTGGCCGAAACGGAATGCAAACTGGCAACTTCAAAAAAAATGATCCCGTAATAAATTACAGGAAAACCCCGCGACCGTATATACATACCCGCATTTGTATTCCTACTGAATACAAATGCAATGAGACAAAATCTACAATGTACAATACTAGGATCCAGCTTAAACCAAAGCCCGCTAGTATTATCCGTCCGATCATGATCCGTGCAATACCGCACGGATAAGATCGAACCCTGCCATATCTCCATACGGCCTCTACAGTGTTTCGTCCGAAACTTGAGCAACTGTCTGTGGGGGACTCTAAAGACTCGTCAATACTTTGGCTGTGGATTTAACCACTAGCACGTCAGAGGTATTAGCCGTACGTAACGAGCTACCAGGTATTGACCAAAAGGGAGGTCGATGAGCGAACTCATCCTGACACCCTACTGAGCCTGTCAGTGACAATATCCGTACAGTCCGGTCCGTTCGTCTATGAGCATCGCATGGCGGGCCTAGGGGGTTGGTAAAAGTCAGACTCCCAAAAGCGGTACAAGTCGTGTCGGAGTGTAGCCCAGAACACCCTGAGATACTACTGGAATACCTACTAGTAAATCTCCTGCCTCGGCCGAGGGATTTGTGTAATGGCTCTCCTAGACACAGCGCGACCCCATCCCCAATACCGGGAGAGACGAACCCCTGCAGATCCGCTCACTGCCTCCAAGTGGCTCGGGACTGTACCCAACTAAAACCTGTTTGCATGACTCCTTTGAGCCGTGGTAGGGTAATAATCAAAGTACAGTGGGAACTCACACGAGACAAATGACGATCTCAGGTCGATAAACTAACCTGTACACATGTCACCAGGGAACTGCTATCTGACGTCAGGTATAAGACCAACTAGCATGTTCCCGGCGAGTCCTGTCCGGTGTACTCATAACCCAATGAGCACCTGTATACAACTTAGGTGAACCAACTGACACCAGTGGCTTGTGAGACCGGCCACCGCCCTTCGTTGGGGTCTCAACTGTATACACTAGTCTACTCTGGAGTATCGATGCCCTGTCTCGAAACTCCCTCGAGTAGGGACCTTTTAAGGATATGCTTAAAGACCCCAGCTCCTACATATATGATCGCTATCATACTGCTGGCCGTCAAGCAAGAATCCTAAGGGCTCTATCAACGTGCAATAGTGATTTGTAAGGTCAACTAAAACAGTACATGATGATAAAGGCAAACCGGATATCATACTATCACCTTGAGTAAGACTGTCTTACCGGCATAGGTCCTCCCTCAATCATTGCAATCATGTGCCTGTGATCCAATAATTGACTCTGAGGGCACTATATCCAACAATCTCCCACTTGCTCTCAAGGCTAATTATTGCGATGTCGCATACTCACAGCCCGTGTGATACCGAACACCCAACTCCTCTACTAATCAGTTTCACAAAACCCGTTTGCGAAACTATTGCGTCCGAGGAATAGCCTCAGTGAGTGGATCCGCTTTGATGTTTCTTTCTATGACTCTCTTTATCTCAAGTTCGCGGAGAAAACCATCTCCCGAAATGAGCAATACCTGTCTTAGAATGTGTCTGGATATCTGATGGGACCTAGTTCATAAATGAACTCCAAATCCAAACTTCTTAGACTGTATCGTCAACTGAAAATAATCAGTATCCTGCGCCATGCCTCCCTCAGTATCCGCTTGGACCACCTGTCCTAACTACTGTCCCTCGTCAGAAGGAAAACTATAACTCTGACAGTCACTCTGTCTTCCAGGTCACCTTGGAAGCCTGGAATGATAGCTGTCTCCCGAAGGAGGATGCCGTCATCATATCCCTAGAACATCAACTTATGTTCTAAAACTGCTTCCGAACGTTTCTCCAGGATTGGGTCAATATCACCTTATTGCATCTAGTGCAAAAACAACATCTATATCCAAGTCCTATGTGGAGAAACACCTGTGTGACAACCAAAGTATAACCGATCGTAGTATAGGAATTTCACTTCCTACTATGTGTATGTCATCCAAATACCAGGACATCACACCCTACTATCTTCTTAACAGATCCATCTCCTATTTCGACGAAGTCAAACCTATGACTGTCACATCAGAAATAGATGATCTATCTCCGCTATATCTGCTTTAGCCTATAAATAGACATAAGCCACTTGCCCATTATACTTCCGCTGCCCCCACTAACTACGACAACCCTCTGGCAGAGTCATATACACGTGCACTTCTAAAGCCAGTTCAGAACGACGCTATACTCATCCTCCTGCCGGGTCTCACAGTCTGGAACAACAGCAATGGCAAGTCTGGGTAAACAAGAACCTCCCTGTCATCGTCCTTGAGGCTACCGAAGTACCTCTCGGGTGCTTGAGGTTACCCACCATATCTGTAGAGTGGCAAATGGATTGTCAAATCATATTGAATCGTTAGGTTCTTATCAAATTTTCAGTAATCGTTTGCGGTTCTGGAATTACTTCCAGTTCTACCATACTCCCACTACTGTTTTCTGAAAAAAAATTCCATTTTTATTAAAACTGTTGCGAGTCTAGAACAATATCACTATTGATCTTCCAGATGGTAGAAAGTCAACCCCCGTCATAGCCCGGGTCAACCCACAAACAGCCATTACAGAAACGTGCCTTGAGTTATCCGGAGTCTGGATTTAAGCATAAGCCGGACAACTCCCCGTACCTTAACATCGTTAAGATATGAACTGTTCTATATCCAATATAGAAACAGAGGCACTGATTTAATTGAACCAGATTCAAATCATGCAGCTATCTCCAGTGCATGTCAACTAAATGGAGAGAGGCCGATCATCATTACTCAACTTAGGAATGCTTCCAATTATGAGTAACCTGAAAGAGAAGCATGTTCTCTTAATCATTACTATTAACTGAATACCATTCATAAGTATCTACATGTTCGATCACCTTGAAGAATCGCGATACTTGCAATACCTGAT
Source organism: Agapanthus africanus (assembly GCA_030015575.1). Lineage (NCBI taxonomy): Eukaryota > Viridiplantae > Streptophyta > Magnoliopsida > Asparagales > Amaryllidaceae > Agapanthus > Agapanthus africanus. The sequence continues at coordinate 483,425,275 of CM057337.1, forward strand.
TCTCTACTTTATTCATATACCTATAACTTCTCAAAACTTGGACCTTGTATTTCTACGAAACTCATGTCTAAGAACTAGAGAAGTTACAAGTTAGCAGAATATTGTACGAGTACCAACCCCTCTGTCCTAATGGACATTGGACAACATATAATACTCTGTATGAGTCCTTTGAGTCTAATAACTCAATCCCTGTGTGCTGTAGGTTGAAAACTATACTTATGGTTAAGAAGAATTACACCGTTGTTTAATGCTTCTTACCTAACCATCCACTGATATAGGTAAATGTCATGGACATAATTTCAAAAAGGTATATCTCACTATATAAAAATAGACGTACAGATATATCAATTTGAAATTGGTGCACAACAACGAATATTCAAAACCAAATATTTGCCGTCCGGCAAACAACCAAGGTGATTTCCTCAAATATCACCAATTACAACGAATCCCGATATAATGAGGATAATCACCTAATTCCCAATACCTTACTCCCACTCATCATCTGTGAAACCATACAGATGTGAGAATCATACCTGGTAAATACATACCCTGGAGCAAGGACTAATTGGGAAATCAGTTTTCTTTTAACAGTACACAGTGAAACTGAAACATTAAAATGTTTCACTGGGGTATCCGGGTATTCCTAGTAATGCCTCTTCCATCATTAGATTCACAACTATAACCGTATATTTCTTTGCCATCTCTCCAAATCCCTTTATATGTCTTTAGTCATTTCCTTCTGTACACCCTCTTAGGCTAAATGGTTTTCTTCCTTCCCTACCGTCCGGCACCAACCTATGGCTTGGAAGAAGACTATCCAATAAGCATAATGGGTGTACTGTCCTAATCCTAGGAGCACTCGCAACACGAGAGAAGGTAAAGATAAAATACCCCTAAATAAAACCTTATTCCTATTTCTCCTGAACCAGAATCCATCCCCGAACTGGAACAAGTTCCTTTCGAGTTCGTATATAACCATACGATGGAATATCCAATAAACTGTGGATCTTCGTAATGATACGGAGTGTCCTGGTGAAATACAAAGGTGAAGTAGGAGTGGTAATGAAATACTTGGTTTGGTCGTGAATAGCAGTCGCAATTTACTTTGCCCTCCTTCTAATCCCTTTATTTGTCTTTACTTAATACTTTCTGTACACATTCGTTAGGATAATTGGTTTTCTACATTACCTACCATTCGGCACCTGCCTATGGTTTGGAAGAAGACTATCCAATTAGCGTAATAAGTGTACCGTCCTAATCCTAGGAACACTCACAACCGGAGAGAAGGTAAAAGGAAAAGACAACTGAATAGTTCTATTCGTTTTCTCCAGAACCGGAAACCATCCTTGAATCTGGAACAAGTTCCTTCGAGTTCGTATATAACCAAACGATGGTTTTATCTAATGGAAGTTGATGTTCGTAGTAATACGGGGTGTTCTTGAGAAAAGGGTAAAAGTAGGAGTGGCAATGAGGTATGCAACTCTGACAATCCAAAAGCCAGTGTTTAAGATGGTTCGGTCAACTTGGTCACTGAGTCATAGCCTAGGGTCGGGTCATGGTCGCTGCCAAAGAGAGAGAGAAAAGAAACACTCAGCGTGCACTCTAACCTAGATCAGAATAGTTATCACTTTATCCAATCAGGAAACCTCACACTGTAACGTCAAATTCTCCTCCAAACCTGAAAGAAGAATTAGTCGGGATCACCCGAAGAGTAAACCAAATCATCAGTGGGAATCGGGATCCAACTATCATCGCATGATAACATGACGGAATCCACTCACGTCACCACACTCCGGAAGGTATGCGCATGCCTGGCAAGTTTCAGTTTCTTTAGAAACTCCCGATGTGATTTTTACCCGTAGGACCCGAGTGACCTTGACTGAGCCAACATATTAAAGGGTCCTATTCAAGTTCAACCCGTCATTATCTTGATTGCATTAGACCCACCCGCACGAGTCCTTGACTGAGCCAAAATGACCACACGACTGTCTTAACCAATCTCATATCCATGCAACAGAAAAGCACTACATAGATACCGAACACTACGTCTCGGCTAAGCACGACATACGCAGCACGAATACTAAGCAATACTAATCTGAAATGACGGAGGGCTACTCCTGGTTTTTGGCAGAAAACCTTTAACGTAATGAACTTGATATCGTTGAAGGAACTGCATAGCTTTTTATAAAAATATAGTGACGAAAATATTTTGCTAAAGAGGTCACTCCCGGTGAAGGGATTTCGGCTCTTTCCCCGTAAAATGAGGTGCAGGATATTCCAACTGAATACCACGATGCAAAGCAAAAAGGCAATCGGCTATAGTGAAGTTATTGCCCTAACGCAAACTTCTGTCCAAGGGGTCACTCCCGGTGAAGGGATCTTGGCCCTTGCCTCGTCGACTGAGGTGCTGGATATTCATAACCGAATATCACTGTGCAAAACAGAAGAGAACGTCCTTGCAATAATAGCTTTTTGAAAAATTGTTCCAACAACATCAGAATAGGTTTGTTTAGCTTGCATTGATCCGAATCAACGCAGTCCCATCAATTGATCACACCACAAATGTCACGTCCCGAAAGTACGGAACATGACCGGCACTTAAACCACGAAACGTCTCGAGACGTACGTAATCTAAGGAAGCCGAAAACCCAGAAATCCAAACCAAGAAAAGTAGTAGAGTGAAGGAAAACCAATTCAAATCAAGTAGTTTTAAAAGCATAAGCCGAATTATGCGTTTTTAAAAACATCAAATATTTACTGAAAATTTCGGCAGAGTCTCCTTTGTAAATACTGGCCCCCAAACGGGATACAACATGAATAGTATACGAAATCAATAAAAAGGCATCCCCAAGTGGGAGCTAGCTCTTCGTCAATCGACGGTCACAACCACACAAGCAATATAATATACAACGCCAACGGCGAGGATCAAAACTCAAAAGGAAACTCAAAACCACCAGAAATATAACGAGCGACTCTAAGGCCGAAAGAATAAACAACACTGGTCTCTATCTCAATAAATACATGTTTGGTTGATGGAATTTACTAGATACAACGGAATAATTTATACAAGGTAATATGATGGGTACGATACAAGAAAACCCACCTACTAGCAAGTCACCCGAATGAAACTGAGCCCGCAAAGCCGTAATTGAACCTGTACGGCAAAACCTGCAAGAAACTGGGGCACAACGGGGGTGAGTTGCCAACTCGTGAATAGAAAAACATCTACGCACAGAAATCGCATAAATAACGCAATCCTAGGTCAATGATCATAATATATCCTCAAAAATGTATATAACATGCAGCCTATAACAATGGCTAGGGTAGTATCTAACCCGAGTGTAAACTCATGTGCCCGTGTCAGTGCCTCAGGTAGCAATATATCATATGAATGAGGTATGCATGCACGAAAACAGAATACATGTAAATGAAGAAACTGTTTTCATAAATTAGTGAGATTTCCTTCGTATTTTTAAACTGAGGTATCATAAATGAAATCAGTATCAACAATGTCTAGCATCGACACAAAACATAAATCTCACTGTCTCGAAATATCAATGTCTCAATCTCAATATCTAGGGCGCCGTCAGTCCAGACCGGCCCCTACCATCCATCTCAAGACCACGACGGTATCCTCCGGATATCCGACGCGTCGGGTAATATCACCGGTCGGTAGTGCTCCCCTGCCGGGCTCAACGTCAACACCACATTCCTCTTGCCCCGGGGTACCGCACCGGGCCCACCATGTACCCGTGACGGTTCCTCCACTCCTCGACACGGATCTCGAAAACCACAGCAAACTCATGGTGGACGACACTTTACATCACTAGAAAACCGCAACATTTTATATTTTAAAAGATCATAAGTTGTAAATTTTGCGGCATTCCCCGAAATCCAGAAATATCATAAATCTCAAAAAAATCATCACAAGTGCATATGTCAATGATAATGAATGCATATGGTATCAATAACCAAGTTGCAATGTATGATTAATAAACTAGGTATGTAAGGCAGGTACACTAATATCATATCAAACTACTAACTAACAAGCTAAGTCAAGCAAATATATTCTCTAAAGTGTACGTGACATGGCAATTACCGATGAAGATGTGTGTGAGCCGGCAAGTAAGTGTACGTGGTACATACGCATCATCGGTAACGGTGCTGGTATCCTAACAGCATGATATCAATAATGTAGTACGAAACATAATATAAGCATGCGATGCGAAGCGAACCACAATAATGAGCGGGAGCTGAATACAAGACGCAACTGTAACTAACCTGCATTAATCTAATATAAGTCCTACAAATGGTGCCTTTTGAAATAACACGAATCATGGGGTTTTGAAAATAGGGGCTACGGTGTTTTTTATGAAAAGATACGTCTTTTGAAATATCCGTAGGATCCCTTGGGCTGTCTTTTAAAATACCCACGATTCGTTAGTTTTTGAAATAGGTAAGAATCGAATCTAATCTAACAACTAAACTAAACTAAAGGGCTAAGCTAACAAGCTGGACGACAGGTAAGGAAACCGCCTAACATCTGAGTCGATCCATATACATACCTGTATATATATTAGTCGGTGATCCCGCCTCAATAATATCATATCCGATACCATATCTACAATCAGACATCCCAAGTCAAGAGTGCGGATCGATCATCAAGATATAGCTCGTACGTAAATCCGTCGTACGGCATCCCCAAATCTGGGTACGGGTCAATATCATACTCATCACACTGTTCATCTGGTATCCTCTTTATCAAGATCATCATCTGGGGTACTGACCTACGTCTAGTACACTACTAAAATCACTATTCACATGGCATCGTCATCCAAAGATCCTCTATAACATCAGGACGTATCTCAAGTACGAATCCGCCATATCACCGATTTCACGACCTCAACTCAAATCTCATCGACTCATCTCAATCCCAAATATCATCCGCAAATCCAGTATGTGAACACCTAGTCCCATACCCAGGTGAACACATAACACATACCCCATATACGCACAGGTAAAACATAGATGTATGCATGTGTATGTGTGCGTGTGTACGTGTAACAACTACTCTAGGGTTTCGCAACTAACACTAAACTAATCCATGAACACCTAGAATCTACCTTTATCATCAAGTCTCATATCAACATAATATATATAATCAAAATATATGTGTGTATACGTATTCGTATACATCACCACGAACTGCGGGGGTGCTATACGCCATCCACCCGACTTCTCCCCGTAGATCTAAATCTACTCACCTGGTCCTCGCTCGTCGGTGCCGACGTCACCACGCGCTTGCTTGTCGTCTCGAAGTCCACATGGGGTACCTACATATCATAACGCACCGTATAACATTAAAACCAAATTCGAAATCAAAACGGCAGACGAAAATCAAATCGGCACGCGCATCACGCATAGGTCAAAACCTATCGCCTACGCATGCAAGAATAGCCAAACCAACCTTCGATGTCGATGTACAAACGTTAAACCATCGAGAAAAACCCAAACACTCTCATTTGCGCATTCACGAACATTAATTATAATATAAAATAGGTTAAAATTCACAAAAACCCCAAATTCACCTTAAAAGCCATTTTTCCGAAAATCTAGCAAGCAAAAATTACCCGTTTTAGTATAAAACTCGACGTTTAAACAAATCTAGAGGCCATAATACTTATTAAATATCTTAAATAAGTCATAAAAACAATTTCCATAATTTAATCTCAATAAATTTCATTAACCCCAAAATTCTAGTTTACACTATATCCAAATTTTAACAATTTATAGCAAAAATATACAAATAACAATTTAGCTAGGATTTTCATGAACTAAAGGCACCAAACCACTCAATATAATATTTATAATGACATAAAACCTTAATTTGAATTTTATCTCACAAAAATATAATTATTTTAAAAACCTAGTTTACAACTTATATAAATATCACATTTTAAATCAACAAAAATGCAAACTAGCAACTTAATTTGATTTAGCATAACACTAATATGTCAAATACATCACACAACCATAATCTCACAACACAAAACCCTAATTAGATTTTCACAAACCCTAATCTAAATCTTCTCTTGCAAACCCACATCTTTCAATTAAGCCAAAAATTAGCACCTAATAAGCTTCATTAAGGAATTAAACCAACAATTGAATAATGGGTCAAAAGTTATGCCTCACAACCATGAATCAAACTTGAAATCTAGACCTCCAATATGAAATCCTTGCACCAAGATCCATGCTAAAGAAGACGAGGGAAAATGGGTAGGAGTCGGATTTGGATTTTAGCTTGATTTTTGATGGAATTTGGACATTTTTTTGAGGGGAAATGAGATGGGGTTTTGGGGGAAAATTCTGGACAGCAAGAAGTGGGGGGGCTCGGCTGCATGTATGGGGAAAGAGGAGAGAGAGGGAGATGGGGAAAAAGATATCTAGTCAACCTAGTCAAAGTCCACTCTCATTTCTACATTTCCTTTTTCTTTTCTTTTCTTTTCTTTTCCTTTGAAATTCAAGTGGGGAAAAAGATGGGGGCTGCTAAATTTAGCCAAGGGGAGAAGTGAATGGGGGTGTGTGGGTGTGGGTACGGGTGTGGGGTGATGAAAAATGATAAATACAATACCCCAAACATCCATTTACGCTAAAAAAAGCCTTTTTTCTTCAATAATTTCTAAACCGTTTCGGCAAATGATTTCGTTCCAAAAACCACATGATAAAATTTTATTTAATGTTTTATGATGCACAAAATTTGTTTCAACTCATTCCAATTTGTAATTTTCCCTAATTAAATGTATTAGTGACGGCTTAAAATAATAATAAAATAATATTTTTTCAGAAAATTTGAAATTTCACCAGCGGCTCAATAAACACCAAATAATAGCAATTACATAGCTAGAATATGTATATTTAATTTTTATAATAAGATATTTGTATTTTGACTTTTTACAGAAAACCCCCTTATTTTACCGATTTTTCGAAATTTCACCGAAACGATTTTCAAAACGTTACAACAAAAGAACAAAAATACGATGTATGTATATGCCATCCGCATTCGCCACTGGGTCCCGTCATCACCCGTTAGGTTACTTAACTAACGACAGAGCGGGGACTGGACTAGCGCGGATGCAAAATATATACAACATCTACTAGTATATATATATATATATATATATATATATATATATATATATCAATATATAATATTCGCTCAAGGCATGATAAAAAGGATCATCACAGAAATGTAATAAGCATCACAGAACAATACAGATCTTTGGATCCCCGGGTTTCATAGAGCCGCTACTGAAACCCGACGTTCCCCTGGTCGTGTGGATAGCCTGTGCAATGAAATTCTAGACCTCTACGGGCACGGCAAGTTACCCGCCATAACCTGAAGCGAGGCAGCCCCCTTCAACAACGTGAATGGACCATCCAGCACTTCACGGAATCCGGTAACTTGGGCACCGCTCCTTGGGTCAACCTATACCCCCTACGAGTGCGGTGAATAGCCCACCAATTCTAGAGTGAAGCCCCCTCCATCTCAAAGCCATGAGATGCGGGCCCGTTGCCCTCTAGAACCCGGCTACCCGTGCACCCCTCCGTGGGGTAATCCTAGTAAACAAAGTAAAATATACACAACGGGTACATCGACCTCAGCCCGGTCGTGCCCCAAAAGAATAATATACAAACAGGTTGTGACGGTAGTCCACATGTCGGACGCTCGCCCCGCACTATCAAATGTACATAAACAACCAAACTGTACTACCATTGCATCCAGGCTATCCACCACGACAAATCCGCAATATCACAGCACAACACAGAACATCAACGTGAATGTCACATTCGCAAATCCGTCTAAAAGGGCTATAGCAGTTAGACAGGATTTACCGATCAAGTGACATTTACGGTCGCAGATATAATGTAAATACTGTGAACTAACATGTTTAAAATTTTCGATCGACTAAATTTCCAGAAGTGGGCCCCAAGCACAACTGTAGCACTCAAAATAAATCTTGGCCCAAACAGAATATACCAAAAGCCCCATTTTCAAGTCAGAGAGACACTGTAGAAATTTGGTCCAATGAAGAGCTAGCACGGCGGCGGAACCGCGGCCAAAATGGGGTTTAGGCCGCGGTTCCACGGCGTTCCTAAGAAATCAGTCTACTAAATTTCTGCAGTGCCGCTATAAAACCCTGCCTGATTTTCTGCAGTACACCAAATAATTTTTTGACCACAGAAAAATTTCGACAAAAAACTAGAGTTGAAAATGGGTTTTTCATAAAATCCGTTCGATCGAACTTGTAAACACGTTAGAGCAAGCTAGACTAGGTTAATGGCGTGGCTCTGATACCATGTAGGACTACGGTAGTGCCCCGGTCGTCTTTCCGATGCCAAAATGCGGAAACGAAAATTTTTCTTGACTTTAAACCGGCACTACCGCATCCTAAAACCCGGATCGAACAATTAACCTAAACCTAGCTAACAAGAGAAAGGGTAGAGAGCTATACCGAGCGATCCGTGTCCTTCGGTCTTTGGCCTCCGTTCCGATCTCCTCGCGGAATCTCCGGTCTTCATCTCCTCGTTAGAAAGGGTACCACACCGCCAGGTTCTTTTACGGGCTACCACCTCTGGACCGAGGCAACTCGGGCACGAAGTTGGCGAGCCGACGTGCCCAAGAATACTGTAGGTGAAGTGTAGGATAGTTTGTCTCTCGCGGATATGAAGTTTCCATAATGATGGAGGAATGAATGAAGGAGATGAACTTGGGAATTTTGGTGTAAGCAAAATAATGTGAGATGAGCAATTTCCCGACACCAAAAATGAACTTCTCACTCCCTCAAAGAAGTGTGGCCGGCCATAACAAATTGGAGAAGGGAAAAAGCAAGGGAGGTGAGCACAAGAGAGTGTGTGGGTGAGCATAAGAAAATGGGTGATAACAAGGAAAAATAATCACATCAATTTCCAATCCAAAATCCTTTCATAATCCATCACATTTAATGCAAGCCATTATGAAGGAAAAAAAAGCAAAGATGCTATATCCATCATAATCCCTCATTTAAAAATAAACCCCTCCACAAATGCTAATTTGCACACTTGCAAATAACCCCCTCCATCGGAAAAATCCGGCCGTGAAGGAACATAGGAAAACTGGCCGAAACGGAATGCAAACTGGCAACTTCAAAAAAAATGATCCCGTAATAAATTACAGGAAAACCCCGCGACCGTATATACATACCCGCATTTGTATTCCCACTGAATACAAATGCAATGAGACAAAATCTATACTGTACAATACTAGGATCCGGCTTAAACCAAAGCCCGCTAGTATTATCCGTCCGATCATGATCCGTGCAATACCGCACGGATAAGATCGAACCCTGCCATATCTCCATACGGCCTCTACAGTGTTTCGCCCAAAACTTGAGCAACTGTCTGTGGGGGACTCTAAAGACTCGTCAATACTTTGGCTGTGGATTTAACCACTAGCACGTCAGAGGTATTAGCCGTATGTAACGAGCTACCAGGTATTGACCAAAAGGGAGGTCGATGAGCGAACTCATCCTGACACCCTACTGAGCCTGTCAGTGACAATATCCATAGAGTCCGGTCCGTTCGTCTATGAGCATCGCATGGCGGCCTAGTGGGTTGGTAAAAGTCAGACCCCCAAACGCGGTACAAGTCATGTCAGAGTGTAGCCCAGAACACCCTGAGATACTACTGGAATACCTACCAGTAAATCTCCTGCCTCGGCCGAGGGCTTTGTGTAATGGCTCTCCTAGACACAGCGCGACCCTACCCCAAATACCGGGAGAGACGAATTCCTGCAGATCCGCTCACTGCATCCATGTGGCTCGGGACTGTACCCAACTAAAACCTGTTTGCATGACTCCTTTGAGCCGTGGTAGGGTAGTAATCAAAGTACAGTGGAAACTCACACGAGACAAATAACAATCTCAGGTCGATGAACTAACCTGTACACATGTCACCAGGGAACTGCTATCTGACGTCAGGTATAAGACCAACTAGCATGTTCCCGGAGAGTCATGTCCGGTGTACTCATAACCCAATGAGCACCTGTATACATCTTAGGTGAACCAACTAACACCAGTGGCTTGTGAGACCGGCCACTGCCCCTCGTCGGGGTCTCCACTGTATACACTAGTCTACTCTGGAGTATCGATGCCCTGTCTCGAAACTCCCTCGACTAGGGACCTTTTAAGGATGTGCTTAAAGACCCCAGCTCCCACGTATATGATCGCCATCATACTGCTGGCCGTCAAGCAAGAATCCTAAGGGCTCTATCAACGTGCATTAGTGACTTGTAAAGTCACCTGAAACAGTACACGATGATAAAGGCAAACCGGATAGCATACTATCATCTTGAGTAAGACTGTCTTACCGGCATAGGTCCTCCCTCAATCATTGCAATCGCTTGCCTGTGATCCAATAATTGACTCTGAGGGCACTATATCCAACAATAACTGCAAGTCCCTGGCCAGGGCTGGTATAGAGTGCTACTGGTAAGTGTTATCAATAGTTTATCGACCTGTTATGAGCCTCACATCGACATGACTTATCGGTTACTGGGGTCTGACGTTTACCACCCCTAGACTAGATATGCAACATATCAGACGAAGAGACCGGACTGTACGGTATAGTTACTGATTGGATTCACAGGAGAATGTACAGTGTAAGTCTACGGTAGCGCCCTGGCCATCATTCTGACGCCAAACACGGGATAAAAAGTTTTATAACTGGCGCTATCGCATACTATAACCCGGATCTTACCATTAACGCTAAACTAACAAACTGTAAAGAGGTAGAAAGGCTATACCGATCGATCCGAGTCCTTCGGTCTTTAGCCATCATCCTACGCTCCTCGCGGCAACTCCGATCTCTCGTCTCCTCATCGAGGTGGCACCACGTCAACGGATCTTTAAACGGGCTCCCGCCTCTATACCGAGGCAACTCGGTCATCAAGTCTGCTAAAAGAGATGACCAAGATGAAGTAGAGAATGAGTAGAATACTTTATCTCAAACACCCTAGGGTTCTCATCATATGAGAGGGATAGGTTGGAGGTTAAAGAAGATGCTTAGGGTTGGAAATGGTGAACTCAAGAAAACTTATCAAGAGAGAAGAACTCAGGCATAAAACTTGTTGTGTTATCTTTTTCTTCTCTTGTGAATAGATATATAAGGTTGAGAAAGAAAAATATCTCAAGAAAATATCTCCGCAAATATCTAAACCCAAAACAAAACATAATAATTCTATCATGACTCACTTAGTGACTCATTAGCATGAGTCACTAATGAACATGCTAGAAGAAATGTGTCATCCAAAATGAGTCACCCTTTCCAAAATCCATTTAATCATTTAAACGAAAATGATTAACCAAAAGAAATGCTTCTTCTTAAATATTCTCGTAACGGATTACGAAAATACCCCTCACCTGTATATACATACCTGTATCCGTATTCCGATCGAATACGAATACGAGAGACTAAAATATTCCGACTCAATATAATACATGGATCCGGCTTAAACCAAAGCCTACCAGTATTATCTGCCTAAAAGATGACATGTGCACAAGTGCACGTGCATTTTTCGAACCCTGCCATAAAACCAAACGGCCTCTACAACATTTCGCCCGAACTTGGAAAACTATCTGTGGGGGACTCTAAAGACTCGTCAGTATCCTGGCAGTGGGTTTAACCACAAGCACGTCAGCGGCACTAGCTGTGCGTAACGGCTGCCCATGTATTGACCGAAAGGGAAGCCTGATGAGAGAACTCATTCTGGAACCCTACTGAGCCTATCAGTGACAATATACATACAGTCCGGTCCGTTCGTCTATGAGCATCGCATATCGGGCCTAGGGGCTGGTAACGTCATACCCCCAATAGCGGTATAAGTCGTGTCGGAGAGTTACCCTGAACACCCTGAGAAACTACTGGAATACTTACCAGTAATTCTCACCTGCCTTGGCCAAGGACTTAGTGTAATGGCTCTCCTATGTAAGTGTACGGTAGAACCCTGGCCGTCATTCCGATGCCAAAATGCGGAAACGAAACTTTTTCTTAACTTGAAACCGGTGCTATCGTTTGCTTAAAACCCGGATCGAACCATTAACTTACAACTAGCTATCTAGAGAAGGGATAGAAAGACTATACCGATCGATCCGTGTCCTTCGGTCTTTGGCCACCATCCCAAGCTCCTCGCGGCATCTCCAGTCTCGATCTCCTCGTCGAAAAGGGCACCACATCATCGATTCTTTTTACGGGCTCCTGCTTCATCCGAAGCAACTCGGGCATGAAGTGTGCTAGCCGACGTGTCTAAGGTGATGTAGAGAATATTTGTGATCACTTTGTCTCTTGCATCCACTGATTTGGATGGAGATTAGAGGTGTTACCATTGGTGGAGATAATGAGCTAGAGGAAGAAGAAGAACAAGAGGTTTCTTTTTCTTTTCGTTGTTGTATGATAAAATGAGAGCAAGAATAGAATAACACAAGAGCCAACCTCACCCTTGGCTGCCCCTCTCTCTCCTCTCATCAAATCAATACACAAATCAAACACTAATGTGACATTTACACAATAAAAGAGACCATGAGTCACTATATATGTCCATGTCACATTTAATGCATCTCATGATGAATTCTAGCTCATTATTTCCATATGCAAACATTAATCCAAATGTTTGCGACAATAAAAAGATATGGCAAAATCTAAAGTAAACTCGTGACGGATCACAAGGATACCTCTCACCTATATATACAAACCTGCACCCGCATTCCGACTGAATGCGAATGCGATGAGACTAAAGTAATCCAACAAATCTAATACTAGGATCCGGCTTAAACCAAAGTCCACTAGTATGATCCGCCCGATCATGATCTGTGCACTACTGCATGTATATGATCGGACCCTGCCATATATCATACGTCCTCTACAACGTTTCGCCCGAAACTTGAGAAACTGTCTGTGGGGGGCTCTAAAGACTCGTCAATACTTTGGCTGTGGATTTAACCACTAGCACGTCAGAGGTATTAGACGTACATAACGGGCTACCAGGTATTGACCAAAAGGGAGGTCGATGAGCGAACTCATCCTGACACCCTACTGAGCCTGTCAGTGACAATATCCGTACAGTCCGGTCCGTTCGTCTATGAGCATCGCATGGCGGGACAAGGGGGTTGGTAAAAGTCAGACCCCCAAAAGCGGTACAAGTCGTGTCGGAGTGTAGCCTAGAACACCCTGAGATACTACTGGAATACCTACCAATAAATCTCCTGCCTTGGCCAAGGTCTTCATGTAATGGCTTTCCTAGACACAGCGCGATCTCACCCTCAATACCGGGAGAGACGAAACCCCTGCCGATCCGCTCACTGCCTCCATGTGGCTCGGGACTGTACCCAACTAAAACCTGTTTGCACGACTCCTTTGAGCCGTGGTAGGGTAGTAATCAAAGCACAGTGGGAACTCATACAAGACAAATGACGATCTCAGGTCGATGAATTAACCTGTACGCATGTCACCAGGGAACTGCTATCTGACGTCAGGGATAATACCAACTAACATGTTCCCGGCGAGTCCTGTCCGGTGTACTCATAATCCAATGAGCACCTGTATACATCTTAGGTGATCCAACTGACACCAATGGCTTGTGAGACCAGCCACTGCCCCTCGTCGGGGTCTCGACTGTATACACTAGTCTACTAATAGAGTATCGATGCCGAGTCTCCAAACTCCCACTACTAGGGACCTTTTAAGGATGTGCTTATAGACCCTAGCTCCCACGTATATGATCGCCATCATACTGCTGGTAGTCAAGCAAGAATCCTAAGGGCTCTATCAATGTGTAATAGTGACCTGTAAGGTCACCTAAAGCAGTACACGATGATAAAGACAAACCATGGTAGCATACTATTCTCTATCAACGTGTAATAGTGAACAACAGTGTCACCTAAAGCATGTACACGTTGATAAAGACAAACCAGATAGTATACAATCCTCTTGAGTAAGATTGTCCTACCGGTATAGGTCCTCCCTCAATCATTGCAATCACGTGCATGTGATCCAATAATTTACTCTGAGGGCACTATATCCAACAATCTCCCACTTGCACTCAAGGCTAATTATTGTGATGTCGCATACTCACAGCCCATGTGATACCGAACACCCAACTCCTCTACTAATCAGCTTCCAAAGCCCGTTGGCGAAACTATTGCGTTCGAGGAATAGCTTCAGTGAGTGGATCCGCCCTGATGTTTCTTTCTATGTCTCTCTTTATCTCAAGTTCGCGGAGAAAGCCATATGCCGAAATGAGCAATACCTGTCTTACAAAATGTCTGGATATCTGATGGGACCTAGTTCATAAATGAACTCCAAATCCAAACTTCTTACACTGTATCGTCAACTGAATTTAATCAGTATCCTGCGCCATGCCTCCCTCAGTATCCGCTTGGACCACCTGTCCAAAATACTGCCCCTCGTCAGATGGAAAACTTTTACTCTGACAGCCACTCTGTCATCCAGGTCACCTTGGAAGCCTGGAATGATAACTGTCTCCTGAAGGAGGCTGCCGTTATCATTTCCCTAGAACATCCGCTTATCTTCTAAAACTGCTTCCGAATATTTCTCCAGGATTGGATCAATATCAACTTATTGCATCTAGTGCAAAACAACGTCTGGTGTGGTACTTGACATCTCATGATTGACTCAATTGCCTAAGCAAGTGATCTGTCAATCATGTACTTCCCTCTCTCCTTTAGTCTGTAAAACACCTTTAGTGAGGGTGACTCCATCACCTGCAGGTACACTACCGTGCCAGGAGTCGTTCATTCTAAAACACCTTTAGAATGCTGTCTAAGTACCCAAATTGGGAAACTACCCAAATTTAGATCTAAAACCATAGACCTAGTAACCAGAATGTCAGATATAATATCCAAATCCTATGTGGAGAAACCACTGTGTGACAACCAAAGTATAACCGATCGTACTATAGGAATTTAGCTTCCTACTCTGTGTATGTCATCCAAATACCAGGACATCACACCCTACTACCTTCTTAACAGATCCATCCCCTATTCTGATGAAGGCAAACCTATGACTGTCACATCAGAAATAGATGATCTATCTCTGTTATATCTGCTTTAGTCCATAAATAGACATAAGCTACTTGTCCATTATGCTTCCGCTGCTCCCACTGACTACGACAACCCTCTGGCAGAGTCATATACACGTATACTTGTAAAGCTAGTTTAGAACGACGCTATACTCATCCTCCTGCCGGGTCTCACAGTCTGGAACAACAGCAATGGCAAGTCTGGGTAAAAAAGAACCTCCCTGTCACCGTCCTTGAGGCTACCGGAGTACCTTTCAGGTGCCTGATGTTACCCACCATATCCGCGGAGTGGCCAATGGAATGTCAATCCAGATTGAATCTTTAGGTTCTTATCAAATTTTCAGTAATCATTTGCTGTTCTGGAATCACATCCAGTTCTACCATACTCCCATTACTGTTTTTCTGGAAAAAAATCCATTTTACTCAAAACTGTGGCGAGTCAAGAACAATATCACTATTGATCTTCCAGATAGTAGAATATCAACCCTCGTCATAGCCTGGGTCAACCCACAAACAGCCATTAAAGAAACGAGCCTTGAGTTATCCAAAGTCTGGTGTTAAGCATAAGCCCGGACAACTCCCCGTACCTTAACATTGTCAAGATATGAACTATTCTGTATTCAATATAGAAACAGAGGCACTGATTTAATTGGAAACAGATTCAAATCATGCAGCTGTCTCCAGTGCATGTAACCTAAATGGAAGGAGGCCGATCAGTGTTACTCAACTTAGGAGTGCATCCTATTATGAGTAACCTGAAAAAGAAGCAAGTTCTCATAATCATTACTATCAACTGAATACCATACACAAGTATCTACATCTTCGATTACCTTGAAGAATCCTGATACTTGCAACACCTGATTCTCTACTCTATTCTTATACCTATGACTTCTCAAAACTTAGACCTTGCATTTCTACGAAACACTTGTCTAAGAACTAGAGAAGTCACAAGTAAACAGAATATAGTACGAGTACCAACCCCTCTGTCTTCATGGACACTGGACAATATACAATACTCTGTATAAGTCCTCTGAGTCTAATAACTCATTCCCCGTATGTCGTAGGTTGAAAACTGTACTTATGGTTAAGAAGAATTACATCGCTGTTTAATGCTCCTTATCTAACCATCCACTGATATAGGTAAATAACATAGACATAATTTCAAAAAGTTATATCTCACTTTATGAAAATAAATGTACAGATATGTCAATTTGAAATTGGTGCATAACAACGGATATTCAAAACCAAATATCTGTCGTCCGGCAAACAACCCAGGCGATTTCCTCAAATATCACCAATTACAATGAATCCCGATATAGTGAGGATGATCACCCAATTCCCAATAACTTACTCCCACTCATCATCTGTAAAACCATACAGATGTGAGAATCAAACCTGGTAAACACATACCCTGGAGCAAGGCTAATTGGGAAATCAGTTTTCTTTTAACAGTACATAGTGAAACTGAAACATATAAATATTTCGAAGGGGTATCCGGGTATTCTTAGTAATGCCTCTTCCATTATCAGATTCACAACTGTAACCGTATATTTCTTTGCCATCTCTCCAAATCCCTTTATATGTCTTTAGTCATTACCTTCTGCACACCCCTTCAGGCTAAATGGTTTTCTTCCCTCCTTACCGTTCGGCACCAGCCTATGGTTTGGAAGAAGACTATCCAATAAGCATAATGGGTGTACTCTCCTAATCCTAGGAGTACTTGTAACCCGAGAGAAGGTGAAGATAAAAGACAACTGAATAAACCTTATTCCTATTTCTCCTGAACCAGATTCCATCCCCGAACTGGAACAAGTTCCTTCGAGTTCGTATATAACCATATGATGGAGTATCCAATAAACTGTGGATCTTCGTAGTGATACAGAGTGTTCTGCAGAAATACAAAGGTGATGTAGGATTGGCGAAGAAATACTTGGTTTGGTCGTGAATAGCTGTCGCAATTTACTTTGCCCTCTTACTAATCCCTTTATTTGTCTTTACTTAATACCTTCTGTACACCTTTTAGGCTAAATGGTTTTCTTCATTCTCTACCGTTCGGCACCTTCCTATGGTTTGGAAGAAGACTATCCAATTAGCGTAATAGGTGTACTGTCCTAATCCAAGGAGCACTCGCAACTTGAGAGAAGGTAAAAGGAAAAGACAATTGAATAGTCCTATTCATTTTCTCCAGAACCGGAAACCATCCTCGAATCTGGAACAAGTTTCTTCGAGTTCGTATATAACCATATGATGGTTTTATCCAATGGAAGTGGATGTTCGTAGTAATACGGGGTGTTCTGGAGAAAAGGGTAAAAGTAGGAGTGGCAATGAGGTATGCAACTTAGACAATCCAATAGCCAGTGTTTTAAGAAAGTTCGGTTAACTTGGTCACTGAGTCGTAGTCAAGGGTCGGGCTATGGTCGCTGCCAAACAGAGAGAGAAAAGAAACACCCAGCGTGCACTCTAACCTAGATCAGAATAGCTATCAATTTATCTAATCAGGAAGCCTCCCACTGTAATCTCAAATTCTCCTCCAAACCTGAAAGAAGAATTAGTCGAGATCACCCGAGGAGTAAACCAACTCATCAGTGGGAATCGGGATCCAACTATCATCGCATGATAATGTGATGGAATCCACTCACATTATCATACTCCAGAAGGTATGCGCATATCTGGCAAGTTCCAGTTTCTTTAGGAAACTCCCGATGTGATTTTTACCCCATGGTCTTATGACCTTGACTTTGCCAACAAATCATAAGTCACATGTCAAGTTCTACCCTTCATTACCCATGTTAATTTATACCCACCCGTACCTACCCTTGATTTTGGCCAACAAGGCAGTATGACTGTCCCAAACCAACGCATCTATCAATGCAATAGAAAAGTAACAAATAGCTACCATACACTATGCCTTGACTTTGGCCAACAAACATAGCATGAATACTAAGTGCTACCCGTCTGAAATGATGGAGGGCTACGAATGGTTTTTGGAGAAAAACCTTTAACGTAATGAACTTGATATCGTTGAAGGAACCGGACAGCTTTTCATAAAAATATAGTGGCGAAAACCTTTGCTAAAGAGGTCACTCCCGGTGAAGGGATCTCGGCTCTTTCCCCGTAGAATGAGGTGCTGGATATTCATAACCGAATACCACGATGCAAAGCAAAAAGTAGTCGACTATAGTGAAGTTATTACCCTGACGCAAACTTCTGTCCAAGGGGTCACTCCCGGTGAAGGGATTTCGGCCCTTGCCTCGTCGACTGACATGCTGGATATTCATAACCGAATACCACCGTGCAAAACAAAAGAGAACGTCCTTGCAATAACAGCATTTTTTTAAAAATGTTCCAACAACATCAGAATAGGTTTGTTTAGCTTGCATTGATCCGAATCAACGCAGTCCCATCAATTAATCACACCACAAAAGAACGAAAATTTGATGTACGTATATGCCATCCGCATTCTCCACTGGGTCCCGTCATCACCCGTTAGGTTACTTAACTAACGACATAGCGGGGACTGGACTAGCGCGGGTGTAAAACATATACAACATCTACTAGTATATATATCAATATATAATATTCGCTCAAGGCGTGATAAAATGCAACATCACAAAAATGTAATAAGTATCACAGAACAATACAGATAATCTGGGATCCCCGGATTTCATAGAGCCGCTACTGAAACCCGACGTTCCCCTGGTCGTGTGGATAGCCTGTGCAATGAAATCCTAGACCCCTACGGGCGCGGCAAGTTACCCGCCAAAACCTGAAGCGAGGCAGCCCCCTTCAACAACATGAATGGACCACCCAGCACTTCACAAAATCCGGTAACTTGAGCACCCCTCCTTGGGTCAACCTGTACCCCCTACGAGTGCGGCGAATAGCCCGCTAATTCTAGAGTGAAGCCCCCTTCGTCTTAAAGCCATGAGATGCGGGCCCGTTTCCCTCTCGAACCCGGCTATCCGTGCACCCCACCGCGGGGTAATCCTAGTACAGAAAGTAAAAATATATACACAACGGGTACATCGGCCTCAGCAGGTCGTGCCCCAAAAGAATAATATACAAACAGGCAGTGACAGCAGTCCACATGTCGGACGCTCGCCCTATAATATCAAATGTACAAATACAATCAAACTGTACTAACATTGCACCCAGGCTATCCACCATGACAAATCAGCAACATCACAGCACAATACAGAACATCAACGTGAATGTCACGTTCGCAAATCCGTCTAAAAGAATTATAGCAATTAGACAAGATTTACCGATCAAATGACATTCACGGTCGCAGATATAATGTAAATACTGTGAACTAACATGTCTAAAATTTTCGATCGACAAAATTTCCCGAAGTGGGCCCCATGTACAATACCCAGTACTCAAAATAATCTGGGCCCAAACAAAAATTACCAAAAACCCCAATTCCAACTCAGAAATCACTGTAGGAAAAATTGTGCAGAGAAGTTATTGTGCTGCGGCGGAACCGCGGCCAAAAGGGGGGTACGGCGGCGGTTCCGCGGCCCTACAGTGACTTTATGCAACCATTTTTCTGCAGAGTTCTTATAACAGCCTGCATGATTTTCTACAACACACCAAATAAGTTTTTGACAACAAAAAAAATTCGACATAAACTTGATGACTTGGAATTGCGGTTTCGGAATTTTCATTCGATCGATGTTCTAAACACGTTAGAGCAAGCTAGTAAAGGTTAATGGCGTGGCTCTGATACCATGTAAGTGTACGGTAGCACCCCAGCCGTCTTTCCGAGGCCAAAATGCGGAAACGAAACTTTTTCTTAACTTGAAACCGGCGCTATCGTATGCTTAAAACCCGGATCGAACCATTAACCAACAACTAGCTATCTAGAGAAGGGATAGAAAGGCTATACCGATCGATCCGTGTCCTTCGGTCTTTGTCCACCATCCCAAGCTCCTCACGGCATCTCCGGTCTCGATCTCCTCGTCGGAAAGGGCACCACATCATCGATTCTTTTTACGGGCTCCCGCTTCATCCGAAGCAACTCGGGCATGAAGTGTGCTAGCCGACGTGTCCAAGGTGATGTAGAGAATGTTTGTGATCACTTGTCTCTTGCATCCATTGATTTGGATGGAGGTTAGAGGTGTTGCCATTGATGGAGATAATGAGCTAGAGTAAGAAGAAGAAGAAGAGGTTTCTTTTTCTTTTTGTTGTTGTATAATAAAATGAGAGCAAGAATAGAATAACACAAGTGCCAACCTCACCCTTGGCTGCCCCTCTCTCTCCTCTCATCAAATCAACACACAAATCAAACACTAATGTGACATTTACACAATAAAAGAGACCATGAGTCACTATATATGTCCATGTCACATTTAATGCATCTCATGATGAATTCTAGCTCATTATTTCCATATGCAAACATTAATCCAAATGTTTGCGACAATAAAAAGATACGGCAACATCTAAAGTAAACTCGTGACGGATCATAAGGATACCCCTCACCTGTATATACATACCTGCACCCGCATTCCGACTGAATGCGAATGCGATGAGACTAAACTAATCCAACAAATCTAATACTAGGATCTGGCTTAAACCAAAGCCCACTAGTATGATCCGCCCGATCACGATCCGTGCACTACTGCACGTATATGATCGGACCCTGCTATATATCATACGGCCTCTACAACGTTTCGTCCGAAACCTGAGAAACTGTCTGTGGGGGACTCTAAAGACTCGTCAATACTTTGGCTGTGGATTTAACCACTAGCACGTCAAAGGTATTAGCCGTACGTAACGGGCTACCAGGTATTGACCAAAAGGGAGGTCGATGAGCGAACTCATCCTGACAGCCTACTGAGCCTGTCAATGACAATATCCGTACAGTCCAGTCCATTCGTCTATGAGCATCGCATGGCGGGCCTAGGGGGTTGGTAAAAGTCAGACCCCTAAAAGCGGTACAAGTCGTGTCGGAGTGTAGCCCAGAATACCCTGAGATACTACTGGAATACCTACCAGTAAATCTCCTGCCTTGGCCAAGGACTTCGTGTAATGGCTCTCCTAGACACAGTGCGATCTCACCCCCAATACTGGGAGAGACGAAACCCCTGCCGATCCGCTTACTGCCTCCATGTGGTTCAGGACTGTACCCAACTAAAACTTGTTTGCATGACTCCTTTGAGCCGTGGTAGGGTAGTAATCATAGCACAGTAGGAACTCACACGAGACAAATGACGATCTTAGGTCGATGAACTAACCTGTACACATGTCACCAGGGAACTGCTATCTGACGTCAGGTATAATACCAACTAGCATGTTCCCGGCGAGTCTTGTCCGGTGTACTCATAACCCAGTGAGCACCTGTATACATCTTAGGTTATCCAACTGACACTAATGGCTTGTGAGACCAGCCACCGCCCCTCGTTGGGGTCTCGACTGTATACTCTAGTCTACTAATGGAGTATCGATGCCGAGTCTCGAAACTCCCATGACTATGGACCTTTTAAGGATATGCTTATAGACCCCAGCTCCCACGTATATGATCGCCATCATACTGCTAGTAGTCAAGAAAGAATCCTAAGGGCTCTATCAATGTGTAATAGTGACCTGTAAGGTCACCTAAAGCAGTACACGATGATAAATACAAACCATGGTAGCATACTATTCTCTATCAACGTGTAATAGTGAACAATAATGTCACCTAAAGCATGTACACGATGATAAAGACATACCAGATAGTATATAATCCTCTTGAGTAAGACTGTCCTACTGGTATAGGTCCTCCCTCAATCATTGCAATCACGTGCTTGTGATCCAATAATTGACTCTGAGGGCACTATATCCAACATCCTAGACACAGCACGATCTCACCCCCAATACCGGGAGAAACGAATCCCCTGCTGATCCGCTCACTTGCCTCCATATGGCTCGGGACTGTACCCAAAAAAAAACCTGTTTGCACGACTACTTTGAGCCGTGGTAGGGTAGAAATCAAAGCACAGTGGAAACTCACACGAGACAAATGACGACCTTAGGTCGTTGAACTAACCTGTACACATGTCACCAGGGAACTGCTATCTGACGCTAGGTATAATACCAACTAGCAGGTTCCCGGCGAGTCCTGTCCGGTGTACTCATAACCCAATGAGCACCTGTATACATCTTAGGCGATCCAACTGACACCAGTGGCTTGTGAGACCGGCCACCGCCCCTCGTCGGGGTCTCGACTGTATTTACCAGTCTACTCCGGAGTATCGATACCCTATCTCGAAACTTCTACGACTAGGCACCACTTTAAAGGATGTGCTTATAGACTACCCAACTCTCACGTATATGATCGCCATCATACTGTTGGGAGTCAAGCAGGATCCTAAGGGCTCTATCAACGTGTAATAGTAATCATGTCACCTAAAGCTGTACACGACTAATAAAGGCAAACCAGATTGCATACTATCATCTCGAGTAAGACTGTCCTACTGGTATAGGTCCTCCCTCAATCATTGCAATCACGTACCTGCGACCCAATAATTGACTTTGATAGCACTATATCCAACATGTAAGTCTACAGTAGCGCCCCGGCCGTCTACAGACGCAAAATGCGGAACAAAAAACTTTTAACTGGCGCTATCGTATACTTTAACCCGGATCTGCCATTATTGCTAAACTAACAAACTGTAAAGAGAGTAGAAAGGTTATACCGAACGATCCGAGTCCTTCGTTCTTTAACCATCATCCCACGCTCCGTTGCGGCTGCTCCGATCACGTCGATCTCCGATCTGCTCGTCCAGGTGGCACCACGTCAACGATTCTTTAAACGGGCTCCCGCCTCTGACTCGAGGCAACTGGGTCGTCAAGTTTGCTAAAAGAGACGACCAAGAATGATGTAGAGAATGAGTAGAAGACTTTGTCTCGTTTCGTCCAAAGCTATGGACGAACGGTTAATGAAGTTGCCGTGGGAATCGGGTGATGGAATGAAATGAGCTGTGAAATTCCATACACCGAAAACTATCATAATCCTTTTCTACAAAGTGAGAGTTTAAGTGTGTGAGAGAGGGGGAAGGGGCCGGCCATATATAGGGAGGAGGAGGGTGAGTGTAGGAGAGGGGGGGTGACCACAAGAAAATAATATCTCAAGTGTGAACACAAACAAATATCTCTAGTGTGAACACAAAGTGTGAACACACCAAAAGCAACCACTGAAAACACAACACCATTCATCCAAGTCATCTCATCTAGATGCTTCTAGAAACTTCCACACTCATCTCAAGAAAAGATAAATCCGTCTTTAACAGAATATTAAAAGACGACTGATAGAAAACTGGAAACTGGCAACTTCCAAAAGTGATCCCGAAACGAATTTCAGGATAACCCCGTAACTGTATAAATATACCCGCATTTGTATTACGACCGAATACAAATACAACTGAGACAAAGATATTATATCTACTCAATATAATACTCGGATCCGGCTTAAACCAAAGCCGACCAGTATCTTCTGCCCGAAATCTGACACGTGCTTAAACGCACGTGCATTTTCCGAACCCTGCCATAAAACCATACAGCCTCTACAACGTTTCGCCCGAACTTGGGAAACTGTCTGTGGGGGGACTCTAATGACTCGTCAGTACCCTGGCAGTGGGTTTAACCACAAACCGTCAGCGGCACTAGCTATGCATAACGGCTGCCCATGGACTGACCTCAAGGGATGCTGATGAGCGAAACCATCCGGAAACCCTACTGAGCCTAACAGTGACAATGTATATACAGTCCGGTCCGTTCGTCTATGAGTATCGCATATCTGCCTAGGGTGCTAGTAACGTCAGACCCCCAATAGCAGTATAAGTCGTGTCGGAGTGTAGCCCAATACCACCCTGAGATACTACTGGAGTACCTACCAGTAAATCTCCTGCCACGGCCGTGGGCTTTGTGTAATGGCTCTCCTAGACACAGCACGATCTCACCCCCAATACCGGGAGAGACGAATCCCCTGCCGATCCGCTCACGTGCCTCCATGTGGCTCGGGACTGTACCTAAAAACTACCTGTTTGCACGACTCCTTTGAGCCGTGGTAGGGTAGAAATCAAAGCACAGTGGGAACTCACACGAGACAAATGACGACCTCAGGTCGATGAACTAACCTGTACACATGTCACCAGGGAACTGCTATCTGACGATATGTATAATACCAACTAGCAGATTCCCGGCGAGTCCTGTCCGGTTTACCCATAACCCAATGAGCACCTGTATACATCTTAGGTGATCCAACAGACACCAGTAGCTTGTGAGACCGGCCACCGCCCCTCGTCGGGGTCTCGACTGTATACACTAGTCTACTCCGGAGTATCGATGCCCTGTCTCGAAACTCCCACGACTAGGGACCACAATTAATGATATGCATATAAACTACCCAACTCTCACGTATATGATCGCCATCATACTGTTGGTAGTAAAGCAAGATCCTAAGGGCTCTATCAAAGTGTAACATGTAATCAGTCACCTGAATATGTACACGACTGATAAAGGCAAACCAGTTAGCATACTATCATCTCGAGTAAGACTGTCCTACCGGTATAGGTCCTCCGCAATCATTGCAATCACGTACCTGCGATCCAATAATTGACTATGAGGGCACTATCACCAACAATCTCCCACTTGCACTCAAGGCTAATTATTGCGATGTCGACTACTCACAGCCCGTGTGAAACCGAACATCCAACTCCTCTACTAATCAGTTTCACTTAGCCCGTTTGTAAAACTATTGTGTTCGAGAAATAGCCTCAGCGAGTGGATCCGCCTAGATGTTTCTTTCTATATCTCTCTAAATCTCAAGTTCGCGGAGAAAACTATCTCCCGAATCGAGTAATACCTGTCTTATAATATGTCTGGATATCTGATGGGACCTAGTTCATAAATGAACTTCAAATCCAAACTTCTTAGACTGTATCGATCACTGAACCTAATCAGTATCCGGCACCATGCCACCCACGGTATTCTCTTGGACCACCTGTCCATAATACTGTCCCTCGTCAGAGGGAAAACTAAAACTCTGACAATCACTCTGTCATCCACGTCACCTTTGAAGCCTGGAATGATAATCATCTCCCGAAAGAGGCTGCCGTCATCAAATCCGTAGAACATCCATTTATGTTCTAAAACTGCTTCCTTATGTCTCTCCAGGATTGGATTAATACAAACTTATCGCATCTTGTGCAAAAACAACATCTGGTGTGGTACTTGACACCTCACGATTGACTCAATTGCCTAAGCAAGTGATCTGTCAATCATGCACAGCCCTCTCCTCTTTAGTCTATACGACACCTTTAGAGAGGGTGACTCCATTACCTGCAGGTACACCACCATGCTAGGAGTCAACTATTCTAAAAACCATCTGAATATCTGTCAAAGTACCCACATTGGGAAACTACCCAAATCTAGATCTAAAACCATAGATCCAGAAACCAGAATGTGAAATATTATATCCATATCCTGTCTGGAGAAACAACTGTGTGACGACCACAGTACAACCGATCGTAGTATAGGAATTTTACTTCCTACTCTGTGTATGTCATCCAGATACCATGACATCACACCCTACTACCTTCTTAACAGATCCATCCCCTATTCTGATGAAGTCAAACCCATGACTGTCATATCAAAATTAGATGATCTATCTCCGCTATAACTGCTCTAGTCTATAAATAGACATAAGCTACTTTCCCACTATGCTTCTGCTGCTCCCACTGACTACGACAACCCTCTGGCAGAATAATATACACGTGCACTTCTAAAGCTAGTTTAGAACGACGCTATACTTATCCTCCTGCCTGGTCTCATAGTCTGGAATAATAGTAGTGCCAAGTCTGGGTAGATAAGAACCTCCCTGTCACCGTCCTTGAGGCTACCGAAGTAGCTCTCGGGTGTCTGAGGTTACCCACCATATCTGCGGAGTGGCTAATGGAATGTCAAACCTGATTGAATATATAGGTCCTATTAAATTTTCCGTAATCGTTCGCGGTTCTGGAATCACTTCCAGTTCTACCATACTCCCACTACTGTTTTCTGAAAAAATCCATTTTACTAAAACTGTGGCGAGTCAAGAACAATATCACTATTGATCTTCCAAATGGTAGAATATCAACCCTCGTCATAGCCAGGGTCAACCCACAAACAGCCATTACAGAAACGTGTCCTGAGTTATCCAGTATCTGGTTTTAAGCATAAGCTGGACAACTCCCCGTACCTTAACATCTTTTAAGGTTCGAACTATTCTATATCCAATATAGAAACTTTGGCACTTATTTAATTTGAACCATATTCAATCATGCAGCTGTCTCCAGTGCATATCAACTTAATGGAAAGAGACTAATCAGCATTACTCAACTTAGGAATCCTTCCAATTATGAGTAACCTGAAAGAGAAACTAGTTTCTCAAAATCATTACTATCATCTGAATACCAAACACAAGAATCTACATCTTCGATCTCTTTGAAGAATCCCGATACTTGTGACACCTGGTTCTCTACTTTATTCTTATACCCACAACTTCTCAAAACTTAGACCTTGTATTTCTACGAAACACTTGTCTAAAAACTAGAGAAGTCATAAGTAAACAGAACAAAGTATGAGGACCTACCCCTTTGTCCTGATGGACACTGGACAACATACAATACTCTGTATAAGTACGCTGAGTTGAATAACTCAAAACCTATGCTTCGTAGGTTGAAAACTGTACCCTGGCGATTTCCTCAAATATCACCAATTACAACGAATTCCGATATAATGAGGATAATCACCTAATTCCCAATAACTTACTCACACTCATCATCTGTAAAACCATACAGATATGAGAATGAAACCTGGTAAATACATACCCTTGGAGCAAGTATCTAATCGGGAAAACAGTTTTCCTATAACAATGCACTGAAACATGAAAATGTTTCGTAGGGGTATCCTGGTATTCCTAGTAATGCCTCTTCCATAATCCAATTCATGACTTTAACCGTATATTTCTTTGCCTTATCTCCAAATCCCTTTATTTGTCTTTAGTCGTTACCTTCTGTACACCTTCGTTAGGCTAAATGGTTTTCTTCCTTCCCTACTGTTCGGCACCAGCCTATGGTTTGGAAGAAGACTACCCAGTAAGCATAATAGGTGTACCCTCCTAAACCAAGGAGTACTCGCATCTTGAGAGAAGGTGATGATAAAAGACAACTGAATAATACCTTATTTTATTAAAGGTTAAATAGGAGTGGCGATGAAGCACGCGGTTTGGTCGTGAATGATAACAGTCGCAATTTACTTTGCTCTCTTTCTAATCCCTTTATTTTGTCTTTAGTTATTTCCTTCTGCACACCCTACTTAGGCTAATTGGTTTTCTTCATTCCCTACCTTTCGGCACTTGCCTATGGTTTGGAATAAGACTATCCAATAAGCGTAATAGGTGTACTCTCCTAAACCAAGGAGCCCTCGCAACCTGAGAGAAGGTGATAATAAAAGACAACTGAATAAACCAATTCTATTTCTCCTAAACCTTGATCCATCCTCGAAGAAGTCCCTTCGAGTTCGTATATAACCATACGATGGATTTATCCAATGGAAGTGGATGTCCGTAGTAATACGGGGTGTTCTGAGAAATGCAAAGGGTAAAAGAAGGAGTGGCAATGACTTATGCAACTCGGACAATCTAAAAGCCAGTATTTGAAGAAGGTTCGGTCAACTTGGTCACTGAGTCATAGTCTAGGGTCGGTCAAAGGCCGCTGCCAAAGAGAGAGAGAAAAGAAACACTCTGCGTGCACTCTAACCTAGATCAGAATGGTTATCACTTTATCTAATCCGGAAACCTCTCACTGTCCTGTCAAATTCTCCTCCAAACCTGAAAGAAGAATCAATCGGGATCACCCGAAGAGTAAACCAACTCATCAGTGGGAATCGGGATCCAACACTCATCGCATGATAATGTGATGGAATGCATCCACGTTACTCATACTCCAGAAGGTATGCGCATACTTGGCAAGTTTCAGTTTCTTTAGAAACTCCCGATATGATTTTTGCCCCATGCTCTTATAACCTTGGCTTTGGTCAAAATGTCATAAGTCACATGCCAAGTTGTACCCGTCACTATCTTGTCAATTTGAACCCACCCGCACATGCCCCTGACTTTGGCCAATCGGCAGAACGACTGTCCCAAACCAACTCATCGATTTATGCAACAATTGAATACCCAGCAGCTACCAAACACTATGCCTTAACTTTGGCTAAAATGCATAGCTTGAATACTACTGAATACCCAAAAAGAAGTGACGGAGGGCGACGGCTGGTTTTTGGTGAAAAACCTTTAACGTAGTGAACTTGATATCGCTGAAGGAACCTGATAGCTTTTTAAAATATAGTGGCGAAAACCTTTTGCTAAAGAGGTCACTCCCGGTGAAGGGATCTCGGCTCTTTCCTCGTGGAATGAGGTGCAGGATATTCCACTGAATACCACTATGCAAAGCAACTTGTAATCGACTATAGTGAAGTTATTACCCTGACGCAAACTTCTGCCCAAGGGGTCAGTCCCGATGAAGGGATATCGGCCCTTGCCCCGTCGAATGAGGTGCAGGATATTCCACTGAATACCGCTATGCAAAACAAAAGGAAACATCTTTATAATAACACTTTTTAAATTGTTCCAACAGCTGCCAAATAGGTTTGTGTTACTTTGCATTGATCAGAATCAACGCAGTCCCATCAATCAATCACACCAGAAAAGAACGAAAATAAAATGTACGTATATGCCATCCGCATGCGTCACTGGGTCCCGTCATCACCCGTTAGGTTACTTAACTAACGACAGAGTGGGGACTGGACTAGCGCGGGTGTAAAACATATACAACATCTAATAGTATATAAACCAATATAGAATAATCGCTCCAGGCGTGATAATATGCAACATTACAGAAAAGTAATAAGCATCACAGAACAATACAGATAATCTGGGATCCTCGGGTTTCACAGAGCCGCTGCTGAAACCCGACGTTCCCCTGTCGTGTGGATAGCCTGTGCAATGAAACCTAGAACCCTACGGGTGCGGCAAGTTACCCGCCAAAACCTGAAGCGAGGCAGCCCCCTACAGCAAAGTGAATGGATCACCCTGCACTTCACGGAATCTGGTAGCCTGAGCACCCATCCTTGGGTCAACCTGTACCCCCTACGAGTGCGGCGAATAGTCTGCCAATTCTAGAGTGAGGCCCCTCTTCCTCTCAAAGCCATGAGATGCGGACCCATTTCCCCTCAGAACCCGGCTATCCGTGCACTCCGTCGCGGGGCAAAACCTAGTACAGTAATGAAAAATAGTACAACAGGTACATCGACCGCAACCTGGTCATGCCCCAAAACAATATTATACAACAGGCAGTGACGGCAGTACACATGTTGGACGCTCGCCCCGCAATATCAAATGTACAAATAAATCCAAACTGCACTATCATTGCACACTGCTATCCACCACGACAAATCCGCAACATCACAGCACAACACAGAACATCATCGCGAATGTCACGTTCGCAAACCCGTCTAAAAGAACAATAGCAATCAGACGCTGTTTACCGATCAAATGACATTCCCGGTCGGAGATATAATGTAAGCACTGTAAACTAACATGTTTAAATTTCGATCGACAAAATATCACGAAGTGGGCCCCACGAACATCTGTTGAACAGTAACAAAATCTGGGCCCAAAAGATATATACCAAAAACCCCAATTTCCAGAGAAGAATATACTGTGCAAGTTTAGGGGCATGATCACACAGAATGGCCGCGGATGCGCGGCCAAACCATGGGTTTGGCCGCGATTCCGCGGCAGTCTTGTCGATTCATGAGCCCAAATTTGTACGGTGTTCTTATAAAACCCTGCACAGTTTTCTGAGATATGTAGAATAATTTTATGACATCATTTAAAATCAACAGAAACTGTGAAGCTTGAAAATTGTGTTTTTCGATATCCGGTTCGATCGATGCTTTAAACGCGTTAGCACAAGTTAGTAAAGCAAAATGGTGAGGCTCTGATACCACTGTAAGTCTACGGTAGCGCCCCGGCCGTCTACAGACGCCAAATGCGGAACAAAAAACTTTTAACTGGCGCTATCGTATAGTTTAACCCGGATCTGCCATTATTGCTAAACTAACAAACTGTAAAGAGAGTAGAAAGGTTATACCGAACGATCCGAGTCCTTCGTTCTTTAACCATCATCCCACGCTCCGTTGCGGCTTCTCCGATCTCGTCGATCTCCGATCTGCTCGTCCAGGTGGCACCACGTCAACGATTCTTTAAACGGGCTCCCGCCTCTGACTCGAGGCAACTCGGTCGTCAAGTTTGCTAAAAGTGACAACCAAGAATGATGTAGAGAATGAGTAGAATACTTTGTCTCGTTTCGTCCAAAGTTATGGACGAACGGTTAATGAGGTTGCCGTGGGAATCGGGTGATGGAATGAAATGAGCTGTGAAATTCCAAACACCGAAAACTATCATAATCTTTTTCTACAAAGTGAGAGTTTAAGTGTGTGAGAGAGGGGGAAGGGGCCGGCCATATATAGGGAGGAGGAGGGTGAGTGTAGGAGAGGGGGGGTGACCACAAGAAAATAATATCTCAAGTGTGAACACAAACAAATATCTCTAGTGTGAACACAAAGTGTGAACACACCAAAAGCAACCAATGAAAACACAACACCATTCATCCTAGTCATCTCATCTAGATGCTTCTAGAAACTTCCACACTCATCTCAAGAAAAGATAAATCCGTCTTTAACCGAATGTTAAAAGACGGCTGATAGAAAACTGGAAACTGGAACTTCCAAAAGTGATCCCGAAACGAATTACAGGATAACCCCGTAACTGTATAAATATACCCGCATTTGTATTACGAACGAATACAAATGTAACTGAGACAAAGATATTATATCTACTCAATATAATACTCGGATCCGGCTTAAACCAAAGCCGACCAGTATCTTCTGCCCGAAATCTGACACGTGCTTAAACGCACGTGCATTTTCCGAACCCTGGCATAAAACCATACGTCCTCTACAACGTTTCGCCCGAACTTAGGAAACTGTCTATGGGGGGACTCTAATGACTCGTCAGTACCCTGGCAGTGGGTTTAACCACAAACCGTCAGCGGCACTAGCTATGCATAACTGCTGCCCATGGACTGACCTCAAGGGATGCCGATGAGCGAAACCATCCGGAAACCCTACTGAGCCTAACAGTGACAATGTATATACAGTCCGGTCCGTTTGTCTATGAGTATCGCATATCTGCCTAGGGGGCTAGTAACGTCAGACCCCCAATAACAGTATAAGTCGTGTCGGAGTGTAGCCCAATAACACCCTGAGATACTACTGGAGTACCTACCAGTAAATCTCCTGCCACGGCCGTGGGCTTTGTGTAATGGCTCTCCTAGACACAGTACGATCTCACCCCCAATACCGGGAGAGATGAATCCCCTGCCGATCCGCTCACGTGCCTCCATGTGGCTCGGGACTGTACCCAAAAACTACCTGTTTGCACGACTCCTTTGAGCCGTGGTAGGGTAGAAATCAAAGCACAGTGGGAACTCACACGAGACAAATGACGACCTCAGGTCGATGAACTAACCTGTACACATATCACCAGGGAACTGCTATCTGACGATATGTATAATACCAACTAGCAGATTCCCGGCGAGTCCTGTCCGGTGTACCCATAACCCAATGAGCACCTTTATACATCTTAGGTGATCCAACTGACACCAGTGGCTTGTGAGACCGGCCACCGCCCCTCGTCGGGGTCTCGACTGTATACACTAGTCTACTCCGGAGTATCCATGCCCTGTCTCGAAACTCCCACGACTAGGGACCACAATTAAGGATATGCATATAAACTACCCAACTCTCACGTATATGATCGCCATCATACTGTTGGTAGTAAAGAAAGATCCTAAGGGCTCTATCAAAGTGTAACATGTAATCAGTGACCTGAATATGTACACGACTGATAAAGGCAAATCAGATAGCATACTATCATCTCGAGTAAGACTGTCCTACCGGTATAGGTCCTCCGCAATCATTGCAATCATGTACCTGCGATCCAATAATTGACTATGAGGGCACTATCACCAACACAACAATCTCCCACTTGCACTTAAGGCTAATTATTAAGATGTCGCATACTCACAGCCCGTGTGATACCGAACACCCAACTCCTCTACTAATCAGTTTCACAAAGCTCGTTTGTAAAACTCTTGTGTTCGAGAAATAGCCTCAATGAGTGGATCTGCCCTGATGTTTCTTTCTATGACTCTCTTAATCTCAAGTTCGCGGAGAAAGCCATCTCCCGAATCGAGTAATACCTGTCTTAGAATATGTTTGGATATCTGATTGGACCTAGTTCATAAATGAACTCCAAATCCAAACTTCTTAGACTGTATCGACAACTGAACCTAATCAGTATCCTGCACCATGCCTCCTACAGTATTCTCTTGGACCACCTGTCCATAATACTGCCCGCTTTGTCAGAGGGAAAACTATAACTCTGACAATCACTCTGTCATCCATGTCACCTTTGAAGCCTGGAATGATAACCGTCTCCCGAAGGAGGCTGCCGTCATCAAATCCGTAGAACATTCACTTATGTTCTAAAACTGCTTCTGAATGTTTTTCCAGGATTGGATTAATATAAACTTATTGCATCTAGTGCAAAAACAACATCTGGTGTGGTACTTGACATCTCATGATCAACTCAATTGCCTAAGCAAATGATATGTTAATCATTCACATCCCTCTCCCCTTTAGTCTGTAAGACACCTTTAGAGAGGGAGACTCAATCACCTGCAGGTACACCACCATGCCAGGAGTCGTCCATTCTAAAACACTATTAGAATACTGTCAAAGTACCCACATTAGGAAACTACCTAAATCTAGATCTAAAATCATAGATCTAGTAACCAGAATGTCATATATTATATCCATATCCTTTGTGGAGAAACAACTGTGTGACAACCACAGTATAACTGATCGTAGTATAGGAATTTTACTTCCTACTCTGTGTATGTCATCTAAATACCAGGACATCACAGCCTACTACCTTCTTAACATATCCATCCCCTATTCTAATGAAGTCAAACCCATTACTGTCACATCAAAACTAGATGATCTATCTCCGCTATATCTGCTCAAGTCTATAAATAGACATAAGCTACTTGCCCGCTACGCTTCCACTGCTCCCACTGACCACAACAACACTCTGGTAGAATAATATATACGTGCACTTCTAAAGATAGTTTAGAACGACGCTATACTTAACCTCCTGCCGGGTCTCACAGCCTGGAACAACAGTAGTGTCAAGTTTGGGTAAACAAGAACCTCCCTATCACCGTCCTTGAGGCTACCGGAGTACCTCTCGGGTGTCTGAGGTTACCCATCATATCTGCAGAGTGCCTAATGGAATGTCAAACTTGATTGAATTTTTAGGTCTTATTAAATTTTCCTTAATCTTTTGCTGTTCTGGAATCACTTCCAGTTCTACCATACTCCCACTACTGTTTTCTGAAAAAAATCTATTTTACTAAAACTGTGGCGAGTCAAGAACAATATCACTATTGATCTTCCAAATGGTAGAAAGTCAACCCTCGTCATAGCCTGGGTCAACCCACAAACTGCCATTACAGAAACGTGCCTTGAGTTTTCCAGAGTCTGGTTTTAATCATAAGCCGGACAACTCCCCGTACCTTAACATCGTTAAGATATGAACCATTCTATATCCAATATAGAAACTTTGGCACTTATTTAATTGGAACCAGATTCAAATCATGCCGCTGTCTCCAGTGCATATCGACTTAATGGAGAGAGGCTAATCAGCATTACTCAACTTAGGCATGTATCCAATATGAGTAAGCTGAAAGAGAGACAAGTTTCTCAAAACTATCACTATCAACAGAATACCAATCACAAGTATTTACATCTTCGATCTCTTTGAAGAATCCCGACGATACCTGGTTCTCTACTTTATTGCTATACCGATAACTTCTCAAAACTTAGACATTGTATTTCAACGAAACACTTGTCTAAAAACTAGAGAAGTCACAAGTAAACAGAACATAGTACGAGGACCAACCCCTTTGTCCTGATGGAAATTGGACAACTTACAATACTCTGTATAAGTCCGCTGAGTTGAATAACTCAAAAACCTGTGCATTGTAGGTTGAAAACTGTACTTATGGTTAGAACTACTCTGCTGTTCAATGCTCCATACCCAATTGTCAACTGATATAGGTAAATGTCACGGACATAATTTCAAAAAGTTATATCTCTCTTTATAAAAATAAACGTACAGATATATCAGTTTGAAATTGGTGCACAACAACGGATACAAAAAACCAAATACTTACCGTCCGGCAAAAACCCAAGCGATTTCCTCAAATATCACCAATTACAACGAATTCCGATATAATGAGAATGATCACCTAATTCCCAATAACTTACTCCCATTCATCATCTGTAAAACCATACAGATGTGAGAATCATACCTGGTAAATACATACCCTGGAGTAAGTATCTAATCGGGAAAACAGTTTTCTTTTAATAATGCATAGTGAAACCGAAACATGAAAATGTTTCGAAGGGGTATCCTGGTTTTCCTACTAATGCCTCTTCCATAATCCAATTCATGACTGTAACCGTATATTTGTTTGCCATCTCTCCAAATCCCTTTATTTGTCTTTATTCATTACCTTCTGTACACCCCTTTAGGCTAAGTGGTTTTCTTCCTTCCCTACTGTTCGGCACCAGCCTATGGATTAGAATAAGACTATCCAGTAAGCATAATAGGTGTACTCTCCTAATCCTAGGAGTACTTGCAACCTGAGAGAAGGTGATGATAAAAGACAACTGAATAATACCTTATTCTATTTCTCCTGAACTGGGGAAAAAAGCAAAGGTGAAGTAGGAGTGGCGATGAAGTACGCGGTTTGGTCGTGAATGATAGCAGTCGCAATTTACTTTGCCCTCTTTCTAATCCCTTTATTTTGTCTTTACTTATTACCTTCTGTACACCCTACTTAGGCTAATTGGTTTTCTTCATCCCTACCTTTCGGCACCTGCCTGTGGTTTGGAAGAAGACTATCCAATAAGCGTAATAGGTGTACTCTCCTAAACTAAGGAGCCCTCGCAACCTGAGAGAAGGTGATGATAAAAGACAACTGAATAAACCAATCCAATTTCTCCTGAACCTTGATCCATCCTCGAAGAAGTCCCTTCAAGTTCGTATATAACCATACGATGGATCTATCCAATGAAGTGAATGTTCGTAGTGATACGAGGTGTTCTGAGAAATTCAAAGGGTAAAAGAAGGAGTGGCAATGACTTATGCAACTCAAACAATCCAAAAGCCAGTATTTTAAGAAGGTTCGGTCAACTTGGTCACTGAGTCATAGTCTAGGGTCGATCAATGGTCACAGCCAAAGAGAGAGTGAAAAGAAACACTCTACGTGCACTCTAACCTTGATCAGAAATGGTTATCACTTTATCTAATCAGGGAACCTCGCACTGTACTATCAAATTCTCCTCCAAACCTGAAAGAAGAATCAATCGGGATCAACCGAAGAGTAAACCAACTCATCAGTGGGAATCGGATCCAACTCTCATTGCATGATAACTTGAAGGAATCCACTCACGTTATCACACTCCAGAAGGTATGCGCATGCCTGGCAGTTTCAGTTTCTTTAGAAACTCCCGATATGATTTTTGCCACATGCTCTTATGACCTTGACGTTGGCCAAAATGCCATAAGTCACATGTCAAGTTCTATCCATCATTATCTTGTCAATTTGAACCCATCCGTACATGCCCCTGACGTTGGCCAAATGGAAGAACGACTGCCCCAAACTAACTCATCTATCTATGCATCAGAAGAATACCGAGCAGCTACTAAACACTATGCCTTGGCGTTGGTCAAAATACATGGCTTGAATACTACTGAATACCCAACTGAAATGACTGAGGGCTACGGCTGGTTTTTGGCGAAAAACCATTAACGTAACGAACTTGATATCGCTGAAGGAACCTGATAGCTTTTTATAAAAATATAGTGGCGAAAACCTTTGCTTAAGAGATCACTCCCGGTGAAGGGATCTCGGCTCTTTCCTCGTGGAATGAGGTGCAGGATATTCCAATTGAATACCGCGATGCAAAGCAGCATGTAATCGACTATAGTGAAGTTATTAACCTGACGCAAATTTCTGCCCAAGGGGCCACTCCCGGTGAAGGGTCTCGGCCCTTGCCTCGTCGAATGAGGTGCAGGATATTCCAACTGAATACCACTGTGCAAAACAAAAGAAAACGTGCTTGTAATAACACTTTTTAAAACTGTTCCAACAACGTCCAAACAAAGTTTGTTTTCCTTTGCATTGATCAGAATCAACGCAGTCCCATCAATTAATCACACCAGAAAAGAACGAAAATAAAATGTATGTATATGCCATCCGCATTCGTCACTGGGTCCCGTCATTGCCCGTTAGGTTACTTAACTAACGACAGAGCGGGGACTGGAGTAGCATGGGTGAAAAACATATACAACATCTACTAGTATATATACCAATATACAATAATCGTTCCAGGCGTGATAATATGCAACAGTACAGAAAAGTAATAAGCATCACAGAACAATACAGATAATCTGGGATCCCCGGGTTCACAGAGCCGCTGCTGAAACCCGACGTTCCCCTGGTCGTGTGGATAGCCTGTCCAATGAAAACATAGACCCCTACGAGTGCGTCAAGTTACCCGCCAAAACCTGAAGCGAGGCAGCCCCCTACAGCAAAGTGAATGGACCACCCAGCACTTCACGGAATCCGGTAACTTGGGCACTCCATCTTGGGTCAACCTGTCCCCCCTACGAGTGCGGTGATGTAGGGTTACTAGGCACTCCATAAGGGTCTATAAGGCATCAACCATGCCCGATTTAAAATTTAGACATGCCAAACAACCCTAACCAAGATCTTTAAACTAGAGATTAGGCGAAACAAAGCATGTTAAACACTTTAACACTAAGAGTTTGGGATTACAACCTTTGTAGTCCGGTCCTTCACTTCTAAAGCTCCGTGTTGAGGTCCCTTCGCTGCGATCATCATGTTCCCGGACTCTACAGAGGCTCCATAAAGAGAAAGATGCAAGCTTGCTTCCGATCTACGATAACTAAGATGATCTACCTTGAAGTTTCTTTAACACAAGCTCTCACTCACTAAATGAAGTGAACACCCTAATCTAAATAGCTAGGATAGATTAGGATGATGAGTAGGATTTATGCACTCATTTGTTTTCATAATCTCACACTAAATCATCACATAAAGGAAAAATAGAAAGCTTTCTCAAAGCTCAAGGAAGAAGAAGAAGGAAAATTACTTTTGTGATGAATAATGAATTGTGTTGATAATTACTTATGCAACCATGGTTTCTAATATAAAATGAACTAACCTTTGTAGAGAGTTAACTAGGGTTAAGGGTGTGGTTTGGGTTACAAAATATCAACAAAATATCTTAGCTCATGACAAAAAGAAAAGCTTCTAGAAGCTTCAAGAATGAGCTAACCCAAATCAAACCCAAACCTTGTTTAATCTCCACTAATCATGTTTCATTAGTAATTATAACATGTTACAATATTATATATCAGATATATAATATATTTTGTAACAAAAGAAAATAATACAGTTAATATATATCGCATATATATCAATGTATTACCCGAGTGAGAAAATGAATCAGTAAGCGAGCTAATATTAGTTAATGTAATTTAATATATCAAATATATAATTATACATTAAATTATCAAATCAACACTTGATCCGATAATCCGGCTATTTCACAAATAACCGACTAATATAATCTGTATCAGCTCATCGAATCAACAGTTGATCCGATGACCCGGCTATATCTCATATACCCGGCAGATATCTCATATCATGAGAATCTAATATGGTATCACATACACGTATTGTTCCCAGTCCCGCACATATCATATATGTAAGTCCATGCTACCCTTCCCCGGTACTTACGGGGTTGCGGAATTGGTGAAAAACGATTTTCAAGAGGGTGGTAACATGGACTACTAATACGGATCTTTGTTAAACTACTAACTAACAACTTAACAAGAGTTTACCTACTCGGTTAGGGGGCTATACCTTTCTTGAACTCCTTCGTTTTTGACTCCTCCCGGTGTACGGATCGGCCTCACCCCGTCGTCTCCTTGCGCCGAAGATGGATCCACCCGAAAGCTTCTACCTTTGGCTTCTTCTTCGAACTTTGAAGAAACTAGATCACTTGGCTTGCCAGGCCTTGTGAACTAGAATGAGTAGAGGAATGTTCTGGTGTCTTTTTATCTCTAAGGCAATGAGTCTCAACACATGAGAATGGTTTGCCTTGAGGTAGAGAGAGCAAGAGGAAGAGGGAGAGCTTGAGAATGAGAGAGCTCAAGAGAGAGCAAGCAAATGATAGAATGAACCATACTCTTCTCATTCTCACCTCTCATAATCCAAAAGCCATAATAACAAAAATAGTAATCAAGTATTGTGTAAATGGTTTAAATCAAAATGGCTATATCATTTCATGCATCATTTTGCATAAATAAACAAGCAAGCAAAATTCTTTGCCATGGAATGATAGCCATTGTCATGATGATGGTCAACTAGTCCAACCTAGTCAACCGGTCAACAAAGTCAACAAGTCAACAAAGTCAACGCCTCAACAACCATGTCACTATAATACTTAATTAATATTAATTTTAATCATATATCTTATTCTCATTAGGGTTAAGCAAAAGTCAATGGTCAACAGTTAACTGTCAACAGTCAACAGTCAACAACCCCAATGAGAATACTCTGCCTCTGTCTCTCTGTCAACTGTGCATACACACCCGCATCCACGTTCCGAGGAACACGAATACAAACGAGATAAAACCAATCCCAAAACGTACACTAGGATTTGGCTTAAACCAAAGCCCGCTAGTGTTAACTGTCCGGACACTGTACGTGCACAAGTGCACGGATGTGACCGAACCCTGTCGCAAAACCATGCGACCTCTACTCTTTTGCCTAAAGGCGAATAGCTTTCTGTGTGGGACTCTAAAGACTAGACACTACGCTGGCAGTGGGTTTAACCACAGACCGCAAGCGACACTAGCTGTGCGTAACGGTCCCCAGGTAGATGCCGACAAGAAGACCGATGAGGTGAAACCCATCTGAACTCCTACTGAGTCTGACTGTGACAGTCTCCGTACAGTCCGGTCTGTTCGTCTGATACATCGCATGGCGGGCGTAGGGGGCGGTAAACTTCAGTCCCCTAATAGCGGTACAAGTCGTGTCGGAGTGAAGCCCAAAACACCCTGAGATAACACTGGAAGCCTACCAGTGTATCTCGCTTGCCCTGGCCAGGGACTACTCGTGTAATGGCTTGTAAGTCCACGTTGCGACCCCCGGTTCTTACGGGGAGGCGGAAACGGTATAAAAATCAAATTTTTAGCGCATGGGGCAACATGGACTAACTAAGTCGGGATCTTTTCTAAACTAAACTAGCAAACATGCAAAAGAGAGTTAGCTACTCGGCAAAGTGGTTATACCTAACTTGAACTCCTTCTTCTTGAAACCTTGTAGAGGTTGATGGTTCTTTCCTCATAGCCTTCTTCCGTCAAAGATGGATCCACCTGAGGGTTCAACCTTCGGGCTCTTTCTCGAACTTTGAGAGAACTAGAATCTTCGGCTTGCTAAACCTTTGACCCTAGAGTGAGTAGAGAGTGTCTTTGGTGTGTTTTAATCTCAAGGAGAGGGATTCTCAACTCATGAGAAGGATTCTCCTTGAACTAGAGGAGGAAGAAGAACAAGTGAGGAGAGAGAATGGTTATGATAGAATGAGCTTATTCTTTTCATTTTACAACCATATCACAAATGAAAAGAATTAACAATTAACAATAATAAAAAAATGAAATAGTTGATGGATGGTTTGGAATGACCATTATCATTACATTCATTAAATGAATTTTGCTAGAATCAAAGAGCATCTTTGCAAAGTAATGATGATGGTCAAACATTCAACCATGGTCAACAAGTCAACCATGGTCAACAAGTCAACAAAAACCAACCATGACACAATTTCATTTAATTAATATTATTAATTGATATATCATAATTCCATTAGGGTTTGAAAAAAGACGACTGTCAACTGTGCATACGCACCCGTTCCGAAACCCCAATGAAAAACTTCTTCCTCCGCCACAATCAACTGTGCATACACACCCGCATTCTTGTTCCGAGGAACATGAATACCAAGAGATAAAATCAACCCCAAAACATATACCAGTATCTGGCTCAAACCAGAGCCTACTAGTAATATCTGTCCGGACTCCAAACGTGCACAAGTGCGCGGATGAGAACGAACCCTGTCGCAAGACCATGCGACCTCTACTCTGTTTTTCCCAGAGGCGAATACCCTCTGTGTGGGACTCTAAAGACTCGACACTACGCTGGCAGTGGGTTTAACAACAGACCGCAAGCGGCACTAGCTGTGCGTAACGGTCCCCAGGTAGATGCCGACAAGAAGGCTGACGAGGTGAACCCCATCTGAACTCCTACTGAGTCTGAATGTGACAGTCTCCGTACAGTCCGGTCTGTTCGTCTAATACATCGCATGTCGGGCCTAGGGGGTGGTAAAACGTCAGTCCCCTAATAGCGGTACAAGTCGTGTCGGAGTGAAGCCCAAAACACCCTGAGATAACACTGGAAGCCAACCAGTATATCTCGCTTGCCCTGGCCAGGGACTACTCGTGTAATGGCTCTCCTAGACACAGTGCGATGTCAACCCCCAATACCGGGAGAGACGAATCCTGTCTAACCGTCACTGCCTCCAAGTGCTTCGGGACTGCACCCAACCATTACCTGTTTGCACGACTCCTTTGAGCCGTGGTAGGGTAGTGATAAAAGTGCAGTGGGAACACACTCGAGGCGAAGTGCCAGTGTCAAGTCAGCGGACTAAGCTGTACTCATGTCACCTGGGAACTGATAACTGACGATAGGTATAATACCAACCTGTCAGTTCCCGACGAGTCCTGTCCAGTGTACTCGTAACCCAACGAGCACCCGTATACTATCTCCAGTACGACGTACTGATGGCTGTGGGACAGACCATCTCCCACACTGGGATGAGAAGCGCATACGCTAGTCTACTCCGGAGTATCGATGCCCTGTCTCGATAGTCCTGCGACTAGGGACCTGTATAAGGATGTGCTTATAGATTACCCAGCCCCCACTAGTATGACTGCCATCACAACGCTGGTAATCAAGAAAAGATCCTAAGGGCTCCACTAATGCGTATAGGTGATATACTAAAATAAACACATGTACACATTGAAGTAGAAACAAACCAAGTAGCATACTACTATATTGAGCAAGATTGTTTATACAAGGTGAATATCCCAAGCTTCCATTAAGTAATATACAAACTAGTATGATACAGTAATGGCCTCTAGGGCATATACACTAACAATCTCCCACTTGCACTAAGGCCATGTACTGGCGTATCGAAGACCTATCATCTCGATCAGCCGCTCGAACTGAGTCTGGGGTAGGGCCTTGGTGAATGGATCTGCAGTGTTTTCTTCTGAAGCAACCCTCCGAACCTCGATCTCCTTGCGATCCACGATCTCCCTGATCAGGTGATACCACCTCAAGATGTGCCTGGATCTCTGATGGGACCTGGGTTCCTTCGCTAAAGCTATAGCCCCGTTGTTGTCGCAATACAGAGGTATTGGGTCAACAATGGACGGAACCACCTGAAGTTCTTTCAAGAACTTCCTCATCCAGGCAGCTTCTTTTGCGGCATCAGATGCAGCGATGTATTCCGCTTCCATCGTCGAGTCTGCAACGGTTTCCTGTTTGGAGCTCTTCCAACACACCGCCCCTCCATTGAGGGTAAAGACAAAACCCGACATGGACTAGGAATCATCCTTGTCACTCTGGAAGCTGGAGTCAGCAAAGGCCTCGATCTGGAGGTCTTTTCCGCCATACACCAAGAACATCTCCTTAGTCCTTCTCTGGTACTTGAGAATGTTCTTTACTGCTATCCAGTGTTTCTTCCCAGGGTTTGACTGATACCGGCTTACTACACTCAGTGCATAAGCTACATCCGGTCTGGTACACAACATTGCATACATTATAGAGCCTACCGCAGAAGCGTAGGGTATAATAGACATGCGATCCCTCTCCAAATCAGTCTTGGGAGACATCTCTTTAGAGAGGGTGATCCCGTGACAAGCCGGTAGGTTATCGCGCTTGGAATCTTCCATACTGAATCTCTTCAGTATAGTGTCGATGTACCTGGACTGTAAAAGTCCTAATATCCTCCTGGATCTATCACGATGGATCCGGATCCCCAGGATGTAAGAGGCATCACCCAGGTCTTTCATGGAGAACCTGTGTGACAAGAATCCCTTGACAGATTGTAGCATAGGAATGTCATTTCCTATTTAGAGAATGTCATCCACGTCTAAAACGAGGAATACTACAGTTCTCGCTACAAATCTACTATAGATGCATGGTTCATCTGGATTTTTAATAAAGCCAAATTCCTTGACCGTCTCATCAAAACAGATGTTCCAACTCCGCGATGCCTGCTTTAGTCCATAGATGGACTTAAGCAACTTGCACACCTTTCCGCTTCTCCCACTCTGAATGAAACCCTCTGGCTGGTCCATATAGACACACTCCTCTAAATTTCCATATAGAAAAGCGGTTTTTACGTCCATCTGCCAAATCTCATAATCGTGGAAGGCAGCAATGGCAAGAAGGATCCGAATGGATTTCAGCATAGCCACTGGAGAAAAGGTTTCGTCATAGTCCAAGCCAGGTCTTTGACGGAAACCCTTTGCTACAAGTCTAGCTTTATAGGTCTCAAACTGTCCATCTACACCAATCTTCCTTTTGAAGATCCACTTGCATCCTAAGGGTTTTACCCCGTCTGGAGCAATGTCCAACGTCCATACTTTGTTGGTGTACATGGACTCCATTTCGGTCCGCATTGCTTCCAGCCATTTTACCGAGTCAACGCTCTGAACGGCCTGTTGGAAGCTAGTAGGCTCATCATAATCTATGATGCAATCCTCTCTATCCCTGTCTATTAGAAAACCGTAGTATCTCTCGGGCGGATGAGACTGCCTACTACTCCTGCGGAGCGGCGTAGGAATGTCCTGTTCTTTTGAACTTACTGGCTCTTCCAAGCTTTCAGTAATATCTTGTGGTTCTGGAATTTCTTCCAGTTCTATTGCGTTCCCACTTATCTGGGTTTCCAAAAACTCAGTTTCCAAGAAGCGGGAATGTTGACAAACAAAAACCTTTTGTTCCTCAGCAGAATAGAACAGATACCCCCTGGAGTTCTTTGGGTATCCCACAAACTTACACTGTACTGAACGTGCCTCGAGCTTGTCCGCATGCTGCTTTTTTACAAAAGCTGGACATCCCCATATCTTAAGGTACTTAAGACAGGGTTTCTTCCCACTCCACATCTGATATGGAGTGGTAGGCACAGTCTTGGTGGGAGCCTTGTTCAAGAGATTTGCAGCTGCTTCTAGTACATAGCCCCAGAAAGATCGCGGTAACTCAGCCTTACTCATCATGGAACGAACCATATCCAATAGGGTTCGATTCCTTCTTTCCGATACACCGTTATGTTGCAGAGTGTATGGAGGAGTACGCTGAGAGAGAATTCCATTCTCTTTTAAATAGTCCAGGAACTCGGCACTCAAGTATTCACCACCTCGATCCGACCTTAGAATCTTAATACTTTTGCCTGTTTGTTTTTCAACTTCATTCTTGTAATCCCGAAATTTCTCAAAGGCCTCGAATTTGTGCTTCATTAAGAAGACATGTCCATACCTAGAGAAATCGTCTGTGAAAGTAATGAAGTATGAATAACCGCTTCGCGCATGTGTAGACATTGGACCACACACGTCACTGTGTATGAGTCCCAAGAGCTCGCTCGCTCTTTCTCCGTGTCCAGTGAACGGAGTCTTTGTCATCTTTCCCATGAGACAAGATTCACAAGTGGCATAAGACTGATACTCGAACGGATCCAAGTATCCTTCTTTATGTAACTTAGTCAACCGTGTCTCATTGATGTGACCCAGTCTACAATGCAATAAGAAAGCCTGATTGATATGTGGAGACTTTCTTTTGTGTGTATTCTGGACATTGAAAATCTGTGGTTGGTTTAATACGTATATACCATTGCTCAGTGTACCTGACCCAATCAGAACTTGATTAAGGTGAATGTTTACAACATTACTTACAAACGCAAATTCATAACCTTCTTTAGAAACCAAAGATACAGAAATGATATTACAAGTTGCGTTGGGTACAAAAAAGCAATTACGCAAAACCAAAACATGTCCATCTGACATTCCCAGGTGATAGTCCCCCACGGCTTTAGCATCCATGCTAGCTCCGTTCGCAACTCTGAGGGTCATGTCACCTGCCTTCAAAACCCTACGGTTTCTCAACGCCTGTAAAGAATTACAGATATGAGATCCTGATCCGGTATCCAATACCCAGGAAGTAGAGTTTATAGAAAGACAGTTTTCAATAACATACACACCTGAAGCTGAAGCCGCAACCTGCTTCAGTTCCTGTGTCCTGGCCTTCCAAGCCCTG
Organism: Agapanthus africanus; assembly: GCA_030015575.1. Classification (NCBI taxonomy): domain Eukaryota; kingdom Viridiplantae; phylum Streptophyta; class Magnoliopsida; order Asparagales; family Amaryllidaceae; genus Agapanthus; species Agapanthus africanus. The sequence goes on from CM057337.1 coordinate 483,470,086, forward strand.
CAATCTTTCTTCCAGTGTCCACTCTTATGACAATAGAAGCATTCTTCCTTTCCCACAAGCTTCCCCGCAATCTTTGTTGCCATTTCTTTTCCCTTCGTACCCACTTTACTAACACCGCCCCTTGGTTTGGCGGGGGCTTTCTTCCTCTTTCCCTTGGCTTTCGCCTTGGACCTAGAAGAAGAAGATCCTCCTGCAAACAAATCGGGTGTTTCCCTACCTTTCTGTAGGGTGCCCTCTGCGCTCCTCATCATGTTGAGGAGTTCTGAAAGTTCAACTTCCTTTTCTTGTAAGTTGAAGTTCAGTATAAACTGGGCATAAGTGGATGGAAGGGACTGGAGAATAAAATCCGTATAGATTTCACTTTCCAACGTGGTCCCAAGTTCCGTGAGCTCCTCAATGTAGCCAATCATCTTAAGCACGTGGTCCGCTACCGATGATCCGACGGCCAACTTTGCCGAAAATAACTTCTTCGACACTTCGTATCTTGCGATACGAGACTGCTCTCCATACAGTTCTTTTGTATGAAGAAATATGGATTCTAAGTCCATATTCTCGTGCCTCCTCTAATGTTCGTTGTCCATAGAGGCAAGCACGAGGCACCTGGCCTTTGCGCAATCAATCTCCCAAGTTTTACGGATTTCCTTATCCGCGACGCTGGAGGTGGGACCTGGGACGGGGGGAGCTTTGGTGGTAAGAAGATACCCCAGCTTGTCGTAAGTGATTGCCATTTTGACATTCCTGAGCCAATCTTTGTAGTTTGGCCCTGTCAGTATGTTTTTATCTAGAAGTAACTTAAGTCCAGTCATTTCGATTTGGTCGCTGCAGGGGGAGAGAGAAGAAACACTTTAGCATGATGCTCTTGCAAGTTTAGAGTGGTTTTTAATTTGTCTAAACAGGATGGCTCCCACTGTCTCTCGAATCCCTCCTCAAACCATAAAGGAAGAATCAGTCGGGATCAATCCCACCGCACAATACTTGCTTAACCGTTCAGCCAGGCCAGTGTCGGTACTTCGAGGGAGGTTTTCCAACGCTTTCGCGAAGTTCCTTAATTTAAGAACCTCTTTTCCCTGGGGCGTAGCCCCGCTAACATCTTTCTAGGCACCTACTAGGTTTATAGCATTGATCGTTTAGTGAGAAATTTCCCGAGGAGTAGCATATACTCACAGTAGGATCGGGATCCAAATATCATCGCGTGACGAAACTGAAGGAATCCTACCAGAATCACCACACTCCAAATGGTATGCAAATCTAGCAAGTTTCAGTACTTATGAAACTCCCGATGTGGATTTTTGCCCCATGCTCTTATGACCTTGACGAAGGTCAACAAATCATAAGTCACATGTCAAGTTCTGCCCGTCATTTTCCAGGTTAATTTGAACCCATCCGTATATACCCTTGACGAAGGTCAACAAGGCAATACGACTGTCCCAAACCAACGCATCTATCTATGCTACATATGAACACCCAATAGCTACCAATCTCTATGCCTTGACGAAAGTCAACAAACATAGCTTGAATACTATTGAATATTCATACGAAACGACAGAGGGCTACGAATGGTTTTGGCGAAACCGTGAACGTAGTGAACTTGATATAATCGATGGAACGAGATATCTTTTAGAAGGAGTGGCTCAAGCTCCGCATTTAAAAGTTAGTTTTGAAAAGAACCGAGTCGTTTTTCAAAAGTGTTCCAACGACTTTAACTTGGTTTATTATCTTGCATTAGTTCTTTTAATGCGTGATATTCTTGCATTAGTTCTTTTAATGCGTCCCATCATTTAATCCTACCATTGCAGAAAACAACCAAAATATGACGTACGCTTATGCCATTCGCATTCGCCACGGGGTCCCGTCATCACCCGTTAGGTTACTTAACTAACGACAGAGCGGGGGCTGGGCTAGCGCGGCTGTAAAACATAAGGAATGCCTAAATATAAAGCAATGATAGACATTACAGATCACAGATGAATACATTGGATATACTAGGAATCCGCAATCCGTTCGAGCCTGCAACGAAAAACGGATTACACGGTCGCGGTGAATAGCCAAAACCCCACCCAAGACCCCTACGGGTGCGGCAAACTACCCGCCAAGTACCCGGTAGTTTGTGCACCCCTCCATGGGTCTATCCTAGGAGCAAAAACAGTAAAAAGAATTATACAATGACGGCTACAACCCTGACCCGGTTGTGCGGCCATACAAATAATATTATTACATCAATTTACATATTACAAATGAATGAAAGAAAAACAAAAGCTCATCTTACATCCACCCCGGCTATTCACCCGCGACAGTCCAACACATTCATATACACAAACCATCATCAAACACAGATCACAGAGATGTATAACCCCGACTAATCGACTTATAGCGATTAGCCGACGTTCAATACATACAAACATCACAGATATAACCAATATAGCCAAAATGTAGCGAAGTTCGAAAAAAAATACGGATTTATAGGACCCCAAAAGTAAATTTCTTTTCTGGAAAATCTGGGCACATATAACATATATGAAAAATCCCAAAACCCTACCAGAAGAACACTGCACAAAACACGATCACATGAAGAGCACAAACGGCGGCGGATCCGCGGCGAGAAGAATACCTGAGGCCGCGGATCCGCGGCTGTTTGAAGGATTCATGGGATCGTTTTTGGTGGGTGTTCTCACAAAACCCTGAGCCGATTTTAGGAGTAAAACTTTTTACATTTAGAGCACAAAAAAAAAATCAACAGAAACTTAGGGTTTTAGATTTTCCGGTTTTGCGATTTTTTTCGTTTCGAACTTCCATACACTTCGCTACCAAGCTAGTTTAAGTTTAGTTAGGCTCTGATACCACTGTAAGTCCACGTTGCGACCCACGGTTCTTACGGGGAGGCGGAAACGGTATAAAAATCAAATTTTTAGCCCATGGGGCAACATGGACTAACTAAGTCGGGATCTTTTCTAAACTAAACTAGCAAACATGCAAAAGAGAGTTAGCTACTCGGCAAAGTGGTTATACCTAACTTGAACTCCTTCTTCTTGAAACCTTGTAGAGGTTGATGGTTCTTTCCTCGTAGCCTTCTTCCGTCAAAGATGGATCCACCTGAGGGTTCAACCTTCGAGCTCTTTCTCGAACTTTGAGAGAACTAGAATCTTCGGCTTGCTAAACCTTTGACCCTAGAGTGAGTAGAGAGTGTCTTTGGGGTGTTTTAATCTCAAGGAGAGGGATTCTCAACACATGAGAAGGATTCTCCTTGAACTAGAGGAGGAAGAAGAACAAGTGAGGAGAGAGAATGGTTATGATAGAATGAGCTTATTCTTTTCATTTTACAACCATATCACAAATGAAAAGAATTAACAATTAACAATAATAATAAAATGAAATAGTTGATGGATGGTTTGGAATGACCATTATCATTACATTCATTAAATGAATTTTGCTAGAATCAAAGAGCATCTTTGCAAAGTAATGATGATGGTCAAACATTCAACCATGGTCAACAAGTCAACCATGGTCAACAAGTCAACAAAAACCAACCATGACACAATTTCATTTAATTAATATTATTAATTGATATATCATAATTCCATTAGGGTTTGGAAAAAGACGACTGTCAACTGTGCATACGCACCCGTTCCGAAACCCCAATGAAAAACCTCTTCCTCCGCCTCAATCAACTGTGCATACACACCCGCATTCTTGTTCCGAGGAACATGAATACCAAGAGATAAAATCAACCCCAAAACATATACCAGTATCTGGCTCAAACCAGAGCCTACTAGTAATATCTGTCCGGACTCCAAACGTGCACAAGTGCACGGATGAGAACGAACCCTGTCGCAAGACCATGCGACCTCTACTCTGTTTTGCCCAGAGGCGAATACCCTCTGTGTGGGACTCTAAAGACTCGACACTACGCTGGAAGTGGGTTTAACCACAGACCGCAAGCGGCACTAGCTGTACGTAACGGTCCCCAGGTAGATGCCGACAAGAAGGCTGACGAGGTGAACCCCATCTGAACTCCTACTGAGTCTGAATGTGACAGTCTCCGTACAGTCCGGTCTGTTAATACATCGCATGTCGGGCCTAGGGGGTGGTAAAACGTCAGTCCCCTAATAGCGGTACAAGTCGTGTCGGAGTGAAGCCCAAAACACCCTGAGATAACACTGGAAGCCTACCAGTATATCTCGCTTGCCCTGGCCAGGGGCTACTCGTGTAATGGCTCTCCTAGACACAGCGCGATGTCAACCCCCAATACCGGGAGAGTCGAATCCTGTCTAACCGTCACTGCCTCCAAGTGCTTCGGGACTGCACCCAACCATTACCTGTTTGCACGACTCCTTTGAGCCGTGGAAGGGTAGTGATCAAAGTGCAGTGGGAACACACTCGAGGCGAAGTGCCAGTGTCAAGTCAGCGGACTAAGCTGTACTCATGTCACCTGGGAACTGATAACTGACGATAGGTATAATACCAACCTGTCAGTTCCCGACGAGTCCTGTCCAGTGTACTCGTAACCCAACGAGCACCCGTATACTATCTCCAGTACGACGTACTGATGGCCGTGGGACAGACCATCTCCCACACTGGGATAAGAAGCGCATACGCTAGTCTACTCCGGAGTATCGATGCCCTGTCTCGATAGTCCTGCGACTAGGGACCTGTATAAGGATGTGCTTATAGATTAGCCAGCCCCCACTAGTGTGACTGCCATCACAACGCTGGTAATCAAGCAAAGATCCTAAGGGCTCCACTAATGCGTATAGGTGATATACTAAAATAAACACATGTACACATTGAAGTAGAAACAAACCAAGTAGCATACTACTATATTGAGCAAGATTGTTTATACAAGATGAATATCCCAAGCTTCCATTAAGTAATATACAAACTAGTATGATACAGTAATGGCCTCTAGGGCATATACACTAACATGGCTCTCCTAGACACTGCGCGATGTCAACCCCCAATACCGGGAGAGACGAATTCTGTCTAACCGTCACTGCCTCCAAGTGCTTCGGGACTGCACCCAACTACTACCTGTTTGCACGACTCCTTTGAGCCGTGGTAGGGAAGTAATTAAAGTTCAGTGGGAACACACTCGAGGCGAAGTGACAGTGTCAAGTCAGCGGACTAAGCTGTACTCATGTCACCTGGGAACTGATAACTGACGATAGGTATAATACCAACCAATCAGTTTCCGACGAGTCCTGTCCAGTGTACTCGTAACCCAACGAGCACCCACATACTATCTCAAGTACGACGTACTGACGGCTGTGGGACAGACCGTCTCCCCTGCTGGGATGAGAAGCGCATACGCTAGTCTACTCCGGAGTATCGATGCCCTGTCTCGATAGTCCTGCGACTAGGGACCTGCATAAGGATGTGCTTATAGATTACCCAGCCCCCACTAGTGTGACTGCCATCACAACGCTGGTAATCAAGCAAAGATCCTAAGGGCTCCACTAATGCGTATAGGTGATATAATAAAATAATCACATGTACACATTGAAGTAGAAACAAACCAAGTAGCATACTACTATTTTGAGCAAGATTGTATATACAACTGTGAATATCCTAAGCTTCCATTAAGTAATATACAAACTAGTATGATACAGTAATGGCCTCTAGGGCATATACACTAACAATTTCCAACTTGCACTAAGGCCATGTACTGGCGTATCGAAGACCTATCATCTCGATCAGCCGCTCGAACTCAGTCTGGGGCAAAGCCTTGGTGAATGGATCTGCAGTGTTATCTTCTGAAGCAACCCTCCGAACCTCGATCTCCTGGCGATCCACGATCTCCCTGATCTGGTGATACCGCCTCATGATGTGTCTGGATTTCTGATGGGACCTGGGTTCCTTCGCTAAAGCTATAGCCCCGTTGTTGTCGCAATACAGAGGTATTGGATCAACAATGGATGGAACCACCTGAAGTTCTTTCAAGAACTTCCTCATCCAGACGGCTTCTTTTGCGGCATCAGATGCAGCGATGTATTCCGCTTCCATCGTCAAGTCTGCAACGGTTTTCTGTTTGGAACTCTTCCAACACACCACCCCTCCATTGAGGGTAAAGACAAAACCCGACATGGACTTGGAATCATCCTTGTCACTCTGGAAGCTGGAGTCAGCAAAGGCCTTTATCTGGAGGTCTTTTCCGCCATACACCAAGAACATCTTCTTAGTCCTTCTCAGGTACTTGAGAATGTTCTTTACCGCTATCCAGTGTTTCTCCCCAGGGTTTGACTGATACCGGCTTACTACACTAAGTGCATAAGCTACATCCGGTCTGGTACACAACATCGCATACATTATAGAGCCTACCGCAGATGCGTATGGTATAATAGACATGCGATCCCTCTCCAAATCATTCTTGGGAGACATCTCTTTGGAAAGGGTGATCCCGTGACAAGCCGGTAGATTACCGCGCTTGGAATCTTCTATACTGAATCTTTTCAGTATGGTGTCGATGTACCTGGACTGTGAAAGTCCAAATATCCTCTTGGATCTATCACGATGGATCCGGATCCCCAGGATGTATGAGGCATCACCCAGGTCTTTCATGGAGAACCTGTGTGACAAGAACCCCTTGACAGATTGTAGCATAGGAATGTCATTTCCTATTAAGAGAATGTCATCCACGTATAAAACGAGGAATACTACAGTTCTCGCTACCAATCTACTATAGATGCATGGTTCATCTGGATTTTTGATAAAGCCACATTCTTTGACCGTCTCATCAAAGCAGATGTTCCAACTCCGCGATGCCTGCTTTAGTCCATAGATGGACTTAAGCAACTTGCACACCTTTCCGCTGCTCCCACTCTGAATGAAACCCTCTGGCTGGTCCATATAGACACACTCCTCTAAATTTCCATTTAGAAAAGCGGTCTTTACGTCCATCTGCCAAATCTCATAATCGTGGAAGGCAGCAATGGCAAGAAGGATCCGAATGGATTTCAGCATAGCCACTGGAGAAAAGGTTTCGTCATAGTCCAAACCAGGTCTTTGACGAAAACCCTTTGCAACAAGTCTAGCTTTATAGGTCTCAACCTGTCTATCTACACCAATCTTCCTTTTGAAGATCCACTTGCATCCTACGGGTTTTACCCCGTCTGGAGCAATGTCCAACGTCCATACTTTGTTGGTGTACATGGACTCCATTTCGGTCTGCATTGCATCCAGCCATTTTACCGAGTCAACGCTCTGAACGGCCTGCTGGAAGCTAGTAGGCTCATCATAATCTATGATGCAATCCTCTCTATCCCCGTCTATGAGAAAACCGTAGTATCTCTCGGATGGATGAGACTGCCTACTACTCCTGCGGAGCGGCGTAGGAATGTCCTGTTCTTTTGAACACTCTGGTTCTACTAAGCTTTCAGTAATAGTCTATGGTTCTGGAATTTCTTCCAGTTCTACTGCGCTCCCACTAATTTCCTTTTCCAAGAACTGGTGTTCTAGAAAGTGGGCATTACGAGAAACACGGACTTTTTGTTCCTCTGCGTGGTAGAAAAGATACCCCCTGGTGTTCTTTGGGTATCCCACAAACTTGCACAGTACTGAGCGTGCCTCGAGTTTGTCCGCATGCTACTTTTTGACAAAAGCTGGACATCCCCAGATCTTCAGATATTGAAGATAGGGTTTCTTCCCACTCCATAACTCATATGGTGTGGTAGGCACAGTCTTAGTGGGAACTCGGTTCAAAGGTATGCGGCTGATTCTAGCGCATATCCCCAGAATGATCGCGGTAACTCAGCGTTACTCATCATGGACCGTACCATATCCAATAGGGTTCGGTTCCGTCTCTCCGATACACCGTTATGTTGCGGAGTGTATGGAGGAGTAAGCTGAGAGAGAATTCCGTTCTCTTTTAAATAGTCCAGGAACTCGGCACTCAAGTATTCATCACCTCGATCCGATCTTAGAATCTTGATACTTTTGCCGGTTTGTTTTTCTACTTCATTCTTATATTCCTGGAACTTTCCAAAGGCTTCGGATTTATGTCTCATTAAGAAGACATATCCGAACCTTGAAAAATCATCCGTAAAAGTAATGAAGTAAGAAAAACCGCTTCGCGTATGTGTAGACATTGGACCGCACACGTCGCTGTGTACGAGTCCCAAGAGCTCGCTCGCTCTTACTCCGTGTCCAATGAACGGAGTCTTTGTCATCTTTCCTTTGAGACAGGATTGACAAGTGGCATATGATTGATATTCGAACGAATTCAAATATCCTTCTGTATGTAACTTCGTCAACCTTCTCTCATTGATGTGACCCAGTCTATAATGCCATACGAAAGTCTGATTTATTTCCAGAGACTTTCTTTTGTGTGTATTCTGGACATTGAAAATCTGTGGTTAGTTTAATACGTATATACCATTGCTTAATGTACCTGACCCAATCAGAACTTGATTAAGGTGAATGTTTACAACATTACTTACAAACGCAAATTCATAACCTTCTTTAGAAGTCAAAGATAAAGAAATGATATTACAAGTTGCGTTGGGTACAAAATAGCAATTACGCAAAACCAAAACATGTCCATCTGACAACCCCAGGTGATAGTCCCCCACGGCCTTAGCATCCATGCTAGCTCCATTTGCAACTTTGAGGGTCATGTCACCTGCCTTCAAAACCCTACGGTTTCTCAACGCCTGCAAAGAATTACAGATATGAGATCCTGATCCGGTATTCAATACCCAGGAAGTAGAGTTTGTTGAAAGACAATTTTCAATAACATACACACCTGAAGCTGAAGCCGCAACCTGCTTCAGATCCTGTGTTCTGGCCTTCCAAGCCCTGCAATCTTTCTTCCAGTGTCCACTCTTATGACAATAGAAGCATTCTTCTTTATCCACAAGCTTCCCCACTTTCTTAGTTGCTTTTGCCTTTCCCTTCGTATCCACTTTACTAAATTTACTAACACCACCCCTTGGTTTGGCGGGGGCTTTCTTCTTCTTTCCCTTGGCTTTCGCCTTGGACCTAGAAGAAGAAGATCCTCCTACAAACAAAGTGGATGGTTCCCTACCTTTCTGTAGGGTGCCCTCTGCGCTCCTCAGCCTGTTGAGGAGTTCTGAAAGTTCAACTTCCTTTTCTTGTAAGTTGAAGTTCAGTATAAACTGGGCGTAAGTGGAAGGAAGGGACTGGAGAATCAAGTCCGTATAGAGCACATTTTCCAACGTGGTCCCAAGGTCCGCGAGCTCCTCAATGTAGCCAATCATCCTAAGCACGTGTTCCGCTACCGATGATCCGACAGCCAATCTTGCCGAAAATAACTTCTTCGACACTTCGTATCTTGCGATACGAGATTGCTCTCCATACAGTTCTTTTGTATGGAGAAATATGGATTCGAGGTCCATATTCTCGTGTCTCCTCTGATGTTCGTTGTCCATAGAGGCAAGCACGAGGCACCTGGCCTTCACGCAGTCTAGTTCCCAGGTCTTACGGATTTCCTTATCCGCGACGCTGGTTTTGGGACCTGGGACAGGGGGAGCTTTGGTGGTAAGAAGATACCCCAGCTTGTCGTAAGTGATTGCCATCTTGACATTCCTGAGCCAATCTTTGTAGTTTGGCCCTGTCAGTATGTTTTTATCTAGAAGTAACTTAAGTCCAGTCATGTCGATTGGTCGCTGCAATTAGGAGAGAGAGAAGAAACACTCAGCATGATGCCCTTGCAAGTTTAGAGTGGTTTTTAGTTTATCTAAACAGGATGGCTCCCACTGTCTCTCGAATCCCTCCTCAAACCAAAAAGGAAGAATTAGTCAGGATCAATCTCACCGTACAATTCTTGCTTAACCGTTCGGCCAGGCTGGTGTCGGTACTTCGAGGGAGGTTTTCCAACGCTTTCGCGAAGTTCCTTAATTAAATAAGCACTTTTCCCTGTGGGCGTAGCCCCGCTAACACCTTTCTAGACACCTACTTGGTTTATAGCATTGATCGTTAAGTGAGAAATTTCTCGAGGAGTAGCATATACTCACAGTAGGATCGGGACCCAAATATCATCGCGTGACAAAACTGAAGGAATCCTACCAGAATCATCACACTCCAAATGGTATGCAGTGCTAGCAAGTTTCAGTACTTATGAAACTCCCGATGTGTATTTTTTCCCCATGCTCTTATGACCTTGGCGTGAGGTCAAAATGTCAAGTTCTTCCCATCATTATCCAGGTTAATTTGAACCTACCCGTACCTACCCTTGACGTAGGCCAAAATGGCAGTACGACTGTCTCAAACCAACGCATTCTATCTATGCAACAGATAAATATCCGGCAGCTACCAATCACTATGCCTTGGCGTGAGGTCAAAATACATAACTTGAATACTACCGAATATTTAACCGAAATGATGGAGGGCTACGGATGGTTTTGGCGAAACCGTGAACGTAGTGAACTTGATATAATCGATGGAACGAGATAGCTTTTAAAAGGAGTGGCTCAAGCTCCGCATTTAAAAGTTGGTTTTGAAAAGAACCGAGTGGGTTTTCGAAAGTGTTCCAACGACTTTTACTTGGTTTATTTTCTTGCATTAGTTCTTTTAATGCATATTTTTCTTGCATTAGTTCTTTTAATGCATCCCATCATTTAATCCTACCATTGCCAAAAACAACCAAAATATGACGTATGCTTATGCCATTCGCATTCGCCACGGGGCCCCGTCATTACCCGTTAGGTTACTTAACTAACGACAGAGCGGGGGCTGGGCTAGCGCGGCTGTAAAACATAAGCAACGCCTAAATAATATCATATATAGATATATTGCAATGATAGCCATTTCAGATCACAGATGAATACATTAGATATACTAGGAATCCGCAATTCGTACGAGCCTGTAACGAAAAGCAGATTAGACGGTCGCGGTGAATAGCCAATACCCCACCCAAGACCCCTACGGGTGCGGAAAACTACCCACCAAGTACCCGAAGCGAAGCAACCTCCCTCAACTCCGTGAGTAGGCCACTCGGCACTTCGGGATACCCGGTAGTTTGTGCACCCCCTCCATGGGTCTATCCTAGGAGCAAAAACAGTAAAAAGAAATTATACAATGACGGCTACAACCCCGACCCGGTTGTGCGGCCATATAAATAATTATTACATCAATTTACAAATTTACATGAATTGAAAGAAAAGAAAACTCTCGTCTTACAACCCCCGGCTATTCACCCGCGACAATCCAATGAATTCATATACACATTCCAGCAACATTACAGATCACATATTTGTATAACCCCCACTAATCGACATATAGCGATTAGCAGACGTTCAATACAAATATCACATCACAGAAATACCCGTCAGCTTAAGTCTTTAGAAACTCGATCAAAATACGGTTTTTAAAGCCCCAAAAATAAATTTTTCTTTCTGGAAAATCTGGGCTGAAAAAACATATACCAAAAATCCCAAAATACCCAAGAGAACAAACTGCAGTGAAGACGATCCAGAGAGGAGCTTAATCGGCCGCGGAACCGCGACAATAGCAAGCTATTGCCGCGTTTCCACGGTGGTTTGGTGGGATCTCTGGACCGTTTTTCTACAGCAGACTATAAAAACCCTGAGTCGATTTTTGAAGCATGATTTATAATTTTAACAGAACTTTAAAAATCGACAGCAAACATGAATTTCGAGTTCATTTCGGGACTTTTTCTCCGATCGAATTTCTAGCTACTATGCTAACATGTTAGGTAGTGTTTAACTTGGCTCTGATACCACTGTAAGTCCATGCTACCCTTCCCCGGTACTTACGGGGTTGCGGAATTGGTGAAAAACGATTTTCAAGAGGGTGGTAACATGGACTACCAATACGGATCTTTGTTAAACTACTAACTAACAACCTAACAAGAGTTTACCTACTCGGTTAGGGGGTTATACCTTTCTTGAACTCCTTCGTTTTTGACTCCTCCCGGTGTACGGATCGGCCTCACCCCGTCGTCTCCTTGCGCCGAAGATGGATCCACCCGAAAGCTTCTACCTTTGGCTTCTTCTTCGAACTTTGAAGAAACTAGATCATTTGGCTTGCCAGGCCTTGTGAACTAGAATGAGTAGAGGAATGTTTTGGTGTCTTTTTATCTCTAAGGCAGTGAGTCACAACACATGAGAATGGTTTTCCTTGAGGTAGAGAGAGTAAGAGGAAGAGGGAGAGCTTGAGAATGAGAGAGCTCAAGAGAGAGAAAGCAAATGATAGAATGAACCATACTCTTCTCATTCTCACCTCTCATAATCCAAAAGCCATCATAACAAAAATAGTAATCAAGTATTGTGTAAATGGTTTAAGTCAAAATGGCTATATCATTTCATGCACTCATTTTGCATAAAAAAACAAGCAAGCAAAAGTCTTTGCCATGGAATGATAGCCATTGTCATGATGATGGTCAACTAGTCCAACCTAGTCAACCGGTCAACAAAGTCAACAAGTCAACAAAGTCAACCCCTCAACAACCATGTCACTATAATACATAATTAATATTAATGTTAATCATATATCTTATTCTCATTAGGGTTAAGCAAAAGTCAATGGTCAACAGTCAACTGTCAACAGTCAACAGTCAACAACCCCAATGAGAATACTCTGCCTCTGTCTCTCTGTCAACTGTGCATACACACTCGCATCCGCGTTCCGAGGAACACGAATACAAACGTGATAAAACCAATCCCAAAACGTACACTAAGATCTGGCTTAAACCAAAGCCCGCTAGTGTTAACTGTCCGAACACTGTACGTGCACAAGTGCACGGATGTGACCGAACCCTGTCGCAAAACCATGCGACCTCTACTCTTTTGCCTAAAGGCGAATAGCTTTCTGTGTGGGACTGTAAAGACTCGACACTACGCTGGCAGTGGGTTTAACCACAGACCGCAAGCGGCACTAGCTGTGCGTAACGGTCCCCAGGTAGATGCCGACAAGAAGACTGACGAGGTGAAACCCATCTGAACTCCTACTGAGCCTGACTGTGACAGTCTCCGTACAGTCCGGTCTGTTCGTCTGATACATCGCATGGCGGGCCTAGGGGACGATAAACGTCAGTCCCCTAATAGCGGTACAAGTCGTGTCAGAGTGAAGCCCAAAACACCCTAAGATAACACTGGAAGCCTACCAGTATATCTCGCTTGCCCTGGCCAGGGACTACTCGTGTAATGGCTCTCCTAGACACAGCGCGATGTCAACCCCCAATACCGGGAGAGACGAATCCTGTCTAACCGTCACTGCCTCCAAGTGCTTCGGGACTGCACCCAACTACTACCTGTTTGCATGACTCCTTTGAGCCGTGGTAGGGTAGTAATCAAAGTACAGTGGGAACACACTCGAGGCGAAGTGACAGTGTCAAGTCAGCGGACTAAGCTGTACTCATGTCACATGGGAACTGATAACTGACGATAGGTATAATACCAACCAATCAGTTCCCGACGAGTCCTGTCTAGTGTACTCGTAACCCAACGAGCACCCGCATAAGTACGACGTACTGACGGCTGTGGGACAGACCGTCTCCCCTGCTGGGATGAGAAGCGCATACGCTAGTCTACTACGGAGTATCGATGCCCTGTCTTGATAGTCCTGCGACTAGGGACCTGCATACGGATGTGCTTATAGATTACCCAGCCCCCACTAGTGTGACTGCCATCACTACACTGGTAATCAAGCAAAGATCCTAAGGGCTCTACTAATGCGTATAGGTGATAATAAAATAAATACATGTACACATTGAAGTAGAAACAAACCAAGTAGCATACTAATATTTTGAGCAAGATTGTATATACAACTGTGAATATCCCAAGATTCCGTTAAGTAATATACAAACTAGTATGATACAGTAATGGCCTCTAGGGCATATACACCAACAATATATGTGCTCCTACTCCATTTTGCCTGATCCAAGAAAGCTCTGTGTAGGACTCTAAAGAATCGTCAACACGCCGGCAGTAGGTGATGATCCTATCAAACACCCATAAGCTGCAAGCGGTCAGCTAAACGTAACAGCCACCCAGGTATTGAGCGGTCAGAAGATCAAAAAGCAAGCGTGTACATTCTCCTGCGAATCCAATCAGTAACACTCACGTACAGTCCGGTCTCTTCGTCTGATATGTCGCATATCTCGCCTAGGGGTGGTAAACGTCAGACCCCAGTAGCTTGATAAGTCGTGTCGATATGAGGTCCATAACAGTTCGAGAAACTACTGATAACACTTACCAGTAAATCTCAGCAACCCTAGCCAAGGATTTCTAGTTATAGCCAATCGAACACAGCGCAACATCAACTCCCTATACCAGGAGAGACGAATCCCCTCCTATCGCTCATTGCCTCCATGTGATTCGGGACTGTACCCAAAAGCCACCATTTTGCATGCCTTCTTGGACGTGGTATGATGGAAATCAAAGCACAGTGGGTATCGCACAAGACTCTATGACGATCTCGGGTCTACAGACTAACCTGTATCAGTGTCACCAGAGAACTGCCATCTGACGTGGTGTATAATACCATCCGGGACTTTTCGGCGAGTCCGTCCAATGTACCCAGTCTCTACTGAGCACCCGTATACCATCCTTGATGTCAAACACCGATCGATATGGGATCATCCTGTTGCGCCACGGCAGCGCCCCGGCCTCTTTCTCGAGGCCAAAATGCGGAATAAAAATTTTTTTGCGAACTTTGCAAAACGGCGCTACCGCGGACAATTACCCGGATCGTAAACCATTAACCTATACTAGCTAACTAGAGAAGAGTAGAGAAGTTATACCAAGCGATCCGTGTCCTCCGGTCTTCATCTCCACTCCGATCTTTTGCGGAATCTCCGTCACCTCCTCGCTCGTCGGAAAGGGCACCACGTAGCCGGAATCTTTTACGGGCTCCCGCCTCTTGACCGAGGCAACTCGGGCGCGAAGTTGGCTAGCCGACGCGTCCAAGGCTTGCTATAGAATAGTGTAGTGGGCATGTCTTTGGGGTTTCATGAAGTTGCCATGATGAATGAATGGGAGGAGGAGAAGAAAGCAACTAAAGGAATGTCCTTTGGAATTTTGGTAGCATGAAAATATATGATATGAAACTTTTCCTCACCCCAAATGAAAACCCCTCTTCTCTCTTGGAATAGTGGCCGGCCTCCCCAAGAAGGAATGAGATTGGAGAGAGAAAAGAAAAACTCTCCATTTATCATATTGTGAAAAAGAAATGATAATGCAAAGATAAAGGTCACTCTCAATACTCTTTTCAACTCACAAATCAAACCATCAAATGAAAAGCAAGGATGAGACCAAAATAGAATATCATCATGAAGCAAGTCTCATCATAATGCAACATATGCAAGAAAGCCCTCCACTAGATGTTAATTGCAAACTTGCAATTAACACCCTCCATCAAGAAAGTCCGACCGAGAAGGAATGAAGGAAAACCGGCCGGAACGGAATGCGAACTGGCAACTTCAGAAAAACTGATCCCGTAATAAAATACGGGAAAACCCCACTACTGCAAATACATGCCCGCATTTGTATTCCCACTGAACACAAATGCAAAGAGACAAAACTACACTATCAAATACTAGAATCCGGCTTAAGCCAAAGCCGGCTAGTAAAAACTGTCCGATCACGATCCGTGCAATACCGCACGTATCTGATCGAACCCTGCCATATCTCCATACGGCCACTACAGCGTTTCGCCCGAAACTTGAGTAACTGTAACTGAGTGTGGTGGACTCTAAAGACTCGTCAATACCTTGGCTGTGGATTTAACCACTAGCACGTCAGAGGTATAAGCCAATACGTGACGGGCCACCAGGTATTGACCAAATGGGACGTCGATGAGGAAGCTCACCCCGACACCCAACTGAGCCTGTCAGTGACAATATCTGTACAGTCCGGTCCGTTCGTCTATGAGTATCGCATGGCGGGCCTAGGGGGTTGGTGAAAGTCAGACCCTCAAAAGCGGTACAAGTCGTGTCGGAGCGTAGCCCAGAACGCCCTGAGATACTACTGGAATACCTACCAGTAAATCTCCTGCCTCGGCCGAGGGCTTTGCGTAATGGCTCTCCTAGACACAGCGCGACCTCACCCCCAATACCGGGAGAGACGAACCCCTGCAGATCCGCTCACTGCCTCCATGTGGCTCGGGACTGTACCCAACTAAAACCTGTTTGCACGACTCCTTTGAGCCGTGGTAGGGTAGTAATCAAAGCACAGTGGGAACTCACACGAGACAAATGACGATCTCAGGTCGATGAACTAACCTGTACACATGTCACCAGGGAACTGCTATCTGACATCTGGTATAAGACCAACTAGCAGGTTCCCGGCGAGTCCTGTCCGGTGTACTCATAACCCAATGAGCACCTGTATACATCTTAGGTGAACCAACTTACACCAGTGGCTTGTGAGACCGGCCACCGCCCCTCGTCGGGGTCTCGACTGTATACACTAGTCTACTAACGGAGTATCGATGCCCTGTCTCGAAACTCCTACGACTAGGGACCTTTTAAGGATGTGCTTATAGACCACCAGCTCCCACGTATATGATCGCCATCATACTGCTGGCAGTCAAGCAAGAATCCTAGGGGCTCTATCAACGTGTAATAGCGACATGTCAGGTCACCTAAAGCAGTACACGATGATAAAGATAAACCAGATAGCATATTATCATCTCGAGTAAGACTGTCCTACCGGATAGGTCCTCCCTCAATCATTGCAATCACGTGCCTGTGATCCAATAATTGACTCTGAGGGCACTAACTCCAACAATCTCCCACTTGCACTCAAGGCTAATTATTGCGATGCCGCATACTCACAGCCCGTGTGATACCGAACACCCAACTCCTCTACTAGTCAGTCTCACAAAACCTGTTTGCGAAACTATTGCGTTCGAGGAATAGCCTCAGTGAGTGGATCCGCTCAGATGTTTCTTTCTATGTCTCTCTATATCTCATGTTCGCGGAGAAAGCCATCTCCCGAAACGAGCAATACCTGTCTTAGAATGTCTGGATGTTTGATGGGACCTAGCTCATAAATGAACTCCAAATCCAAACTTCTTAGACTGTATCATCAACCGAACTTAATCAGTATCCTGCGCCATGCCTCCCTCAGAATTGCCTTGGACTACCTGTCCAAAATACTGCCCCTCGTCAGAGGGAGAACTATAACTCTGACAACCTCCTTGTCGTCCATGTCACCTTGGAAGCCTGGAGTGATAACCGTCTCCTAAAGGAGGCAGCCGTTATCATATCCCTAGAACATTCACTTATGTTCTAAAACTGCTTCCGACTGTTTTTCCAGGATTGGATTAATATCAACTTATTGCATCTAGTGCAAGAACAACATCTGGTGTGGTACTTGACATCTCATGATTGACTCAAATGCCTAAGCAAGTGATCTGCCAATCATGCACATCCTCTCCCCTTTAGTCTGTAAGACACCTTTAGAGAGGGTGACTCTATTACCTGCAGGTACACTACCATGCCAGGAGTCGTCCATTCTAAATACTCATAGAATGCTGTCAAGGTACCCTGATTGGGAAACCACCCAAATCTAGATCTAAAACCATAGATCTAGTAACCAGTATGTCTGATATAATATCCAAGTCCCTTGTGGAGAAACCACTGTGTGACGACCAAAGTATAACCGATCGTAGTATAGGAATGTCACTTCCTACTACCTTCTCAACAGATCCATCCCCTATTCTGATGACGTCAAACCCATGACTGTCACATCAGAAACAGATGATCTATCTCCGCTGTATCCGCTTTAGTCTATAAATAGACATAAGCCTGATGTCCACCAATGCTTCCGCTGCTCCCACTGACTACGACAACCCTCTGGCAGAGTCATATAGACGTGCACTTCCAAAGCTAGTTTAGAACGACGCTATACTCATCCTCCTGCCGGGTCTCGCAGTCTGGAACAGCAGCAATGGTAAATTGTGGGTAAACAAGAACTTCCCTGTCACCGTCCTTGAGGCTACCGGAGTACCTCTCGGGTGCCTGAAGTTACCCACCTTATCTGCGGAGTGGCCAATGGAATGTCAAATCAGATTGAATCTTTAGGTTCCTTATTAAATCTTCAGTAATCGTTTGCGGTTCTGGAATCACTTCCAGTTCTACCATACTCCCACTGCTGTTTTTGAAAAAATCCATTTTTAATAAAACTGTGGCGAGTCTAGAACAATATTTCTATTGATCTGCCATATGGTAGAAAGTCAACCCTCGTCATAGCCTGGGTCAACCCACAAACAGCCATTACAGAAACGTGCCTTGAGTTATCCGGAGTCTGGTTTTAAGCATAAGCCGGACAACTCCCCGTACCTTAACATCGTTAAGATATGAACTGTTCTATATCCAATATAGAAACAGAGGCACTGATTCAATTGAACCAGATTCAAATCATGCAGCTGTCTCCAGTGCATGTTAACTAAATGGAAGGAGGCCGATCATCGTTACTCAACTTAGGAATGCATCCAATTATGAGTAACCTGAAAGAGAAGCAAGTTCTCTTTATCATTACTATCAACTGAATACCATACGCAAGTATCTACATCTTCGATCACTTTGAAGAATCCCGATACTTGGTATACCTGGTTCTCTACTTTATTCAAATACCTATAACTCCTCAAAACTTAGACCCTGTGTTTCCTCGAAACAGCTGTCTAAAATCTAGAGAAGTCATAAGTAAACCGAATATAGTACGAGGACCAACCCCTCTGTCCTGATGGACACTGGACAACATACAATACTCTGTATAAGTCCGCTGAGTCTAACAACTCTTTCACTGTGTGTCGTAGGTTGAAAACTGTACTTATGGTTAAGAAGAATTACACCGCTGTTCAATGCTCCTTACCTAACCATCCATTGATATAGGTAAATGTCGTAGACATAATATCAAAAGGTATATCTCACTCTATGAAAATAGACGTACAGATATATCGATTTGAAATTGGTGCACAACAGCGGATATTCAAAACCAAATATTTGCCGACCGGCAAACAACCCAGGTGACTTCCTCAAATATCACCGATTACAACGAATCCCGATATAATGAGGATGATCACCCAATTCCCAATAACTTACTCCCACTCAGCATCTGTAAAACCATACAGATGTGAGAATCCAACCTGGTAAATACATACCCTGGAGCAAGTGTCTAATCGGGAAAACAGTTTTCTTTTAACATTACACAGTGAAACTGAAACATTGAAATGTTTCGTTGGGGTATCGTGGTATTCCTAGTAATGCCTCTTCCATTATCCAGATTCACAACTGTAACCGTATAATTCTTTGCCACCTCTCCAAATCCCTTTATATGTCTTTAGTCATTACCTTCTGTACACCCCTTTAAGCCAAATGGTTTTCTTCCTTCCCTACCGTTCGGCACCAGCCTATGGCTTGGAAGAAGACTATCCAAAAAGCATAAAGGGTGTACTGTCCTAATCCTAGGAGCACTCGCAATGTGAGAGAAGGTGAAGATAAAAGACACCTGAATGTACTTTATTCCTATTTCTCCTGAACCAGGATCCATCCCCGAACTGGAACAAGTTCCTTTCGAGTTCGTATATAACCATACGATGGATTATCCAATAAAATGGGATCTTCGTAGTGATACGGAGTGTCCTGGAGAAATACAAAGGTGATTTAGGATTGGCGAAGAAATACTTGGTTTGGTCGTGAATATCAGTTGCAATTTACTTTGCCCTCCTACTAATCCCTTACTTTGTCTTGACTTAATACCTTCTGCACACCATCGTTATGCTAATTGGTTTCCTTCATTCCCTACCGGTCGGCACCAGCCTAAGGTTTGGAAGAAGACTATCCAATTTGCGTAATAGGTGTACTACTCCTAAACCAAGGAGTACTCGCAACCTGAGAGAAGGTGAAAAGAAAAGACAACTGAACAATCCTATCCGTTTTCTCCAGAACCAGAAACCATCCTCGAAGTCCTTCGAGTTCGTATATAACCATACGATGGTTTTGTCCAATGGAAGTGGACGTTCGTAGTAATACGGGGTGTCCTGGAGAAAAGGGTAAAAGTAGGAGTGGCAATGAGGTCTGCAACTCTGACAATCCAAAAGCCAGTGTTAAGAAGGTTTGGTCAACTTGGTCACTGAGTCATAGTCCAGGGTCGGGTCAATGGTCGCTGCCAGAGAGAGAGAAAAGAAACACTCAGCGTGCACTCTAACCTAGATCAGAATGGTTATCACTTTGTCTAATCTGGAAACCTCCCACTGTACCTCAAATTCTTCTCCAAACCTGAAAGAAGAATTAGTCGGGATCACCCGAGGAGTAAACTAACTCATCAGTGGGAATCGGGATCCAACTATCATCGCATGATAACTTGACGGAATCCACTCAAGTCACCACACTCCAGAAGGTATGCGCATGCGTGGCAAGTTTCAGTTCTTTTGAAACTCCCGATGTGATTTTTACCCCTAGGACCCAAGTGACCTTGACGAATAATCAACAAATCAAAAGGTCCTAGTCAAGTTCAACCCGTCATTATCTTGATTGCGTTAAGCCCACCCGCACGACCCTTGACGAATAATCAACAAAGTCGCACGACTGTCCTAACCAATCCACATATCCATGCGACAGAAAGCATTACAGAGCTACCGCACACTACGCCTCGGCGAATAGCAACGACAAACGTAGCGCGAATACTATGCAATACTAATCCGAAATGACGGAGGGCTACGAATGGTTTCTGGCGAAAACCTTTAACGTAATGAACTTGATATCGTTGAAGGAACTGGATAACTTTTATAAAAAATATAGTGACGAAAACCTTTACTAAAGAGGTCACTCCCGGTGAAGGGATCTCGGCTCTTTCCCCGTAGAATGAGGTGCAGGATATTCCAGCTGAATACCACGATGCAAAGCAAAAGTAATCGGCTATAGTGAAGTTAATGCTCTGACGCAAACTTCTGTCCAAGGGGTCACTCCCGGTGAAGGGATCTCGGCCCTTGCCTCGTCGACTGAGGAGCAGGATATTCCAAATGAATACCGCGATGCAAAACAAAAGTGAACGTCCTTGCAATAACAGCTTTTTGAAAAATTGTTCCAACAACATCAGAATAGGTTTGTTTAAACTTGCATTGATCTGAATCAACGCTGTCCCATCAATTGATCACACCACAAAGAACGAAAATATACTGACGTACGTATATGTCATCCGCATTCGCCACTGGGTCCCGTCATCACCCGTTAGGTTAGCTAACTAACGGCAGAGCGGGGACTGGACTAGCGCGGATGAAAAACATATACAACATCTACTAATATATATACCAATATATAGTAATTCGCTCAAGGCGTGATAAAAAAGCAGCAACACAGAAATGTATAGCAACACAGAACAATACAGATATCTGGAAGCCCCGGGTTTCACAGAGCCGCTGCTGAAACCCGACGTTCCCCTGGTCGTGTGGATAGCCTGTGCAATAAAATCCTAGACCCCTACGGGCGCGGCAAGTCACCCGCCAAAACCTGAAGCGAGGCAGCCCCCTTCAGCTCCGTGAATGGACCACCCAGCACTTCACGGAATCCGGTAACTTGGGCACCCCTCCTGGGTCAACCTGTACCCCCTACGAGTGCGGTGAATAGCCCGCCAATCCTGGACTGAAGCCCCCTCCGTCTCAATGCCCTGAGATGCGGGCCCGTTGCCCTCCAGAACCCGGCTATCCGTGCACCCCTCCGCGGGGTAATCCTAGTACAGAAAGTAAAATATACATACACCGGGTACATCGACCGCAACCAGGTCGTGCCCCAAAAGAATAATACAAACAGGCAGTGACGGCAGTCCACATGTCGGACGCTCGCCCCGCAATATCAAATGTACATAATACAACAAAACTGCACTAGCATTGCATCCAGGCTATCCCCCACGACCGATCCGCAACATCACAGCATAAACATAAAACATCAACGTGAAAGTCACGTTCGCAAATCCGTCTAATCGGGCTATAGCAGTTAGACGAGATTTACCGATCAAGTGACATTCACGGTCGCAGATATAATGTAAAAACTGTGAACTGGCATGTTTAAAAAATCCGATCGAACAAATATATCAAAGTGGGCCCCCAAAAAGAACTGTAGCACTTACAGAAAACCTGGGCCCAAATAAAATATCCCAAAAGCCCTAAAATAGTCCCACAAGGCCACTGAAAAAATTTGACACTGTGAAGACTCCAGAGTGCGGCGGAAGCGCGGCCCAAGGGGGGGTTTGGCCGCGCTTCCGCGCTCGTGTAGTCGACTGAAGTTGTCGAATTTTCTCAGATGTCTTATAATTATGTGTACATGTCTCTGAAATCACCAGAAAAATTTTAGGAGCTCAAAAAATTTCAACAGAGAACACATGCATGGAAAATACGGATTTTGGGGATTTTGTTCGATCGGGTTCTAAACGCGCTAGAGCAAGCTAGGTTAGGTTAATGGCGTGGCTCTGATACCATGTTGCGCCACGGCAGCGCCCCGGCCTCTTTCTCGAGGCCAAAATGCGGAATAAAAATTTTTTTGCGAACTTTGCAAAACGGCGCTACCGCGGACAATTACCCGGATCGTAAACCATTAACCTATACTAGCTAACTAGAGAAGAGTAGAGAAGTTATACCAAGCGATCCGTGTCCTCCGGTCTTCATCTCCACTCCGATCTTTTGCGGAATCTCCGTCACCTCCTCGCTCGTCGGAAAGGGCACCACGTAGCCGGAATCTTTTACGGGCTCCCGCCTCTTGACCGAGGCAACTCGGGCGCGAAGTTGGCTAGCCGACGCGTCCAAGGCTTGCTATAGAATAGTGTAGTGGGCATGTCTTTGGGGTTTCATGAAGTTGCCATGATGAATGAATGGGAGGAGGAGAAGAAAGCAACTAAAGGAATGTCCTTTGGAATTTTGGTAGCATGAAAATATATGATATGAAACTTTTCCTCACCCCAAATGAAAACCCCTCTTCTCTCTTGGAATAGTGGCCGGCCTCCCCAAGAAGGAATGAGATTGGAGAGAGAAAAGAAAAACTCTCCATTTATCATATTGTGAAAAAGAAATGATAATGCAAAGATAAAGGTCACTCTCAATACTCTTTTCAACTCACAAATCAAACCATCAAATGAAAAGCAAGGATGAGACCAAAATAGAATATCATCATGAAGCAAGTCTCATCATAATGCAACATATGCAAGAAAGCCCTCCACTAGATGTTAATTGCAAACTTGCAATTAACACCCTCCATCAAGAAAGTCCGACCGAGAAGGAATGAAGGAAAACCGGCCGGAACGGAATGCGAACTGGCAACTTCAGAAAAACTGATCCCGTAATAAAATACGGGAAAACCCCACTACTGCAAATACATGCCCGCATTTGTATTCCCACTGAACACAAATGCAAAGAGACAAAACTACACTATCAAATACTAGAATCCGGCTTAAGCCAAAGCCGGCTAGTAAAAACTGTCCGATCACGATCCGTGCAATACCGCACGTATCTGATCGAACCCTGCCATATCTCCATACGGCCACTACAGCGTTTCGCCCGAAACTTGAGTAACTGTAACTGAGTGTGGTGGACTCTAAAGACTCGTCAATACCTTGGCTGTGGATTTAACCACTAGCACGTCAGAGGTATAAGCCAATACGTGACGGGCCACCAGGTATTGACCAAATGGGACGTCGATGAGGAAGCTCACCCCGACACCCAACTGAGCCTGTCAGTGACAATATCCGTACAGTCCGGTCCGTTCGTCTATGAGTATCGCATGGCGGGCCTAGGGGGTTGGTGAAAGTCAGACCCCCAAAAGCGGTACAAGTCGTGTCGGAGCGTAGCCCAGAACGCCCTGAGATACTACTGGAATACCTACCAGTAAATCTCCTGCCTCGGCCGAGGGCTTTGCGTAATGGCTCTCCTAGACACAGCGCGACCTCACCCCCAATACCGGGAGAGACGAACCCCTGCAGATCCGCTCACTGCCTCCATGTGGCTCGGGACTGTACCCAACTAAAACCTGTTTGCACGACTCCTTTGAGCCGTGGTAGGGTAGTAATCAAAGCACAGTGGGAACTCACACGAGACAAATGACGATCTCAGGTCGATGAACTAACCTGTACACATGTCACCAGGGAACTGCTATCTGACATCTGGTATAAGACCAACTAGCAGGTTCCCGGCGAGTCCTGTCCGGTGTACTCATAACCCAATGAGCACCTGTATACATCTTAGGTGAACCAACTTACACCAGTGGCTTGTGAGACCGGCCACCGCCCCTCGTCGGGGTCTCGACTGTATACACTAGTCTACTAACGGAGTATCGATGCCCTGTCTCGAAACTCCTACGACTAGGGACCTTTTAAGGATGTGCTTATAGACCACCAGCTCCCACGTATATGATCGCCATCATACTGCTGGCAGTCAAGCAAGAATCCTAGGGGCTCTATCAACGTGTAATAGCGACATGTCAGGTCACCTAAAGCAGTACACGATGATAAAGATAAACCAGATAGCATATTATCATCTCGAGTAAGACTGTCCTACCGGATAGGTCCTCCCTCAATCATTGCAATCACGTGCCTGTGATCCAATAATTGACTCTGAGGGCACTAACTCCAACACATCCATCGCCCATCATATGGGTGAAGATGCGTATACGCTAGTCTACTCTGGTGTATCGATGCCCTGTCTCGATACACCCTCGACTAGGAATAGTTATATGATGTAATCATCGACTACCGTGGCCCCACTGGTATGATCTCATCATAGTCCCAGTAGTCGAGTACATATCCTAAGGGCTTTATCAATATGTAACATAGAGACAATCAGAGTGCATGTTAAGATAAAGTACAACCAGGTAGCATACTATCATGTCGAGCAAGAAAGTCCTCCCTATATATGTCCAAGCATCCATTACAATATACATCATATGTACAGTAATGGCCTCTATGGTATACATATAACTAACAATCTCCCACTTGCACTAGGGCCATCTGTTGTGGTATCGCATACCCAACAATTAGCTGTGGTTGATGTATCTCATACTCAACTATCCTATAGTAGACTCAACTGGGAAAAAGGCCTTTGTGAGTGGATCCGCGCTGTTGTCCTCTGTGTCTACTCTCCTAACCTCGATCTCCCTAGAGATCAACCATCTCCATGATCAGGTGATACTGCCTAAGAATTATATCTGGATTTTTTATCGGACGGGGGTTCCTTGGCTAAAGCCACAACTCCATTGTCACACAATGGCTGGAACGAAGTTCATCTCATGAACTTATATATATATCCAGACTGCCTCTTTGGTAGCATCCTTGGTAACGATGTATCTTGCCTTTAATCATCTAGTAAGTCACGGTATCTAGCTTGGAACTCTTCCAACATACCGTCCCTCTACTGAGGGTAAAGACAATGCCTGCGACTGACATTCAGTCGTCCTTATCACCTTGGAACCTTTCCAGTGATTCTCCCTAGGATTGATTGATACCATCTTACTACAACTAGTGAGAATCCTAATATCTAATTAGATCTATTTCATAGATCCATAACTCAGGATTTAGGAGGTATCACTTTGATCCTATATGGAGAATCCTTGTGATAAGCGGAGATTGACCGAGCGTAGTATAGGAAACTCCTTCCCTATCAAGAGTATGTCATCCACGTACTTTACGAGGATCACCACCATACTCTCTACTACCTTTTTGTATATACAAGGTTCATCTACCATTTTGATGAAGTCAAACTCTTTGACTACCATATCAAAACAGATGTTCCAACTCCGCGATGCCTGATTTATCACATAAAACATCTTGCTCACGTTTCCGCTGCTCCCACTGTCTATGAAGCCCTCTGGCTATGTACTTATAGATGCTCTCTTCCAAATCATCATTTAGAAAAGCAGTCATGACACCCAACCGCCAGATATCGTTGTCATGGTATGTAGCCTTGGCAAGTAGGATCTGGATGGACTTTAAGCATAGCTTTGAAAGTCTCAACTTTTCCATGTACACCAAGCAATCTTCTAAAGATATTCTTGCTCCTGATGGGGATTTAACCCTTCAGATAAAGCAACCAAAGTCCATACTTTGTTGGTGTATAAGGATTCTATCTCAGATCGCTAAGCATCCAGCCATTCTTACAGAGCCCCACTCCTGATGGCCAGTTCGAAACTAGTTGGGTCATCATCTCATGATGCAATCCTCACTCCCACTGTCATAGAGAAACCGAAGTATCTCTCAGGTGGGTGAGGAACCCTACTAGATCGGCGGAGAAGTTGAGGTTCGTTGGAAAGTATTGAATCCTTTGGTTCTACCAAATCATCAGCTGCAGTTTGTATAGCTGGAACTCTTTCCAGTTCTACCTCATGACCAATAATTTCTTCACAAGAAATTCCCTTTCACAAAGGTGGCTTACTTAGAAACAAAACATCTTTTGTTCCTCGGTTTGGTAGAAGATATTCCCTTGCGAATGCTTGGGATATCCAACAAACTTCTACAGAACTGACTTTGCCTTGAGCTTGTCTGGATTTTGCTTTTAGACATAGGCCGGACAACCCCAAATCTTAACTTAAGATATGGGCTCTTCCCATTCCATATCACATATGAAGTAGTAGGTAACTGATTTGATTTGAACCCTATTCAACAGGTATGCAGCTTCTCAAGTGCATAACTCCCAAAAGGAAATTGGAAACTCAGTAGTACTCATCATAGAGCACACCATATCTAATAGGGTGAAATTGTTCCGCCACGATACACCGACGTGCTGTGGTGTATACGGAGGAGTAATGCTGAGAGAGAATCTCATTCTCCTTTAGAACAGTCCAGGAATCCCGTGCTCAAGTATTCTCTTCCCTAATCACATCAAAGGACATAATAGTTGTACCCGTTTTTGGTTCTCTACTTCTAACTTATATTCATTGAATTTCTCAAAAGTTCCAAACTTGTGTTTCAACAGGAACATATGTCCGGATCTTGAGAGATAATCAGTGAATGTAATAAAGTACAAGGAACCAGTCTTGGCATGTGTAGACAGGGGACCTTGCATACATCATCATGTATCAATCCCAAGAGTTCACTAACTCTTTCTCTGTTTCCAATAAACGGAGCTGTGGTCATCTTATCTCTGTGACATGACCGGAAAGTTTCACAAGATGTAAATTCAAACTAATTTAAATATGCATCTAAATGTAACTTCAGCTAGTCGGGTCGCATTGATATGACCTAGTCTACAATGCCTCAAGAAGGATTCGTTCATTTCTAAACTCTTCCTCTTGTGTGTGTTCTGTACATTAAGAACTGTGGTTTGATTTAGAATGTCTATGCTTTTAGATAACGTGCCTGATCCGATCAACTCTTGATATAGGAAACGTTCAAAACATTATCCAACAATACAAAATTATATCCTTCTTTACTAATAAAGAGACTGATATGATGTTGTATATCAGGTTCGGTATCTAATAACATTCATTCAGAATCAATGTATTCTGGTAATACAGGGTGATAACTACCAACAGACTTGGCTGCAACACTTGCACCGTTTCTATCTCATGAAACTTATCACCGGTTCTCAGTTCTCTACCTATCTGTAGCCTATGTAACAAATTACATATGTGGGATCCTGATCTGGTATCAAATACCCAAGACGTAAAGGATATTGAGAAACAGTTCTGTGTAATGAACACACCCGAAGAAGGTGCATCAACATGCACTTTCTTCGTTTGGGTGGCATGGGAATTCTGGTAATCCCTTATTTCCTGCTCTGTCTTATAACAATTATAAGTTGGAGCGGGACCAACGTTCCCTAGCGCAGTATAACAAGCGGGTTCGGTCAATACATCCATATTATTATCTTGATTAAGGCGTGACACAGTCGTAACCAGGAGAGAAAGAGAAGAAAACACTCAGTGTTCGCTTTTTACAAGATTAGATTGGTTATCAATTTATCTAATCAGGATGTCTCCCACTGTTTTAGTCAAATCTTCCTTCAAACCCTAAAAGGAAAGACTAGCCGGGATTAATTACACCCTACAAGTTCGCCAATCTTTCATCCAGGTCAGTGCCGGTACTTTGAGGGAGGTTCCCCGTGCTTTCGCACGGACCTAATTAAAGTAAACCTAGTTTTCCCAGGGGCGTAACCCCGTTGACACCTTTTTAGACACCTAATTGATCGGCTAATTATAATGTGTAAAACTCTCCCAGGAGTAACTCTTACTCGCAGCGGGTATCGGGATCCAACTATCTCATAGAAGGTATGCAATCTCATTGCAAATTTCAACACTTGAAATTCCCAATAATATTTCACCCCTAGCGTGCTATGACCTTGACGCATGCCAAACAACCTATAGTCCGCTAATCAATTTCAACCCGTACATTTCTTGATTGAATTAAACCCACCCGCATGACCCTTGACGCATGCCAAACAACGCCGTACGAATACCCTAAACCAATCGCATCGTATGCTGGCAGATAAGAACTAGTTAGCTACCGTACACTACGCCTTGACGCGTGCCAAACTACTGCAGCACGAATACTAAGTAGTACTTTTCTGAAATGACGGAGGGCTACGACAGGTCTTTTAGAAAACCCTTTGCGTAATGAACTTGATATCGTTGTAGAATCGAGTGAATTTTGAAAAGGAGTGTTTTTGAGGCTTTTCTAGTTTCGCTAAAGAGGTCACTCCCGGTGAAGGGATCGTCGGCTCTTTCCTTATCGAATAAGGTGCAGGATATTTCACAAATATCACTATGCAAAG
The DNA here is from genome assembly GCA_030015575.1 of Agapanthus africanus. Taxonomy (NCBI): domain Eukaryota; kingdom Viridiplantae; phylum Streptophyta; class Magnoliopsida; order Asparagales; family Amaryllidaceae; genus Agapanthus; species Agapanthus africanus. Next base: position 483,498,748 of record CM057337.1, read on the forward strand.
CAAAAACTATAAAAACAATCAAAAGACAAACCGAGTTTGTAGCATCTGCTAGTTTCGCTAAAGAGGTCACTCCCAGTGAAGGGATCTCGGCTCTTTCCTTATCGAATAAGGTGCTGGATGTTCTACAAGGAACACCGCTATGCAAAGAAAGAACTAGAGCTACCTGTTTTTGAGACAAGTTTCTACAACATCTTAAGGTTTCTTTTAGTTTCATTAATCTCATTAATGAAGTCCCATTTTATTATGCTTCACAAGCATCACATTTGAAACGAAATCTGCAATATAACATATATCTCATATATATAATATAAGCATTCGTCTCAGGAAGTAATATGATCTCATCACAGAACATTGCAGCAGAAGAACATATATGAAATATTGGATATACTAGGACGTCCATGTTTTAATACGAGCTTGTATAAAACACGGATTCCACGGTCGCGATGAATAGCCAAACCCACATCCCTAGACCCCTATGAGAGCGGCAAGCAATACTGCCAATTCTTGGGTTAGGAGACCGATCTCGACTCCTCGAGATGGCCTCCCACTGGACCCTAAAACCCGGTTACTTGTGCTCCCCGCCTTGGGTCTACCTAATGCGGAAAAGTAAATAATATACAATGGTGACATCATCCTCAGCCCGGAAGTGCCCCAAAAAAAGAATATTACATACAAATGAATTTTACATGAATGAAAAAGAAAAACTCTCATCTCATATAAAACCCCTGGCTATTCAGAACACGACGATCAAATATAACATATCACAGCAACACAAAATATCTCATATCATCAACGTAAGTAAGTATGCGTATCCCGATTGTCGTTGATGTATAGCAACGAAGCCGACGATACACCACATACTACGCTTACGGTCACAGAAAAGAAAGTGTAAAACTACAATAGTTGGAATCCGCAACCTCCTTAGACATCTCATACCTAACCAAATGAATTCCTTAGACATCGCATGCCTAACAATTATAAACCCCGCATTTTAGTCTCAATATTGAAAACACTTTTCAATCTCAAGTCGGGCAATTCAACAAGATTCACGACATCCTGATCGAATGCTCGTCACAAACTTTAGTAGACGACTGCACCCCTGGATGCCGTCGACGAAGTGCACTAAGGCAGAACACCGCTGCCGCGAGCACCCGAACAGATGCTTTTGGCGACAGGGTTCTCTTACAGTCACTTGGTCGGGGCTATGGGGCGTGGCTATCTATTAAGTTTACCCAGCGAGTATCCGTGTACGCTACGTGATTGCGACGGAGTTTTGATCGCATCAAAATCCCGTGGCAACCGATCATCTGAGACTAAACTGCTAGATTTATAACATTCAAATTAGTCATCTCATAACTACATGTGGATTCCAAATATTGTATCACATTCCAAATAAATAGACAATGTTAAAATTTCCGATCGAATAATCAAACACCCAAGTTTTCCCAAATAGCTCAACACTTGAGCGGAGTTCAAAAAGTATCCATCACATGCCACAGTACCAATGGTCCAGCCGTAGAAGGGTCAAGCCAACGCCTCACATGTGGCAATGCCGTACTGCCCTAAACCCTAAGGTTTAGAGGCGGTTCAGACGGTCACATAATCGAGTTAAGGTTTGTGTTCTTCTAGAGGGTCCACCGCGTTACTTGCATGATTTTCCGGAAGATTCAAACTAGAGAAAAAAACCAACTTTTGAAAAAATTTCCGACAGGGGAAAAAGTGAGTTATTGATATCTGTTCGTACTTTTTAACACGTTCTAAAATTACACGGAAAAAATTAAACGAAGTTAAACTTTCCGATCGAATCAACGAGCTCCCAATACAACCCAGAAAACTCAACACTTGAGTATAATTAAAAATTCCCAGAACAATCAGGATATTGCTACGGTTATTACTGTGCAAAGAACTAATATACGGCCGTGGAACCGCCGCGCCAGGCATGGTACGGCTGCGGTTCCGCGGCGCTTTGATGGAATTAATGGCGTATTTCACAGTAATTCCTAAAATACCCTGTTTATTTTTCTGAGCATTTTTAATATGAAAAAAAACAACATTTTAATAAAATTTCCAGAGAAGGGTATAAACCGGGGTTTCGGGGTTCGATTGGACTTTAAACTTCGCTTAAAGCTCTAGCTTGGCTCTGATACCACTGTAGGGTTACTAGGCACTCTTACAAGGGTCTATAAGGCATCAACCATGCCCGATTTAAAATTTAGACATGCCGAACAACCCTAACCAAGATCTTTAAACTAGAGATTAGGCGAAACAAAGCATGTTAAACACTTTAACACTAAGAGTTCGGGATTACAACCTTTGTAGTCCGGTCCTTCACTTCTAAAGCTCCGTGTTGAGGTCCCTTCGCTGCGATCATCATGTTCCCGGACTCTAGAGAGGCTCCATGAAGAGAAAGATGCAAGCTTGCTTCCGATCTTCGATAACTAAGATGATCTACCTTGAAGTTTCTTTAACACAAGCTCTCACTCACTAAATGAAGTGAACACCTTAATCTAAATGGCTAGGATAGATTAGGATGATGAAGTATGATTTATGCTCTCATTTGTTTTCATAATCCCACACTAAATCATCGCATAAAGGAAAAATAGAAAGCTTTCTCAAAACTCGAGGAAGAAGAAGAAGGAAAATTCCTTTTGTGATGAATAATGAAATGTGTTGATAATTACTTATGAAACCATGGTTGCTAATATAAAATGAGCTAACCTTTGTAGAGAGTTAACTAGGGTTGAGGGTGTGGTTTGGCTTACAAAATATCAACAAAATATCTTAGCTCATAACAAAAAGAAAAGCTTCTAGAAGCTTCAAGAATGAGCTAACCCAAATCAAACCATAACCATGTTTAATCTCCACTAATCATGTTGCATTAGCAATTATAATATGTTACAATATTATATATCACATATATAATATATTTTGTAACAAAAGAAAATAATATAGTTAACATATATCGCATATATATCAATGTATTACCCGATTGAGAAAATGAATCAGTAAGTGAGCTAATATTAGTTAATGTAATTTAATATATCAAATATATAATTATACATTAAATAATCAAATCAACACTTGATCCGATAATCCGGCTATTTCACAAATAACCGACTAATATAATCTGTATCAGCTTATCGAAACAACACTTGATCCGATGACCCGGCCAATATCTCATATACCCGGCCAATATCTCATATCGTGAGAATCTAATACGGTATCACATACACGTATTGTTCTCGGTCCCGCACATATCATATATGTGCTCCTACTCCGTTTTGCCTGAGCCAAGAAACCTCTGTGTTGGACTCTGAAGAACCGTCAATACGCCGGCAGTAGGTGATGATCATATCAAACACCCACAAGCTGCAAGCGGTCAGCTAAACGTAACATCCATCCAGGTATTGAGCGATCAGAAGATCAACAAGCAAGCCTGTACATTCTCCTGCGAATCTAATCAGTAACACTCCCGTACAGTCCGGTCTCTTCGTCTGATATGTCGCATATCTCGCCTAGGGGTGGTAAACGTCAGACCCCAGTAGCTTGATAAGTCGTATCGATATGAGGTCCATAAAAGTTCGAGAAACTACTGATAACACTTACCAGTAAAATATCAGCAACCCTGACCAGGGATTTCTAGTTATAGCCAATCGAACACAGCGCAACATCAACTCCCTATACCGGGAGAGACGAATCCTCTCCTATCGCTCATTGCCTCCATGTGATTCGGGAATTTACCCAAAAGACACCTTTTTGTATGTCCTCTTGGACGTGGTATGATGGAAATCAAAGCACAGTGGGAATCACACAAGACTCTATGACGATCTCGGGTCTACAGACTAACCTGTTCCAGTGTCACCAGAGAACTGCCATCTGACGTGGTGTATAATACCATCCGGGAGTTCTCGGCGAGTTCGTCCAGTGTACCCAGTCTTCACTGAGCACCCGTATACCATCCTTGATGTCAAACACTGATGGATATGGGATCATCCATCGCCCATCATATAGGTCAAGATGCGTATACGCTAGTATACTCTGGTGTATCGATGCCCTGTCTCAATACACCCTCGACTAGGAACAGTTATAGGATGTACTCGTCGACTACCGTGGTCCCACTAGTATGATCTCATCATAGTCCCAGTAGTCGAGTACATATCCTAAGGGCTTTATCAACATGTAACATAGAGACAATCAGAGTACATGTTAAGATAAAGTACAACCAGATAGCATACTATCATGTCGAGCAAGAAAGTCCTCCCTATATATGTCCAAGCATCCATTACAATATACATCATATGTACAGTAATGGCCTCTAGGGCATACATATAACTAACAGGCGAATAGTCTTCCAATTCTAGAGTGAGGCCCCTTTGCCTCTCAAACCCATGAGATACGGACCCGTTTCCCTCCAGAACCTGGCTATCCGTGCACTCCGTCGCGGGGTAAACCTAGTACAGAAATGAAAAATATGTACAACGGGTACATCGACCTCAGCCCGGTCGTGCCCCAAAAGAATATTATACAAACAGGCAGTGACGGCAGTCCACATGTTGGACGCTCGCCCCGCAATATCAAATGTACAAATAAATCCAAACTGCGCTACCGTTGCACACAGCTATCCACCACGACAAATCCACAACATCACAGTACAATACAGAACATCAACGCGAATGTCACATTCGCAAACCCGTCTAAAAGAGCTATAGCAATTAGACGCAATTTACCGCTCGAATGACATTCACGGTCAGAGATATAATGTAAGTACTGTAAACTAACAAGTTTAAAATTCCGATCGACAAAACTTCCCGAAGTGGGCCCCAAGTACAACTGCAGTACTCAAAGAAAATCTGGGCCCAAAAAAATATTCCAGAAACCACAATTCCCTATGCAAGAGCCCTAGAAGAAATATGGTGCACTGTAGCCACTAACTGGCGGCGGAACCGCGGCCAAACCATGTTTTGTGCGGCGGTTTCGCGGCAGTATAGTAGAAACAGTGAACCGAATTTCTTCAGTACTCTTAAAAAAGCCTGCTCGATTTTCTGAGATGCTCAAAATTATTTTTAGACCTCTTTAAAAAATTGACAGAACCTTTAGCCTGAAAAGTGCGGTTTTGGAAATTTCGTTCGATCGTTGTTTTAAACACGTTAGAACAAGTTAGTAAAGGCCAATGGGGTGGCTCTGATACCATGTAAGTCTACGGCAGCGCCCCGGCCGTCATTGTGACGCCAAACGCAGAACAAAAACTTTTATAATTGGCTCTATCGCATACTATAACCCGGATCTTGCCATTAACGCTAAACTAACAAACTGTAAAGAGGTAGAAAGGCTATACCGATTGATCCGAGTCCTTCGGTCTTTAGCCATCATCCCACGCTCCTCGCGGCAACTCCGATCTCTCGTCTCCTCATCAAGGTGGCACCACGTCAACGGATCTTTAAACGGGCTCCCGCCTCTATACCGAGGCAACTCAGTCATCAAGTCTGCTAAAAGAGATGACCAAGATGAAGTAGAGAATGAGTAGAATACTTTGCCTCAAACACCATAGGGTTCTCATCACATGAGAGGGATAAGGTGGAGGTTAAAGAACACGGTTAGGGTTGGAAATGGTGAACTCAAGAAAACTTATCAAGAGAGAAGAACTCAAGCATAAAACTTGTTGTGTTATCTTTTTCTTCTCTTGTGAATAGATATATAAGGTTGAGAAAGAAAAATATCTCAAGAAAATATCTCCTCAAATATCTAGACCCAAAACAAAACACATTAATTCTATCATGACTCACTTAGTGACTCATTAGCATGAGTCACTAATGAACATGCTAGAACAAATGTGTCATCCAAAATGAGTCACTCTTTCCAAAATCCATTTAATCATTTAAACCAAAATGATTAACCAAAAGAAATGCATCTTCTAAAATATTCTGGTAACGTATTATGAAAATACCCCTCACCTGTATATACATACCTGTATCCGTATTCCGACCGAATACGAATACGAGAGACTAAAATATTCCGACTCAATATAACACATGGATCCGGCTTAAACCAAAGACCACCAGTATTATCTGCCCGAAATATGACACGTGCATAAGTGCACGTGCATTTTTCGAACCCTGCCATAAAACCATACGGCCTCTACAACATTTCGCCCGAACTTGGGAAACTATCTGTAGGGGACTCTAAAGACTCGTCAGTACCCTGGCAGTAGGTTTAACCACAAGCACGTCAGCGGCACTAGCTGTGCGTAACGGCTGCCCATGTACTGACCGAAAGGGAAGCCTGATGAGCGAACTCATCCTGGAACCCTACTGAGCCTATCAGTGACTATATACATACAGTCCGGTCCGTTCGTCTATGAGCATCGCATATCGGGCCTAGGGGATGGTAACGTCAGACCCCCAATATAGGTATAAGTCGTGCTGGAGAGTAGCCCTGAACACCCTGAGAAACTACTGGAATACTTACCAGTAATTCTCAGCTGCCTTGGCCAAGGACTTGGTGTAATGGCACTCCTAGACACAGCACGATCTCACCCCCAATACCGGGAGAGACGAATCCCCTGCCGATCCGCTCACTTTCCTCCATGTGGCTCGGGACTGTACCCAGAAAAAAAACCTGTTTGCACGACTCCTTTGAGCCGTGGTAGGGTAGAAATCAAAGCACAGTGGGAACTCACACGAGACAAATGACGGCCTCAGGTCAATGAACTAACATGTACACATGTCACCAGGGAACTGCTATCTGACGCTAGGTATAATACCAACTAGCAGGTTCCCGGCGAGTCCTGTCCGGTGTACTCATAACCCAATGAGCACCTGTATACATCTTAGGTGATCCAACTGACACCAGTGGCTTGTGAGACCGGCCACCGCCCCTCGTCGGGGTCTCGACTGTATACACTAGTCAACTCCAGAGTATCGATGCCCTGTCTCGAAACTCCTACGACTAGGGACCACTTTTAAGGATGTGCTTATAGACTACCCAACTCTCACGTATATGATCGCCATCATACTATTGGTAGTCAAGTAGGATCCTAAGGGCTCTATCAACGTGTAATAGTGATCATGTCACCTAAAGCTGTACCCGAATGATAAAGGTAAACCAGATAGCATACTATCATCTCGAGTAAGACTGTCCTACTGGTATAGGTCCTCCCTCAATCATCGCAATCACGTACCTGCGACCCAATAATTGACTTTGAGGGCACCATATCCAACATATAGGCTTGCTTGTTGATATTCTAATCACTCAATAACTCGATGGCTGTTACGTTTAGCTGAGCGCTTGTAGCTTGTGGGTGTTTGATATGATCATCACCTACTGCCGGCGTATTGACGATTCTTTAGAGTCCTACACAGAGGTTTCCTGACTCAGGCAAAATGGAGTAGGAGCACATTTGTGATATGTGAGGGAACGAGAATAATACGATATGAGATACTGTATTCTATTCTCGTGATATATGATATCGGCCGGGTATATGTGATATAGCCGGGTCATCGGATCAAGTGTTGATTCGATGAATCGGTACATGTTATATTAGTCGGTTATATGCGATATAGCCGGATTGTCGGATCAAGTGTTGATTCGATAATTTAATGTATAATTATATATGTGATATATTACATTACATTAACTAATATTTGCTCACTTTATTGATTCATTTTCTCACCGGTTAATATATATGCGATATATGTTAATTGTATTATTTTCTTTTGTTACAAAAATATAGTATATATGTGATATATAATATTGTAACACGTTATGATTACAAATGCAACATGATTTGTGGAGATTAAACGAGTTAGGGTTTGATTTGGGTTAGCATTTGGGTTAGCTTTTTCAAGAAGCTTTCTTTGTTTTTAGCTAAGATATTTTGTTATGATATTTTGTGTAGATATTTCTTAACCCAACCCAAACCCTTGACCTTAGGTTTATTCTCTACATGTGTTAGGCTCTTCATTATTAAATCAAGGTTGGATTTGTAACAACAACACAATAATTCATTATTCATCACAAATACTTTTCTTCTTCTTCTTCATCCAAAAAAAGCTTTCTAGCTTTTGGGTTAGTGATGAATAAGTGTGAGAAATTGAAAGAAAAATATAGCTAAATTCCTACTTCATCATCATTATCTATTCTAGCCATTTAGATTAGGGTGTTCACTTCACTAATACTTGATTAGAGAAGTGAGAACTTGAGTTAAAGATTCTTCAAGGTAGATCATCTTCGAAAAGGAAGACTTCAAGTAAGCATGGATCGTTCGGCTTGTGGCGCCTCTCTAGAGTCCGGAAGTTCATGGATCGTGGCGAAGGGACTACTGCTCGGAGCTTATGAAGCGAAGGAACGGACTACAAATGTTGTAATCCCTTTCTCTTAGAAGTAAAGTTGTTTACATGCTACGTTAACCCTAATTATCTAGCAAAGATCCTCGTTTTAGGTTGTTCGGCACTTGAAAATTTTAAATTCGGCATGGTTGATGCCTTATAGACCCTTATGATAGTGCCTAGTAACCTTACACCTATTTCCAAAACTAACAAATCGTGAGAATTTTAAAGACATACCAAGGGATACTACAGATTTTTCAAAAGACGTACCTTTTCTTAAAAACACCGTAGCCCCTATTTTTCTAAAACCCACGATTCGTGTTATTTCAAATGGTAAAACTGTATGACACATATATTGATGTTTATTCTTCACTATTGTGTTTAGTATTCATTTTCCGCATATTCTTGCTATTCGCATCGCATTGAATGTTTAAATGTGTTTATTGTTAAATTAAACCCATGCTGTCAGGACACCAGCACCATTATCGATGATGTGTTTGCTCCACGTACACCTACTTGCCGGCTCACACACTTCATCATCGATAATTACCATGTCACTACACAGTAGGATTGTTGCATCAGGATATGACTCCTTGCATGACATACTTGCGTACATACATATTGTACACCCATACTTGCATACATACACATTTGCAAATACATGGATGATTTTGGCTAGATTTTGGAGATTTGGGAACCGCAAAATGTTTTTTAAAACTGGATTCATTTAAAAGAGCGGTTTTCCCTCGATATGTGCATATTACTATTTATTTTGCATGATATACTGATATGCTTACATTTCCATTATATGTCGCGTACATCATGCTTTATGATTATACGCATTGAGATATGTTATTTCCATGATATTTCTGGATTTGAGAACCGTGGGTATTTCAAAAGAAAGTATGTACTGTGTAAAAAAAAACAGGTTTCTCTTGATATGATATTTCTGTTGGAGATAGTGCCCTCAGAGTCAATTATTGGATCACAGGCACGTGATTGCAATGATTGAGGGAGGACCTATACCATTAGAACAGTCTTACTCAAGATGATAGTATGCTATCGGGTTTATCTTTATCATCATGTACTGCATTAGGTGACCTCACAGGTCACGATTGCGTCTTGATAGAGCCCTTAGGATTCTTGCTTGACAGCCAGCAGTATGATGGCGATCATATATGTGGGAGCTGGTGGTCTATAAGCACATCCTTAAAAGGCCCATAGTCGTGGGAGTTTCGAGACAGGGCATCAATACTCCAGAGTAGACTACTGTATACAGTCGAGACCCCGACGAGAGGCGGTGGCCGGTCTCACAAGCCACTGGTGTCAGTTGGATCACCTAAGACGTATACAGGTGCTCATTGGGTTATGAGTACACCAGACAGGACTCGCCGGGAACATGCTAGATGGTTTTATACCGGACGTCAAATAGCAGTTCCCTGGTGACATGTGTACAGGTTAGTTCATCGATCTGAGATCGTCATTTGTCTCGTGTGAGTTCCCACTGTACTTTGATTACTACCCTACCACGGCTCAAAGGAGTCGTGCAAACAGGTTTTAGTTGGGTACAGTCCCGAGCCACATGGAGGCATTGAGTGGATCTTCAGGGGTTCGTCTCTCCCGGTATTGGGGGTGAGGTCGTGCTGTGTCTAGGAGAGCGATTACACAAAGTCCTTGGCCAAGGCAGGTGATTTACTGGTAGGTATTCCAGTAATATCTCAGGTTGTTCTGGGCTACACTCCGACACGACTTGTACCGCTTTTGGGGGTCTGACTTTTACCAACCCCCCAGGCCCGCCATGCGATGCTCATATACGAACGGACCGGACTGTATGGATATTGTCACTGACAGGCTCAGTAGGGTGTCAGGATGAGTTCGCTCATCGACGTCCCTTTTGGTCAATACCTGGTAGCCCGTCACGTATGACTAATGCCTATGACGTGCTTGTGGTTAAATCCACAGCCAAAGTGTTGATGAGTCTTTAGAGTCCCCCACAGACAGTTTTCTCAAGTTTCGGGCGAAATGCTGTAGAGGCCGTATGGAGATATGGCATGGTTCGATCATGTACGTGCGGTATTGCACGGATCATGATCGGACGGATAATACTAGCGGGCTTTGGTTTAAGACGGATCCTAGTATTGTACAGTGTAGATTTTGTCTCATTGCATTTGTATTCGGTCGGAATACAAATGCGGGTATGTATATACAGTCGCGGGGTTTTCCTGTAATTTATTACGGGATCAGTTTTTGAAGTTGCCAGTTTTCTTTCCGTTTCGGCCATTTTCCTTTGTTTCCTTTCTTTGGCTGGAAATTGGTGGAGAGGAGGTTATTTGCAAGCATGCAAATTGGCATTGTGGAGGGTGGTCTTTGTAACTTGTTGCTTCATGATGGTTCCACCATACATTGGCTTCTTTATTCATCATGGCTTGACTTTTGTGTTGACATGGGTTGAGTGATGAGGAGGAGTATGGACTTTGTTGTAATGATATTCCATCATCATCACCTTTTCTCTCTCTTGCATTATTATTGATCCACTCACTCCCTCCTCTCATATTCTTGAGTTGCATGTCCGGCCACAATAAGTGAGGGCTGTCCAAAAATTGTGGGGTGGGATTTTTGATCTTTTTGGCTTTGCAAAATCCCATAGCTCCATCTCCAAAAGTTCACCTCATTCCTCCACCAAAATGGCAACTTCTTATATCCCCTAGAGACAAAACCGTTCTACACTATCCTACAGCATTCTTGGACACGTCGACTCGCTAACTTCGTGCCCGAGTTGCCTCGGTCCAGAGGGGGGAGCCCGTAAAAGAACCCGGCGATGTGGTGCCCTTCCGACGAGGAGATGAAGACCGGAGATTCCGCAGGGAGATCGGGACGACGACGAGAAGACCGAAGGACACGGATCGCTCGGTATATCCCTCTACCCCTTCTCTAGTTAGCCAGCATTAGATTAATGGCCCGATCCGGGTTCAAAAGTCCGCGGTAGCGCCGGTTCTAGTTTATAGAAAAGTTTTTGATTCCGCATTTTGGCCTCGTTCAGACGGCCGGGGCGCTGCCGTGCACTTACACTGGTATCAGAGCCACGCCATTAACCTAGTCTAGCTTGCTCTAACATGTTTACAAGTTCAATCGAACAGATTTTCCGAAAACCCGATTTCTAAAACACAGTTTCTGTCGGAATTTTAAAGCTGTCAAAAATTATTTGGTGCATTTCTAAAATACAGGCCGGGTTTTCTATGCAATCTGGGAAAATTTGGTGTAGTGTTGTTCCTGTTCAGCCGCGGAACCGCGGCCTTAACCCAACTTTGGCCGCGGTTCAGCCGCAGTAAGGTAGGATCACTGCACCAGATTTCTTCAGTTGGTTCCTGTGTTGAAAATGGGGTTTTTTGGTATATTATTTTTGGGCCCAGATTTTCTTTGAGTGCTACAGTAGTGCTTGGGGCCCACTTCGGTAAATTTGATCGATCGAAAATTTTAAACATGTTGGTTCACAGTATTTACATTATATCTGCGACCGTGAATGTCATTTGATCGGTAAATCCTGTCTAACTGCTATAGCCCTTTTAGACGGATTTGCGAGCGTGACATTCACGTTGATGTTCTGTGTTGTGCTGTGATGTTGCGGATTGTCGTGGTGGATTTCCTGGATGCAATGTTAGTACAGTTTTGGTATTATTATGTACATTTGATATTGCGGGGCGAGCGTACGACATGTGGACTGCCGTCACTGCCTTTTTATATATTATTCTTTTGGGGCACGACCGGGCTGAGGTCGATGTACCCGTTGTATGTATATTTTACTTTCTGTACTAGGATTACCCCACGGAGGGGTGCACGGATAGCTGGGTTCTAGAGGGCAACGGGCCTGCATCTCATGGCGTTGAGACGGAGGGGGCTTCACTCTAGAATTGGCGGGCTATTCGCCGCACTCGTAGGGGGTACAGGTTGACCCAAGGAGGGGTGCCCAAGTTACCGGATTCCGTGAAGTGCTGGGTGGTCCATTCACGTTGTTGAAGGGGGCTGCCTCACTTCAGGTTTTGGCGGGTAACTTGCCGCGCCCGTAGTGGTCTAGGATTTCATTGCACAGGCTATCCACAGGACCAGGGGAACATCGGTTTTCAGTAGCTGCTCTGTGAAACCCGGGGATCCCAGATATCTGTATTGTTCTGTGATGCTTATTACATTTCTGTGATATTGCATTTTATCATGCCTTGAGCGAATATTATATATTGATATATATACTAGTAGATGTTGTATATGTTTTGCATCCGCGCTAGTCCAGTCCCCACTCTGTCGTTAGTTAAGTAACCTAACGGGTAATGACGGGACCCAGTGGCGAATGCGGATGGCATATACGTACATCGTATTTTCGTTCTTTATTGGTGTGATCAATTGATGGGACTGCATTGATTCGGACCAATGCAAGCTAAACAAACCTATTCTGATGTTGTTGGAACATTTTTCAAAAAGCTGTTATTGCAAGGACGTTCTCTTTTGTTTTGCACAGTGGTATTCGGTTATGAATATCCAGCACCTCAGTCGACGAGGTAAGGGCCGAGATCCCTTCACCGGGAGTGACCCCTTGGACAGAAGTTTGCGTCAGGGCAATAACTTCACTATAGTCGTTTACTTTTGCTTTGCATCGTGGTATTCAGTTGGAATATCCTGCACCTCATTCTATGGGGAAAGAGCCGAGATCCCTTCACCGGGAGTGACCTCTTTAGCAAAGGTTTTCGCCACTATATTTTTATAAAGCTATCCAGTTCCTTCAACGATATCAAGTTCATTACGTTAATGGTTTTTCGCCAAAAACCATTCGTAGCCCTCCGTCATTTCAGACGGGTAGCACGTAGAATTCATGCTATGTTTGTTGGCCATAGTCAAGGCATAGTATATGGTAGCTGCTTGTTACCTTTCTGCTGCATAGATAGATGCGTTGGTTTGGGACAGTCGTACAGCCTTGTTGGCCCAAGTCAAGGGCTTGTATGGGTGGGTTCAAATTGTAAGTCCGCGGAGGCGCCCCGGCCGTCGATCCGACGCCGGAATGCGGAAACGAAAAACTTTGCAAACTAGCAAACCGGCACCACCGCGCACTTTTCACCCAGATCGGGCCATTAACCTAGCAACTAGCAAACTAAAATAAGAGTAGAGAAGTATACCAAGTGATCCATGTCCTTCGGTCTTCGTCTCCACTCCGATCTCCTGCGGAATCTCCGTCCGTCACGTCCTCGTCGGAAAGGGCACCACGTAGCCGAATACTTTTACGGGCTCCCACCTCTTGACCGAGGCAACTCGAGCACGAAGTTGGCTAGCCGACGCGTCCAAGATTTTCTGTAGGCAAGTGTAGTAGACTTTGTCTGTTGAGGTTATAGAAGTTGCCATGATGGAGATGAGAGAAAAATGCTTTGGAGGAAAATGGTGCTCACAATTTTTAGCAAGGAAATGAGATGAAGAAAATGCCACACCCCCAAAAATGAAACTCTCTCTTCCTCCCTCTATGTGGCCGGCCCCTTAATTGGAAATGGTGGAGAGAAAAACCTAAACCATGAAGGGAGGTGATGGTAGTAAAAGCAAAGGGGTGACCACATCCAAAAGGCAATGATAACATTATCAAATCAACCTCAAATCCTTTCTCATCTCAAAAAAGCAAGAAATGATGATAGAAAAGAATGGTATCAAAAGATGCTTTCATAATCTCCCATTTCATAAATAACACCTCCACAAAGAGTTATTTGCAAACTTGCAAATAACCCCCTCCATCGGAAAAGTCCGGCCGGGAAAGAACAAAGGAAAACTGGCCGGAACGGAATACAAACTGGCAACCTCAGAAAACTGATCCCATAATAAATTACAGGAAAACCCCACTACTGCATATACATGCCCGCATTCGTATTCCCACTGAATACAAATGCAAAGAGACAAAACTACACTATCTAATACTAGGATCCGGCTTAAGCCAAAGCCGGCTAGTAAAATCTGTCCGATCACGATCCGTACAATACCGCACGTATCTGATCGAACCCTGCCATATCTCCATACGGCCTCTACAGCGTTTCGCCCGAAACCTGAGTAACTGAGTGTGGTGGACTCTAAAGACTCGCTATGGTTGTGGAGTTAACCACTAGCACGTCAGAGGTATCAGCCATACGTGACGGGCCACCACCTATTGACCAAAAGGGACGTCGATGAGCGAACTCATCCTGACACCCTACTGAGCCTGTCAGTGACAATATCCGTACAGTCCGGTCCGTTCGTCTATGAGTGTCGCATGGCGGGCCTAGGGGGTTGGTAAAGTCAGACTCCCAAAAGCGGTACAAGTCGTGTCGAAGTGTAGCCCAGAACACCCTGAGATACTACTGGAATACCTACCAGCAAATCTCCAGCCTTGGCCAAGGACTTTTCATGTTCTGGCTCTCCTAGACACAGTGCGACCTCACCCCCAATACCGGGAGAGACGAACCCCTGCAGATCCGCTCACTACCTCCATATGGCTCGGAACTGTACCCAACTAAAACCTGTTTGCACGACTCCTTTGAGCCGTGGTAGGGTAGTAATCAAAGCACAGTGGGAACTCACACGAGACAAATGACGATCTCAGGTCGATGAACTAACCTGTACACATGTCACCAGGGAACTGCTATCTGACGTCAGGTATAATCCCAATTAGCAGGTTCCCGGCGAGTCCTGTCCGGTGTACTCATAACCCAATGAGCACCTGTATACATCTTAGGTGAACCAACTGACACCAGTGGCTTGTGAGACCGGCCACCGCCCCTCGTCGGGGTCTCGACTGTATACACTAGTCTACTCTGGAGAATCGATGCCCTGTCTCGAAACTCCCACAACTAGGGACCTTTTAAGGATGTGCTTATAGACTCCAGCTCTCACGTATATGATCGCCCTCATACTGCTGGTAGTCAAGCAAGAATCCTAGGGGCTCTATCAACGTGTAATAGCGACTCGTAAAGTCACCTAAAGCAGTACACGATGATAAAGATAAACCAGATAGCAAACTATCATCTCGAGTATGACTGTCCTACTGGGATAGGTCCTCCCCTCAATCATTGCAATCACGTGCCTGTGATCCAATAATTGACTCTAAGGGCACTATCTCCAACAATCTCCCACATGCACTCAAGGCTAATTATTGCGATGTCGCATACTCACAGCCCGTGTGATACCGAACACCCAACTCCTCTACTAGTCAGTCTCACAAAGCTTGTTTGCGAAACTATTGCGTTCGAGGAATAGCCTCAGTGAGTGGATCCGCTTTGGTGTTTCTTTCTATGTCTCTCTATATCTCAAGTTCGCGGAGAAAGCCATCACCCCAAATGAGCAATACCTGTCTTAGAATGTGTCTGGATGTCTGATGTGACCTAGCTCATAAATGAACTCCAAATCCAAACTTCTTAGACTGTATCGTCAACTGAACTTAATCAGTATCCTGCGCCATGCCTTCCTTCAGTATCCACCTGGACCACCTGTCCAAAATACTGCCCCTCGTCAGAGGGAAAACTATAACTCTGACAGCCACTCTGCCATCCATGTCACCTTGGAAGCCTGGAATGATAACCGTCTCCTAAGGGAGGCTGCCGTCATCATATCCCTAGAACATCTATTTATGTTCTAAAACTGCTTCCGACTGTTTCCCCAGGATAGGATCAATATCAACTTATTGCATCTACTGCAAGAACAACATCTGGTGTGGTACTTGACATCTCATGATCAACTCAATTGCCTAAGCAAGTGATCTGCCAATCATGCACATCCCTCTCCCCTTTAGTCTGTAAGACACCTTTAGAGAGGGTGACTCCATCACCTGCAGGTATACTACCATGCTAGGAGTCGTCCATTCTAAATACTCTTAGAATGCGGTCAAAGTACCCAAATTGGGAAACCACCCAAATCTAGATCTAAAACCATAGATCTAGTAACTAGAATGTTTGATATAATATCCAAGTCCTATGTGGAGAAACCACTGTGTGAAGACCAAAGTTTAACCGACCGTAGTATAGGAATATCACTTCCTACTCTGTGTATGTCATCAAATACCAGGACATCACACCCTACTACCTTCTCAACAGATCCATCCCCTATTCTGATGAAGTCAAACCTATGACTGTCACATCAGAAATAGATGATCTATCTCCGCTACATCTGCTTTAGTCGATAAATAGACATAAGCAACTTGTCCACCAATGCTTCCGCAGCTCCCACTGACTACGACAATCCTCTGGCAAAGTCATATAGACGTACACTTCTAAAGCTAGTTTAGAACGACGCTATAGTCATCCTCCTGCCGGGTCTCACAGTCTGGAACAACAGCAATGGTAAGTCTGGGTAAATAAGAACCTCTCTGTCACCGTCCTTGAGGCTACCGGAGTATCTCTCGAGTGCCTGAGGTTACCCACTTTATCTGCGGAGTGGCCAATGGAATGTCAAATCAGATTGAATCTTTAGGTTCTTATCTAATCTTCAGTAATCGTTTGCGGTTCTGGAATCACTTCCAGTTCTACCATACTCCCACTACTATTTTCTGAAAAAATCCATTTCTTTAAAAATGTGGCGAGTCAAGAACAATATCACTATTGATCTTCCAGATGGTACAAAGTCAACCCTCGTCATAGCCTGGGTCAACCCACAAACAGCCATTACAGAAACGTGCCTTGGGTTATCCGGAGTCTGGTTTTAAGCATAAGCCGGACAACTCCCCGTACCTTAACATCGTTAAGACATGAACTGTTCTATATCCAATACAGAAACAGAGGCACTGATTTAATTGAACCAGATTCAAATCATGCAGCTGTCTCCAGTGCATGTCAACTAAATGGAAGAGAGGCCGATCAGCGTTACTCAACTTAGGAGTACTTCTAATTATGAGTAACCTGAAAGAGAAGCTAGTTCTCTTAATCATTACTATCAACTGAATACCATTCACAAGTATCTACATCTTCGATCACCTTGAAGAATCCCGATACTTGCAATACTTGGTTCTCTACTTTACTCTTATACCTATAACTTCTCAAAATTCGGACCTTGTGTTTCTACGAAACACTTGTCTAAATACTAGAGAAGTCATAAGTAAGCCGAATATAGTACGAGGACCAACCTCTCTGTCCTAATGGACACTGGACAATATACAATACATTGTACAAGTCCCTTGAGTCTAATAACTCATTCACTGTGTGTGGTAGGTTGAAAACTGTACTTATGGTTAAGAAGAATTACACCGCTGTTCAATGCTCCTTACCTAACCATCCACTGATATAGGTAAATGTCATAGACATAATTTCAAAAAGGTATATCTCACTCTATAAAAATAGACGTATAGATATATCAATTTGAAATTGGTGCATAACCGCGGATATTCAAAACCAAATATTTGCCGTCTGGCAAACAACCCAGGTGACTTCCTCAAATATCACCGATTACAACGAATCCCAATATAATGAGGATGATCACCCAATTCCCAATAACTTACTCCCATTCATCATCTGTAAAACCATACAGATGTGAGAATCAAACCTGGTAAATACATACCCTGGAGCAAGTGTCTAATTGGGAAATCAGTTTTCTATTAACAGTACACGGTGAAACTGAAACATTGAAATGTTTCGATGGGGTATCCTGGTATTCCTAGTAATGCCTCTTCCATTATCCATATTCACAACTGTAACCGTATAATTCTTTGCCAACTCTCCAAATCCCTTTATATGTCTTTAGTCGTTACCTTCTGCACACCCCTTTAGGCCAAATGGTTTTCTTCCTTCCCTACCATTCGACACCAGCCTATGGTTTGGAAGAAGACTATCCAATAAGCATAATGGGTGTACTGTCCTAATCCCAGGAGCACTCGCAATGCGAGAGAAGGTGAAGATAAAAGACAACCGAATGAACCTTATTCCTATTTCTCCTGAACCAGGATCCATCCACGAACTGGAACAAATTCCTTTCGAGTTCGTATATAACCATACGATGGATTATCCAATAAACTTGGGATCTTCGTAGTGATACGGAGTGTCCTGGAGAAATACAAAGGTGATTTAGGATTGGCGAAGAAATACTTGGTTTGGTCGTAAATAGCAGTCGCAATTTACTTTGCCCTCTTACTAATCCCTTGCTTTGTCTTAACTTAATACCTTCTGTACACCGTTTAGGCTAATTGGTTTTCTTCATTCCCTACCGGTCGGCACCTGCCTATGGTTTGGAAGAAGACTATCCAATTTGCGTAATATGTGTGTACTATCTCCTAAACCAAGGAGTACTCGCAACCTGAGAGAAGGTAAAAGGAAAAGACAACTGAATAGTCCTATTCGTTTTCTCCAGAACCGGAGACCATCCTCGAATTCCTTCGAGTTCGTATATAACTATACGATGGTTTTGTCCAATGGAAGTGGACGTTCGTAGTAATACGGAGTGTCCTGGAGAAAAGGGTAAAAGTAGGAGTGGCAATGAGGTCTGCAACTCTGACAATCCAAAAGCCAGTGTTAAGAAGGTTCGGTCAACTTGGTCACTGAGTCATAGTCTATGGTCGGGTCAATGGTCGCTGCCAAAGAGAGAGAGAAAAGAAACACTCAGCGTGCACTATAACCTAGATCAGAATGGTTATCACTTTATCTATTCTGGAAACCTCCCACTGTAACCTCAAATTCTTCTCTAAACCCGAAAGAAGAGTTAGTCGGGATCACCCGAGGAGTAAACCAACTCATCAATGGGAATCGGGATCCGACTATCATCGCATGATAACGTGACGGAATCCGCTCACGTCATCACACTCCAGAAGGTATGCGCATATCTGGCAAGTTTCAGTTTCTTTAGAAACTCCCGATGTGGATTTTTTGCCCCATGCTCTTATGACCTTGACTTTGGCCAACATATCATAAGTCACATGTCAAGTTCTACCCGTCATTATCCTGGTTAATTTGAACCTACCCGTACCTACCCTTGACTTTGGCCAAAATGGCAGTACGACTGTCCCAAACCAACGCATCTATCTATGCTGCATATGAATACCCAACAGCTACCAAACACTGTGCCTTGACTTTGGCCAACATACACAGCTTGAATACTATTGACTATCCATATGAAACGACGGAGGGCTACGAATGGTTTCTGGCGAAAACCTTTAACGTAAAGAACTTGATATCGTTGAAGGAACTGATAGCTTTATAAAAATATAGTAACGAAAACCTTTGCTAAAGAGGTCACTCCCGGTGAAGGGATCTCGGCTCTTTCCCCGTAGAATGAGGTGCAGGATATTCCAACTGAATACCATGATGCAAAGAAAAAGTAATCGGCTATAGTGAAGTTATTGCCCTGACGCAAACTTTTGTCCAAGGGGTCTCGGCCCTTGCCTCGTCGACTGAGGAGCAGGATATTCCAACTGAATACCACTGTGCAAAACAAAAGAGAACGCCCTTGCAATAACAGCTTTTTGAAAAAGTGTTCCAACAACATCAGAATAGGTTTGTTTATCTTGCATTGATCCGAATCAACGCAGTCCCATCAATTGATCACACCAATAAAGAACGAAAAAAATGATGTACGTATATGTCATCCGCATTCGCCACTGGGTCCCGTCATCACCCGTTAGGTTACTTAACTAACGACAGAGCGGGGACTGGACTAGCGCGGATGCAAAACATATACAACATATACTAGTATATATATAAATATATAATATTCGCTCAAGGCATGATAAAATGCAGCATCACAGAAATGTAACCTGCATCACAGAACAATACAGATATCTGGGATCCCCGAGTTTCATAGAGCCGCTACTGAAACCCGACGTTCCTCTGGTCGTGTGGATAGCCTGTGCAATGAAATCCTAGACCCCTACGAGCGCGGCAAGTTACCCGCCAAAACCTGAAGCGAGGCAGACCCCTTCAGCAACGTGAATGGACCACCCAGCACTTCACGGAATCCGATAACCTGGGCACCCCTCCTGGGTCAACCTGTACCCCCTACGAGTTCGACGAATAGCCCGCCAATTCTAGAATGAAGCCCCCTCCGTCTCAACGCCATGAGATGCGGGCCCGTTTCCCTCTAGAACCCGGCTATCCGTGCACTCCTCCGCGGGGTAATCCTAGTACAGAAAGTAAAATATACATACAACGGGTACATCGACCGTAACCTGGTCGTGCCCCAAAAGAATAATACAAACAGGCAGTGACGGCAGTCCACATGTCGGACGCTTGCCCCGCAATATCAAATGTACATATAAAATAAAACTGTACTAACATTGCATCCAGGCTATCCCCCACGACCAATCCGCAACAACACAGCACAATCACAGAACATCAACGTTAATGCCACGTTCGCAAATTCGTCTAAAAGGGCTATAGCAGATAGACAGGATTTACCGATCGAGTGACATTCACGGTCGCAGATATAATGTAAATACTGTGAACTAGCATGTTTAAATTATCCGATCGAGCAAATTTATCAAAGTGGGCCCCAAGCAGTACTGTAGCACTTACAGAAAATCTGGGCCAAAAAAAATAATATCCCAAAACCCCTATTTCCAAGTCCAAAGCCTACTGGGAAATTTTGGTGCAATGAGCACACCTTCCCGCCGCGGAACCGCGGCCAAACCAGGGGTTTGGCCGCGTTTCCGCGGCCGTACTAAGCGATCACTGTATCAAATTTTACCAGAATTCTTAGAATTTCCTGCTTGTGTTTCTGCAATGACCTGAAAAAATTTTGGAGCAGAAAAAATTTCGACAGAGAACACATGTGCACACGAAATACGGTTTTTTTTGGGGATTTTTGTTCGATCGAGTTCTAAATATACTGAGCAAGCTAGGCTAAGTTAATGACCTGGCTCTGATACCAATGTAAGTCCGCGGCGGCGCCCCGGCCGTCGATCCGACGCCGGAATGCGGAAACGAAAAACTTTGCAAACTAGCAAACCGGCACCACCGCGCACTTTTCACCCGGATCGGGCCATTAACCTAGCAACTAGCAAACTAAAATAAGAGTAGAGAAGTATACCAAGCGATCCGTGTCCTTCGGTCTTCGTCTCCACTCCGATATCCAGCGGAATCTCCGTCCGTCACGTCCTCGTCGGAAAGAGCACCACGTAACCGAATACTTTTACGGGCTCCCACCTCTTGACCGAGGCAACTCGGGCGCGAAGTTGGCAAGCCGACGCGTCCAAGATTTGCTGTAGGCAAGTGTAGTATACTTTGTCTCTTGAGGTTATAGAAGTTGCCATGATGGAGATGAGAGAAAAATGCTTTGGAGGAAAATGGTTCTCACAATTTTTAGCAAGGAAATGAGATGAAGAAAATGCCACACCCCCAAAAATGAAACTCTCTCTTCCTCCCTCTAATGTGGCCGGCCCCTTAATTGGAAATGGTGGAGAGAAAAACCTAAACCATGAAGGGAGGTGATGGTAGTAAAAGCAAAGGGGTGACCACATCCAAAAGGCAATGATAACATTATCAAATCAACCTCAAATCCTTTCTCATCTCAAAAAAGCAAGAAATGATGATAGAAAAGAATGGTATCAAAAGATGCTTTCATAATCTCCCATTTCACAAATAACACCTCCACAAAGAGTTATTTGCAAACTTGCAAATAACCCCCTCCATCGGAAAAGTCCGGCCGGGAAAGAACAAAGGAAAACTGGCCGTAACGGAATACAAACTGGCAACCTCAGAAAACTAATCCCGTAATAAATTACAGGAAAACCACACTACTGGATATACATGCCCGCATTCGTATTCCCACTGAATACAAATGCAAAGAGACAAAACTACACTATCTAATACTAGGATCCGGCTTAAGCCAAAGCCGGCTAGTAAAATCTGTCCGATCACGATCCGTGCAATACCGCACGTATCTGATCGAACCCTGCCATATCTCCATACGGCCTCTACAACGTTTCGCCCGAAACCTGAGTAACTGAGTGTGGTGGACTCTAAAGACTCGTCAATACTATGGCTGTGGATTTAACCACTAGCACGTCAGAGGTATCAGCCATACGTGACGGGCCACCAGCTATTAACCAAAAGGGACGTCGATGAGCGAACTCATCCTGACACCCTACTGAGCCTGTCAGTGACAATATCCGTACAGCCCGGTCCGTTCGTTTATGAGTGTCGCATGGCGGGCCTAGCGGGTTGGTAAAGTCAGACTCCCAAAAGTGGTACAAGTCGTGTCGGAGTGTAGCCCAGAACACCCTGAGATACTATTGGAATACCTACCAGCAAATCTCCTGCCTTGGCCAAGGACTTTTCATGTTCTGGCTCTCCTAGACACAGCGCGACCTCACCCCCAATACCGGGAGAGACGAACCCCTGCAGATCTGCTCACTGCCTCCATGTGGCTCGGGACTGTACCCAACTAAAACCTATTTGCATGACTCCTTTGAGCCGTGGTAGGGTAGTAATCAAAGCACAGTGGGAACTCACACGAGACAAATGACGATCTCAGGTCGATGAACTAACCTGTACACATGTCGCCAGGGAACTTCTATCTGACGTCTGGTATAATCCCAACTAGCAGGTTCCCGGCGAGTCCTGTCCGGTGTACTCATAACCCAATGAGCACCTGTATACATCTTAGGTGAACCAACTGACACCAGTGGCTTGTGAGACCGGCCACCGCCCCTCGTCGGGGTCTCGACTGTATACACTAGTCAACTCTGGAGAATCGATGCCCTGTCTCGAAACTCCCACGACTAGGGACCTTTTAAGGATGTGCTTATAGACTCCAGCTCTCACGTATATGATCGCCCTCATACTGCTGGTAGTCAAGCAAGAATCCTAGGGGCTCTATCAACGTGTAATAGCGACTCGTAAAGTCACCTAAAGTAGTACACGATGATAAAGATAAACCAGATAGCATACTATCATCTCGAGTAAGACTGTCCTACTGGGATAGGTCCTCCCCTCAATCATTGCAATCGCGTGCTTGTGATCCAATAATTGACTCTGAGGGCACTATCTCCAACACAAATTAACCTGGATAATGATGGGTAGAACTTGACATGTGACTTATGATTTGTTGGCCTTAGTCAAGCTCATAAGAGCATGGGGCAAAAATCACATCGGGAGTTTCTAAAGAAACTGAAACTTTCCAGATATGCGCATACCTTCTGGAGTGTGATAGCGTGCGTGGATTCCATCACGTTAACATGCGATGATAGTTGGATCCCGATTCCCACTGATGTGTTGGTTTACTCCTCGGGTGATCCCGACTAATTCTTCTTTCTGGTTTGGAGGAGAATTTAACGGTACAGTAGGAGGTTTCCTGATTAGATAAATTGGTAACCATTCTGATCAAGGTTAGAGTGCACGCTGAGTGTTTCTTTTCTCTCTCTCTTTCGTAGCGACCATGACCTGACCTTAGACTATGACTCAGTGACCAAGTTAACCGAACCTTCTTAAAACAATGGCTTTTGGATTGTCAGAGTTGCATACCTCATTGCCACTCCTACTTTTACCCTTTTCTCCAGGACACCCCGTATTACTACGAACGTCCACTTCCATTGGATAAAACCATTGTATGGTTATATACGAACTCGAAGGAATTTATTCGAGGATGGTTTCCGGTTCTGGAGAAAACGAATAGGACTATTCAGTTGTCTTTCCTTTTACCTTCTCTCAGGTTGCGAGTGCTCCTTGGATTAGGGGATAGTACACCCGTTACGCCTATTGGATAGTCTTCTTCCAAACCTTAGGCTGGTGCCGAACGGTAGGGAATGAAGAAAGCCGATTAGCCTAAGTGTGGTGTACAGAAAGTATTAAGTTAAGACAAATAAAGGGAATAGAATGAGGGCAAAGTAAATTGCGACTTCTATTCACGACCAAACCAAGTACTTCATTACCACTCCCACTTCACCTTTGTATTTCTCCAGGACGCTCTATATCACTACGAAGATCCACAGTTATTTGGATACTCCATCGTATGGTTATATACGAACTCGAAAGGAACTTGTTCCAGTTCGGGGATGGATTCTGGTTCAGGAGAAATAGGAATAAGGTTTATTCAATTGTCTTTTATCTTCACCTTCTCTCGCATTGCGAGTGCTCCTAGGATTAGGACAGTGCACCCATTATGCTTATTGGAAAGTCTTCTTCCAAACCATAGGCTGGTGCCGAACGGTAGGGAAGGAAGAAAACCATTTGGCCTAAAGGGGTGTGCAGAAGGTAATGACTAAAGACATATGAAGGGATGTGGAGAGATGGCATAGAAATATACGGTTATAGTTGTGAATCTGAATAATGGAAGTGGCATTACTAGGAATATCAGGATACCCCTACGAAACATTTCAATGTTTCAGTTTCACCGTATACTGTTAAAGGAAAACTGATTTCCCAATTAAACCCTTGCTCCAGGGTATGTATTTACCAGGTATGATTCTCACATCTGTATGGTTTTACAGATGATGAGTGGGAGTAAGTTATTGGGAATTGGGTGATCATCCTCATTATATCGGAATTCGTTGTAATTGGTGATATTTGAGGAAATCACCTGGGTTGTTTGCCGGACGGCAGATATTTGGATTTGAATATCCGCTGTTATGCACCAATTTCAAATTGATATATCTGTATGTCTATTTTTATAGAGTGAGATATACCTTTTTGAAATTATGTCCATGACATTTACCTATATCAGTGGATGGTTAGGTAAGGAGAATTAAACAGTGGTGTAATTCTTCTTAACCATAAGTACAGTTTTCAACCTACGACGCACAGGGTTTGAGTTATTAGACTCAAAGGACTTATACAGAGGATTGTATATTGTCCAGTGTCCATTAGGACAGAGGGGTTGATACTCGTACTATCTTCAGTTTACTTATGACTTCTCTAGTTTTTAGACAAGTGTTTCGTAGAAACGCAAGGTTTGAATTTTGAGAAGGTATAAGAATAAAGTAGAGAACCAGGTATTGCAAGTATCGGGATTCTTCAAGGTGATCGAAGATGTAGATACTTGTGTATGGTATTCAGTTGATAGTAATGATTAAGAGAACTTGCTTCTCTTTCAGTTTGCTCATAATTGGAAGTATTCCTAAGTTGAGTAATGCTGATCGGCCTCTTTCTATTTAGTTGACATGCACCGGAGACAGCTGCATGATTTGAATCTGGTTTAATTAAATCAGTGCCCCTGTTTCTATATTGGATATAGAACAGTTCATATCTTCATATTGTTAAGGTACAGGGAGTTGTCCAGCTTATACTTAAAACCAGACTCTGGATAACTCAAGGCACGTTTCTGTAATGGCTGTTTGTGGGTTGACCCGGGCTATGATGAGGGTTGACTTTCTACCATCTGGAAGATCAATAGTGATATTGTTCTTGACTCGCCACAGTTTTAATAAAAATGGATTTTTTCAGAAAACAGCAGTAGGAGTATGGTAGAACTGGAAGTGATTTCAGAACCGCAAACGATTACTGAAAATTTGATAAGAACCTAAAGATTCAATCTGGTTTGACATTCCATTGGCCACTCCGCAGATATGGTAGGTAACCTCAGACGCCCGAGAGATACTCCGGTAGCCTCAAGGACGGTGACAGGGAGGTTCTTGTTTACCCAGACTTGCCATTACTGTTGTTCCAGACTGTGAGACCCGACAGGAGGATGTGAATAGCGTCGTTCTGAACTGGCTTCAGAAGTGCATGTGTATATGATTCTGCCAGAGGGTTGTCGTAGTCAGTGGGAGCAGCGGAAGCATAGTGGACAAGTGGCATATGTCTATTTATAGACTAAAGCAGATATAGCGGAGATAGATCATCTATTTCTGATGTGACAGTCATAGGTTTGACTTCATCAGAATAAGGGATGGATCTGTTAAGAAGGTAGTAGCGTGTGATGTCCCGGCATTTGGATGACATACACAGAGTAGGAAGTGAAATTCCTTTACTACGGTCGGTTATACTTTGGTCGTCACACAGTGGTTTCTCCACAAAGAAAATGGATTTCATATCAGACATTCTGGTTACTAGATCTATGGTTTTAGATCTAGATTTGGGTAGTGTCCCAATCAGGGTACTTAGACAGCATTCTAAAGGTGTTTTAGAATGGACGACTCCAGGCACGGTAGTGTACCTGCAGGTGATGTAGTCACCCTCTCTAAAGGTGTCTTATAGACTAAAGGGGAGAGGGATGTGCATGATTGGCAGATCACTTGCTTAGGCAATTGAGTCAATCATGAGATGTCAAGTACCACACCAGATGTTGTTTTTGCAGTAGGTGCAATAAGTTGATATTAATCCAATCCTGGAGAAACATTCAGAAGCTGTTTTAGAACATAAGTGGATGTTCTAGGGATATGATAACGACAGCCTCATTCAGGAGACAGTTATCATTCCAGGCTTCCAAGGTGACCTGGATGACAGAGAGGCTGTCAGAGTTATAGTTTTCCCTCTGACGAGGGGCAGTATTTTGGACAGGTGGTCCAAGCGGATACTGAGGGAGGCATGGCGCAGGATACTGATTAAGTTCAGTTGACGATACAGTCTGAGAAGTTTGGATTTGGAGTTCATTTATGAACTAGGTCCCATCAGATATCCAGACATACTCTAAGACAGGTATTGCTCATTTCGGGAGATGGCTTTCTCCGCGAGCTTGAGATAAAGAGAGACATAGAAAGAAATATTAGGGCGAATCCACTCACTGAGGCTATTCCTCAAACGCATTAGTTTCGCAAACGGGTTTTGTGAGACTGATTAGTAGAGGAGTTGGGTGTTCGGTATCACACTCGCTGTGAGTATGCGACATCGCAATAATTAGCCTTGAGTGCAAGTGGGAGATTGTTGGAGATAGTGCCCTCAGAGTCAATTATTGGATCATAGGCACGTGATTGCAATGATTGAGGGAGAACCTATACCGTTAGAACAGTCTTACTCAAGATGATAGTATGCTATCTGGTTTATCTTTATCATCGTGTACTGCTTTAGGTGACCCTACAGATCACTATTGCGTGTTGATAGAGCCCTTAGAATTCTTGCTTGACAGCCAGCAGTATGATGGCGATCATATATGTGGGAGCTGGTGGTCTATAAGCACATCCTTAAAAGGTCCCTAGTCGTGGGAGTTTCGAGACAGGGCATCGATACTCCGGAGTAGACTAGTGTTTATAGTCGAGACCCCGATGAGGGGCGGTGGCCGGTCTCACAAGCCACTGGTGTCAGTTGGATCACCTAAGATGTATACAGGTGCTCATTGGGTTATGAGTACACCGGACAGGACTTGCCGGGAACATGCTAGTTGGTCTTATACCAGACGTCAGATAGCAGTTCCCTGGTGACATGTGTACAGGTTAGTTCATCGACCTGAGATCGTCATTTGTATCGTGTGAGTTCCTACTGTACTTTGATTACTACCCTACCACGGCTCAATGGAGTCGTGCAAACAGGTTTTAGTTGGGTACAGTCCCGAGCCATATGGAGGCAGTGAGCGGATCTTCAAGGGTTCGTCTCTCCCGGTATTGGGGGTGAGGTCGCGCTGTGTCTAGGAGAGCCATTACACGAAGTCCTTGGCCAAGGTAGGAGATTTACTGGTAGGTATTCCAGTAATATCTCAGGGTGTTCTGTGCTACACTCCGACACAACTTGTACCGCTTTTGGGGGTCTGACTTTTACCAACCCCTTAGGCCCGCCATGCGATGCTCATAGACGAATGGACCGGACTGTACGGATATTATCACTGACAGGCTCAGTAGGGTGTCAGGATGAGTTCGCTCATCGACGTCCCTTTTAGTCAATACCTGGTAACCCGTCACGTATGGCTAATACCTCTGACGTGCTTGTGGTTAAATCCACAGTCAAAGTGTTGACGAGTCTTTAGAGTCCCCCATAGACTGTTCTCTCAAGTTTCGGGTGAAACGCTGTTGAGGCCGTATGGTGATATGGCAGGGTTCGATCATGTACGTGCGGTATTGCATGGATCATGATCGGACGGATAATACTAGCGGGCTTTGGTATCAGCCGGATCCTAGAATTGTACAGTGTAGATTTTGTCTCATTGCATTTGTATTCGGTCGGAGTACAAATGCGGTTATGTATATACAGTCACGGGGTTTTCCTGTAATTTATTACGGGATCAAGTTTTGTAGTTGCCAGTTTGCTTTCCGTTTCGGCCATTTTCCTTTGTTTCCTTTCTTTGGCTGGAAATTGGTGGAGAGGGGGTTATTTGCAAGCATGCAAATTGGCATTGTGGAGGGTGGTCTTTGTAACTTGTTGCTTCATGATGGTTCCACCATACATTGACTTCTTTATTCATCATGGCTTGACTTTTGTATTGACATGGGTTGAGTGATGATGAGGAGTATGGACTTTGTTGTAATGATATTCCATCATCATCACCTTTTCTCTCTCTTGCATTATTATTGATCCACCCACTCCCTCCTCTCATATTCTTGAGTTGCATGGCCGGCCACAATAAGTGAGGGCTGTCCAAAAATTGTGGGGTGGGATTTCTGATCTTTTTGGCTTTGCAAAATCCCATAGCTCCATCTCCAAAAGTTCACCTCATTCCTCCACCAAAATGGCAACTTCTTATAACCCCTAGAGATAAAACCATTCTACACTATCCTTCAGCATTCCTGGACACGTCGACTCGCCAACTTCATGCCCGAGTTGCCTCGGTCCAGAGGTGGGAGCCCGTAAAAGAACTCGGCGATGTGGTGCCCTTCCGACGAGGATATGAAGACCGGAGATTCTGCGGGGAGATCGGGACGACGACGAGAAGACCGAAGGACACGGATCGCTCAGTATATCTCTCTACCCCTTCTCTAGTTAGCTAGCATTAGATTAATGGCCCAATCCGGGTTCAAAAGTCCGCGGTAGCGCCAGTTCTAGTTTATAGAAAAGTTTTTGATTCCGCATTTTGGCCTCGTTCAGACGGCCGGGGCGCTGCCGTGCACTTACAATTTCAGCAGCCACCATGAGTTTTATCGATTCTGATATATATATATATCCCATGCGAGGAAGAGCCGTGGGCCGTGTGAGAGTACATCGTGGGGCCCGTTATGGTACCCCGGGGCAAGAAAGGGATGCTGTGTATACAGACAGTGAGCCTGGCAGAGGGGCTACTACCAACCGGTGATTGGTTGGGGCTCGGCGGATATCCGGAGGATACCGACCGGAGTCGAGATATGATACGGGCCGATCCAGACTGACGGAGCCCGATATATATATGAGAATTTACGTGCCGATGTTGGGCACGGGTTTCATGATGATTCGAGTGTCGATGCTGGATACTCAGTTTCCATGATTTTGATGTGTGGCGAGGGACACACGTTGATTTATATCTTCATACTTCCATGCATATGCTTTATGATTTTTACATGCATAATGTTTTTGTGTCATTGGTTAACACATGGACGAGATCCATATGCATACAGGCATTGATTATATAGTTAGATGATACCCACATATTTATAGACTTCATGCTATAGTTGACACTGATCTCGCTGATGGTACCTCATATTTATGATATGTTGCTACCTGGGGCACTGACACGAGCACTAGGTATTACACTTGGTATAGATGTTTACCCTTGCCACCTTATCATGCTTCAGACTTTATCATATTGAGGATATATACTACTGATCGTATTGACTGTTAGTGTATATGCCCTAGAGGCCATTACTGTATCATACTAGTTTGTATATTACTTAATGGAAGCTTGGGATATTCACCTTGTATGTACAATCTTGCTCAAAATAGTAGTATGCTACTTGGTTTGTTTCTACTTCAATGTGTACATGTGTTTATTTTTGTATATCGCCTATACACATTATTGGAGCCCTTAGGATCTTTGCTTGATTACCAGCGATGTGATGGCCATCACACTAGTGGGGCTGGGTAATCTATAAGTACATCCTTATGCAGGTCCCTGGTCACAGGACTATCGAGACAGGGCATCGATACTCCGGAGTAGACCAGCGCATGCGCTTCTCATCCCAGTATGGGAGACGGTCTGTCCCACAGCCGTCAGTACGTCGTACTTGAGATAGTATGCGGGTGCTCGTTAGGTTACGGGTACACTGGACAGGACTCGTCGGGAACTGACTAGTTGGTATTATGCCTATCGTCAGTTATCAGTTCCCAGGTGACATGAGTACAGCTTATTCCGCTGACTTGACACTGTCACTTCTCCTTGAGTGTGTTCCCACTGTACTTTGATCACTACCCTACCACGGCTAAAAGGAGTCATGCAAACAGGTAGTGGTTGGGTGCAGTCCCGAAGCACTTGGAGGCAGTGACGGGTAGACAGGATTCGTCTCTCCCGGTATTGGGGGTTGACATCGCGCTGTGTCTAGGAGAGCCATTACACGAGTAGTCCCTGGCCAGGGCAAACGAGATATACTGGTAGGTTTCCAGTGTTATCTCAGGGTGTTTTGGGCTTCGCTCCGGCACGACTTGTACCGCTATTGGGGGACTGACGTTTACCGCCCCCTAGGCCCGCCATGCGATGTATCAGACGAACAGACCGGACTGTACGGAGAATGTCACACTCAGGCTCAGTAGGAGTTCAGATGGGTTTCGCCTCGTCGGTCTTCTTGTCGGCACTACCTGGGGACCGTTACGCACAGCTAGTGCCGCTTGCGGTCTGTGGTTAAACCCACTGCCAGCGTAGTGTCGAGTCTTTAGAGTCCCACACAGAAAGCTTTTCGCCTTTAGGCAAAAGAGTAGAGGTCGCATGGTATTGCGACAGGTCGCATGGTTTTGCAACAGGGTTCGGTCACATCCGTGCACTTATGCACGTACAGTGTCCGGACAGTTTACACTAGCGGGCTTTGGTTTAAGCCAGATCCTAGTGTACCTTTTGGGATTGGATTTATCCAGTATGCATTCGTGTTCCTCGGAACGCGGATGCGGGTGTGTATGCACAGTTGACAGGGAGGCAGAGGCAGCGGATTCTCATTAGGGTTATTGACAGTTGACCGTTGACTATTTGACATTTTGCTCAACCCTAATGAGAATATGATATGTGATTAACTATTATATTAATTAAGTATTATGGTGACATGGTTGTTGAATTTTGTTGACTTTGTTGACTTGTTGACTTTTGTTGACTTGTTGACTTTGTTGACCGGTTGACTAGGCTTGACTAGTTGACCATCATGATAACCATAGCCATCATTTCATGGAAAAGACTTTTGTTTGCTTGATCATTTGTGTAAAATGAGTGCATGAAATGATATGGTTATGGTTGCTTCAACCATCACATAAGACATTTTTAGTATGATGAGTTATCATGACTTTGGATTATGAGAGGGTGAGAGACAAAAGACGTGCTCATTCTTTCTTGCTCATTCTCTCTCTTGTTCTTGAGCTCTCTTGTTTTGCTCTCACCCTCTTGCTCTTTTTCCCTCTCTTTAATCCATGGTTCTCTTGTCTCATGAGTTGAGAATGAAGAACCATAGATAAAATCCCACACAAACTATTCTCTACTCATTCTAGTTCACAAGGTTTAGCAAACCGAGTGAACTAGTTTCTTCAAAGAACGAAGAAGGAGCCAAAGGTTGGAGCTTTCAGGTGGATCTATCTTCGGCGTACGGAGACGACGAGAAGAAGCCAATCCGGACCACCATCGGAGCTTGAAGACGAAGGAGTTCAAGACAAGTAAGGTATAACCCCCTAACCGAGTAGCTAGAAACTCATAGTTAGGTTGTTAGATAGATGTTTAACCAAGATCCGGGTTTTAGGTCCATGTTACCACCTCCGTAAAAATCGTTTTTTACCAAATTCTGCATTCCCGAAAGTACCGGGAGAGGTAGCATGGACTTACAGTGGTATCAGAGCCTAGTTAAACTCTATCTAACATGTTAGCAAGTAACTAGAAGATCGATCAAAGAAAAAGTCCCGAAAACGAACCCCAAAAATTTGAGTTTCTGTCGATTTTTTTACTGTTCAAAAGTTGATTATTTTAACACCTAAAATCGGCTCAGGCTTTTGTGTGAATAACCACCAAAGATGGTCCCACGATCGAGTCAAAGCGCCGTGGAAACGCGGCGGGAGCACGCTCCCGCCGCGGATCCGCGGCCGAGTTGACTCGGCCGAGGTCAATCTTTGGTGCAGTGTTATTCTGGGGGTATTTTGGGATTTTTAGTATATGTGTTTTCTGGCCAGATTTTCCAGAACGAAAATTTTATTTTGGGGTCCCGAAAATCCGTATTTTTGATCGAACTTCTAAAAGACTTAAGCTAACGGGTTTTTCTGTTATGTGATATTTGTATTGAACGTCTACTAATCGCTATATGTCGATTAGTGGGGGTTATACAAATCTGTGATCTGTAATGTTGCTGGAATGTGTATATGAATATGTTGGATTGTCGCGGGTGAATAGCCGGGGGTTGTGAGATGAGAGTTTTCTTTTCTTTCAATTCATGTAAATTTGTAAATTGATGTAATAATTATTTGTATGGCCGCACAACCGGGTCGGGGTTGTAGCCGTCATTGTATAATTTCTTTTTACTGTTTTTGCTCCTAGGATAGACCCATGGAGGGGGTGCACAAACTACCGGGTATGCCGAAGTGTCGAGTGGCCTACTCATGGAGATGAGGGAGGTTGCTACGCTTCGGGTACTTGGCGGGTAGTTTGCCGCCCCCGTAGGGGTCTTGGGTGGGGTATTTGGCTATTCACCACGACCGTGTAATCTGTCTTTCGTTATAGGCTCGTACGAATTACAGATTCCTAGTATATCCAATGTATTCATCTGTGATCTGAAATGTTTATCTTTGCAGTATATCTATATATGATATTATTTAGGCGTTGCTTATGTTTTACAGACGCGCTAGCCCAGCCCCCGCTCTGTCGTTACTTAAGTAACCTAACGGGTAATGACAGGGCCCCATGGCGAATGCGAATGGCATAAGCGTACGTCATATTTTGGTTGTTTTCTGCAATGGTAGGATTAAATGATGGGATGCATTAAAAGAACTAATGCAAGAATATCACGCATTAAAAGAACTAATGCAAGATAATAAACCAAGTTAAAGTCGTTGGAACACTTTCGAAAAACCACTCGGTTCTTTTCAAAACCAACTTTTAAATGCGGAGCTTGAGCCACTCCTTTTAAAATCTATCTCGTTCCATCGACCAAATCAAGTTCACTACGTTCACGGTTTTGCCAAAACCATCCGTAGCCCTCCGTCGTTTCATATGAATAGTCAATAGTATTCAAGCTGTGTATGTTGGCCAAAGTCAAGGCACAGTGATTGGTAGCTATTGGGTGTTCATGTGTAGCATAGATAGATGCGTTGGTTTGGGACAGTCGTACTGCCATTTTGGCCAAAGTCAAGGGTAGGTACGGATGGATCTAAATTAACCTGGATAATGACGGGTAGAACTTGACATGTGACTTATGATATTTTGGCCAAAGTCAAGGTCATAAGAGTATGGGGCAAAAATCCACATCGGGAGTTTCATAAGTACTGAAACTTGCTAGATTTGCATACCATTTGGAGTGTGATGATTCTGGTAGGATTCCTTCAGTTTCGTCACGCGATGATATTTGGATCCCGATCCTACTGTGAGTATATGCTACTCCTCGGGAAATTTCTCACTAAACGATCAATGCTATAAACCTAGTAGGTGCCTAGAAAGGTGTTAGCGGGGCTACGCCCCCAGGGAAAAGAGGTTCTTTAATTAAGGAACTTCGCGAAAGCGTTGGAAAACCTCCCTCGAAGTACCGACACCGGCCTGGCTGAACGGTTAAGAAAGTATTGTGCAGTGGGATTGATCCCGACTAATTCTTCCTTTATGGTTTGAGGAGGGATTCGAGAAACAGTGGGAGCCATCCTGTTTAGACAAACTATAAACCACTCTAAACTTGCAAGAGCATCATGCTGAGTGTTTCTTTTTCTCTCTCCTAATTGCAGCAACCAATCGACATGACTGGACTTAAGTTACTCCTAGATAAAAACAAACTGACAGGGCCAAACTACAAAGATTGGCTCAGGAATGTCAAGATAGCAATCACTTACGACAAGCTGGGGTATCTTCTTACCACCGAAGCTCCCCCTGCCCCTGGTCCCACTTCCAGCGTCGCGGATAAGGAAATCCGCAAGACTTGGGAGATTGATAGCGCGAAGACCAAGTGCCTCGTACTTGCCTCGATGGACATTGAACATCAGAGGAGGCACGAGAATATGGACCTTGAATCCATATTTCTCCATACAAAAGAACTGTATGGAGAGCAATCTCGTATCGCAAGATACGAAGCGTCGAAAAAGTTATTTTCGGCAAAGATGGCCGTCGGATCATCAGTAGCCGAGCACGTGCTAAAGATGATTGGCTACATTGAGGAGCTCGCGTACCTAGGGACCACATTAGAGAGTGAACTTTATGCGGACATAGTTCTCCAGTCCCTTCCTTCCACTTACGCCCAGTTCATACTGAACTTCAACTTGCAAGAAAAAGAAGTTGAACTTTCAGAGCTCCTCAACATGCTGAGGAGCGCAGAAGGCACCCTACAGAAAGGTAGGGAAACATCCACTTTGTTTGTAGGAGGATCATCTTCTTCTAGGTCCAAGGCGAAAGCCAAGGGAAAGAAGAAGAAAGCCCCCGCCAAACCAAGGGGCGGTGTTAGTAAAGTGGATACGAAGGGAAAAGCTAAAGCAACAAAGAAAGCGGGGAAGCTTGTGGATAAGGAAGAATGCTTCTATTGTCATAAGAAAGGACACTGGAAGAATGATTGCAGGGCCTGGAAGGCCAAAACACAGGAATTGAAGCAGGTTGCAGCTTCAGCTTCAGGTGTGTATGTTTTTGAAAACTGTCTTTCAATAAACTGTACTTCCTGGGTATTGGATACCGGATCAGGATCTCATATCTGTAATTCTTTGCAGGCGTTGAGAAACCGTAGGGTTTTGAAGGCAGGTGACATGACCCTCAGAGTTGCGAACGGAGCTAGCATGGATGCTAAAGCCGTGGGGGACTATCACCTGGGAATGTCAGATGGACATGTTTTGGTTTTGCGTAATTGCTTTTTTGTACCCAACGCAACTTGTAATATCATTTCTGTATATTTAGTTTCTAAAGAAGGTTATGAATTTGCGTTTGTAAGTAATGTTGTAAACATTCACCTTAATCAAGTTCTGATTGGGTCAGGTACATTGAGTAATGGTATATACGTATTGAACCAACCACAGATTTTCAATGTCCAGAATACACACAAAAGAAAGTCTCCAGAAATAAATCAGACTTTCTTATGGCATTGTAGACTGGGTCACATCAATGAGAGAAGGTTGACTAAGTTACATACAGAAGGATATTTGAATGCGTTCGAATATCAATCGTATGCCACTTGTCAATCCTGTCTCAAAGGAAAGATGACAAAGACTCCGTTTACTGGACATGGAGTAAGAGCGAGCGAGCTCTTGGGACTCGTACACAGTGACGTGTGCGGTCCAATGTCTACACATGCTCGAAGCGGCTATTCTTACTTCATTACTTTTACGGATGACTTCTCAAGGTACGGTCATGTCTTCTTAATGAAACATAAGTCCGAAACCTTTGGAAAATTCCAGGAGTATAAGAATGAAGTAGAGAAACAGACCGGCAAAAGTATTAAGATTCTAAGATCAGATCGAGGTGGAGAATACTTAAGTGCCGAGTTCCTGGACTATTTAAAAGAGAACGGAATTCTCTCTCAGCTTACTCCTCCATACACCCCGCAACATAACGGTGAATCGGAGAGATGGAACCGCACCCTATTAGATATGGTGCGGTCCATGATGAGTAACGCTGAGTTACCGCGATCATTCTGGGGATATGCGCTAGAATCAGCCGCATACCTTTTGAACCGAGTTCCCACTAAAACTATGCCTACCACGCCATTTGAGATGTGGTGTGGGAAGAGACCCCATCTTAATCACATTAAGACATGGGAAAGTCCAGCTTTTGTCAAAAAGCAGCATGCGGACAAGCTCGAGGCACGCTCAGTACTGTGCAAGTTTGTGGGATATCCAAAGAATTCCAAAGGATATTTCTTCTACTGCGAAGAGGAACAAAAAGTTCTTGTTTCTCGTCATGCCCACTTTCTAGAACACCAGTTCTTAGAAAAGGAAATAAGTGTGAGCGCAGTAGAACTGGAAGAAATTCCAGAACAACGGACTATTACTGAAAGTTTAGTGGAACCAGAGGGTTCGAAAGAACAGGACATTCCTACGCCGCTCCGCAGGAGTAGTAGGCAGACTCATCCGCCCGAGAGATACTACGGTTTTCTCATAGACGGGGATAGAGAGGATTGCATCATAGATTATGATGAGCCTACTAGCTTCCAGCAGGCCGTTCAGAGCGTTGACTCGGTAAAATGGCTGGATGCAATGCGGACCGAAATGGAGTCCATGTACACCAACAAGGTATGGACGTTGGACATTGCTCCAGACGGGGTAAAACCCGTAGGATGCAAGTGGATCTTCAAAAGGAAGATTGGTGTAGATGGACAGGTTGAGACCTATAAAGCTAGGCTGGTAGCAAAGGGTTTTCGTCAAAGACCTGGCTTGGACTATGACGAAACCTTTTCTCCAGTAGCCATGCTGAAATCCATTAGGATCCTTCTTGCCATTGCTGCCTTCCACGATTATGAGATTTGGCAGATGGACGTAAAGACAGCTTTTCTAAATGGAAATTTAGAGGAGTGTGTCTATATGGACCAGCCAGAGGGTTTCATTCAGAGTGGGAGCAGCGGAAAGGTGTGCAAGTTGCTTAAGTCCATCTATGGACTAAAGCAGGCATCGCGGAGTTGGAACATCTGTTTTGATGAGACGGTCAAAGAATTTGGCTTTATCAAAAATCCAGATGAACCATGTATCTATAGTAGATTTGTAGCGAGAACTATAGTATTCCTCGTTTTATACGTGGATGACATTCTCTTAATAGGAAATGACATTCCTATGCTACAATCTGTCAAGGGGTTCTTGTCACACAGGCTCTCCATGAAAGACCTGGGTGATGCCTCATACATCCTGGGGATCCGGATCCTTCGTGATAGATCCAAGAGGATATTAGGACTTTCACAGTCCAGGTACATCGACACCATACTGAAAAGATTCAGTATGGAAGATTCCAAGCGCGGTAACCTACCGGCTTATCACGGGATCACCCTCTC
Organism: Agapanthus africanus; assembly: GCA_030015575.1. Lineage (NCBI taxonomy): Eukaryota > Viridiplantae > Streptophyta > Magnoliopsida > Asparagales > Amaryllidaceae > Agapanthus > Agapanthus africanus. The sequence continues at coordinate 483,536,146 of CM057337.1, forward strand.
TAAAGAGATGTCTCCCAAGACTGATTTGGAGAGGGATCGCATGTCTATTATACCCTACGCTTCTGCGGTAGGCTCTATAATGTATGCGATGTTGTGTACCAGACCGGATGTAGCTTATGCACTGAGTGTGGTAAGCCGGTATCAGTCAAAGCCTGGGGAGAAACACTGGATAGCGGTAAAGAACATTCTCAAGAACCTGAGAAGGACTAAGGAGATGTTCTTGGTGTATGGCGGAAAAGACTTCCAGATCGAGGCCTTTGCTGACTCCAGCTTCCAGAGTGACAAGGATGATTCCAAGTCCATGTCGGGCTTTATCTTTACCCTCAATGGAGGGGCGGTGTGTTGAAAGAGTTCCAAACAAGAAACCGTTGCAGACTCGACGATGGAAGCGGAATACATCGCTGCATCTCATGCCGCAAAAGAAGCTGTCTGGATGAGGAAGTTCTTGAAAGAACTTCAGGTGGTTCCGTCCATTGTTGATCCAATACCTCTGTATTGCGACAACAACGGGGCTATAGCTTTAGCGAAGGAACCTAGGTCCCATCAGAGATCCAGGAACATCTTGAGGTGGTATCACCTGATCAGGGAGATTGTAGATCGCCAGGAGATCGAGGTTCGGAGAGTCGCTTCAGAAGATAACACTGCAGATCCATTCACCAAGGCCCTACCCCAGACTCAGTTCGAGCGGCTGATCGAGATGATAGATCTTCGATACGCCAGTACATGGCCTTAGTGCAAGTGGGAGATTGTTAGTGTATATGCCCTAGAGGCCATTACTGTATCATACTAGTTTGTATATTACTTAATGGAAGCTTGGGATATTCACCTTGTATGTACAATCTTGCTCAAAATAGTAGTATGCTACTTGGTTTGTTTCTACTTCAATGTGTACATGTGTTAATTTTTGTATATCGCCTATACACATTATTGGAGCCCTTAGGATCTTTGCTTGATTACCAGCGATGTGATGGCCGTCACACTAGTGGGGCTGGGTAATCTATAAGCACATCCTTATGCAGGTCCCTGGTCGCAGGACTATCGAGACAGGGCATCGATACTCCGGAGTAGACCAGCGCATGCGCTTCTCATCCCAGTGTGGGAGACGGTCTGTCCCACAGCCGTCAGTACGTCGTACTTGAGATAGTATGCGGGTGCTCGTTAGGTTACGGGTACACTGGACAGGACTCGTCGGGAACTGACTAGTTGGTATTATGCCTATCGTTAGTTATCAGTTCCTAGGTGACATGAGTACAGCTTAGTCCGCTGACTTGACACTGTCACTTCGCCTCGAGTGTGCTCCCACTGTACTTTGATCACTACCCTACCACGGCTCAAAGGAGTCGTGCAAACAGGTAGTGGTTGGGTGCAGTCCCGAAGCACTTGGAGGCAGTGACGGTTAGACAGGATTCGTCTCTCCCGGTATTGGGGGTTGACATCGCGCTGTGTCTAGGAGAGCCATTACACGAGTAGTCCCTGGCCAGGGAAAACGAGATATACTGGTAGGTTTCCAGTGTTATCTCAGGGTGTTTTGGGCTTCGCTCCGGCACGACTTGTACCGCTATTGGGGGACTGACGTTTACCGCCCCCCAGGCCCGCCATGCGATGTATCAGACGAACAGACCGGACTGTACGGAGAATGTCACACTCAGGCTCAGTAGGAGTTCAGATGGGTTTCGCCTCGTCGGTCTTCTTGTCGGCACTACCTGGGGACCGTTACGCACAGCTAGTGCCGCTTGCGGTCTGTGGTTAAACCCACTGCCAGCGTAGTGTCGAGTCTTTAGAGTCCCACACAGAAAGCTTTTCGCCTTTAGGCAAAAGAGTAGAGGTCGCATGGTATTGCGACAGGTCGCATGGTTTTGCGACAGGGTTCGGTCACATCCGTGCACTTGTGCACGTACAGTTTACACTAGAGGGCTTTGGTTTAAGGCAGATCCTAGTGTACCTTTTGGGATTGGATTTATCCAGTATGCATTCGTGTTCCTCGGAACGCGGATGCGGGTGTGTATGCACAGTTGACAGGGAGGCAGAGGCAGCGGATTCTCATTAGGGTTGTTGACAGTTGACCGTTGACTATTTGACTTTTTGCTCAACCCTAATGAGAATATGATATGTGATTAACTATTATATTAATTAAGTATTATGGTGACATGGTTGTTGACTTTTGTTGACTTTGTTGACTTGTTGACTTTTGTTGACTTGTTGACTTTGTTGACCGGTTGACTAGGCTTGACTAGTTGACCATCATGATAACCATAGCCATCATTTCATGGCAAAGACTTTTGTTTGCTTGCTCATTTGTGTAAAATGAGTGCATGAAATGATATGGTTATGGTTGCTTCAACCATCACATAAGACTTTTTTAGTATGATGAGTTATCATGACTTTGGATTATGAGAGGGTGAGAGACAAAAGACTTGCTCATTCTTTCTTGCTCATTCTCTCTCTTGTTCTTGAGCTCTCTTGTTTTGCTCTCACCCTCTTGCACTTTTTCCCTCTCTTTAATCTATGGTTCTCTTGTCTCATGAGTTGAGAATCAAGAACCATAGATAAAATCCCACACAAACTATTCTCTACTCATTCTAGTTCACAAGGTTTAGCAAACCGAGTGAACTAGTTTCTTCAAAGAACGAAGAAGGAGCCAAAGGTCGGAGCTTTCAGGTGGATCTATCTTCGGCGTACGGAGACGACGAGAAGAAGCCAATCCGGACCACCATCGGAGCTTGAAGACGAAGGAGTTCAAGACAAGCAAGGTATAACCCCCTAACCGAGTAGCTAGAAACTCATAGTTAGGTTGTTAGATAGATGTTTAACCAAGATCCGGGTTTTAGGTCCATGTTACCACCTCCGTAAAAATCGTTTTTTACCAAATTCCGCATTCCCGAAAGTACCGGGAGAGGTAGCATGGACTTACATTGTCCTAGGATTGAGTCATACATACGATTTCTGCTCTGTGATATTTTCTACTCATGAGTTGGCAAATCACCCCCGTTGTGCCACAGTTTCTTCTAGGTTTTGCCGTACAGGTTTCATTGCGGCTTTCTAGCACATTGCTTCCATTCTGGGTGATTGCTTGGGTAGGTGGACTCACTTGTATCGTGACTACCATTGTACATTTATTTTCTGTTGTATCTAGTAAAATTCCATCAACCAGACTTTTATATTATTTTGGACTTAGAAAACCAGTTGCTATTCTTTCGATCTTAGAGTTACGCGTTGTATTATTATGGTTTTCTTGATGATTTTGAGTTTCCTTTGAGTTTTGATCCTCGCCTTTCGGCGTTGTATATCATATTGCTTGCGTGGTTGTGACCGTCGATTGACGAAGAGCTAGCTCCTGCTTGGGGATGCCTTTTACCATTGTGTATATATTATTTATGGTGTACCCTGTTTGGGGCCAGTATTTACAAAGGAAACTCTGCCGAAATTTTTAGAAAAGACTTGAGATTTTAAAGTGCATATTCGGCTTATGTTATTTAAAACCAGTTGTTTTAAAAACACGTTGTCTTCACTTCTTTCTTAAAATGGTTTAGATTTATGGGATTTCTTGGCTTACTTGAATTAGATGGGGTTCTATAGACTTCATATGATTCAAGTGCCAGTCACGTGCCATTTCGGGTCGTGACAATTTCGCGAACAGCTGGTGCTCTCTCAAAGTCTGCAATACGATCCGCAAGTGATGCTCATGCTCCTCTCGGCTCTGGGAATATTCTAAGATGTCGTCAATGAATACGATGATGAACTTATCAAGATACGTCCTGAAAATGCGGTTCATCAAGTCCATAAACGCTGCTGGGGCATTGGTGAGTCCGAACGACATCACCAAAAACTCATAGTGCCCGTAATGCGTGCGAAAAGCGGTCTTCAGAATATCGTCCTGTCGAACCCGCAACTGATGGTAGCCTAATCGCAAATCAATCTTCGAGAAATGCCCCGCATCCTGGAGCTGGTCGAACAAATCATCAATACGAGGTAAGGGATACCTGTCCCGCACTGTCACTGGTTCAGCTGACGATAATCAATACACAAACGCAAATTGCCGTCCTTCTTCTTGCCAAGCAGAACAGGAGCACCCCAAGGTGATACAGTCGGTCGAATAAGACCTTTATCTAGAAATCTTGCAGCAGATCCTTCAGCTCTTTAAGCTCCGCTGGGGCCATCCGATAAGGTGGTATGGAAATAGGCCCCGTGCCGGGGATCAAGTCGATGCAGAACACAATATCGCGCTCAGGCGGTAAACCAGGCAGCTTGTCAGGAAAGACATCAGGGAACTCGCTCACAATCGGGACGTGGTCCAACGGGACCTCTGCAGCTCTACTATCACAAACATATGCTAGGAATCCCTGACATCCTTTCCTCAAGAGCTGACCAGCGCGAAGAGATGAAATCAAGCTGGGAAGGGTGACGCTACCTGAATAACAAGAACTGGCTCACTCGAAAACTAAAACGGACCGCCTTCTCACGGCAGTCCACGGATGCATAACAGGTGGCTAACTAGTCCATGCCCAGAAGAACATCAAAGTCCAACATATCAAGGAGAATCAAATCAACCGAAGAATCCCTCTCCCCGTTACGAACAGAACACAAACGAAAAACAAATCGAGCGACAACGACTCGCCTACCGGAGTAACAACAATAAGCGACTGATCTAACGACGACGACTCTCTGCCTAACCTCGGTGCGAAGTACGTAAATACATATGAATGTGTTGAACCTGGGTCGAATAATACTCGTGTGTCGAAAGAAAAGACTGGCAAGGTACCTGTCACAACGGCATTGGATGCATGCGCATCCTGCGGAGTCAAAGCGAACACTTGGGCCTGTCCCCCACCAATAGCTGGCTGTCCTCTGCCTCGGTCTTTGCCTCCTCATCCTTTCTGAACAGGAATGCCACGTCCACGGCCTCTGGGAACGTCTTCCTGGCATGGAGCACCACTAGGGGTAGGAAGTAGAGCTCTCTGAGTAGGGGGTGAGGGTGGAAGGGTCACATAAGGAACTGTCGGCTTACCCTGGCGCCTTGCTGTACAATTCTTGAAAAGGTGATCTGGACTCCCACACCAATAATATACTTTCGGTGGCCGATGACCTGGTGAATAGGAACTGAACAACTGGCCTTGCGCCAAGCCTCGACCATCATCACGGCCTGGAAAGAATCCGCCACGGCCCTTGCCTGCCATGCCTCTGCCAAACTGCATTGGAGCTGGTATATCTGTACGAATCCTCTTCGGCCTGAAACGACCGAAGCCTCCGAAATGCACTCCTCCAAAAGTAAGGCTGCATCCACCGCGGCTGCATAGGTGTCGAAGTGCTGGGCGGAATAGAAAGAAATAGCTGCGTGTCTAACCCACGTACGAACCTCTTCATGCGTTTCTTTACGGTGTCCACCAGGTAAGGAGCATATCGGGACAACTGAGTGAACTGGATATCATACGCGGACACTGTCATCCCTGTAGTCTTGCGCAAAACCTCAAAACTACAGGCTCGAGCATCACGGACGCTCTCTGGAAGGAAACGGGCAAGAAACACCACTGTGAACTCATCCCACGTCATAGGAGGTAGACCTGCAGCTCGACCTCTCTCGACCGACTCGCACCACGTCTGAGCAAGGCCTTCCAGACGAAAACTCGCAAGCTCCACCCATCTATCGTCAGAACATCTCAGCGAATGGCAAATCATAGACAACCTGTCGAGGAATGTCTGTGGATCCTCCGCTGCATCTGTGCCGGTAAAGACTGGAGGTCTCAGCCTCATAAACTCCTGCAATGATACTTGAATAGTCTCGGTAGTAGCAGGAATAACTGTCTGGGCAGCAGGTACAATCATGGTCTGTGCAGTAGAAGGTACATCCTCAAATATCTGTGCACGACTGGCCTCGACTAAAGATCCCATCATCTGACATAACTCCTGCATACCTGACTCTAGCCTGTCAATGCGGCCTGGGGAAGGCGGATTAATCTGTCCCTGAGAGGTAGGCACGCTATCCTGATTGGTCCTCGTTTCTGACGAGCCCGCTCGAATCTCATCTCTAGCGGAAGCCCTCTGAGTCCTCATAGCCTTCGGCGGCATAGTGGCTGGTACAGGAAACAGGATAAGAATAGTGAAATAGTATCATAGGATATAAGGAATCGAAGAAGGAATTGCAAGAAATTTATATCCTAAGGTCACTTAGGCGGTGTACTGTACCGTAAGTATGCCGCGGAATATACACACACTACGTCACTTTGCTTAAGTTACCTACTCCATCTACCAAGGGTCATCCTACACTCAGAAAGGTAAAACCTAACGCTCTGATACCAATTTTGTCATGACCCGAAAAGTACGGAGCGTGACTGGCACTTAAATTAAGAAACGTCTCGAAGCGTAGGTAATCTAAGTAAGCCAAAACCCAGAAATCAAAACCAAATAAAGCAATAGAGTGAAGGAAAACCAATTTATCAAAAGCGATTTTAATCAAATAGGTCACATCAGGCTTCTTTTAAAAGCAACATCCATTTTTCCGAAAATTTTGGCAGAGTCTCCTTTGTAAATACTGACCATAAATGGGTCCAAAACGAGAATATATGTACAACATGAAATAAGGCATCCACAAGCGGGAGCTAGCTCTTCGCCAAAGGCGGACGCAAAATCACACGCAATATATATATCATCACCGTTCAAATAAGTATATATAGGCACAAAGTAGTAAAGCATCATGTCGGCTCAAGTGAGCTCGTGTTAGTGTATATGCCCTAGAGGCCATTACTGTATCATACTACCTTGTATATTACTTAATGGAAGCTTCGGATATTCACAGTTGTATAGACAATCTTGCTCAAAATGGTAGTATGCTACTTGGTTTGTCTCTACTTCAATATGTGCATGTGTTTCTTTTAGCATATCGCTTATATACATATTAGTGGAGCCCTTAGGATCTTTGCTTGGTTACCAGCGTTGTGATGGCAGTCACACTTGTGGGGGCTGGGTAATCTATAAGCACATCCTTATACAGGTCCCTAGTCGTAGGACTATCGAGACAGGGCATCGATACTCCGGAGTAGACTAGCGTATGCGCTTCTCATCCCAGCAGGGGAGGTGGTCTGTCCCACAGCCATCAGTACGTCGTACTGGAGATAGTATGCGGGTGCTCGTTGGGTTACGAGTACACTGGACAGGACTCGTCGGGAACTGTTTGTTGGTATTATACCTATCGTCAATTATCAGTTCCCAGGTGACATGAGTACAGCTTAGTCCGCTGACTTGACACTCTCACTTCGCCTCGAATGTGTTCCTACTGTACTTAGATTACTACCCTACCACGGCTTAAAGGAGTCGTGGAAACAGGTAGTAGTTGGGTGCAGTCCCGAAGCACTTGGAGGCAGTGACGGTTAGACAGGATTCGTCTCTCCCAGTATTGGGGGTTGACATCGCGCTGTGTCTAGGAGAGCCATTACGCGAGTAGTCCCTGGCCAGGGCAAGCGAGATATACTGGTAGGTTTCCAGTGTTATCTCAGGGTGTTATGGGCTACACTCCGACACGACTTGTACCGCTATTAGGGGACTAACGTTCACCACCCCCTAGGCCCGCCATGCGATGTATCAGACGAACAGACCGGACTGTACGGAGATTGTCGCATACAGGCTCAGTAGGAGTTCGCATGGGTTTACCTCATCGGCCTTCTTATCGACATCTACCTGGGGACCGTTACATACAGCTAGTGCCGATTGCGGTCTGTGGTTAAACCCACTGCCAGTGTAGTGTCGAGTCTTTAGAGTCCCACACAGAGGTTTCCCTGCACTAAGCGAAACGTGTAGAGGCCGTATGGTTTTACCGCAGGGCTGCGATCACTTACGTGCACTTGTGTGCATATGCTGTTCGGGCGGGCAATACTAGTGGGCTTTGGTTTAAGCCGGATCCTAGTATTGCACGGATGGATTTGTTTTGTCTTCTGTGCATTCGCATTCTATGGAATGCGGATGTGGGTGTGTATGCACAGTTTTGCGGAGCGAAGAAGGAGGAGGTGCCTCATTAGGGTTTTGGCAGTTGGTTCGGCCAAAACCGTTATGTGGCAGGCTCATTAGGGTTTTGGCAATTCGTTCAGTCAAAACCATTATGAGCCACGGATATTACTTACTAATCTTTTTAGTGAAAATTTTGTGATGGCTAATTGCTTTGACCATTTGACCACCTTGACCACTCTTGACTTTGTTGACCCGTTGACCAAAGTTGACCTTGACCTTCATGCGAGGTCTACACTCTTCTTTGGTTTTCTTTTTCTTTTTGGATTATGTCAATGGTCATGTCAATGTAGCCATCAACTTTATCATGATAGGATTAGTAATGATGATGTTTAGTATTATTGCAACCATGGTTCATTTTTCTTGAGTTATCATTTTTTTCATTTCTCTTTTCTCACTCTCTCTCTTGCATGTGAGAAGAAAGAAAGAGCTCCATGGTTGCTTGTTCTCCTTCATCTTCCTCCTCTTGAAAAAATCTTTTGATCTCATGTGTTGAGAGAAAAAGAATCCACATAGACAAACACTTCCATCAACCTCCTCTACACAACCTAGGACATGAAGACTAGCGATCTTGTTGCCCTAGTTGCCTCGGCTCGAGGTGGAGCTCGGTGTACAACTCTCGGGTGGATCGTCTTCGACTCAAGGATGCCGCGGAGGTGACCAAGATCCGGATCGATCCTAGGAGCTTGGATGGACGAGGGGGACAACGGAGAGAAGACCCGAAGGACCGGTATCGTGAGGTATAATCTCTATGGCATAGTAGATAGCACCTCTAGTAGTTTGCTAGTTTCTAGTTTAGCAAAGATCCGTATTTTAGTCCATGTTGCCTTTGCGCCAAAAATCGTTTTTCGCCGTTTCCGCCTCCCCGTAAGAACCGGGGTGAGCAACGTGGACTTACAGTAGTATCAGAGCCAGGCTAAACATAAAATAGCAAGTTAGCAAATTATTTAGAATATCGATCGGAAAAAATTCGCAAAACAAGTCCGGAAAATTTAACTTTCTGCCGATTTTTTGTACTGCTCAAAAAATAATTTAACATATATGAAAATTTGGCTCAGGGTTTTCTAAAGACACAGACAAAAAATGATCCACTGAACTGGTCAAAGCGCCACGGTTCCGCGGCAAGAACATGCTTCTTGCCGTGGATCCGCGGCCGAGTTGACTCGGCCGTGGACCGAGTTTGGTGCAGTGTGCTTATTTAGAGGTTTTGGGATTTTTTAAATAGTTTTTTTCCACCTAGATTTTCCAGAGAACAAATTGATTTTTGGGGTGGTTACAAATCCGTATTTTGATCAATATTCCGTAGACTTTGGCTAATGGATATTATCTGTGATGTGATATATGTATCGAACGTCTGCTAATCGGTATACGTCGATTAGTGGGGGTTATACATATCTGTGATCTGTAATGTTGATGGTTTGTGCATATGAACTCGTTGGATTGTCACGGATGAATAGCCGGGGTGGATGTGAGATGAGAGTTTCTTTTTCTTTCATTCATTGTAAAATTTGTAAATTGATGTAATATTATTTGTTTGGCCGCACATCCGGGATGAGGTTGTAGCCGCCATTGTATAATTTATTTTTACTGTTTTTGCTCCTAGGATAGACCCAAGGTGGGGTGCACTAACTACCGGGTATATCGAAGTGTCGAGTGGCCTACTCACGGGTTGAGGGAGGTTGCTTCGCTTCGGGTACTTGCCGGGTAGTTTGCCGCACCCGTGGGGGTTTAGGGTGGGGTATTGGCTATTCTTCACGACCGTGTAATCCGCTTTTCGTTGCAGGATCAAACGAATCGCGGATTCCTAGTATATCCAAAGTGTTCATCTATGATCTGGAGTGGCTATCATTGCTATATATCTATATATGATATCTATTTAGGTGTTGCTTATGTTTTGCATCCGCGCTAGTCCATCCCCCGCTCTGTCGTTAGTTAAGTAACCTAACGGGTGATGACGGGACCCCGTGGCGAATGCGGATGGCATAAGCGTACGTCATATTTTCGTTGTTTTCTGCAATGGTAGGATTAAATGATGGGACGCATTAAAATTAATGCAAGAAAATAAACCAAGTAAAAGTCGTTGGAACACTTTCAAAACCACTCGGTTCTTTTCAAAAACCAGCTTTTAAACGCGGAGCTTGAACCACTCCTTTTAAAAGCTATCTCGTTCCTTCGATTATATCAAGTTCATTACGTTCACGGTTTCGCCAAAACCATTCCTAGCCCTCCGTCATTTCAGCTAAATATTCAGTAGTATTCAAGATATGTATTTTGACCTTCGCCAAGGCATAGTGATTGGTAGCTGCTGAATATTTATCCGTAGCATAGATAGATGCGTTGGTTTGGGACAGTCGTACTACTATTTTGGCCTTCGTCAAGTGTATATACGGGTGGGTTCAAATTAACCTGGACAATGACGGGTAGAACTTGACATGTGACTTATGATATGTTGGCCTTCGTCAAGGTCATAAGAGCATGGGGCAAAAATCTACATCGGGAGTTTCAAAAGAACTGAAACTTGCTAGCGCTGCATACTATTTGGAGTGTGATGATTCTGGTAGGATTCCTTCAGTTTTGTCACACGATGATATTTGGATCCCGATCCTACTGTGAGTATATGCTACTCCTCGGGAACTTTCTCACTTAACGATCAATGCTATAAACCAAGTAGATGTCTAGAAAGGTGATAGCGGGGCTACGCCCCCAGGGAAAAGAGGTTACTTAATTAAGGAACTTCGCAAAAGCGTTGGAAAACCTCCCTCGAAGTACCGACACTGGCCTGGCTGAACGGTTAAGAAAGTATTGTACGGTGAGATTGATCATGACTAATTCTTCCTTTATGCTTTGTGTTAGTTATATGTATGCCCTAGAGGCTATTACTGTACATTGGATGTATATTGCAGTGGATGCTGGGACATATATAGGGAAGACTTTCTTGCTCGATATGATAGTATGCTATCTGGTTACTTTTTACCTTAACGTGTACAATGAGTGTCTCTCTGTTACATGTTGGTAAAGCCCTTAGGATGTGTACTTGACTACCTGGACTATGATGCGGATCATACTAGTGGGGACATGGTAGTCCATAAGTACATCCTTCAAGGTTCCTAGTCGTAGGTGTATCGAGACGGGGGATCGATATACCATAGTAGACTAGCGTATACCTTCTCGACCCATACAGATGGGCGATGGATGATCCCATATCCATTGGTGTTTGACATCAGAGATGATATACGGGTGCTCAGTGGAGTCTGGGTACACTGGACGGACTCGCCGAGAACTCCCAGATGGTATTATACCTTACGTCAGATGGCAGTTCTCTGGTGACACTGGTACAGAGTAGTCTGTTGACCTGAGATCGTCATAGAGTCTTGTGTGATTCCCACTGTGCTTTGTTTTCCACCTTACCACGTCCAAGAGGGCGTGCAAAACGGTGTTTTTTGGGTACAGTCCCGAATCACATGGAGGCAATGAGCGATAGGAGGGGATTCGTCTCTCCCGGTATAGGGAGTTGATGTTGCGCTGTGTTCGATTGCCTATAACCGGAAATCCCTGGCCAGGGTTGCTGAGATTTACTGGTAAGTGTTACCAGTAGTTTCTCGAACTGTTATAGACCTCATATCGACACGACTTATCGAGCTGTTGGGGTCTGACGTTTACCACCCCTAGGCGAGATATGCGACATATCAGACGACGAGACCGGACTGTACGGTAAGTGTTACTGGTTGGATTCACAGGAGTGTGAGCGGGCTTGCTCTTCGATCTTCTGATCGCTCAATACCCGGGTGGCCGTTATGTTTAGCAGACCGCTTGCGGCTTGTGGGTGTTTGATATGATCATCACCTGCTGCCGGCGTATTGACGAGTCTTTAGAGTCCTACACAGAGCTTTCCTGGCTCAAGCGAAACGAAATAGGAGCGCATATGAGATATGTGCGGGACCGAGAATAATGCGTGTATGTGATACCGTATTTCATTCTCGCGATGAATGTATCGAATGGTTGTATGCGATATAACCTAGTTATCGAATCAAGGATTGATTCGATAAGTCGATACATTGGATATTAGTCGGTAATATGTGATATGACCGGATCGTTAAATCAAGTGTTGATTTAATGATTTAATGCATAATTATATATTTGATATATTAATTTACATTAACTAGTATTGGTTCACTTTAAATGGTTTTTCTCACTTGTTTGTGCACATTGTATATGTGATATATTTTTGTGCACAAGTTTGTATCATGTTTGATGATGCATGCTAACTTGGGTTTGTGTAAAGATTAAACCATGGTTATATGAATGGTTAGGGTTTTGGTTTCTTATTTATTTATTTATTTATTCTTTTTGGAAAATAATAAGCATAAAGAGAAAATGGTGGCTTTCTTTGTTTGTATATTGAAGCTTCATGAAGCTTTGAACTAGTCCACCATTTTTGTCTCATGCTTAACCCTATCCATTCCACTTAACCATGATTCATTCTCTACACTTGACCATGGTTAAATATATGATAAGTATTATTTTTCTTTTGAATTATGATAACTTATTATATTCATCTTTACAAAAGAAGAAAAAGCTTGCCACCATTAATGGCATCTTGAGCAAAAGTGTGAGAAATCCAATTCTAAAGTGAACCCACCTCCTATTTCTTCACCCTCTACCTCTTGCCAAGTAGTATAGGGTGTTTTCTTCACAAGTTTCACAACTTGGTGAAGTTGGAGCTTGATCTTGTGTAACCTCGACGTAGATCATCTTCGGCATCGCAGCCGACGACTTGTCCGCTCATTTCTCCGATGAAGCCGATGCTAGAGTCCGAGATCCGACTAGGACAGAGAGAGGACGTCTACGTGGAGCTAATGAAGTGGAGAACCGGATCTACAAAGGTTGTAGCTTCTCACTTTTAGTTAAGATGTTAACTAGCTTTATGTTTCGCCTAAAATTCTAGTTAACGATCCGTTTTAGGGTTTCTCGGCACCGGAAAAATTTGAAATGGCATGGTTGATGCCTTGTGAGACTTCATTAGCGTGCCTAGGAACCCTACAGATGGTATCAGAGCCTAGCTAGAGCCTTAGGCGATGCTTAGACGATGTTAGAAACCCGATCGAACCGAAACCCTAAACACAAAATTGCTCTCTGTACATTTTTGAAAATTATGGAGTTTTGAGAATTAAAAATATGCAGAAAAATCAGCAGGAATATCTAAGAGTTACTGTAAAATTCGATGCCCTAATTCCATCAAGCCGCCGCGGTGCCGCGGCACGAGCATTGCTCGTGCGGCTGTTCCGCGGCCAATTTGTCTTATCATGCATTGAATTTTGCACGGTAACTCCTACTTTGCAGTACTGGTTTTCCTGGGAATTTTTAATATTTATTAAAGAGTTGAAATTTCTGGGTTGTATTGGGAGTTCGTAGATTCGATCGGATTGTCTAAACTTGTCTATGTGTTTTCCGGATAATTTTAGAATATGTTAAAAAGTTCGACCGGATATAAATACCCAATTTTTCCCCTGTTGGGAAATTTCCAAGTGTTGGATTTTTCCGTGGTTTAACGACGTTCTAAGTAGTGCAAGTAACACGATGGACCCTCTAGAAGACAACAAACCTTAACTCGATTATGTGACCATCTTGAACTGCCCTTTGAACCTTAGGGTTTGGGGCAATACGGCGTGCTACATGTGAGGTGTTGGCTTGACCCTTCTACGGCTGGACCGTTGGTACTGAGGCATGAACTGGATGTTTTTAAACTTGTTTCATGTGTTGATTTGTTTCGGGAAAACTTGGGTGTTTGTATGTTCGATCGGAAAGTTTAACATTTTCTATTTATCTGGAATGGGATACAATAATTGGAATTCACAAGAAGTTATGAGAATGAATGTTATAAACATAGCAGTTTAGTCTCACTTGATTGGTTGCCACGGAATTTTGATGTGATCAAAAGTCCGTCGCAATCACGTAGCGTACGCGGATACTCGCCAGGTAAACTTAATAGACAGCCTCACTCCATAGCCCCGACCAAGTGACTGTAGGAGAACCCCATCGCCGAAAGTATCCGTTCGGGTGCTCGCGGTAGCGGTGTTCCGTCTTGGTGCACTTCGTCGACGGCGTCGGGGGTGCGGCCGCCTACTAAAGTTTGCGACGAGCATTCGATCCGGATGTCGGGAATCTTGTTGAATTGCCCGACTTAATATTGAAAAGAGTTTTCGATAATGAGACTAAAATGCGGGGTTTCTAATTGTTAGGCATGCGATGTCTAAGGAATTCATTTGATTAGGCATGCAATGTCAATGCAGGTTGCGGATTCCAACTGTTGTAGGTTTACACTTTCTTTTCTGTGACCGTAAGTGTAATATGTGATATCGCCGGTTTCGTTGCTATATGTCAACGACAATTGGGATGCGCATATTTACTTACGTTGATGACATGTGATGTTATGTGTTGCTGCATATGTTATATTGGATCGTCGTGTTTGAATAGCCGGGGGTTTTTATGTGAGATGATTTTTTTTCATTTTCATTCATGTAAAACCTTGTATGTAATATTCTTTTATTGGGGCACTTCCAGGTTGCGGAAGATGTCACCTTTTGTATATTATTTACTTTTCCGCACTAGGATAGACCAAAGGAGGGGAGCATAAGTAACCGGGTTCTGGAGTCCAGTGGGAGACCAACTCGAGGAGTCGAGTCTGGGTCTCCTAACTACAGAATTGGTAGGGTTGCTTGCCGCTCTCGTAGTGGTCTAGGGGTGTGGGTTTGGCTATTCATCACGACCGTGGAATCCGTGTTTTATACTGGCTCGTATTGAAAACACGGACGTCCTAGTATATCCAATATTTCATATGATTCTTCTGCTGCGATATCTGTGATGTGATCATGTGATATGTTCTGTGATAGATACTGTATATAGTATATATGATATATTATATAGACGTTACTTATGTTTTACACCCGCGCTAGCCCTGCCCCGCTCTGCCGTTAGTCACCAAACCTAACGGTGCACGAGGGGACATCGAGACAAATACGGATGGCATAAGTGTACGTCGTATTTATCTGTGATGTTTAGGTAACTTAAATAATGGGACTTCATTAATATGATTAATGAAATAAAAGAAACCTAAAGATGTTGTAGAATCGAATTTCAAAATAAAAAGGTAGCTACGGTTCTTGCTTTGCACAGAGGTATATGTGATATATCCTGCACCTTATTCGATGAGGAAAGGACCGAGATCCCTTCACCGGGAGTGACTCCTTTAGCAATAACTGGCAGATGCTACACACTCGGTTTGTCTTTTGATAGCTTCTATAGTTTCTGCTTTGCACAGCGATATATATGATATATCCCGCACCTCATTCGACGAGGAAATGACCGACGATCCCTTTACCGGGAGTGACTCCTTTAGCAAAACTAGAAAAGCTTCAAAAACATTCCATTTCAAAATTCATTCGATCCTACAGCGATATCAAGTTCATTACGCAATAGGTTTTCAGAAAAACCTGTCGTAGCCCACCGTCATTTCAGATAAGTACTAGTTAGTATTCGTGCTGCGGTTGTTTGGCATGCGTCAAGGCGTAGTGTACGGTAGCTAACTAGTGCTTATCTGCTAGCATACGATGCGATTGGATTAGGGTATTCGCACGGCGTTGTTTGGCATACGTCAAGGGTCGTGCGGGTGGGTTTAATTCAATCAAGAAATGTACGGGTTGAACTTGACTAGCGAACTATGGGTTGTTTGGCATGCGTCAAGGTCATAGCACGCTAGGGGCAAAATATTATCGGGAATTTCAAGTGTTGAAATTTGCAATGAGATTGCATACCTTCTATGAGATAGTTGGATCCCGATACCCGCTGCGAGTAATTGTTACTCCTGGGAGAGTTTTACACATTACAATTAGCCGATCAAGTAGGTGTCTAGAAAGGTGTTAACGAGGTTACGGCTCTGGGAAAATGAGGTTTACTGTAATTAGGTTCGTGCGAAAGCACGGGGGACTTCCCTCAAAGTACCGACACTGGCCTGGCTGAAAGATTGGCGAACTTGTAGTGTGTAATTAATCCCGGCTAGTCTTTCCTTTTAGGGTTTGAAGGAAGATTTGATTAAAACAGTGGGAGCCATCCTGATTAGATAAAATAATAACCAATCTATTCTTGCTAGAGCGCACGCTGAGTGTTTTCTTCTCTCTCTCTCAAGGTAGCGACCATATCACGACTTAATCAAGATAATAAAACGGATATATTGACCGAACCCGCTTGTTATACTGAGCTGGGGAACGTTGGTCCCGCTCCAACTTATAATTGTTATAAGACAGAGCTGGAAATTGGGGAATACCAGATTTCCCGTGCCGCCCAAACGAAGAAAGTGCATATGATGCATCACCTTCGGGTGTGTTCGTTACACAGAACTGTTTCTCTGTATTCTCTACGTCCTGGGTATGTGATACCAGATCAGGATCCCAGATATGTAATCTGTTACATTGGGCTACAGCTAGGTAAAGAACTGAGAACGGGTGATAAGTTTCATAAGGCAGAAAATGGGGCAAGTGTTGCAGCCAAGTCTGTTGGTCACTGTCACCCTGTATTCCAAATACATTGATTCTGAACGAATGTTATTAGATACCGAACCTGATATACAAAATCATATCAATCTCTTTATTAGTAAAGAAATGATAAAATTTTGTATAGTTGGATAATGTTTTGAACATTTCCTATATCAAAAGTTGATCGGTTCAGGCACGTTATCTAAAAGCATTGATGTTCTAAATCAAACTACAGTTCTTTAGTATACCGAACACACACAAGAGGAAGAGTTCAGAAATGAACGAATCCTTCTTGAGGCATTGTAGACTAGGTCATATCAATGCGATCCGACTGGCTAAAGTTACATTTTAGATGAATATTTAAATCAGTTTGAATTTACATCTTGTGAAACTTGCCAGTCATGTCACAGAGATAAGATGACAGTAGCTCCGTTTACTGGAAACAGAGAAAGAGTTAATGAACTCTTGGGATAATACATGTTGATATATATAGGTCCCCTGTCTACATTTGCCATGACCGGTTCTTTATACTTCATTAAATTCTCTGATGATCTCTTTTGATTCAGACATATGTTCCTGTTGAAACACAAGTCAGAACCTTTTGAGATATTCACAGAATATAAGTTAGAAGTAGAGAACCAATACGGGTATAAGTATTATGTCCTTTGATGAGATCAAGGAGGAGAATACTTGAGCACGAAATTCTTTGACTTTTCTAAAGGAGAATGAGATTCTCTCTCAGCATTACTCCTCCGTATACACCATAGCACGATGGTATATCGGGGCGGAGCAATCACACCCTATGTGATAAGGTGTGCTCTATGATGAGTACTACTGAGTTACCTGTTTCCTTTTGGGAGTTATGCGCTTGAGAAGCTGCATACCTATTGAATAGGGTTCAAATCAAATCAGTTGCCTACCATTTCATATGTGATATGATAAGGGAAGAGCCCATACTTTAAGTTGGTTAAGATTTGGGGTTGTCCGGGCTATGTCTAAAAGCAAAATCCTGACAAGCTCGAGGCAAGGTCAGTTATGTAGAACTGGAAATGTTCCAGCTATACAAACTGCAGCTGATGATTTGATAGAACCAAAGGATTCAATAGTTACCAACGAACCTCAGCCTCTCCGCCGATCTAGTGAAGTTCCTCACCCACCTTAGAGATACTTCGGTTACTCTATGACAGTGGGAGCGAGGATTGCATCATGAGATGATGACCCAACTAGTTTCGAGCTGGCCATCAGGAGTGGGACTCTGTAAGAATGGTTGGATGCTTAGCGATCTGAGATGGAATCCATGTACACCAACAAAGTATGGACTTTGGTTGCTATATCTGAAGGGTTAAATCCCCATCAGGAGCAAGTATATCTTGAGAAGATTACTTGGTGTAGATAGAAAAGTTGAGACTTTCAAAGCTAGACTTGTTAAAGCTTTTTCGTCATCGACCAGGCATGGATAATGATGAAACCTTTTCAAGTGGCTATGCTTAAGTCCATCCAGATCTTACTTGCCACGGCTACATACCATGACTACGATATCTGGCGGTTGGGTGTCATGACTGCTTTTCTAAATGATGTTTTAGAAGAGAACGTCTATAAGTACACAGCCAGAGGGCTTCGTAGACAGTAGGAGCAGCGGAAACGTGTACAAGATGTTTTATAGGATAAAGCAGGTATCGCGGAGTTGGAACATCTGTTTTGATGTGTTAGTCAAAGATTTTGACATCATCAAAATTGTAGATGAACCTTGTATATACAAAAAGGTAGTAGGGAGTATAGTGACGATCCTCGTAGAGTACGTGGATGACATACTCCTGATAGGGAAGGAGTTTCCTATGCTACGCTCGGTCAATCTCCGCTTATCACAATGATTCTCCATATAGGATCAAAGTGATACCTCCTAAATCCTGGGTTTTGGATCTATGAGATAGATCTAATTGGATGTTAGGATTCTCACTAGTTGTAGTGAGATGGTATCAACCGATCCTGGGGAGAATCACTGGAAGAGTTCCAGGGTGATAAGGACGACTGAAAGTCAGTCGCAGGCATTGTCTTTACCCTCAGTAAAGGGACGGTATGTTGGAAGAGTTCCAAGCTAGATACCGTGGCATACTAGACGATAAAGGCTGGATACATCGCTACTTAAGATGCTACCAAAGAGGCAGTCTGGATGTATATTTGTTCATGAGATGAACTTAGTTCCTCCCATTATGTGACAATGGAGTTGTGGCTTATGCCAAGGAACGTCCGTCCCATCAGTGATCCAGACATATTCTATGACAGTATCACCTGATCATGGAGATAGTTGATCTCCAGGGTGATCAAGGTTAGGAGAGTAGACTCAGAGGACAACACGGCGGATCCACTCACAAAGGCCTTTTTCCCAGAGAGAGACTTTTATGGGATGGTTGAGTATGAGATACTACAACCACTGCTATCAGATGGCCCTAGTGCAAGTGGGAGATTGTTAGTTATATGTATGCCCTAGAGGCCATTACTGTACATTGGATGTATATTGCAGTGGATGCTGGGACATATATAGGGAGGACTTTCTTGCTCGACATGATAGTATGCTATCTGGTTACTCTTTACCTTAACGTGTACATTGATTGTCTCTCTGTTACATGTTGGTAAAGCCTTTAGGATGTGTACTTGACTACCTGGACTATGATGCGGATCATACTAGTGGGGACATGGTAGTCCATAAGTACATCCTTCAAGGTCCCTAGTCGTAGGTGTATCGAGACGGGGCATCGATATACCAGAGTAGACTAGCGTATACCTTCTCGACCCATACAGATGGGCGATGGATGATCCCATATCCATTGGTGTTTGACAACAGAGATGATATACGGGTGCTCAGTGGAGACTGGGTACACTGGACGGACTCGCCGAGAACTCCCAGATGGTATTATACCTTACGTCAGATGGCAGTTCTCTGGTGACACTGGTACAGAGTAGTCTGTTGACCCGAGATCGTCATAGAGTCTTGTGTGATTCCCACTGTGCTTTGATTTCTACCTTACCACGTCCAAGAGGGCGTGCAAAACGGTGGTTTTTGGGTACAGTCCCGAATCACATGGAGGCAATGAGCGATAGGAGGGGATTCGTCTCTCTCGGTATAGGGAGTTGATGTTGCGCTGTGTTCGATTGGCTATAACCGGAAATCCCTAGCCAGGGTTGCTGAGATTTACTGGTAAGTGTTACCAGTAGTTTCTCGAACTGTTATAGACCTCATATCGACATGACTTATCGAGCTGTTGGGGTCTGACGTTTACCACCCCTAGGCGAGATATGCGACATATCAGACGACGAGACCGGACTGTACGGTAAGTGTTACTGGTTGGATTCACAGGAGTGTGAGCGGGCTTTCTCGTCGATCTTCTGATCGCTCAATACCCGGGTGGCCGTTACGTTTAGCAGACCGCTTGCGGCTTGTGGGTGTTTGATATGATCATCACCTGCTGCCGGCGTATTGACGAGTCTTTAGAGTCCTACACAGAGGTTTCCTGGCTCAAGCGAAACGAAATAGGAGCGCATATGAGATATGTGCGGGATCGAGAATAATGCGTGTATGTAATACCGTATTTCATTCTCGCGATGAATGTATCGAATGGTTGTATGCGATATAACCTAGTTATCGAATCAAGGATTGATTCGATAAGTCGATACATTGGATATTAGTCGGTTATATGCGATATGACCGGATCGTTAAATCAAGTGTTGATTTAATGATTTAATGCATAATTATATATTTGATATATTACTTTGCATTAACTAGTATTGGTTCACTTTAAATGGTTTTTCTCACTTGTTTGTGCACATTGTATATGTGATATATTTTTGTGCACAAGTTTGTATCATGTTTGATGATGCATGCTAACATGGGTTTGTGTAAAGATTAAACCATGGTTATATGAATGGTTAGGGTTTTGGTTTCTTATTTATTTATTTATTTATTCTTTTTGGAAAATAATAAGCATAAAGAGAAAATGGTGGCTTTCTTTGTTTGTATATTGAAGCTTCATGAAGCTTTGAACTAGTCCACCATTTTTGTCTCATGCTTAACCCTATCCATTCCACTTAACCATGATTCATTCTCTACACTTGACCATGGTTAAATATATGATAAGTATTATTTTTCTTTTGAATTATGATAACTTATTATATTCATCTTCTTCTTCTTCTTCATCTTTACAAAAGAAGAAAAAGCTTGCCACCATTAATGGCATCTTGAGCAAAAGTGTGAGAAATCCAATTCTAAAGTGAACCCACTTCCTATTTCATCACCCTCTACCTATTGACAAGTAGTATAGGGTGTTTTCTTCACAAGTTTCACAACTTGGTGAAGTTGGAGCTTGATCTTGTGTAACCTCGACGTAGATCATCTTCGGCATCGTAGCCGACGACTTGTCCGCTCATTTCTCCGATGAAGCAGATGCTAGAGTCCGAGATCCGACTAGGACAGCGAGAGGACGTCTACGTGGAGCTAAGGAAGTGGAGAACCGGATCTACAAAGGTTGTAGCTTCTCACATTTAGTTAAGATGTTAACTAGCTTTATGTTTCGCCTAAAATTCTAGTTAACGATCCGTCTTAGGGTTTCTCGGCACCGGAAAAATTTGAAATTGGCATGGTTGATGCCTTGTGAGACTTCATTAGCGTGCTTAGGAACCCTACAGTTTGAGGAGGGATTCGAGAGACAGTGGGAGCCATCCTGTTTAGATAAATTAAAAACCAATCTAAACTTGCAAGAGCATCATGCTAAAGTGTTTTCTTCTCTCTCTCTTAATTGCAGCGACCCGGTGACCGCACCTAGGTTACATCTAGATAATAAATTGACTGAATCTGACTGTTATGACTGGCAAAGGTCTGTCCAGATGTTCATTGCCCTTGACAAGATGGGACACCTCTTGACTGATCCAACCCCTGCCGTCTCAGTTCCAGTTTCCCCTGTCACGGATATTCATATCCGCAAGACATCGGAAAAAGACTGTGCGAAAGCCAAGTGCCTCGTGTTAGCCTCAGTTGATGGTGCATACCAGAGGCAGCATGAGAAGATGGACTTAGTTTCTGTCTTCCTCCATAACAAAGATTTATATGGAGAGCAATCTCGTATCGCAAGATATGAGACCTCGAACGAATTACTTCCAGCGAGGTTGGCTATCGGGTCATCTGTAGGGGGCAACGTCGTTACAGAGACCGGCTATTTTGAGCTCACGGACCTGAAGACCACGTTGAAGAACGGGTCAGATGATGATTTGATTCTACAGTCTCTACCTTCTACCCTGAAAGAAACTAGGGAAGTAGAAGGAGAGGAAAGGGCAGAAGTTTCGGGATTGGATATAGTAAAAAGACGTTCCTATTGTTAAGGGAATGAACATGGGCAGAAGGATTGCATGGCTAGCAAAGCCAGTAGCCAGAATTAGAAGCATGTTGTGGCTTCGGCTTCGTGTGTGTTTGTAATAGAGAACTGTATGTCAGTTAACCCTACTTCCTGGGTATTGGATACCGGATCAGGATCTCACATCTGTAATTTGTTACAGGCACTGAGAAACCATAGGGTTATCAAGATAGGTGATATGACTCTCAGGGCTACTAACGGAATGAGCATGTATGCTGAATCCGTAGGGGAATATCATCTTGGACTGACAACTGGGCAAATATTGATTCTGCGTGACTATTTTTATGTACCAGGTGCGACTTGTAACATCATATCTGTATCCTTACTTTCTAGGGAAGGATATGATTTTACTTTTGTAAGCGATGTAGTAAACATCCACCTAAATCAAGTTCTGATTGGGTCAGGTAGATTAAAAAACGGAATATACGTACTGAGTCAAGCTCAGGTTTTCAGTGTCCAGAACACACTTAAAAGAAAGTCTCCGGAATTAAATCAGGCTTTCTTATGGCATTGTAGACTGGGTCACATTAATGAGACACGGTTGACAAAGTTACATAAAGAAGGATACTTGGATCCGTTCGAGTACCAGTCTTATGCCACTTGTGAATCTTGTCTCATAGAAAAGATGACAAAGACTCCGTTCACTGGACACGGAGAAAGAGCAAGCGAGCTCTTGGGACTCATACACAGTGACGTGTGTGGTCCAATGTCTACACATGCGCGAAGTGGTTATTCATACTTCATTACTTTCACAGATGATTTCTCTAGGTATGGACATGTCTTCTTGATGAAGCATAAATCCGAGGCCTTTGAGAAATTTCGGGAATACAAGAATGAAGTTGAAAAACAAACAGGCAAAAGTATCAAGATACTGAGATCTGATCGAGGTGGTGAATACTTGAGTGCCGAGTTTCTGGGCTTCTTAAAAGAGAATGGAATTCTCTCTCAGCTTACTCCTCCATACACACCACAACACAACGGTGTATCGGAAAGGCGGAATCAAAACCCTATTGGATATGGTTCGTTCCATGATGAGTAAAGCTGAGTTACCGCAATCCTTCTGGGGTTATGCACTAGAATCAGCTGCATATCTTTTGAACAAGGTTCCCTCCAAGACTGTGCCTACCACACCATATCAGATGTGGTGTGGGAAGAAACCCTGTCTTAAGTATCTTAAGACATGGGGATGTCCAGCTTTTGTAAAAAAGCAGCATGCGGACAAGCTCGTGGCACGCTCAGTACTGTGTAAGTTTGTGGGATACCCAAAGAACTCCAGGGGGTATTTTTTCTATTACGCAGAGGAACAAAAGGTTTTTGTTTCTCGTCATGCCCACTTTCTGGAACATCAGTTTTTAGAAAAAGAAACAAGTTGGAGCATAGTAGAACTGGAAGAAATTCCAGAACCACAAGCTATTACTGAAAGCTTGGAAGAACCAGAAGGTTTAAGAGAACAGGACATTCCTACGCCGCTCTGCAGGAGTAGAAGGCGGTCTCATCCGCCCGAGAGATACTACGGTTTTTGTTAGTTATATGTATGCCCTAGAGGCCATTACTATACATAGGATGTATATTGTAGTGGATGCTGGGACATATATAGGGAGGACTTTCTTGCTCGACATGATAGTATGCTATCTGGTTGCTCTTTACCTTAACGTGTACACTGTTTGTCTCTCTGTTACATGTTGGTAAAGCCCTTAGGATCTGTACTTGACTACCTGGACTATGATGAGGATCATACTAGTGGGGACATGGTAGTCCGTAAGTACATCCTTCAAAGTCCCTAGTCGTGGGTGTATCGAGACGGGGCATCGATATACCAGTGTAGACTAGCGTATACCTTCTCGACCCATACAGATGGGCGATGGATGATCCCATATCCATCGGTGTTTGACATCAGAGATGATATACGGGTGCTCAGTAGAGACTGGGTACACTGGACGGACTCGCCGAGAACTCCCAGATGGTATTATACCTCACGTCAGATGGCAGTTCTCTGGTGACACTGGTACAGAGTAGTCTGTTGACCCGAGATCGTCAGAGAGTCTTGTGTGGTTCCCACTGTGCTTTGATTTCCATCTTACCACGTCCAAGAGGGCGTGCAAAACGGTGGTTTTTGGGTACAGTCCTGAGTCACATGGAGGCAATGAGCGATAGGAGGGGATTCGTCTCTCCCGGTATAGGGGGTTGATGTCGCGCTGTGTTCGATTGGCTATAACAGGAAATCCCTGGCCAGGGTTGCTGAGATTTGCTGGTAAGTGTTACCAGTAGTTTCTCGAATTGTTATACACCTCATATCGACACGACTTATTGAGCTTTTGGGGTCTCACGTTTACCACCCATAGGCGAGATATGCGACATATCAGACGATCAGACCGGACTGTACGGTAGTGTTACTGGTCGGATTCGCAGGAGTGTGAGCGGGCTTGCTCGTCGATCTTCTGATCGCTCAATACCCGGGTGGCCGTTACGTTTAGCAGACCGCTTGCGGCTTGTGGGTGTTTGATATGATCATCATCTGCTGCCGGCGTATTGACGAGTCTTTAGAGTCCTACACAGAGGTTTCCTGGCTCAAGCGAAACGAAATAGGAGCGCATATGAGATATGTGCGGGACCGAGAATAATGCGTGTATGTGATACCGTATTTCATTCTCGCGATGTGACATTGATCGGTTATATGCGATATAGCCGGGTTATCGGATCAAGTGTTGATTCGATAAGTTGTTACTGAAGATACCCGTCTGTTATGTGCGACATGACCGGATCATTGAATCAAGTGTTGATTTAGTGATTTAATGCATAATTATATATTTGATATATTACTTTGCATTAACTAGTATCGGTTCACTTTGAATGGATTTTCTCACTCGGGTGTGCGCATTGCATATGCGATATGATTTTTGTGCACTTGATTGTATCATGTTTGATGATACATATCTTTTTTGTTAAGTGTAATGAATTAAACCTAGGTTAAGTAAATGATTGGGGTTTTCTTTTATTCATTCATTTATCTTTTCATTTGCATTTAAAAGATAAATGAGAAAAGGAAAAGAAGTGAAAAATGGTGGCTAGTTTTGTTTTCATCATGAAGCTTCATGAAGCTTTCATTAAGTCACCATTTTTGTCTCATCTCCTTAACCCTAACCATTCTTTAACCTTGGTCAATTCTCTACACTTAACTTGGGTTAATATTATGATAAGAATGGATTTATTTTCTATTTTAATTAATCTTATCATAACAATTAGCTTCTTCTTCCTCATTTTTCTTCAAGTGAAGAAAGCAAGGTCATCAATGGTGATTGATGATAAAGAGTGAGAAATCCAATTCTAAAGTCTACCCACTTCCTATTTCTTCATCCTCTACCTCTTGCCAAGTAGTAGAGTGTGTTTCCTTCATAAGTTTTTAGGGCTTGGTGAAGGTGGAGCTTGATTTAGCGATGCCTCGACGTAGATCATCTTCGGCTTGGACATCGACGACCTAGCTCGCTTTTTCTCCGACGAAGCCGACTCTAGAGCCCGGATTCCTTTTGGACAGCGGAGACGACTTCGTTGCGGAGCTATGGAGGTGGAGCACCGGATCTATAAAGGTTGTATTTCCGATATCCCATTAGTTAAGTTGTTAACTAGATTGTTTTTCACCTAGATTTCTAGCCAACGATCCGTAGTCGGGTTTCTCGGCACCTAGATTTTTTCAAATTGGCATGGTTGATGCCTTGTGAGACCTCATTAGGATGCCTAGGAACCCTACAGTGGTATCAGAGCCTAGCTAGAGCCTTAGGCGAAGTCTAGACGGATTTTGAACTCCGAACGAACCCGAAATCCTAACACGCCCATGCTCTCTGTCCAATTTTCAAAAACAGGGATTTTTCCAGATTAAAATTATGCAGAAACACAAGCAGGGTTTTCTAAGAATTACGGTAAAAAAATTTGGTCGTAATTCCATCAAACAGCCGCGGAACCGCGGCCTTAGCCCACGTGGAGCGGCGGTTCCGCGGCAACACTGTTGCATCGTTGACCAAAATTTGCACAGTAATTATTAGTTTGCTGTGCTGAGTTCTCTGGGTATTTTTAATATTTTATTCAAGAGTTGAATTTTCTGGTGTTGTTTTAGGGATTCGGTGTTTCGATCGGAGTATCAAATTTTGTCTATTTGGCTTTCCGGATAATTTTAGAATATGTTAAAAAAGTTCGACCGGATATAAATACCCAACTTTTCCCCTGTCGGGAAATTTCCAAATGTTGGATTTTTTCCGTAGTTTAACGACGTTCTAAGTAGTGCAAGTAACGCGATGGTCCCTCTAGAAGACAACAAACCTTAACTCGATTATGTGACCGTCTTGAACTGCCCTTTGAACCTTCGGGTTTGGGGCAGTACGGCGTGCCACATGTGAGGCGTTGGCTTGACCCTTCTACGGCTGGACCGTTGGTACTGAGGCACGAACTGAATCTTGTTAGACTCATATTTCATGTGTTGATCTGTATCGGGAAAACTTGGGTGTTCGAATGTTCAATCGGAAAGTTTAACATTTTCTAATTATCCGGAATGGGATACAATAATTGGAATTCACAAAAAGTTATGAGATAACTGAATGAATGTTATAAACATAGCAGTTTAGTCTCACTTGATCGGTTGCCACGGAATTTTGATGTGATCAAAAGTCCGTCGCAATCACGTAGCGTACGCGGATACTCGCCGGGTAAACTTAATAGACAGCCTCACTCCATAGCCCCGACCAAGTGACTGTAGGAGAACCCCGTCGCCGAAAGCATCCGTTCGGGTGCTCGCGGTAGCGGTGTTCCGCCTTGGTGCACTTCGTCGACGGTATCGGGGGTGCGGCCGCCTACTAAAGTTTGCGACGAGCATTCGATCAGTTTTTCGGGAATCTTGTTGAATTGCCCGACTTGATATTGAAAAGTGTTTTCGATAATGAGACTAAAATGCGGGGTTTATAATTATTAGGCATGCGATGTCTAAGGAATTCATTCGGTCAGGCATGTGATGTCTGAGGTGGTTGCGGATTCCAACTGTTGTAGTTTTACACTTTCTTTTCTGTGACCGTAAGTGTAATATGTGATATCGCCGGTTTCGTTGCTATATGTCAACGACAATTGGGATGCGCATATTTACTTACGTTGATGACATGTGATGTTATGTGTTGCTGGATATGTTATATTGGATCGTCGTGTTTGAATAGCCGGGGGGTTTTATGTGAGATGAGTGTTTTTCTTTTTCATTCATGTAAAAACTTGTATGTAATATTCTTTTATTTGGGGCGCTTCCAGGTTGCGGAAGTTATCACCGTTGATGTATATTATTTACTTTTCCGCACTAGGATAGACCCAAGGAGGGGAGCACAAGTAACCGGGTTCTGGAGTCCAGTGGGAGACCAACTCGAGGAGTCGAGTCCGGGTCTCCTAACTCTAGAATTGGTAGGGTTTCTTGCCGCTCTCGTAGGGGTCTAGGGGTGTGGGTTTGGCTATTCATCACGACCGTGGAATCCGTGTTTTATACTGGCTCGTATTGAAAACACGGACGTCCTAGTATATCCAATATTTCATATGATTCTTCTGCTGCGATATCTGTGATGTGATCATGTGATGTTCTGTGATAGATATAGTATATAGTATATATGATATATTATATAGCCGTTACTTATGTTTTACACCCGTACTAGCCCTGCCCCGCTCTGCCGTTAGTTACCTAACCTAACGGTGCACGAGGGGACATCGAGGCGAATGCGGATGGCATAAGTGTACGTCGTATTTATCTGTGATGTTTAGGTACTTAAATGATGGGACTTCATTAATGTGATTAATAAAATAAAAGAAACCTAAGATGTTGTAGAATCGAATTTCAAAATAAAACAGGTAGCTACAGTTCTTGCTTTGCACAGCGGTATATATGATATATCCTGCACCTTATTCGATGAGGAAAGGACCGAGATCCCTTCACTGGGAGTGACTCCTTTAGCAATAACTGGCAGATGCTACACACTCGGTTTGTCTTTTGATTGCTTTTAAAAGTTCTGCTTTGCACAGTGATATATATGATATATCCCGCACCTCATTCGACGAGGAAAGGACCGACGATCCCTTCACCGGGAGTGACTCCTTTAGCAAAACTAGAAAAGCCTCAAAAGCACTCCATTTCAAAATCATTTGATTCTACAACGATATCAAGTTCATTACGCAATAGGTTTTCAGAAAAAAACCTGTCGTAGCCCTCCGTCATTTCAGATAAGTATTAGTTAGTATTCGTGCTGCGGTTGTTGGGCATGCGTCAAGGCGTAGTGTACGGTAGCTAACTAGTGCTTATCTGCCATGATGCGATTGGATTAGGGTATTCGTACGGCGTTGTTTGGCATGCGTCAAGGGTCGTGCGGGTGGGTTTAATTCAATCAAGAAATGTACGGGTTGAACTTGACTAGCAGACTATGGGTTGTTTGGCATGCGTCAAGGTCATAGCGAGCTAGGGGCAAAATATTATCGGGAATTTCAAGTGTGAAATTTGCAATGAGATTGCATACCTTCTATGAGATAGTTGGATCCCGATACCCGCTGCGAGTAAGTGTTACTCCTGGGAGAGTTTTATACATTACAATTAGCCGATCACAGTAGGTGTATAGAAAGGTGTTAACGAGGTTACGCCCTGGGAAAATGAGGTTTACATTAATTAGGTTCGTGCGAAAGCATGGGGGACCTCCCTCAAAGTACCGACACTGGCCTTGCTGAAAGATTGGCGAACTGTGTAGTGTGTAATAATCCCGGCTAGTCTTTCCTTTTAGGGTTTGAAGGAAGATTTGATGAAAAGCAGTGGGAGCCATCCTGATTAGATAAAATTATAACCAATCTATTCTTGCAAGAGCGCACGCTGAGTGTTTTCTTCTCTCTCTCTCTCCAGGTAGCGACCATATCACGCTTAATCAAGATAATAATACGGAATATTGACCGAACCCGCTTATTATACTGAGCTGGGGAACGTTGGTCCCGCTCCAACTTATAATTGTTATAAGACAGAGCAGGAAATTGGGGATTACCAGAATTCCCGTGCCGCCAAACGAAGAGAGTGCATGCTGATACATCATCTTCAGGTGTGTTCATTATACAGAACTGTTTCTCAGTATCCTTTACGTCCTGGGTATGTGATACCAGATCAGGATCCCAGATATGTAATCTGTTACATAGGGCTACAGATAGTAGAGAACTGAGAACGGGTGATAAGTTTTCATGAGCAGAAAACGGGGCAAATGTTGCAGCCAAGTCTGTTGGTCACTGTCACCCTGTATTACAAATACATTGATTCTGAACGAATGTTATTAGATACCGAACCTGATATAACAAAATCATATCAGTCTCTTTATTAGTAAAGAAAGTATATAATTTTGTATTGATGGATAATGTTTTGAACATTTCCTATATCAAAAGTTGATCGGTTCAGGCACGTTATCTAAAAGCATTGATGTTCTAAATCAAACTACAGTTCTTAGTATATGGAACACACACAAGAGGAAGAGTTCAGAAATAAACGAATCCTTCTTGAGGTATTGTAGACTAGGTCAGATCAATGTGACCCGACTGGCTAGAGTTACATATAGATGCATATTTAAATCAGTTTGAATTTACATCTTGTGAAACTCGCCAGTCATGTCACAAAGATAAGATGAACATAGCTCCGTCTTACTGGAAACAGAGAAAGAGTTAGTAAACTCTTGGGATGATACATGTTGATGTATGTAGGTCCCCAGTCTACACATGCCAAGACCGGTTCTTTGTACTTCATTACATTCTCTGATAAAGTCTCTCAAGATTCAGACATCATGTTCCTGTTGAAACACAAGTCCGAACCTTTGAGATATTCACAGAATATAAGTTAGAAGTAGAGAACCAAAATACGGGTATAAGTATTATGTCCTTTGATGTGATCAAGGAGGAGAATACTTGAGCATGGAATTCCTGGACTTTTCTAAAGGAGAATGAGATTCTCTCTCAGCATTACTCCTCTGTATACACCATAGCACGATGGTATATCAGGGCGGCGGAGCAAACACACCCTATATGATAAGGTGTGCTCTATGATGAGTACTACTCGAGTTACCTATTTCCTTTTGGGTGTTATGCACTTGAGAAGTTGCATACCTATTGAATAGGGGTTCGAATCAAATCAATGATTACCACTTCATATGTGATATGGTAAGGGAAGAGCCCATGTCTTAAGTTAGTTAAGATTTGGGGTTGTCCGGCCTATGTCTAAAAGCAAAATCCGGACAAACTCGAGGCAAGGTTAGTTAAGTAGAACTGGAAAGGTTCCAGCTATGCAAACTACAAAAGATGATTTGATGGAACCAAAGGATTCAATAGTTACCAACGAACCTTGGCCTCTCCGCCGATCTAGTAGGGTTCCTCACCCACCTGAGAGATACTTCGTTCCTCTATGACAGTGGGAGCGAGGATTGCATCATGAGATGATGACCCAACTAGCTTCGAGCAGGCCATCGAGAGTAAGACTCTGTAAGAATGGCTGGATGTTTATCGATCTGAGATGGAATCCTTATACACCAACAAAGTATGGACTTTGGTTGCTATATTCGAAGGGTTAAATCCCATCAGGAGCAAGTATATCTTGAGAAAGATTACTTGGTGTAGATGGAAAGGTTGAGACTTTCAAAGCTAGACTTGTTAAAGGTTTTCGTCATCGACCAGGAGTGGATAATGATGAAACATTTTCCAGTATCTATGCTTAAGTCCATCCAGATACTACTTACCACGGCTACATACCATGACTACGATATCTGGTGGTTGGGTGTCAAGACTGCTTTTCTAAATGATATTTTGGAAGAGAGCGTCTATAAGTACACAGCCAGAGGGCTTCGTAGACAGTGGGAGCAGCGGAAACGTGTGCAAGATGCTTTATAGGATAAAGCAGGCATCGCGGAGTTGGAACATCTGTTTTGATGGATTAGTCAAAGAAGTTGACATCATCAAAATGGGAGATGAACCTTGTATATACAAAAAGGTAGTAGGGAGTATGGTAGTGATCCTCGTAGAGTACGTGGATGACATACTCTTGATAGGGAAGGAGTTTCCTATGCTACGCTCGATCAATCTCCGCTAATCACTATGATTCTCCATATAGGATCAAAGTGATACCTACTAAATCCTAGGTTTTGGATCTATGAGATAGATCTAAATGGATGTTAGAATTCTCACTAGATGTAGTGAGACGGTATCAACCGATCCTGGGGAGAATCACTGGAATGGTTCCAGGGTGATAATGACGACTGAGTGTCAGTCACAGGCATTGTCTTTACCCTCAGTAAAGGGACGGTATGGAAGAGTTCCAAGCTAGATACCGTGGCATACTGGACGATAAAGGCTGAATACATCGCTACTTAAGATGCTACCAAAAGAGGATGTTTGGGTGTATATTGGTTCATGAGATGAACTACGTTCCTACCATTGTGAGACAATGGAGTTGTGGCTTATGCCGAGGAACGCCGGTCCCATCAGTGATCCAGACTTATTCTAAGGCAGCATCGCCTGATCATGGAGATAGTTGATCTCCAGGGAGATCGAGGTTAGGAGAGTAGACTCAGAGGACAACACAGCGGATCCACTCACAAAGGCCTGTTCCCAGAGAGAGACTTTTATGGGATGGTTGAGTATGAGATACTTCAACCACTGCTACAGATGGCCCTAGTGCAAGTGGGAGATTGTTAGTTATATGTATGCCCTAGAGGCCATTACTATACATAGGATGTATATTGTAGTGGATGCTGGGACATATATAGGGAGGACTTTCTTGCTCGACATGATAGTATGCTATCTGGTTGCTCTTTACCTTAACGTGTACACTGTTTGTCTCTCTGTTACATGTTGGTAAAGCCCTTAGGATCTGTACTTGACTACCTGGACTATGATGAGGATCATACTAGTGGGGACATGGTAGTCCGTAAGTACATCCTTCAAAGTCCCTAGTCGTGGGTGTATCGAGACGGGGCATCGATATACCAGTGTAGACTAGCGTGTACCTTCTCGACCCATACAGATGGGCGATGGATGATCCCATATCCATCGGTGTTTGACATCAGAGATGATATACGGGTGCTCAGTAGAGACTGGGTACACTGGACGGACTCGCCGAGAACTCCCAGATGGTATTATACCTCACGTCAGATGGCAGTTCTCTGGTGACACTGGTACAGAGTAGTCTGTTGACCCGAGATCGTCATAGAGTCTTGTGTGGTTCCCACTGTGCTTTGATTTCCATCTTACCACGTCCAAGAGGGCGTGCAAAACGGTGGTTTTTGGGTACAGTCCCGAGTCACATGGAGGCAATGAGCGATAGGAGGGGATTCGTCTCTTCCGGTATAGGGGTTGATGTCGCGCTGTGTTCGATTGGCTATAACAGGAAATCCCTGGCCAGGGTTGCTGAGATTTGCTGGTAAGTGTTACCAGTAGTTTCTCGAATTGTTATAGACCTCATATCGACACGACTTATTGAGCTATTGGGGTCTGACGTTTACCACCCCTAGGCGAGATATGCGACATATCAGACGATCAGACCGGACTGTACGGTAGTGTTACTGGTCGGATTCGCAGGAGTGTGAGCGGGCTTGCTCCTCGATCTTCTGATCGCTCAATACCCGGGTGGCCGTTACGTTTAGCAGACCGCTTGCGGCTTGTGGGTGTTTGATATGATCATCACCTGCTGCCGGCGTATTGACGAGTCTTTAGAGTCCTACACAGAGGTTTCCTGGCTCAAGCGAAACGAAATAGGAGCGCATATGAGATATGTGCGGGACCGAGAATAATGCGTGTATGTGATACCGTATTTCATTCTCGCGATGTGACATTGATCGGTTATATGCGATATAGCCGGGTTATCGGATCAAGTGTTGATTCGATAAGTTGTTACTGAAGATACCAGTCGGTTATGTGCGACATGACCGGATCATTGAATCAAGTGTTGATTTAGTGATTTAATGCATAATTATATATTTGATATATTACTTTGGATTAACTAGTATCGGTTCACTTTGAATGGATTTTCTCACTCGGGTGTGCGCATTGCATATGCGATATGATTTTTGTGCACTTGATTGTATCATGTTTGATGATACATATCTTTTTTGTTAAGTGTAATGAATTAAACCTAGGTTAAGTAAATGATTAGGGTTTTCTTTTATTCATTCATTTATCTTTTCATTTGCATTTAAAAGATAAATGAGAAAAGGAAAAGAAGTGAAAAATGGTGGCTAGTTTTGTTTTCATCATGAAGCTTCATGAAGCTTTCATTAAGTCACCATTTTTGTCTCATCTCCTTAACCCTAACCATTCTTTAACCTTGGTCAATTCTCTACACTTAACTTGGGTTAATATTATGATAAGAATGGATTTATTTTCTATTTTAATTAATCTTATCATAACAATTAGCTTCTTCTTCCTCATTTTTCTTCAAGTGAAGAAAGCAAGGTCATCAATGGTGATTGATGATAAAGAGTGAGAAATCCAATTCTAAAGTCTACCCACTTCCTATTTCTTCATCCTCTACCTCTTGCCAAGTAGTAGAGTGTGTTTCCTTCATAAGTTTTAAGGGCTTGGTGAAGGTGGAGCTTGATTTAGCGATGCCTCGACGTAGATCATCTTCGGCATGGACATCGACGACCTAGCTCGCTTTTTCTCCGACGAAGCCGACTCTAGAGCCCGGATTCCTTTTGGACAGCGGAGACGACTTCGTTGCGGAGCTATGGAGGTGGAGCACCGGATCTACAAAGGTTGTATTTCCGATATCCCATTAGTTAAGTTGTTAACTAGATTGTTTTTCACCTAGATTTCTAGCCAACGATCCGTAGTCGGGTTTCTCGGCACCTAAATTTTTTCAAATTGGCATGGTTGATGCCTTGTGAGACCTCATTAGGATGCCTAGGAACCCTACAGTTTTCTCATAGACGGGGATAGAGAGGATTGCACTATGGATTATGGTGAGCCTACTAGCTTCCAGCAAGCCATTCAGAGCGGTGACTCGGTAAAATGGCTGGATGCAATGCGGACCGAGATGGAGTCCATGTACACCAACAAAGTTTGGACTTTAGACTTTGCTCCAGAAGGGGTAAAACCCGTAGGATGCAAATGGATCTTCAGAAAGAAAATTGGTATAGATGGGCAGGTTGAAACCTATAAAGCTAGACTTGTTGCAAAGGGTTTTCGTCAAAGACCTGGTTTGGACTATGATGAGACTTTTTCTCCAGTAGCTATGCTGAAATCCATTCGGATCCTTCTTGCCATTGCTGCCTTCCACGATTATGAAATCTGGCGGATGGACGTAAAGACGGCTTTCCTAAATGGAAATTTAGAAGAGTGCGTCTATATGGATCAGCAGGAGGGATTCATTCAGAGTGGGAGCAGCGGTAAAGTGTGCAAGTTGCTCAAGTCCATCTATGGACTGAAGCAGGCATCACGGAGTTGGAACATCTGCTTCGATGATACTGTCAAAGAATTCGACTTTATCAAAAACCCAGATGAACCATGCATTTACAGTAAGATTATAGGGAGAACTGTGGTATTCCTCGTCTTGTACGTGGATGACATTCTCCTAATAAGAAATGATATTCCTTTGCTACAGTCAGTCAAAGGATTCTTGTCGCAGAGGTGCTCCATGAAGGACCTGGGCGATGCCAACTACATTCTGGGGATCCATATCTATCGTGATAGATCTAAGAGGATGCTGGGACTCTCACAGTCCAGGTACATTGATACCATACTGAAAAGATTCAGTATGGAAGATTCCAAGTATGGTAATTTACCGGCTTGTCACGGGATCACCCTCTCCAAAGAGATGTTGTTAGTGTATATGCCCTAGAGGCCAATACTGTATCATACTAGTTTGTATATTACTTAATGGATGCTTGGGATATTCACCTTGTATATACAATCTTGCTCAAAATAGTAGTATGCTACTTGGTTTGTTTCTACTTCAATGTGTACATGTGTTTATATTTTGTATATCGCCTATACACATTAGTGGAGCCCTAAGGATCTTTTCTTGATTACCAGTGATGTGATGGCCGTCACACTAGTGGGGCTGGGTAATCTATAAGCACATCCTTATGCAGGTCCCTGGTCGCAGGACTATCGAGACAGGGCATCGATACTCCGGAGTAGACCAGCGCATGCGCTTCTCATCCCAGTGTGGGAGACGGTCTGACCCACAGCCGTCAGTACGTCGTACTTGAGATAGTATGCGGGTGCTCGTTAGGTTACGGGTACACTGGACAGGACTCGTCGGGAACTGACTAGTTGGTATTATACCTATCGTCAGTTATCAGTTCCCAGGTGACATGAGTACAGCTTAGTCTGCTCACTTGACACTGTCACTCCGCCTCGAGTGTGTTCCCACTGTACTTTGATCACTACCCTACCACGGCTCAAAGGAGTCGTGCAAACAGGTAGTGGTTGGGTGCAGTCCCGAAGCACTTGGAGGCAGTGACGGTTAGACAGGATTCGTCTCTCCCGGTATTGGGGGTTGACATCGCGCTGTGTCTAGGAGAGCCATTACACGAGTAGTCCCTGGCCAGGGCAATCGAGATATACTGGTAGGTTTCCAGTGTTATCTCAGGGTGTTTTGGGCTTCGCTCCGGCACGACTTGTACCGCTATTGGGGGACTGACGTTTACCGCCCCCTAGGCCCGCCATGCGATGTATCAGACGAACAGACCGGACTGTACGGAGAATGTCACATTCAGGCTCAGTAGGAGTTCAGATGGGTTTCGCCTCGTCGGTCTTCTTGTCGGCACTACCTGGGGACCGTTACGCACAGCTAGTGCCGCTTGCGGTCTGTGGTTAAACCCACTGCCAGCGTAGTGTCGAGTCTTTAGAGTCCCACACAGAAAGCTTTTCGCCTTTAGGCAAAAGAGTAGAGGTCGCATGGTATTGCGACAGGTCGCATGGTTTTGCGACAGGGTTCGGTCACATCCGTGCACTTGTGCGCGTACAGTGTCCGGACAGTTTACACTAGCGGGCTTTGGTTTAAGCCAGATCCTAGTGTACCTTATGGGATTGGATTTATCCAGTTTGCATTCGTGTTCCTCGGAACGCGGATGCGGGTGTGTATGCACAGTTGACAGGGAGACAGAGACAGTGGATTATCATTAGGGTTGTTGACAGTTGACCGGTTGACTAGGCTTGACTAGTTGACCATCATGATAACCATAGCCATCATTTCATGGCAAAGACTTTTGTTTGCTTGCTCATTTGTGCAAAATGAGTGCATGAAATGATATGGTTATGGTTGCTTCAACCATCATATAAGACTTTTTTGATATGATGAGTTATGATCACTTTGGATTATGAGAGGGTGAAAGACAAAAGAGAGCCTCATTCTTTCTTGCTCATTCTCTCTCTTGTTCTTGAGCTCTCCTTTTGCTCTCACCCTCAACCTCTTCCTCCCTCTCTTGATTCTATGGTTCTCTTGTCTCATGAGTTGAGAATCAAGAACCATAGATAAAATCCCATTCTATTTCCTCTCTACTCATTCTAGTTCACTAGGTTTAGCAAACCAAGTGAACTAGTTTCTTCAAAGAACGAAGAAGGAGCTAAAGGTTGGAGCTTTCAAGTGGATCTATCTTTGGCGTACGGAGACGACGAGAAGGAGCCATCGGACCACCATTGGAGCTTGAAGAGAAGGAGTTCAAGACAAGCTAGGTATAACCCCCTAACCGAGTAGCTAGAATCTCTTAGTTAGGATGTTAGATAGATGTTTAACCAAGATCCGGGTTATAGGTCTATGTTACCATCTTTAAGAAAATCGTTTTTTACCAAATTCCGCATTCCCGAAAGTACCGGGAGAGGTAGCATGGACTTACAGTGGTATCAGAGCCTAGTTAAACTCTATCTAGCATGTTAGCAAGTAACTAGAAGATCGATCAACGAAAAAGTCCCGAAACAAACCCCAAAATATTTTGCAGTTTCTGTCGATTTTTCCACTGTTCAAAAGTTGATTATTTTAACACCTAAAATCGGCTCAGGCTTTTCTGTGAACACCCACCAAAATTGGTCGCACGATCGAGTCAAAGCGCCGCGGATCCGCGGCGGGAGCACGCTCCCGTCGCGGATCCGCGGCCGAGTTGACTCGGCCGTGGTCCCTTTTTGGTGCAGTGTTCTTCTGGGGGTATTTTGGGATTTTTGGAATATATATTTTCTGCCCAGATTTTCCAGAACGAAAATTTTATTTTGGGGTCCCGAAAATCCGTATTTTTGATCGAACTTCTAAAAGACTTAAGCTAACGGGTTTTCTGTAATGTGTTATTTGTATTGAACGTCTACTAATCGCTATATGTCGATTAGTGGGGGTCATACAAATCTGTGATCTGTAATGTTGCTGGAATGTGGATATGAATATGTTGGATTGTCGCGGGTGAATAGCCGGGGGTTGTGAGACGAGAGTTTTCTTTTCTTTCAATTCATGTAAATTTGTAAATTGATGTAATAATTATTTGTATGGCCGCATAACCGGGTCGGGGTTGTAGCCGTCATTGTATAATTTCTTTTTACTGTTTTTGCTCCTAGGATAGACCCATGGAGGGGGTGCACAAACTACCGGGTATGCCGAAGTGTCGAGTCGCCTACTCATGGAGATGAGGGAGGTTACTATGCTTCGGGTACTTGGCGGGTAGTTTGCCGCACCCGTAGGGGTCTTGGGTGGGGTATTTGGCTATTCACCGTGACCGTGTAATCTGTCTTTTGTTACAGGCTCGTACAAATTACAGATTCCTAGTATATCCAATGTATTCATCTGTGATCTGAAATGTTTATCATTGCAGTATATCTATATATGATATTATTTAGGCGTTGCTTATGTTTTACAGACGCGCTAGCCCAGCCCCCGCTCTGTCGTTAGTTAAGTAACCTAACGGGTAATGACGGGGCCCCGTGGCGAATGCGAATGGCATAAGCGTACGTCATATTTTGGTTGTTTTCTGCAATGGTAGGATTAAATGATGGGACGCATTAAAAGAACTAATGCAAGAATATCACGCATTAAAAGAACTAATGCAAGATAATAAACCAAGTTAAAGTCGTTGGAACACTTTCGAAAAACCACTCGGTTCTTTTCAAAAACAACTTTAAAATACGGAGCTTGAGCCACTCCTTTTAAAAGCTATCTCGTTCCATCGACTATATCAAGTTCACTACGTTCACGGTTTTGCCAAAACCATCCGTAGCCCTCCGTCGTTTCACATGAATAGTCAATAGTATTCAAGCTGTGTATGTTGGCCAAAGTCAAGGCACAGTGATTGGTAGCTATTGGGTATTCATGTGTAGCATAGATAGATGCGTTGGTTTGGGACAGTCGTACTGCCATTTTGGCCAAAGTCAAGGGTAGGTACGGATGGATCCAAATTAACCTGGATAATGACGGGTAGAACTTGACATGTGACTTATGATATTTTGGCCAAAGTCAAGGTCATAAGAGCATGGGGCAAAAATCCACATCGGGAGTTTCATAAGTACTGAAACTTGCTAGATTTGCATACCATTTGGAGTGTGATGATTCTGGTAGGATTCCTTCAGTTTCGTCACGCGATGATATTTGGATCCCGATCCTACTGTGAGTATATGCTACTCCTCGGGAAATTTCTCACTTAACGATCAATGCTATAAACCTAGTAGGTGCCTAGAAAGGTGTTAGCGGGGCTACGCCCCCAGGGAAAAGAGGTTCTTTAATTAAGGAACTTCGCGAAAGCGTTGGAAAACCTCCCTCGAAGTACCGACACCGGCCTGGCTGAACGGTTAAGCAAGTATTGTACGGTGGGATTGATCCTGACTAATTCTTCCTTTATGGTTTGAGGAGGGATTCGAGAAACAGTGGGAGCCATCTTGTTTAGACAAACTAAAAACCACTCTAAACTTGCAAGAGCATCATGCTGAGTGTTTCTTCTTCTCTCTCCTAATTGCAGCGACCAATCAACATGACTGGACTTAAGTTACTCCTAGATAAAAACAAACTGACAGGGCCAAACTACAAAGATTGGCTCAGGAATGTCAAGATAGCAATCACTTACGACAAGCTGGGGTATCTTCTTACCACCAAAGCTCCCCCTGTCCCTGGTCCAACTTCCAGCGTCGCGGATAAGGAAATCCGCAAGACTTGGGAGATTGATAGCGCGAAGGCCAAATGCCTCCTGCTTGCCTCGATGGACAACGAACATCAGAGGAGGCATGAGAATATGGACATGGAATCCATATTGCTTCATACAAAAGAACTGTATGGAGAGCAATCTCGTATCGCAAGATACGAAGCGTCGAAAAAGTTATTTTCGACAAGAATGGCCGTCGGATCATCAGTAGCCGAGCACGTGCTAAAGATGATCGGCTACATTGAGGAGCTCGCTGACCTAGGGATCACATTGGAGAGTGAGCTATATACGGATATACTTCTCCAGTCCCTTCCTTCCACTTACGCCCAGTTTATACTGAACTTCAACTTACAAGAAAAAGAGGTTGAACTTTCAGAGCTCCTCAACATGCTGAGGAGCGCAGAGGGCACCCTGCAGAAAGGTAGGGATACATCCACTTTGTTTGTAGGAGGATCATCTTCTTCTAGGTCCAAGGCGAAAGCCAAGGGAAAGAAGAAGAAGGCCCCCGCCAAACCAAGGGGCGGTGTTAGTAAAGTGGATACGAAGGGAAAAGCAAAAGCAACAAAGATAGCGGGAAAGCTTGTGGACAAGGAAGAATGCTTCTATTGTCATAAGAAAGGACACTGGAAGAATGATTGCAGGGCCTGGAAGGCCAGAACACAGGAATTGAAGCAGGTTGCAGCTTCAGCTTCAGGTGTGTATGTTATTGAAAACTGTCTTTCAATAAACTCTACTTCCTGGGTATTGGATACCGAATCAGGATCTCATATCTGTAATTCTTTGCAGGC
This sequence comes from Agapanthus africanus, assembly GCA_030015575.1. Taxonomy (NCBI): domain Eukaryota; kingdom Viridiplantae; phylum Streptophyta; class Magnoliopsida; order Asparagales; family Amaryllidaceae; genus Agapanthus; species Agapanthus africanus. Next base: position 483,575,988 of record CM057337.1, read on the forward strand.
GTTGAGAAACCGTAGGGTTTTGAAGGCAGGTGACATGACCCTCAGAGTTGCGAACGGAGCTAGCATGGATGCTAAAGCCGTGGGGGACTATCACCTGGGAATGTCAGATGGACATGTTTTGGTTTTGCGTAATTGTTTTTTTGTACCCAACGCAACTTGTAATATCATTTCTGTATCTTTAGTTTCTAAAGAAGGTTATGAATTTGCGTTTCTAAGTAATGTTGTAAACATTCACCTTAATCAAGTTTTGATTGGGTCAGATACATTGAGTAATGGTATATACGTGTTAAACCAACCACAGATTTTCAACGTCCAGAATACACACAAAAGAAAGTCTCCAGAAATAAATCAGACTTTCTTATGGCATTGTAGATTGGGTCACATCAATGAGAGAAGGTTGACTAAGTTACATACAGAAGGATATTTGAATGCGTTCGAATATCAATCGTATGCCACTTGTCAATCTTGTCTCAAAGGAAAGATGACAAAGACTCCGTTTACTGGACATGGAGTAAGAGCGAGCGAGCTCTTGGGACTCGTACACAGTGACGTGTGCGGTCCAATGTCTACACATGCCCGAAGCGGACATTCTTACTTCATTACTTTTACGGATGACTTCTCAAGGTACGGTTATGTCTTCTTGATGAAACATAAGTCCGAGGCCTTTGGAAAATTCCAGGAGTATAAGAATGAAGTAGAGAAACAGACCGGCAAAAGTATTAAGATTCTAAGATCGGATCGAGGTGGAGAATACTTAAGTGCCGAGTTCCTGGACTCTTTAAAAGAGAACGGAATTCTCTTTCAGCTTACTCCTCCATACACCCCGCAACATAATGGTGTATCGGAGAGACGGAACCGCACCCTATTGGATATGGTACGGTCCATGATGAGTAACGCTGAGTTGCCGCGATCATTCTGGGGATATGCGCTAGAATCAGCCGCATACCTTTTGAACCGAGTTCCCACTAAGACTGTGCCTACTACGCCATTTGAGATGTGGTGTGGGAAGAGACCCCATCTTAATCACATTAAGATATGGGGAAGTCCAGCTTTTGTCAAAAAGCAGCATGCGGACAAGCTCGAGGCACGCTCAGTACTGTGCAAGTTTGTGGGATATCCAAAGAATTCCAAGGGATATTTCTTCTACTGTGAAGAGGAACAAAAAGTTCTTGTTTCTCGTCATGCCCACTTTCTAGAACACCAGTTCATAGAAAAAGAAATAAGTGGGAGTGATCGCACGCCAAAAGCGTGTCGGATGTTCAAAGAATTTAAGTGTAACCGCGATCAGGACGGTGTCGCTTTGCAGCTAGCCGGTTGAGCACGGGTCGGTCCACAGGGAGATGGTGTTATCTTACCTTCTTGTCTTAGACGAGTCAATAAAGAATCTGTATGAGTTTGTTTTAACCTATGTGTTTATCTGCAAGTATAAAGTTGTTAAGAAAAGATACGAAATTATAAGCTAAAGAAATCCGTACTCAAAACCTTTGAGCCGAGTCTTGACCAATTGAAGCTAAACAATCGGCAACAACGTGGATTAGGGGATTTAAGCGCGGTATTCGTGGAATCCGGCTTGTTTACCCTTGTCCTTCCGTTCTTGTCTCTTGCTTTCGCCTCCGGCCAAACCGAACGCAACCGGTTGTGGTTAGGAATCACCGTTACCTTGTCAGGGTACGGTGCCTAACGGAGCGCTTGCGTATGGTTTGGGCGAAGTTCAAATGGAAAATAACGGGAAAAGAAATTGGCAAAGAAATGTTAACTTATAAAACCGTATTAATTCTTATCAACAACAATAATTACAACATTTACAAAATGAACAAAAGAGAACAAAAAGAAAAGAACAAAGAAAAGAAAAGATACAAGTAATAAAGAGCATGAATAAAATTGCATGAAATAGAATGCAAGTAATAAAAAGACAAGTAATAAAAAGCGAGTAATAAAAGAATACGGAACTAGGACCCAAGCCAAGCATGTGCTCAATAGCCAACCCTTAAACTTGCAAGCTCAATGAAGAGGTTGCAAGATCAAGGGAAGGGTAGAAAACGCATGTGAAATGAAGTGCTAGTCCCGGAAGAAAATACGACCCTTGAGATCAATAACTAACTCTTAACCATTCAACCTTAATGAAGAGATTGAATGAGCAAGAGAAAGCAGAAATCTCAAGGGGGAGCAAACTAACAAGAAAGATAAAGAACCCTCATCTTCATTAATCTTCCACTCAAAAGCTCTCACTACAATTTAATGGAGAAAGAATGAAGAAGAGGAAGAAGAAGAACAAAATTCTACAAAAAAGAGAACAAAGAAAAGCTCCCTTGGTTAAGCTCTGGTCCGGGGTATTTATAGGAGGTAAACTGGAATTCTAGGGCATCCACCAGACCAGAAATGAAACACCCAAAATACCCCTGAAATTCTGCAGTGAGTGGGCCCCACCTTGCCGCGCATGCGCGGCCAATACCCCCTATTGGCCGCGCATGCGCGGCCGTACAGTTGAATTAGGCAGTGGGCTTTTGTCATATTCCCTGGTTGGATGTTTCCTCGTGTTTGCCAACTTCAAAATGCGCAAAAGTCTTCAGAATAATTCCAGATTTCCAAGTCCAAGTTTGCTTTATTTCCTTCACTTTTGACTTTATCTCTCCCTCGAGCTCCGCGCACCCATTGATTCTTGTGCAGCCCACCTCGTGCTCTGTGCTTGTCCCAGACATGAATGACCACTGTCACATGTCTTGTATCGGGAACCGGTACTCGGCACTGGACGGATATGGATGACCGGAACCCGGCTTTTATCTGCTGTCGACAGATGTTCTGCATTTGGCGTAACTGTGGAGATTTCGTCCTGATTTGCAATATTTGTACTGGAAACCTTTATTCTGTAAACATGTAACAAACACGGATTAAAATTACCTACCTATAAACACACGAGCGTAAGAATGGGCGGTATAAAATGCAGTATTCTGTGATGAACAAATACCCCCAAACTTAACTTTTGCTCGTCCCGAGCAAAACCAATTATTCAAAAAAAAAATGATAACCGCACTTTCGCAGGGTACGCGATTGCACTGAGCGCGTGCAACAAGCCGTTAAACCTCTAGGTGTCCCTAGTAGGAGGAGTGTTGTCTCCTGAGGGTTTTCAGCGGATACTACCCACAAAATCCGGTCAAGCTAGCTTTGTAAAATAACTAAGATTCAAGCTCCTAAAGTTTTGTTTCAGAAAATAACAATTCTATTATCCTGAGTCTAGACTATCGAACCTTTATTTTTCACACCTCGCTTCTTATTTAACTACAGATTTTATATGTCTTCACGTGCAGTGCAAATAGTGTCGTTAAGTTCCCGAAAAGTCGAATAAAGTCATTATGTCACACAATAAAGCCCAGATAACAATTTTAAAAGGATCACATAAGTTTTATAAAGAGTTAAGCATTTTTCAAGTTTCGTTTTCCAGTAAAGTTTCAACTTCAGAATTTCTATCTTCCCTAACAGGAAACTAGGTCTTATTCTTCACTCCACCTTTTTCTTGTTTTCATTTCATACACACCTCTGTGAACGTGCAATAGTCTTTATCAAAGAGTAAGACCTTCATATCTCCGTTAAGAATTTTTTTTTTTTAAAAGCCTGTCTTTTATCAAGATTATTCTCACACAAAGAACCGTTAGGAATTTTAACTCGGAGAGAACACTTTCTTGACTTTGTTTTTATCTGGACTTTCTAGGCTTCTTAGCGAGCTTTGGGCCAATGCACCCAAACCAGTTGGTTTTAGGGCATTAGGTGTAGAAACACCCCAGCGGACTTAATTACTCAAGTTACCTAGGTCCAAAAACAGAAGACAGTTTGGCGTGAAAAACATGATGATTCAATACGAACGGAGATATAACCGGTAGTTCAATTATTTTTTGGATAAAAGACGTGTTTAGTGGGTTTGGTGTGTAATCATTCCAATCAAGTTTCAGATGGGTTATTTTTCAGACTTAGTTCCAATTAAGGCATCAATAACATTCCTTCATATTCACTCACTTCATAAACAATTCTTGATATATTACTTATTCCAGAAAAAACCTATTTGATCCTCAGAAAATCATTTATCTGTTTAAAAGTTTAAACATGAAAGACTTGTCATCTAATTCCCAAAATTCACGACACGTGTAGTGTGATGTAAAGACGTATATCAGCTATAGTTAACATCAAAGGAGAGTTATCTTTCAGGTTTTCAAAATCCAAACATAAGATCTAGTTATTCCTATTTTTTCAAACAAAAACCGTCGAAATGTTGAATCAGAGTTCTTTCACAAGCTAACTTGACAAGAAAGTTTTTATATTTTTTTGGAAATTTTCAATTTTTGTGTGTTTTTAATAGGGTATGCAAATGCAAAATATACAAATGAATGCGAAGGAAGAAAGCTTACCGAGCACACCCCCAAACTTAAATTTGACAGTGCCCTCACTGTCAGGCTACACCAAGAGGGTCAAAATTGCCGGCGCTTCCTAAAAACAAATTATAGACAACAAAGAAAACCAAAAATATATACAAAAAAAAGTGTCCCCCCCAAACTTAAGTAAAACAGTGTTTCCACTGTTAAGCGTTGAAATTCAGGGTTAGGGGGGAAAGAGAACAGTATCAAGCTATACAAGGCCTTACACAGGCCAAAAGTTAACACCAACCATTCAAAAATTTTATCGTTATAAAGCGACGGTTGGTGAAAGAATGGAGTGTAGAGAAAAGAAATAAGAAACACGCGAGACCGTGTGGGGATAGAAGTGGCGTCCGGTCTCGGTGGAAGAGAAGAATGGCGGATGGGAGAAAGAAGTGGAGTACGAACTTGAGGGTGCAAATGGAGTGAATAGATTAGCACAATTTGTGATGAGCGATGTGTAAACAGCGATTGTGCTAATCTATTAACCCGTCGAGAAATTGGGTCGAATCCCTCAAGATTCGTAAGAAACCATGGGTACGCCGAACTTGGTAAACCAGACATATGAAATGAAAGTGAGACAGGTTCTTGCAAGGACGGAACGATGGAAAGGATAGAGGGAAGGGGTTGAGGAAGGGTATCGGTTAAGGGTTCTGGAGGGTGTACACAGTCAGTGAAAGGAACAGGATGAATTGGAAAATCCGACTCATCATCTAGAACTGTTTCATCCTCAAAAATATCCTCAAAATTCATCTCATCCATGCCTATTTCATCAAAGTCCAGACGCATATGGGGTTCGGGAAAAACATTTAATGACTCGGGATGATGATTTGAAAAGAAAAACTCAGTCAAATCTATGGGTTCATCATCCAAATTATTCCCAGTGTCAATATCCTCAATCAAGTGAAAATTTATATTCTCAGACACCTCATCAAAAGCATGGATATTAATCGATTCTGGTTCTAAGATGGAGGTGTAGAGGTCAAAAGGATTGGGTTTGGTTTCACTTGGAATGGACCCTTCACAATCAGGTAAATCAAATACCACAAAGTCGCACAACTCATTAATCATTCTATCTTCAACTGGTGAATCGTTTGGAACACTAGATAGACTTTCAACATAGGAGTTGTGGGATTCAATTTCAGACGGGTAGGTTTGATTCGGAAGGGGGTACATCTCACTCTCTCCACTCAAATTCACAGCCTGTCCTGCCACCTCATCATACATTGAAAAAGTTGGAGCTAGTTGAAAACTAGCTACCGGGTCCCTAGGTTGCATGAGGGCGGCCAAGGACGCATTCAAATTCATCATCTGTTGGCTTGACGCTACCCTAAAATCTTCCAACGACTGTTCCAGACTAGACATAGGTTGTGATGGGGTTTCAGTAAAAGATTCAAAGTTATTTGGATACTGAAAACTCCCAAGCGGCTGTTCTGAAGCAATGTCTAGGGAAGGTGCAAAAGTAGGGTAGGATTGGTAGGAAGTGAATGGCTGGACAGGAGTGGGATCAACATTTGGATAAGAAGGTGAATGAAATTGTTGATCCCAAGAATTTGAAGTGGTGAAAGGAGTGAAAGATCGGCTACGAGATTGTTCAATACGTTCAGCGATGGACAAAGGTCTCGGGGTTACAACTGGATTTTCAAAAGGTGTATCAACGCAAGAAGGGGTGAATGTTTGAAACGGTTGATACGAAGTGGATTGCGGGGTCCAGTTGTTCGTCCTAGACGCGTCTATCCGATCTTTCAAAGAAATTTTGGGCATGGAGGGGTCGTTTGAAGTTCGACCAAAACAAGAACCGTATGAAGTAATGTCTGGTTGTGGGTACCAAAGTTCGGCAAGAGTTTTGCGTGGTGGGGTACCCATGATATGAAGAGAGAGAATGAAAGAAAGGCAGAGAAAAGGAGGGGAAAAAGGATATGATTTTTTTTCTTTTTTTTTTTATATATTAACAAAAGAATGAAGTATACACAAAAAAGAATAAGGAAAAAAAACAATCACGACAAAAAAAATACCACACACCTATTCGTTCTAGGGTTAACCTAGGTCAACTAGACCTGCTCCAGAACTTGATTGTCGAAGTAAAACTGTGTCGAGAAACAGGCTCAAGATACACTGATCACGAGGCCAGGTAAGTGCAGAGATAAGGGGAGGTTGTCCAACGCTTTCGCGAAGTTCCTTAATTAAATAACCCTTTCTCTTTTGGCGGTTTCGCCGTTAACACTTTCCTAGACACCCCGTAAACAATATACCGTTAAGCAAGGTTCTAAACACAGTTAACTTCTCCTAGTGAGCGCGAAGTCCTTAAGGCTTAAAGTCTAGTTTCTTTTAATATTTGTCCGGGTAATCGTTATGATCAAGTTCGTGATTTGTGGGCCACGGAAAAGGTGATGAAATCCTTTACCGTATGTTGTGGGGTTCGCTTGCCCTTAAGTCCGTATTAATTGATGCAATGCGCAATTCAAAAAAATTCTATAAAGAATCAAACAATCGTTTTTTTTATTTTAAGCGCGGCGCTGCAACAAATACGGGTTAGTCAATTTTGGCGTTTGCTAGCGAACTTGCAAAGAATCCTGCAAAGAATAGTATATTGGAAGCGTCGGATTTGAGAAGAAGGTGTTAGTAAAGTACGTACCGTTTAAGTTTTGGGTTAGGAAACCCCCGTTGAATCAAATCCGGTAAGCTTGAATGGTTCGCTTGCGCGGGTCAAACTACCCGGATCTTTGGCACTGTACTTCGCAATCACCATAACTTTGAATGTATACTTTGCTCCCCACAATCGCAGTTTGCAAATACGCAAAAATCTGCACACTTGCCCACAAAAATGATCAAAAAAAACAAAAAGATTTTTTTTTTTTATATATATACAAAAAGAATATTAACCCGAATAACAAGAAAGAAAATACGCTACCGTCTCCCCGGCAACGGCGCCATTTGATCGCACGCCAAAAGCGTGTCGGATGTTCAAAGAATTTAAGTGTAACCGCGATCAGGAAGGTGTCGCTTTGCAGCTAGCCGGTTGAGCACGGGTCGGTCCACAGGGAGATGGTGTTATCTTACCTTCTTGTCTTAGACGAGTCAATAAAGAATCTGTATGAGTTTGTTCTAACCTATGTGTTTATCTGCAAGTATAAAGTTGTTAAGAAAAGATACGAAATTATAAGCTAAAGAAATCCGTACTCAAAACCTTTGAGCCGAGTCTTGACCAATTGAAGCTAAACAATCGGCAACAACGTGGATTAGGGGATTTAAGCGCGGTATTCGTGGAATCCGGCTTGTTTACCCTTGTCCTTCCGTTCTTGTCTCTTGCTTTCGCCTCCGGCCAAACCGAACGCAACCGGTTGTGGTTAGGAATCACCGTTACCTTGTCAGGGTACGGTGCCTAACGGAGCGCTTGCGTATGGTTTGGGCGAAGTTCAAATGGAAAATAACGGGAAAAGGAATTGGCAAAGAAATGTTAACTTATAAAACCGTATTAATTCTTATCAACAACAATAATTACAACATTTACAAAATGAACAAAAGAGAACAAAAAGAAAAGAACAAAGAAAAGAAAAGATACAAGTAATAAAGAGCATGAATAAAATTGCATGAAATAGAATGCAAGTAATAAAAAGACAAGTAATAAAAAGCGAGTAATAAAAGAATACGGAACTAGGACCCAAGCCAAGCATGTGCTCAATAGCCAACCCTTAAACTTGCAAGCTCAATGAAGAGGTTGCAAGATCAAGGGAAGGGTAGAAAACGCATGTGAAATGAAGTGCTAGTCCCGGAAGAAAATACGACCCTTGAGATCAATAACTAACTCTTAACCAGTCAACCTCAATGAAGAGATTGAATGAGCAAGAGAAAGCAGAAATCTCAAGGGGGAGCAAACTAACAAGAATGATAAAGAACCCTCATCTTCATTAATCTTCCACTCAAAAGCTCTCACTACAATTTAATGGAGAAAGAATGAAGAAGAGGAAGAAGAAGAACAAAATTCTACAAAAAAGAGAACAAAGAAAAGCTCCCTTGGTTAAGCTCTGGTCCGGGGTATTTATAGGAGGTAAACTGGAATTCTAGGGCATCCACCAGACCAGAAATGAAACACCTAAAATACCCCTGAAATTCTGCAGTGAGTGGGCCCCACCTTGCCGCGCATGCGCGGCCAATACCCCCTATTGGCCGCGCATGCGCGGCCGTACAGTTGAATTGGGCAGTGGGCTTTTGTCATATTCCCTGGTTGGATGTTTCCTCGTGTTTTCCAACTTCAAAATGCGCAAAAGTCTTCAGAATAATTCCAGATTTCCAAGTCCAAGTTTGCTTTATTTCCTTCACTTTTGACTTTATCTCTCCCTCGAGCTCCGCGCACCCATTAATTCTTGTGCAGCCCACCTCGTGCTCTGTGCTTGTCCCAGACATGAATGACCACTGTCACATGTCTTGTATCGGGAACCGGTACTCGGCACTGGACGGATATGGATGACCGGAACCCGGCTTTTATCTGCTGTCGACAGATGTTCTGCATTTGGCGTAACTGTGGAGATTTCGTCCTGATTTGCAATATTTGTACTGGAAACCTTTATTCTGTAAACATGTAACAAACACGGATTAAAAGTACCTACCTATAAACACACGAGCGTAAGAATGGGCGGTATAAAATGCAGTATTCTGTGATGAACAGGGAGCGCAGTAGAACTGGAAGAAATTCGAGAACCACGGACTATTACTGAAAGTTTAGTGGAACCAGAGGGTTCAACAGAACAGGACATTCCTGCGCCGCTCCGCAGAAGTAGTAGGCAGACTCATCCGCCCGAGAGATACTACGGTTTTCTCATTGACGGGGATAGAGAGGATTGCATCATAGATTATGATGAGCCTACTAGCTTCCAGCAGGCCGTTCAGAGCGTTGACTCAGTGAAATGGCTGGATGCAATGCGGACCGAAATGGAGTCCATGTACACCAACAAGGTATGGACGTTGGACATTGCTCCAGACGGGGTAAAACCCGTAGGATGCAAGTGGATCTTCAAAAGGAAGATTCGTGTAGATGGACAGGTTGAGACCTATAAAGCTAGGCTGGTAGCAAAGGGTTTTCGTCAAAGACCTGGCTTGGACTATGACGAAACCTTTTCTCCAGTAGCCATGCTGAAATCCATTCGGATCCTTCTTGCCATTGCTGCCTTCCACGATTATGAGATCTGGCAAATGGACGTAAAGACAGCTTTTCTAAATGGAAATTTAGAGGAGTGTGTCTATATGGACCAGCCAGAGGGTTTCATTCAGAGTGGGAGCAGCAGAAAGGTGTGCAAGTTGCTTAAGTCCATCTATGGACTAAAGCAGGCGTCGCGGAGTTGGAACATCTGCTTTGATGAGACGGTCAAAGAATTTGGCTTTATCAAAAATCCAGATGAACCATGCATCTATAGTAGATTTGTAGCGAGAACTGTAGTATTCCTCGTTTTATACGTGGATGACATTCTCTTAATAGGAAATGACATTCCTATGCTACAATCTGTCAAGGGGTTCTTGTCACACAGGTTCTCCATGAAAGACCTGGGTGATGCCTCATACATTCTGGGTATCCGGATCTACCGTGACAGATCCAAGAGGATATTAGGACTATCACAGTCCAGGTACATCGACACCATACTGAAGAGATTCAGTATGGAAGATTCCAAGCGCGGTAACCTACCGGCTTGTCACGGGATCACCCTCTCTAAAGAGATGTCTCCCAAGACTGATTTGGAGAGGGATCGCATGTCTATTATACCCTACGCTTCTGCGGTAGGCTCTATAATGTATGCAATGTTGTGTACCAGACCGGATGTAGCTTATGCACTGAGTGTGGTAAGCCGGTATCAGTCAAACCCTGGGGAGAAACACTGGATAGCGGTAAAGAACATTCTCAAGTACCTGAGAAGGACTAAGGAGATGTTCTTGGTGTATGGCGGAAAAGACCTCCAGATCGAGGCCTTTGCTGACTCCAGCTTCCAGAGTGACAAGGATGATTCCAAGTCCATGTCGGGTTTTGTCTTTACCCTCAATGGAGGGGCGGTGTGTTGGAAGAGTTCCAAACAGGAAACCGTTGCAGACTCGACGATGGAAGCGGAATACATCACTGCATCTGATGCCGCAAAAGAAGCTGTCTGGATGAGGAAGTTCTTGAAAGAACTTCAGGTGGTTCCGTCCATTGTTGATCCAATACCTCTGTATTGCGACAACAACGGGGCTATAGCTTTAGCGAAGGAACCCAGGTCCCATCAGAGATCCAGGCACATCTTGAGGCGGTATCACCTGATCAGGGAGATCGTGGATCGCCAGGAGATCGAGGTTCGGAGAGTCGCTTCAGAAGATAACACTGTAGATCCATTCACCAAGGCCCTGCCCCAGACTCAGTTCGAGCGGCTGATCGAGATGATAGGTCTTCGATACGCCAGTACATGGCCTTAGTGCAAGTGGGAGATTGTTAGTGTATATGCGCTAGAGGCCATTACTGTAGCATACTAATTTGTATATTACTTAATGGATGCTTGGGATATTCACCTTCTATATACAATCTTGCTCAAAATAGTAGTATGCTACTTGGTTTGTTTCTACTTCAATGTGTACATGTGTTTATATTTTGTATATCGCCTATACACATTAGTGGAGCCCTTAGGATCTTTGCTTGATTACCAGTGATGTGATGGCCGTCACACTAGTGGGGCTGGGTAATCTATAAGCACATCCTTATGCAGGTCCCTGGTCGCAGGACTATCGAGACAGGACATCGATACTCCGGAGTAGACCAGCGCATGCGCTTCTCATCCCAGTGTGGGAGACGGTCTGTCCCACAGCCGTCAGTACGTCGTACTTGAGATAGTATGCGGGTGCTCGTTAGGTTACGGGTACACTGGACAGGACTCGTCGGGAACTGACTAGTTGGTATTATACCTATCGTCAGTTATCAGTTCCCAGGTGACATGAGTACAGCTTAGTCTGCTGACTTGACACTGTCACTCTGCCTCGAGTGTGTTCCCACTGTACTTTGATCACTACCCTACCACGGCTCAAAGGAGTCGTGCAAACAGGTAGTGGTTGGGTGCAGTCCCGAAGCACTTGGAGGCAGTGACGGTTAGACAGGATTCGTCTCTCCCGGTATAGGGGGTTGACATCGCGCTGTGTCTAGGAGAGCCATTACACGAGTAGTCCCTGGCCAGGGCAATCGAGATATACTGGTAGGTTTCCAGTGTTATCTCAGGGTGTTTTGGGCTTCGCTCCGGCACGACTTGTACCGCTATTGGGGGACTGACGTTTACCGCCCCCTAGGCCCGCCATGCGATGTATCAGACGAACAGACCGGACTGTACGGAGAATGTCACATTCAGGCTCAGTAGGAGTTCAGATGGGTTTCGCCTCGTCGGTCTTCTTGTCGGCACTACATGGGGACCGTTACGCACAGCTAGTGCCGCTTGCGGTCTGTGGTTAAACCCACTGCCAGCGTAGTGTCGAGTCTTTAGAGTCCCACACAGAAAGCTTTTCTCCTTTAGGCAAAAGAGTAGAGGTCGCATGGTATTGCGACAGGTCGCATGGTTTTGCGACAGGGTTCGGTCACATCCGTGCACTTGTGCGCGTACAGTGTCCGGACAGTTTACACTAGCGGGCTTTGGTTTAAGCCAGATCCTAGTGTACCTTATGGGATTGGATTTATCCAGTTTGCATTCGTGTTCCTCGGAACGCCGATGCGGGTGTGTATGCACAGTTGACAGGGAGACAGAGACAGTGGATTCTCATTAGGGTTGTTGACAGTTGACCGGTTGACTAGGCTTGACTAGTTGACCATCATGATAACCATAGCCATCATTTCATGGCAAAGACTTTTGTTTGCTTGCTCATTTATGCAAAATGAGTGCATGAAATGATATGGTTATGGTTGCTTCAACCATCACATAAGACTTTTTTGATATGATGAGTTATGATCACTTTGGATTATGAGAGGGTGAAAGACAAAAGAGTGCCTCATTCTTTCTTGCTCATTCTCTCTCTTGTTCTTGAGCTCTCCTTTTGCTCTCACCCTCAACCTCTTCCTCCCTCTCTTGATTCTATGGTTCTCTTGTCTCATGAGTTGAGAATCAAGAACCATAGATAAAATCCCATTCTATTTCCTCTCTACTCATTCTAGTTCACTAGGTTTAGCAAACCAAGTGAACTAGTTTCTTCAAAGAACGAAGAAGGAGCTAAAGGTTGGAGCTTTCAAGTGGATCTATCTTCGGCGTACGGAGACGACGAGAAGGAGCCATCGGACCACCATCGGAGCTTGAAGAGAAGGAGTTCAAGACAAGCTAGGTATAACCCCCTAACCGAGTAGCTAGAATCTCTTAGTTAGGATGTTAGATAGATGTTTAACCAAGATCCGGGTTATAGGTCCATGTTACCATCTTTAAGAAAATCGTTTTTTACCAAATTCCACATTCCCGAAAGTACCGGGAGAGGTAGCATGGACTTACAGATGTCTCCCAAGACTGATTTGGAAAGGGATCGCATGTCTATTATACCCTACGCTTCTGCGGTAGGCTCTATAATGTATGCGATGTTATGTACCAGACCAGATGTAGCATACGCATTGAGCGTTGTAAGCCGGTATCAGTCGGACCCAGGGGAGAAACACTGGATAGCGGTAAAGAACATTCTCAAGTACCTGAGAAAGATTAAGGAGATGTTCTTGGTGTATGGCGGAAAAGACCTCCAGATCGAGGCCTTTGCTGACTCCAGCTTCCAGAGTGACAAGGATGACTCCAAGTCCATGTCGGATTATGTCTTTACCCTCAATGGAGAGACGGTTTCCTGGAAGAGTTCTAAGCAGGAGACCGTTGCTGACTCAACTATGGAAGCGGAGTACATAGCTGCTTGCGATGCCGCAAAGGAAGCTGTCTGGATGAAGAAGTTCCTCACGGAGCTTCAGGTGGTTCCTACCATTGTTGATCCAATACTGATGTATTGCGACAACAACGGCGCTACAGCTTTAGCAAAGGAACCCAGGTCCCATCAGAAGTCCAGACACATTTTGAGGCGGTACCACCTGATCAGGGAGATCGTAGATCGCCGGGAGATCGAGGTGAAGAGAGTAAATTCGGAGGATAACACTGCAGATCCACTCACAAAGGCCCTACCCCAGACTCAGTTCGAGCGGCTGATCGAGATGATAGGTCTTCGATACGCCAGCACATGGCCTTAGTGCAAGTGGGAGATTGTTAGTGTATATGCCCTAGAGGCCATTACTGTATCATACTAGCTTGTATATTACTTAATGGAAGCTTGGGATATTCACATTTGTATAGACAATCTTGCTCAAAATGGTAGTATGCTACTTGGTTTGTCTCTACTTCAATATGTGCATGTGTTTCTTTTAGCATATCGCTTATATACATATTAGTGGAGCCCTTAGGATCTTTGCTTGGTTACCAGCGTTGTGATGGCAGTCATACTTGTGGGGGCTGGGTAATCTATAAGCACATCCTTATACAGGTCTCTAGTCGTAGGACTATCGAGACAGGGCATCGATACTCCAGAGTAGACTACCGTATGCGCTTCTCATCCCAGCAGGGGAGGTGGTCTGTCCCACAGCCATCAGTACGTCGTACTGGAGATAGTATGCGGGTGCTCGTTGGGTTATGAGTATACTGGACAGGACTCGTCGGGAACTGCTGGTTGGTATTATACCTATCGTCAGTTATCAGTTCCCAGGTGACATGAGTACAGCTTAGTCCGCTGACTTGACACTGTCACTTTGCCTCGAGTGTGTTCCCACTGTACTTAGATTACTACCCTACCACGGCTCAATGGAGTCGTGCAAACAGGTAGTAGTTGGGTGCAGTCCCGAAGCACTTGGAGGCAGTGACGGTTAGATAGGATTCGTCTCTCCCGGTATTGGGGGTTGACATCGCGCTGTGTCTAGGAGAGCCATTACATGAGTAGTCCCTGGCCAGGGCAAGCGAGATATACTGGTAGGTCTTCAGTGTTATCTCAGGGTGTTATGGGCTACACTCCGACACGACTTGTACTGCTATTAGGGGACTGACGTTCGCCACCCCCTAGGCCCACCATGCGATGTATCAGACGAACAGACCGGACTGTACGAAGATTGTCACATACAGGCTCAGTAGGAGTTCGGATGGGTTTACCTCATCGGCCTTCTTATCGACATCTACCTAGGGACCGTTACGTACATCTAGTGCCGCTTGCGGTCTGTGGTTAAACCCACTACCAACGTAGTGTCCAGTCTTTAGAGTCCCACACAGAGAGTTTCCCTGCACTGAGCGAAACGTGTAGAGGCCGTATGGTTTTACGGCAGGGCTGTGATCACTTACGTGCACTTATGTATGTATGCTGTTCGGGCAGGCAATACTAGTGGGCTTTGGTTTAAGCCGGATCCTAGTATTGCACGGATGGATTTGATTTGTCTTCTGTGCATTCGTATTCTACGGAATGCGGATGTGGGTGTGTATGCACAGTTTTGCGGAGCGAAGAAGGAGGAGGTGCCTCATTTGGGTTTTGGCAGTTGGTTCGGCCAAAACCGTTATGTGGCAGGCTCATTAGGGTTTTGGCAATTCGTTCGGTCAAAACCATTATGAGCCGCGGACATTACTTACTAATCTTTTTAGTGATAATTTTGTGATGGCTAATTGCTTTGACCATTTGACCACCTTGACCACTCTTGACTTTGTTGACCCGTTGACCAAAGTTGACCTTAACCTTCATGAGAGGTCTACACTTTTCTTTTGTTTTCTTTTTCTTTTTGGATTATATAAATGGTCATGTCAATGTAGCCATCAACTTTATCATGATAGGATTAGTAATGATGATGTTTAGTATTATTGCAGCCAAGGTTCAATTTTCTTGAGTTATCATTTTTTTTCATTTCTCTTTTCTCACTCTCTCTCTTGCAAGTGAGAAGAAAGAAAGAGCTCCATGGTTGCTTGTTCTCCTTCAGCTTCCTCCTCTTGAAAAATTCTTTTGATCTCATGTGTTGAGAGAAAAAGAATCCAAATAGACAAACACTTCCATCAACCTCCTCTACACAACCTAGGACATCAAGACTAGCGATCTTGTTGCCCTAGTTGCCTCGGCTCGAGGTGGATCTCGGTGTACAACTCTCGGGTGGATCGTCTTCGACTTAAGGAGGCCGCGGAAGTGACCAAGATCCGGATCGATCCTAGGAGCTTGGATGGACGAGCGGGACAGCGGAGAGAAGACCCGAAGGACCGGTATCGTGAGGTATAATCTCTATGGCATAGTAGATAGCACCTCTAGTAGTTTGCTAGTTTCTAGTTTAGCAAAGATCCGTGTTTAGTCCATGTTGGCATTGTGCCAAAAATCGTTTTTCGCCGTTTCCGCCTCCCCTTAAGAACCGGGGTGAGCAACGTGGACTTACAGCTCGACCCCAGAGAAATAACATAAAAGTATAAGTCTCTCTGTCTCATCTCTAAGTCGCTAATACACTAATACAAGTGGTAGATACGGTAGATGGAGTACACTAGATACAATACTGATACAAGGTGGAAACAAAATAACCCCGCAACCCAACTACGAATAATGCTGCGAGTCCAAGCAAAAGGAGCAAAAGAGGAGGTGCGCCTGCCGCTACTATGCTGACGGGTCAGACCTGCAATACACTGTGGCACGACGGGGGTGAGGTTCCAACTCATGAGTAATAAGTAACATCTAATAAGGCTATCGTAAGCATGCACAAAATTTCGTCACAGCCTATATATACTAATATGATGTGATGTAATGATATGTATGCAACATGAATGCAATAAACAACACGAGATTTGAATATGATTAACATTGGAAATCTGTATTCCTATCTTATTAAACTTCTGTGATTTAGCTGTAGTTTCATCAATGAAATCAATATAAATCTGTGTCAAGCATCGACACCAAATATGAATATCTTAATTATCCCAGGCTCCGGCAATCCGGAATGGCATGTAAATCTGATCTCGGGGCTCTGGCAATCCAGACTGGCCTATATCATCAAAACTCAAGACTACGTCGGTATCCTCCGGATATCCACCGCGTCATAAATAACCGGTCGGTAGTGCTCCCCTATCGGGCTCAATGCCATCATCTGCGACCATCTTCCCCCGGGGTACCGTACTGGGTCCACCATACATTCACAAACGGTTCCTCCTCCTCCTCGAATCGGGTGTATGATACTGCTCAAGCACCGAGAAATCTCATGGTGGACGATATATACATTATATCACGAGAAAACCACAACTTACATTTTTAAAATGGTAATACTTTTTCAAATCCTTGCAGTTTCTCCAAATCCATAAATCTCATAAATATGGAAATCCACGAAAAAATCATAATACATGAATGTCTATGATATTAACAATATGAAATGCGATGTGGAACTAGAAGACTATGCATGAACAATGATGCAATAAGATATGTGCATATGACTAGTAATCCTACGTATTCATCTTGATGAATTAAATATAACAAATGTAGGTTTATTAATCATAATTGGCACAATTGATAACATTCGGATTTAAATAAGTTATAAAGTGTTCGTGGCATAGCAATTACCAAGGCGTGTTTGTCCCCATGAATAGTACTCGTGCAGCATAAACCAATAGTAATAGTGCGAGTGTCCTATGAGGTGCTACCACAGTATATATATATATATATATATGATAGATGATGCAAAGCAACGGGATGATTAATTAGGAACTACACATATAAGTGTAAGTACTAAACGAAATTCTAACTATCGGGCGTCTTGCGTTATCTAAACGATTTCCCCCGTAGATCTGTACATCTACTCACCTGAACGCCTCCTCTAGTCTGATCCAATCACCGCCTTTCCATTCCGTGCCGCGTCCGATGTCTCCACGACCGATCCTAGAATTTACACAAAGCAACACACATAAGGCTAATATCCTGCAAAACGCGCTATCAAGACCATACGAGAAAACTAGCGTCGCAAGCTAAAGCGTGTGCACTCGAAACACCAAAACGTGTGTGCTAACGTCTGAAACCACCCCGACATGATGTGGTACACAGTAAACACCAAACCCAAACTCAAAACGTACGTGTCAAGAACCATGCTTGATTGCAAAAAAGGGAAGTTAGTGATGATTTTTGATAGAATTGTGTTAAGCTTGTTGATTTTTGTGATGGACTTGATGCTTAGAATGAAGAGAAGAAGAAGAAATGAAACGGGAGGGTTGCTGCTGCTGGGGTTGCTGCTGGAGCAAGGAGGGAGTGAGGGGGGGAGAGAGAGAGTGTGTCAAAAGTCAAGCCCCCCATGCTTATTTAATGCCCCATGCCTCTCTTTTTCATTTCTTTTCTTATTTTCTTCAAATGTTTTGTGATAAAAAGGAAAATAGAATCATGAGGGAAATTAAAAATGAAGACATGATACAATATTAACCTAGGGTAAATTACTGGATTTGTGCATGCTAAACTAAAATTTTCGCATAGAAAATAATAGTTAAGAAAAATTAAATAATTATTTGAACAATAAATTAAATGTTAGTTAGTAAAACATAATTATATATATAATTACATATTTTCAAAATTAAAATAGATTTATTCCAGTCGACATGGAAACTAATTATTAACGAGGTTTTATGAAAAACACGCATTATCGCTAATTAACATGAAATTAACCTAAACGAATTTTCAAAGCGTTACTTAAACATTAATCCAAATGTTTAAAACAATAAATATAATGGCATCTTCTAAAGTAAATTCATGACGGATCACAAGAATACCCCTCATCTTTATATAAATACCCGCATCCGTATTCTGACTGAATACCAATACTACGAGACGAAAATAATCCAACAATTTAATACTAGGATCCGGCTTAAACCAAAGCCCACTAGTATGATCCGTCGGATCATGATCCGTGCACAAGTGCACGTATATGATCGAACCCTTCCTTAAAACCATATGGCCTCTACAACGTTTCGCCAGAACTTGGGAAACTTTCTGTGGGGGACTGTAAAGACTCGTCAATACGCTGGCAGTGGGTTTAACCACAAGCACGTCAATGGTACTAGCTATACGTAAAGGCTGCCTAGGTATTGAGCAAAACGGAGGCCGATGAGCGAACTCATCCTGAAATCCTACTGAGCTTGTTAGTGACAATATCCATACAGTCTAGTCCGTTCGTCTATGAGTATCGCATATCGGGCCTAAGAGGCTGGTAAACGTCAGACCCCCAATAGCGGTATAAGTCGTGTCGGAGTGTAGCCTAGAACACCCTGAGAAACTACTGGAATACCTACCAGTAAATCTCACTTGCCCTAGCCAGGGACTTTGTGTAATGGCTCTCCTAAACACAGCGCGATCTCACCCCTAATACCGGGAGAGACGAAACCCCTGCCGATCCGCTCACTGCCTCCATGTGGCTCGGGACTGTACCCAACTAAAACCTGTTTGCGCGACTCCTTTGAGTCGTGGTAGGGTAGTAATCAAAGCACAGTGGGAACTCACACGAGACAAATGACGATCTCAGGTCGATAGACTAACCTGTACACATGTCACCAGGGAACTGCTATCTGACGATAGGTATAATACCAACTAGCATGTTCCCGGCGAGTCTGTCCGGTGTACTTATAACCCAATGAGCACCTGTATACTATCTTAGGTGAACCAACAGACACCAATGGCTTGTGAGATCAGCCATCGGCCCTCGTCGGGGTCTCCCACTGTATCCTCAAATTCTCCTCCTAACCTGAAAGAAGAATTAGTCGGGATCACCCGAGGAGTAAACCAATTCATCAGTGGGAATCGGGATCCAACTATCATCGCATGATAACGTGACGGAATCCACTCACGTTATCACACTCCAGAAGGTATGCACATGCCTGGCAAGTTTTAATTTCTTTAGAAACTCCCGATGTGATTTTTACCCATGCTCTTATGACTTTGACGAAGGCCAACATATCATAAGTCACATGTCAAGTTCTACCCGTCATTATCCAAGTTAATTTGAACCCACCCATACATACCCTTGACGAAGGCCAAAATAGTAGTATGACAGTCCCAAACCAACGCATCTATCTATGCAACAGAAAGGTAACAAGTAGATACCATATACTATGCCTTGACGAAGGCCAACATACATAGCATGAATACTAAGTGCTACCTGTCTGAAATGACGGAGGGCTACAAAAGATTTTTGGCGAAAAACCTTTAACGTAATGAACTTGATATCGTTGAAGGAATCAGATAGCTTTTTATAAATATATAGTGGCGAAAACCTTTGCTAAAGAGGTCACTCTCGATGAAGGGATCTCGGCTCTTTCCTCGTCGATTGAGGTGCAGGATATTCTAACTGAATACTGCGATGCAAAGAAAAAAGTAATCGACTATAGTGAAGTTATTACCCTGATGCAAACCTTTGCCCAAGGGGTCACGCCCGATGAAGGAATCTCAGCCCTTGCCTCGTCGAATGAGATGCTGGATATTCATAACCGAATAGCACTGTGCAAAACAAAAGAGAACGTCCTTATAATAACAGCTTTTTGAAAATTGTTCTAACAACATCGAATAGGTTTGTTTTCCTTGCATTGATCTGAATCAACGCAGCCCCATCAATTAATCACATCATAAAGAACGAAAATATGATGTACGTATATGCCATCCGCATTTGCCACTGGGACCTGTCATCACTCGTTAGGTTACTTAACTAACGACAGAGCGGGGACAGGACTAGCGCGGGTGTAAAACATATACAACATCCACTAGTATATATATAGCAATATATAATAATCGCTCCAGGCGTGATAAATGCAACATCACAGATAAGTAATAAGCATCACAGAATAATACAGATAATCTGGGAGCCCCGGGTTTCCTTTGAGCCGCAACTGAAACCCGACGTTCCCCTGGTTGTGTGGATAGCCTGTGCAATGAAAACCTAGACCCCTACGAGTGCGGCAAGTTACCCGCCAAAACCTGAAGTGAGGCACCCCCCTTCAGCAAAGTGAATGGACCACCCAGCACTTCACGGAATCCGGTAACTTGAGCACTCTACCTTGGGTCAACCTGTACCCCTTACGAGTGCGGCAAATAGCCCGCCAGTCCTAGAGTGAAACCCCCTCCATCTTAAAGCCATGAGATGCGGGCCCGTTGCCCTCTAGAACCCAGCTATCCGTGCACTCCACCGCGGGGTAATCCTAGTACAGAAAAGAAAATATATACAACGGGTACATCGACCTCAACCCGGTCGTACCCCAAAAGAATAATATACAAAGGGGCAGTGACGGCAGTCCACATGTCGGACGCTCGCCCCTCGATATCAAATGTACAAATAAATCCAAATTGTACTTATATTGCATCCAAGCTATCCACCATGACAAATCCACAACATCACAGCACAACACAGAACATCAACGTGAATGTCACGTTCGCAAATCCGTCTAAAGAAACTATAGCGATTAGACAAGTTGTACCGATCAATGACATTCACGGTCGCAGATAGAAATGTGTGTACTGCAAACTTTAAACAATGTTAGAAAATATCGACTTCGAAATAACCCCCGAATAGCCCCAAACAACTAGATAAAACCATATCCAAACAAGCTAAACAAACAACATCACTAAACCAACATTCTAGAGAATAGATTACCCTGAAAATTTCAAGTCCAAGCACCCCGATGTGGCCGTTTTTGAGCATGCTCTCGCCGGGTGAAATCCAGTAGATGGGGCTCAAATTTTTAGGGTATTCTAGTGGTCACTAAAATAGCCTTCTGCAATTGTTTAAAAAAATTTTGAAGACACTATTAAAATCGACAGAAACTGCAATGTTACGAGTGATGTTTCGGGTTGTTTCGGTTTCGATAGTTTAACATTGTCTAAACCAACTAGTATTAGGTTAATGGTTTGGCTCTGAAACTATGTAAGGCTACGGCAGTGCCCCGGCCATCAATCCGATGCCAAGTTCGGAATAAAAACTTTTCAAAATGGTGCTAACGTAACCTTAAACAACGGATCGTGCCACTAACCGTAAACTAGTAAACTGTAAAAGAGTTTGGAGAGATTATACCGATCGATCCGAGTCCTTCGGTTTTCAATCTCTACGCCAACCTCTTCGCTGCAGCGCCAACGAAGTTCGCTCTCCGATCTCGCTCATCGAAGTGGCTCCACGTTGAGGATTCTTTATACGGGCTCCTCCTTCAAACCGAAGCAACTCGGACATGATGTTTGCTAGCCGACATGTCCAAGGTGAAGTAGAGATAGTGTGTGATTACATTGTCTCAATACACTCTAGGATTCTCAACACATGAGAGGGATAGAGTTGAGGTTAAAGATGAAGCTATGAGTGAAGAGTTGTGAGCACAAGAAAAGCTAGTGAAGAAAATGAGCTTGCTTATTGTGTGAGATAAAAATGTGAGAGTTCTAGAAACAAAACAAGAACAAACCCCAACCTCAAGTGGCTGCCCTCTCTCTCCACATATCAATCCCATACAATAATCAATCAAGAGAATAGACATGGCACAAGAAAACACACCATGAGTCAGTAAAAAAGCGCATGCCACATTTAATGCTCTTGATCATGACTTGCACTCACAATTTCCACATAATAAACATTAATCCAAATGTTTAAAACAATAAATAGAATTGCATCTTCTAAAGTAAACTCATGACGGATCACAAGAATACCCCTCATCTGTATATACATACCCGCATCCATATTCCGACTGAATATGAATACTACAAGGAGAAAATAATCCAACAATCTAATTCTAGGATCCGGCTTAAACCAAAGCCCACTAGTATGATCCATCCGATCATGATCCGTGCACAAGTGCACGTATATGATCGAACCTTGCCATAAAACCATACGGCCACTACAACGTTTCGCCCGAACTTAGTAAACTTTCTGTGGGGGACTCTAAAGACTCGTCAATACGCTGGCAGTGGGTTTAACCACAAGCACGTCAATGGTACTAGCTGTACGTAACGGCTGCCCAGGTATTGAGCAAAGGGAAACCGATGAGCGAACTCATCATGAAACCCTACTGAGCTTGTCTGTGACAATATCCGTACAGTCTAGTTCGTTCGTCTATGAGTATCGCATATCGGGCCTAGGGGCTGGTAAACGTCAGACCCCCAATAGCGGTATAAGTCATGTCGGAGTGTAGCCCAGAACACCCTGAGAAACTACTGAAATACCTACCAGTAAATCTCGCTTGCCCTGGCTAGGGACTTTGGGTAATGGCTCTCCTAAACACAGCGCGATCTCACCCCTAATACCGGGTGAGACGAAACCCCTTCCGATCCGCTCACTGCCTCCATATGGCTCGGGACTGTACCCAACTAAAACCTGTTTGCATGACTCCTTTGAGCTGTGGTAGGGTAGTAATCAAAGCACAGTGGGAACTCACACGAGACAAATGACGATCTCAGGTCGATAGACTAACCTGTACACATGTCACCAGGGAACTGCTATCTGACGATAGTTATAATACCAACTAGCATGTTCCCGGCGAGTCTGTCCGGTGTACTTATAACCCAATGAGCACCTGTATACTATCTTAGGTGAACCAACTGACACCAATAGCTTATGAGATCAGCCATCGGCCCTCGTCGGGGTCTCGATCCAGATACACTAGTCTACTCTCGGAGTATCGATGCCCAGTCTCGAAACTCCCATGACTAGGGACACTTTAAGGATGTGCTTATAGGCTACCCAACTCTCATGTATATGATCGCCGTCATTCTGCTGGTAGTCAAGCATGAATCCTATGGGCTCTATCAACATGTAATAGTGATCTGTAATGTCACCTGAAGCATGTTCACGATGATAAAGATAAACCAGATAGCATATTATCATCTCGAGTAAGACTGTCCTATCGGTATAGGTCCTCCCTCAATCATTGCATTCACGTGCCTACGATCCAATAATTGACTTTGAGGGCACTATAGCCAACACGTATGTTCCGCGGCATATTTACGATACGATACTCCACTTAAGAAACCTTAGGATGTACATATCTTGAGATCTTTTGTACTATTCGTTCCTATGATCATATATTCATTTAGGGTATGATGATTTCTTTCTTTCATGTGATTTATCTTCATCGATACCTGCTTGAGGTTCCTGTCACCATGGTTTGAGCGCAGATTGAGCTGCTGCTGGTGTTGCAGTCAGGGCAAGCTCGTCATGGACGAGGACCGACCATGTTGTTTTTGGTGACATAGGGACATGTAGGTATAGTGTTGTGTTGTGATCTCTCGATTGAGGCGAGTGTTCGGTTTTGCACCGGATGATCGAGCCATTGATAGAGGCTACCAGATTGAGAGGACTATTGATGTACAGCCTACCTCAGAGATCGTGATGTTGTCTACTGTGCAGACAGATGACCCAGCTGTTGTTGAGATGGATGGGATTTGGTTTCCAGAGTTTATGAGCTGAGACCGCTGGAACATTCAGACAGAGATGTGACAGGAGATAGCTAGTCTATCTTGAGTGGAGCGACGGATATGATTCGCCAAATTTGATGCGCCGATGCAGGCTCAGTTGAGTTGAAGAATTCCAGTTGAAGGATCATACTCAGATCTAGAGTAGATCGATCAAGAGAGGACATTGTTAGACAGATGCTCCGATGTGAGATCGTTAAGTTTACCGGTTTCAAATAGAAGGTCCTCACCCAGATGTGTTGTGAGTTGATCGAGAACGGAAGAATAAAGTGTATTCCTCCGATGATTTGGACGAGTTCCTCAGAATGTGTTCGGTTAGATATCTTCTACAGAGTGATGATGGTACCGAGTTCGTAATTCTGAGTCCGTGTGAGAGACTCCAGATTGACCGTAGCCGAGAATGAATTGCAATATGCAGACAGTAAGAGATGACGTCGAAGTGGACAATAATAAAGACGAGTGGAACAAGATGTTCGTGCGAGATGTTAGCGAGCGGTTGTTACGCTCCGTTGATTCCAGAGGATTGATACCCATGCAGAGGCGTTAGATACATCCAAATTTCCATAGGAAAGTCGTGCTGAGGACACGGCTGTCCGGTTATGAGAAAAGAGTTACGCAAGTGTGCCAACCTTCGTATACTTCGGCATAGGTGAGATCGAAAGAAGCCGTGAGAAGGTTATTTCGAGGACACCGCAGTGATAGAGATTTGCACCCAGGGTCAGTTATAGCGTGCGTATTCAGAGGGCAGATGCCGCCGTCAGTAATTTGCAGTTTGAGAGTGGTCAGGTTCATTGGCCAAACGGTGATGATAGGAGTTCCGGAGCGGAACTGTTCCGTTAGTACACCTAACCGAGCCAACGAGCAGAAGGATCGTGAGATTGGTAATCCAAAGAGAAAACGAGGACCCAGAGACCGGAGATGCCAGACCATGAGCAAAAGGCAAGTAGATGATCTTGCTCTACCAGTTTGGGCGCACCGGCATATTTTTCAATATTGTAGGAGGTGTACCTCAATGTCAGTTATTGCGATTTGTGTTTTCTGATTCGATTATCACATTTTTATCACTTGGACTTGAGTTTCAATGATTGGGTTTCGTGATTATGTTTTTGTGCACCATGGCTGCACCTATTGGAAATTTATATTTTGTGTACAGTTATTGCACTTGAATTATGTTTTATACACCGCTACATTAAGATTTATGATTTGTGCATATCTATTGCACTTGGTATCGATTTGTGCCTTCGTAGCATGTATATATGGTTTCGTGGATTTGATACTGTCGATTTGATTTCGTGCTTGTTATATGCACTTGCCTTTACTTATGCACTCGGTATAGCTTATATATGCTTGCAGTGCATTAATTCATATTTTGTGCACACAGTTGCACACGTTTATGATTCTATACACCTTGGTATACTCGGTGTCGTTTTTGTGAGCATTTGAGATATTGATGAGTTTTCGTGCATTGGTTGCACCAGATTTGTATTTCGTGCATTGTTGCGCCAGATTTATGTTTTCGTGAGCGTCTGCACTTGATGTTCGTTATCGTGCATACTACTGCACTAGATGTTTTATACAGACCAGACGTACTTGATTTGGATTTTCGCGCATATTGGGCGCATGATATGAGATTTTGTGCACACCAGGATGCACCTGATTGAGATTTTTATTCGTGCATGTTGGATGCACTTGATTGGGATTTTCATTCGTGCATGTTAGTTGCACTGGGTTGACATTTTCGTGCACTATAGATGCACTGATATTGTTGTCGTGCACATCCGTTGCACTGGACAAATGCTTTCGTGCACACCTGTTGCACTTAGTTTTGCTTTTGTGCATATTGTGGCACTTGTATTGGATATGGTTTTCCGTGCGCACCAGACGCATGTGATGTTGGATACGCCTTTTGAGGATGATTTTATTTATGAGTATCACTTTTGATGATGGATACTATATTATATAGTAGTCGGGCAGGACTGGTCTAAGGACAGTGCCTGAGTATTTTTGCATGGATGAAAAGTTTACCAAGAGGTTTTCAAAAGAAAGGGGCTATAGTCTCGCTACTACGTGTCCGCGAGTGACACAAAATTTTATAAAGAGAACCTTCTGGGTTATTTCAAAACGGCAGGACGTGTAATCGGAGCAAAACATATATAAGTCTATATTTACTACTTTAAAAATGATCTTCCGCCACTTGTGCCGTGAGCTACGGATAGCACGGAGATTTGGGAAAGATTTGGCAGGAGTTATTCAGTCTTTAAAATGGTGTTATAAAGATGCGTCCTATATACATAGTATGATTTGACTATAGTGCATTTGGATTTCAGTAGTGAAATTCGATATTCGTATTTTCTTTTTAACTCCGATGATTGCGTGATGCTTGACGGAGTTTGATTTTGAGTTTCGTAATCGTTTTCAGGCGCACAGGATGCGATGTGGTATTTCTATGTCTTCCGTGATTTCGGAGCCCCGTTGATTTGACCTGGTTATTGAAATGTTTTAGTGATTGGGGATTTAAATTTTAAATTCGGGGACCAAATTTATTTAAGGGGGGAAGACTGTAACATTTCAGAAATATAAAATATTATTTTTGGAAATTTAATATTAAAATAATATATTTCACGAGAACTATTCGATTTGCGAATAGGGATTTTTCGTAAAATGGTATAAGTATATATACCAATAATTGGAAATTTATCGGAGATTAAAATGATTTATTTATTGGATTTTTAGCAAAATCCGTACTTTTACATTTTTCCATGACTTGTGAACATGTCATGTGCATGTTGTCTTTGTGCACATTGTTATTTTGTTATGACTTGTGAGATAAAGTGTGTGAGAAAGGAATATGAAAAGGGAAAAGAAAAACAAAGAAAGAAAGAAGGTGTTGTGTGTGAAAAGGAGTTATGGATATGAAACGAAAGAGATATTTGTTTATGAGAGAGTGAGGGTAAGGAAGAGTGTGAGGCTAAGAGAGATGAGAAGTGAGACTTGGCTGCCTTTCCTTCATCTCCCCCATTGTTCTCTTCACAATTCTTTATTTCATTCCTTCATCTCAATACCCCGATGCTCAATCTCAAATCCTATGACAAAACCCAAAACATGCACAACCCCATTCTAAGACCTTTTAACCATTCAAGTTTGAATTTTGGAGACTTTGGGCAACTTAAGAAAGTTCTTTAGTTGCAAATGAGGTTTAGAAAATTTTGTTAAATATCATATTTTTGTTAGAATTTGAGTTAAATAGGTTTGTGATTTTAGAAAATTACAAGTTGCTGTTAAGTGGCCAATTAAGATTTAGTGAGTGTTTACAAGACCATAGGGATTGATTTCATGGCCTGGAAATGAGTTTAGAACCCAAAATACGAAGTTAGAATTGTTCCGTGTCGGTTTTGTGAAACCTTAAGGCCTACAGGGTATCTGGAGCCATCTGGGGAGTTTTTAAGAAAATCAAACAAGTCCATTAATCTAGATAGACCACTAGAAGACCACCACCAAAACACGAGCCCGTTTCACCCTAGTACGGCTGGCAAGGCCGGATTTCCTCTCTATGTCGCCGGACCCCCTGTTGGCATTAGTGATGTGGTTTTGTCTGTAACTCACCTACCATATAACCTATCCCCTGTAATTGCTTATTTAGTCCCAATTGACCTGAGATAAAATCTGGGAGTGATTTCTCATGTTGCTGAATTAGTGTTATATGATATTTGAATTCTTGGTTTTTAGATTTGAATTGGATTGCGTCGTTGGATGTTTCTACGTCAACGGACGAGGGTTGTTGGGTTGTTTTTGCTTGCGTAGGCTATAGGTTCTAACCTATAAGCAATTCATATGCCGTATCGGTTTTTGGATATTGATTGTGTTGCATTGTGATTGTGTTGATTGTAGGTACTTTCACATGGACTTCCGAGAAGACGAAGCATATCGACTTCGGCTATGCGATGAGTTTAGCAGATGAGTAGATTTATATCTACGGGGGAAGTCGGGTGGATGGCGTATAGCACCCCCACAATCATTGATATGGAAGATCGTATTATAATTACATTTTGATAAAGGATATGCTACGGACATGATTATAGGATTTAGTAAAAGATAATATGATAGAAGTTGGCACTAATGGATATTAAGAATATAATATAGGTATAATAGACAACATGATGTAGATATAAATGACTCGGATTGAGATATGAGAATATAAAATGAGATCGAGATCGATAAACACGACACGAGATTGAGATAGAGGTGTGGTGAAATTAATAAGATATGACTTTTATACAAATATGATTTGAGATATATGTGTATATATATATTTATAAGTATAATGAGTAATGTGCTGTATAAGACTATAGGTCCGTACCCTCATTATTGTATAGGTCGATAGATTCCCTATTCCGTTTGATGACCCCGTACGATGGATTACCGTACGCAAAGAGATGTACCAGATGATTGATCTGCGCTAGTGATTTGAGGATGAGGATCGAGGATAATTGTCATATCGGATGTTATGAGGCGGGATCGCCGATATAACGATTGCCACCTGAACCATACCTATTTTAGCAAACGACGATGTGTATCGCTTAAAAGTGACCGTATGATTCTTGTGTAGGTAGATATTGTTAGTGTATATGCCCTAGAGGCCATTACTGTATCATACTGGTTTGTATATTACTTAATGGATGCTTGGGATATTCACCTTGTATATACAATCTTGCTCAAAATAGTAGTATGCTACTTGGTTTGTTTCTACTTCAATGTGTACATGTGTTTATATTTTGTATATCGCCTATACACATTAGTGGAGCCCTTAGGATCTTTGCTTGATTACCAGCGATGTGATGGCCGTCACACTAGTGGGGCTGGGTAATCTATAAGCACATCCTTATGCAGGTCCCTGGTCGCAGGACTATCGAGACAGGGCATCGATACTCCGGAGTAGACCAGCGCATGCGCTTCTCATCCCAGTGTGGGAGACGGTCTGTCCCACAGCCGTCAGTACGTCGTACTTGAGATAGTATGCGGGTGCTCGTTAGGTTACGGGTACACTGGACAGGACTCGTCGGGAACTGACTAGTTGGTATTATACCTATCGTCAGTTATCAGTTCCCAGGTGACATGAGTACAGCTTAGTCCGCTGACTTGACACTGTCACTCTGCCTCGAGTGTGTTCCCACTGTACTTTGATCACTACCCTACCACGGCTCAAAGGAGTCGTGCAAACAGGTAGTGGTTGGGTGTAGTCCCGAAGCACTTGGAGGCAGTGACGGTTAGACAGGATTCGTCTCTCCCGGTATTGGGGGTTGACATCGCGCTGTGTCTAGGAGAGCCATTACACGAGTAGTCCCTGGCCAGGGCAAACGAGATATACTGGTAGGTTTCCAGTGTTATCTCAGGGTGTTTTGGGCTTCGCTCCGGCACGACTTGTACCGCTATTGGGGGACTGACGTTTACCGCCCCCTAGGCCCGCCATGCGATGTATCAGACGAACAGACCGGACTGTACGGAGAATGTCACACTCAGGCTCAGTAGGAGTTCAGATGGGTTTCGCCTCGTCGGTCTTCTTGTCGGCATTACCTGGGGACCGTTACGCACAGCTAGTGCCGCTTGCGGTCTGTGGTTAAACCCACTGCCAGCGTAGTGTCGAGTCTTTAGAGTCCCACACAGAAAGCTTTTCGCCTTTAGGCAAAAGAGTAGAGGTCGCATGGTATTGCGACAGGTCGCATGGTTTTGCGACAGGGTTCGGTCACATCCGTGCACTTGTGCACGTACAGTGTCCGGACAGTTTACACTAGCGGGCTTTGGTTTAAGCCAGATCCTAGTGTACCTTATGGGATTGGATTTATCCAGTTTGCATTCGTGTTCCTCGGAACGCGGATGCGGGTGTGTATGCACAGTTGACAGGGAGGCAGAGGCAGCGGATTCTCATTAGGGTTGTTGATAGTTGACCGTTGACTTTTTGACTTTTTGCTCAACCCTAATGAGAATATGATATGCGATTAACTATTATATTAATTAAGTATTATGGTGACTTGGTTGTTGACTTATGTTGACCTTGTTGACTTGTTGACTTTTGTTGACTTGTTGACTTTGTTGACCGGTTGACTAGGCTTGACTAGTTGACCATCATGATAACCATGGTTATCATTTCATGCCAAAGACTTTTACTTGCTTGTTCATTTGAGTGAAATGAGTGCATGACATGATAAGGTTATGGTTGCTTCAACCATCACATAAGACTTTTGTTGATATGATGAGTTATCATTGCTTTGGATTATGAGAGGGTGAGAGACAAAATACTTGCTCATTCTTGCTTGCTCATTCTCTCTCTTGTTCTTGAGCTCTCCTCTTGCTCTCACCCTCAACCTCTTGCTCCCTCTCTTGATCTATGGTTCTCTTGTCTCATGAGTTGAGAATCAAGAACCATAGATAAAATCCCATTCTATTTCCTCTCTACTCATTCTAGTTCACTAGGTTTAGCAAACCAAGTGAACTAGTTTCTTCAAAGAACGAAGAAGAAGCTAAAGGTTGGAGCTTTCAAGTGGATCTATCTTCGGCGTACGGAGACGACGAGAAGGAGCCATCGGACCACCATCGGAGCTTGAAGAGAAGGAGTTCAAGACAAGCTAGGTATAACCCCCATCCGAGTAGCTAACTCTCTTTAGCTATGTATGCTAGTTTTAGTTTAGTCAAAGATCCCGGCTTTGCTTAGTCCATGTTGCCCCTTGCGCTAAAAATTTGATTTTATACCGTTTCCGCCTCCCCGTAAGAACCGGGGGTCGCAACGTGGACTTACAGTGGTATCAGAGCCTAACTAAACTTAAACTAGCTTGGTAGTAAAGTGTAACGAAGTTCGGAACCGAAAAAAATCCAAAAACCTAACTTTACAAAACCTGAGTTTCTGTTGAAATTTTTTCTGGTCAAAATGAAAAACTTTGTACTCCTAAATTCGGCTCAGGGTTTTGTGTGAACACCCATGAAAAACGGTCCACTGTTTCGTTCAAACCGCCGCGCTTCCGCCGCACTAGGTAGGCATGTGCCGCGGAAGCGCCGCGGTTTGTCGTCTTCTCTGCATCGTTTTTCGTGCAGTATGTGTCTGTGTTGGTTTTGGGATTTTTGAAATATATTATATGTGCCCAGATTTTCCAGAAAAGAAATTTCCTTTTGGGGTCCTATAATTCCGTATTTTTCCGAACTTCACTGCACTTTGACTATGATGGTTATATCTGTGATGCTTGCATGTATTGAACGTCGGCTCATCGCTATAAGTCGATTGGTCGGGGTTATACATGATCTGTGTTTGATATTGGAATGTGTATATAAATATGTTGGATTGTCGCGGGTGAATAGCCGGGGGTTGTGAGACGAGAGTTTTCTTTTCTTGCAATTCATGTAAATTTGTAAATTGATGTAATAATTATTTGTATGGCCGCACAACCGGGTCGGGGTTGTAGCCGTCATTGTATAATTTCTTTTTACTGTTTTTGCTCCTAGGATAGACCCATGGAGGGGTGCACAAACTACCGGGTATGCCGAAGTGTCGAGTGGCCTACTCATGGAGATGAGGGAGGTTTCTACGCTTCGGGTACTTGGCGGGTAGTTTGCCGCACCCGTAGGGGTCTTGGGTGGAGTATTGGCTATTCACCGCGACCGTGTTATCTGTTTTTGTTACAGGCTCGTACAAATTACAGATTGCTAGTATATCCAATGTATTTATCTGTGATCTGAAATGTTTATCATTGCAGTATATCTATATATGATATTATTTAGGCGTTGCTTATGTTTTACAGACGCGCTAGCCCAGCCCCCGCTCTGTCGTTAGTTAAGTAACCTAACGGGTAATGACGGGGCCCAGTGGCGAATGCGAATGGCATAAGCGTACGTCATATTTTGGTTGTTTTCTGCAATGGTAGGATTAAATGATGGGACGCATTAAAAGAACTAATGCAAGAATATCACGCATTAAAAGAACTAATGCAAGATAATAAACCAAGTTAAAGTCGTTGGAACACTTTCGAAAAACCACTCGGTTCTTTTCAAAACAACTTTTAAATACGGAGCTTGAGCCACTCCTTTTAAAAGCTATCTCGTTCCATCGACCAAATCAAGTTCACTACGTTCACGGTTTTGCCAAAACCATCCGTAGCCCTCCGTCGTTTCACATGAATAGTCAATAGTATTCAAGCTGTGTTTGTTGGCCAAAGTCAAGGCACAGTGATTGGTAGCTATTGGGTATTCATGTGCAGCATAGATAGATGCGTTGGTTTGGAACAGTCGTACTGCCTTGTTGGCCAAAGTCAAGGGTAGGTGCGGGTGGATTCAAATTAACCTGGAGAACGACGGGCAGAACTTGACATGTGACTTATGATTTGTTGGCCAAAGTCAAGGTCATAAGAGCATGGGGCAAAAATCCACATCGGGAGTTTCATAAGTACTGAAACTTGCTAGATTTGCATACCATTTGGAGTGTGATGATTCTGGTAGGATTCCTTCAGTTTCGTCACGCAATGATATTTGGATCCCGATCCTACTGTGAGTATATGCTACTCCTCGGGAAATTTCTCACTAATCGATCAATGCTATAAACCTAGTAGGTGCCTAGAAAGGTGTTAGCGGGGCTACGCCCCCAGGGAAAAGAGGTTCTTTAATTAAGGAACTTCGCGAAAGCGTTGGAAAACCTCCCTCGAAGTACCGACACCGGCCTGGCTGAACGGTTAAGCAAGTATTGTGCGGTGGGATTGATCCCGGCTAATTCTTCCTTTATGGTTTGAGGAGGGATTCGAGAAACAGTGGGAGCCATCCTGTTTAGACAAACTAAAAACCACTCTAAACTTGCAAGAGCATCATGCTGAGTGTTTCTTCTTCTCTCTCCTAATTGCAGCGACCAATCAACATGACTGGACTTAAGTTACTCCTAGATAAAAACAAACTGACAGGGCCAATCTACAAAGATTGGCTCAGGAATGTCAAGATAGCAATCACTTATGACAAGCTGGGGTATCTTCTTACCACCAAAGCTCCCCCTGTCCCTGGTCCGACTTCCAGCGTCGCGGATAAGGAAATCCGCAAGACTTGGGAGATTGATAGCGCGAAGGCCAAGTGCCTCCTGCTTGCCTCGATGGACAACGAACATCAGAGGAGGCATGAGAATATGGACATGGAATCCATATTGCTTCATACAAAAGAACTGTATGGAGAGCAATCACGTATCGCAAGATACGAAGCGTCGAAAAAGTTATTTTCGACAAGAATGGCCGTCGGATCATCAGTAGCCGAGCACGTGCTAAAGATGATCGGCTTCATTGAGGAGCTCGCTGACCTAGGGATCACATTGGAGAGTGAGCTATATACGGATATAGTTCTCCAGTCCCTTCCTTCCACTTACGCCCAGTTTATACTGAACTTCAATTTACAAGAAAAAGAGGTTGAACTTTCAGAGCTCCTCAACATGCTGAGGAGCGCAGAGGGCACCCTACAGAAAGGTAGGGATACATCCACTTTGTTTGTAGGAGGATCATCTTCTTCTAGGTCCAAGGCGAAAGCCAAGGGAAATAAGAAGAAGGCCCCCGCCAAACCAAGGGGCGGTGTTAGTAAAGTGGATACGAAGGGAAAAGGTAAAGCA
The DNA here is from genome assembly GCA_030015575.1 of Agapanthus africanus. Lineage (NCBI taxonomy): Eukaryota > Viridiplantae > Streptophyta > Magnoliopsida > Asparagales > Amaryllidaceae > Agapanthus > Agapanthus africanus. Next base: position 483,609,420 of record CM057337.1, read on the forward strand.
ACAAAGATAGCGGGGAAGCTTGTGGATAAGGAAGAATGCTTCTATTGTCATAAGAAAGGACACTGGAAGAATGATTGCAGGGCCTGGAAGGCCAGAACACAGGAATTGAAGCAGGTTGCAGCTTCAGCTTCAGGTGTGTATGTTATTGAAAATTGTCTTTCAATAAACTCTACTTCCTGGGTATTGGATACCGGATCAGGATCTCATATCTGTAATTCTTTGCAGGCGTTGAGAAACCGTAGGGTTTTGAAGGCAGGTGACATGACCCTCAAAATTGCGAACGGAGCTAGCATGGATGCTAAAGCCGTGGGGGACTATCACCTGGGAATGTCAGATGGACATGTTTTGGTTTTGCGTAATTGCTTTTTTGTACCCAACGCAACTTGTAATATCATTTCTGTATCTTTAGTTTCTAAAGAAGGTTATGAATTTGCGTTTGCAAGTAATGTTGTAAACATTTACCTTAATCAAGTTTTGATTGGGTCAGGTACATTGAGTAATGGTATATACGTGTTAAACCAACCACAGATTTTCAACGTCCAGAATACACACAAAAGAAAGTCTCCGGAAATAAATCAGACTTTCTTATGGCATTGTAGATTGGGTCACATCAATGAGAGAAGGTTGACTAAGTTACATACAGAAGGATATTTGAATGCGTTCGAATATCAATCGTATGCCACTTGTCAATCTTGTCTCAAAGGAAAGATGACAAAGACTCCGTTTACTGGACAAGGAGTAAGGGCGAGCGAGCTCTTGGGACTCGTACACAGTGACGTGTGCGGTCCAATGTCTACACATGCCCGAAGTGGACATTCTTACTTCATTACTTTTACGGATGACTTCTCAAGGTACGGTTATGTCTTCTTGATGAAACATAAGTCCGAGGCCTTTGGAAAATTCCAGGAGTATAAGAATGAAGTAGAGAAACAGACCGGCAAAAGTATTAAGATTCTAAGATCGGATCGAGGTGGAGAATACTTAAGTGCCGAGTTCCTGGACTATTTAAAAGAGAATGGAATTCTCTCTCAGCTTACTCCTCCATACACCCCGCAACATAACGGTGTATCGGAGAGACGGAACCGCACCCTATTGGATATGGTGCGGTCCATGATGAGTAACGCTGAGTTGCCGCGATCATTCTGGGGGTATGCGCTAGAATCAGCCGCATACCTTTTGAACCGAGTTCCTACTAAGACCGTGCCTACTACACCATATGAGATGTGGTGTGGGAAGAGACCCTATCTTAAGCATATTAAGACATGGGGATGTCCAGCTTTTGTCAAAAAGCAGCATGCGGACAAGCTCGAGGCACGCTCAGTACAGTGCAAGTTTGTGGGATATCCAAAGAATTCCAAAGGATATTTCTTCTACTGTGAAGAGGAACAAAAAGTCCTTGTTTCTCGTCATGCCTACTTCTTGGAAACTGAGTTTTTGGAAACCCAGATAAGTGGGAGCACAGTAGAACTGGAAGAAATTCCAGAACCACGGACTATTACTGAAAGTTTAGTGGAACCAGAGGGTTCAACAGAACAAGACATTCCTACGCCGCTCCGCAGGAGTAGTAGGCAGTCTCATCCGCCCGAGAGATACTACGGTTTTCTCATAGACGGGGATAGAGAGGATTGCATCATAGATTATGTTGAGCCTACTAGCTTCCAGCAGGCCGTTCAGAGCGTTGACTCAGTGAAATGGCTGGATGCAATGCGGACCGAAATGGAGTCCATGTACACCAACAAGGTATGGACGTTGGACATTGCTCCAGACGGGGTAAAACCCGTAGGATGCAAGTGGATCTTCAAAAGGAAGATTGGTGTAGATGGACAAGTTGAGACCTATAAAGCGAGGCTGGTAGCAAAGGGTTTTCGTCAAAGACCTGGCTTGGACTATGACGAAACCTTTTCTCCAGTAGCCATGCTGAAATCCATTCGGATCCTTCTTGCCATTGCTGCCTTCCACGATTATGAGATCTGGCAAATGGACGTAAAGACAGCTTTTCTAAATGGAAATTTAGAGGAGTGTGTCTATATGGACCAGCCGGAGGGTTTCATTCAGAGTGGGAGCAGCGGAAAGGTGTGCAAGTTGCTTAAGTCCATCTATGGACTAAAGCAGGCGTCGCGGAGTTGGAACATCTGCTTTGATGAAACGGTCAAAGAATTTGGCTTTATCAAAAATCCAGATGAACCATGCATCTATAGTAGATTTGTAGCGAGAACTGTAGTATTCCTCGTTTTATACGTGGATGACATTCTCTTAATAGGAAATGACATTCCTATGCTACAATCTGTCAAGGGGTTCTTGTCACACAGGTTCTCCATGAAAGACCTGGGTGATGCCTCGTACATTCTGGGTATCCGGATCTACCGTGACAGATCCAAGAGGATATTAGGACTATCACAGTCCAGGTACATCGACACCATACTGAAGAGATTCAGTATGGAAGATTCCAAGCGCGGTAACCTACCGGCTTGTCACGGGATCACCCTCTCTAAAGAGATGTCTCCCAAGACTGATTTGGAGAGGGATCGCATGTCTATTATACCCTACGCTTCTGCGGTAGTCTCTATAATGTATGCGATGTTGTGTACCAGACCGGATGTTGCTTATGCACTGAGTGTGGTAAGACGGTATCAGTCAAACCCTGGGGAGAAACACTGGATAGCGGTAAAGAACATTCTCAAGTACCTGAGAAGGACTAAGGAGATGTTCTTGGTGTATGGCGGAAAAGACCTCCAGATCGAGGCCTTTGCTGACTCCAGCTTCCAAAGTGACAAGGATGATTCCAAGTCCATGTCGGGCTTTGTCTTTACTCTCAATGGAGGGGCGGTGTGTTGGAAGAGTTCCAAACAAGAAACCGTTGCAGACTCGACGATGGAAGCGGAATACATCGCTGCATCTGATGCCGCAAAAGAAGCTGTCTGGATGAGGAAGTTCTTGAAAGAACTTCATGTGGTTCCGTCCATTGTTGATCCAATACCTCTGTATTGCGACAACAACGGGGCTATAGCTTTAGCGAAGGAACCCAGGTCCCATCAGAGATCCAGGCACATCTTGAGGCGGTATCACCTGATCAGGGAGATCGTGGATCGCCAGGAGATCGAGGTTCGGAGAGTCGCTTCAAAAGATAACACTGCAGATCCATTCACCAAGGCCCTGCCCCAGACTCAGTTCGAGCGGCTGATCGAGATGATAGGTCTTCGATACGCCAGTACATGGCCTTAGTGCAAGTGGGAGATTGTTAGTGTATATGCCCTAGAGGCCATTACTGTATCATACTGGTTTGTATATTACTTAATGGATGCTTGGGATATTCACCTTGTATATACAATCTTGCTCAAAATAGTAGTATGCTACTTGGTTTGTTTCTACTTCAATGTGTACATGTGTTTATATTTTGTATATCGCCTATACACATTAGTGGAGCCCTTAGGATCTTTGCTTGATTACCAGCGATGTGATGGCCGTCACACTAGTGGGGCTGGGTAATCTATAAGCACATCCTTATGCAGGTCCCTGGTCGCAGGACTATCGAGACAGGGCATCGATACTCCGGAGTAGACCAGCGCATGCGCTTCTCATCCCAGTGTGGGAGACGGTCTGTCCCACAGCCGTCAGTACGTCGTACTTGAGATAGTATGCGGGTGCTCGTTAGGTTACGGGTACACTGGACAGGACTCGTCGGGAACTGACTAGTTGGTATTATACCTATCGTCAGTTATCAGTTCCCAGGTGACATGAGTACAGCTTAGTCCGCTGACTTGACACTGTCACTCTGCCTCGAGTGTGTTCCCACTGTACTTTGATCACTACCCTACCACGGCTCAAAGGAGTCGTGCAAACAGGTAGTGGTTGGGTGCAGTCCCGAAGCACTTGGAGGCAGTGACGGTTAGACAGGATTCGTCTCTCCCGGTATTGGGGGTTGACATCGCGCTGTGTCTAGGAGAGCCATTACACGAGTAGTCCCTGGCCAGGGCAAACGAGATATACTGGTAGGTTTCCAGTGTTATCTCAGGGTGTTTTGGGCTTCGCTCCGGCACGACTTGTACCGCTATTGGGGGACTGACGTTTACCGCCCCCTAGGCCCGCCATGCGATGTATCAGACGAACAGACCGGACTGTATGGAGAATGTCACACTCAGGCTCAGTAGGAGTTCAGATGGGTTTCGCCTCGTCGGTCTTCTTGTCGGCATTACCTGGGGACCGTTACGCACAGCTAGTGCCGCTTGCGGTATGTGGTTAAACCCACTGCCAGCGTAGTGTCGAGTCTTTAGAGTCCCACACAGAAAGCTTTTCGCCTTTAGGCAAAAGAGTAGAGGTCGCATGGTATTGCGACAGGTCGCATGGTTTTGCGACAGGGTTCGGTCACATCCGTGCACTTGTGCACGTACAGTGTCCGGACAGTTTACACTAGCGGGCTTTGGTTTAAGCCAGATCCTAGTGTACCTTATGGGATTGGATTTATCCAGTTTGCATTCGTGTTCCTCGGAACGCGGATGCGGGTGTGTATGCACAGTTGACAGGGAGGCAGAGGCAGCGGATTCTCATTAGGGTTGTTGACAGTTGACCGTTGACTTTTTGACTTTTTGCTCAACCCTAATGAGAATATGATATGCGATTAACTATTATATTAATTAAGTATTATGGTGACTTGGTTGTTGACTTATGTTGACCTTGTTGACTTGTTGACTTTTGTTGACTTGTTGACTTTGTGGACCGGTTGACTAGGCTTGACTAGTTGACCATCATGATAACCATGGTTATCATTTCATGCCAAAGACTTTTACTTGCTTGTTCATTTGAGTGAAATGAGTGCATGACATGATAAGGTTATGGTTGCTTCAACCATCACATAAGACTTTTGTTGATATGATGAGTTATCATTGCTTTGGATTATGAGAGGGTGAGAGACAAAATACTTGCTCATTCTTGCTTGCTCATTCTCTCTCTTGTTCTTGAGCTCTCCTCTTGCTCTCACCCTCAACCTCTTGCTCCCTCTCTTGATCTATGGTTCTCTTGTCTCATGAGTTGAGAATCAAGAACCATAGATAAAATCCCATTCTATTTCCTCTCTACTCATTCTAGTTCACTAGGTTTAGCAAACCAAGTGAACTAGTTTCTTCAAAGAACGAAGAAGAAGCTAAAGGTTGGAGCTTTCAAGTGGATATATCTTCGGCGTACGGAGACGACGAGAAGGAGCCATCGGACCACCATCGGAGCTTGAAGAGAAGGAGTTCAAGACAAGCTAGGTATAACCCCCATCCGAGTAGCTAACTCTCTTTAGCTATGTATGCTAGTTTTAGTTTAGTCAAAGATCTCGGCTTTGCTTAGTCCATGTTGCCCCTTGCGCTAAAAATTTGATTTTATACCGTTTCCGCCTCCCCGTAAGAACCGGGGGTCGCAACGTGGACTTACAGATATACCCATTTTACTGTTCATGTTGTGTAGGATATTATTCTTCGTGTGATAGCTATCATGTTTCCAGTATTTAATGTTATATGATATCATTGCTAGTACACCTGCATAATTGCCGTTGATGCACATGTTACACTTATACAGAATTGCCGGCTCACACGCATTCATCATCGGTAATTGCCATGCTATTTACATAGTAGAACTGCCATATTATGAGATAAATCTTAAATGTAAAAATGCATTCATTGTTCAGTACTATCACTTGACATGCTTGCATGATATACTCGATATGATCATATTACTACTCTATGTTGCATACATCGTACTTTATGGTTATATGCATTATGATGCTGTTTTTATGAGATCTCTGGATTTGAGAACCGTAGTTTAATTTCAAAGGAAATTGCGTATTGTTTTAAAAACACGGTTTCTCTTGATATGATATTTCGAGACGTCCACCATAAGTTTTTTCAGTTCTGAGCTTGTTTTCGAGACCCGATTCGAGGAGTTGGCGGATGCCGTTTGCGGGTACATGGTGGACCCGGTATGGTACCCCGGGGCAAGAAATGAGTTTTGTGGTGTAGACGATGAGCCTGGTAGTAGGCACACTACCTACCAGTGATTGTATAGAGCTCGGCGAATATCCGGAGGATAGCGTTTTGGAGTTATGATATGAGATGGATATGAGGACCGATCTAAGGATGCGGCGCCTGAGATATGAGGATTTACGTGTCGATGCTGGACATGGGTTTCATGATATTTCGAGTGTCGGTATTGGACACTCAGGTTCCATGATTTTGATATGTCGTTGATGGACACACGTGGTTTATATCCTTATATATATACATGCTTATGTTTTCATGATGTTCGAGTATCGGAGTGGGACACTCAGGTTCTATGATATTTTTTGTGTCATTGATGGACACGTGGATGGTATCCACATGCATACAGGCATATGATGTAGGATGTTTATTTATATATGTCATTGCATTGCTAGATTGCTGACATATATGCGTTCTTGGTCACCCTAGATATCATAGTATTACCTTAAGGATGTAGTGATATCATAGTATTACCTTCAGGATATAGTGACCTAGGAAATCGTTGTTTTATTCAATTTCTACTTACTAATGTTTTCTACTCACGAGTTGGCAACTCACCCCCGTCGTACCACAGTTCTTGCAGGTTTGACCGCTTGGGATCAGTTGCGGTATCGCTGGCACACAGCTTCATCCAGGGTGCTTTTCTTTGGTAGGTGGGACACATGATGGATCGCGCACACTCTCGTACTTACATTCTATTGTATCTAGATAAACTCCATCACATCAGATCAAATCAGATACTAGAATTATATATTGGTAGACCTAGTCAAACTTGGATATTGTGCGAGACTTATAGCGATGGGTTTATGTTCGCTTCTTGAGTTTTGAAGTCTTGCTCGTTTATTGTTCTTTCTGGGTTGATTCTTCTCCGTTGGGCGTCGTATATATGTTATTGCGTGGTTGTGATTCCGCCGATTGGCGAAGAGCTAGCTCCCGCTTGGGGATGCCTATATATTGTTGTTTATATGTTTTGGATCAAAATATACAAGGGAGGTGCTGCCCAAAATTTTAAAAAAAAAAACATGATTTATTTTACCTTTATTTCAAAACTGCACCCCCACTATTTTCCGCAAAAAGGTTTAGATTTTCTGGGCTTCAGCTTACTTGATTTACGTCACGCCTTTAGACGTTGTGTAATTTAAGTGCCGGTCACGTGCTAAATTACGGGTCGTGACACAAATGAGAGATCTGGTGGGCTTTCTTGTCTTGACACCACACAAACACACCCACTCTTTCCTCCCTCACCTACTGGCCGAGCCTTAGGCTGCCCCCACTCATTCCTCACACTTCAAAGTTTAATTAGAAATGAGAAAAAAAAAAAGAAAACAATAAACAATGAGGTATAGGTTTTAATACTTGAGGTATGGGGTAATTTTTATTGACTTGGAATTTATCACTCATTCAACACCTCACTCTCTCTCCTCATCTCCATTTCTGGCCGAGCCTTCCCCTTGGCGGCAGCCCCATGTTTTCCCCACCTCATTCTCTTCAAAAATTCTCCATTTTTGCATCAAAATCAATACAAAGTCTCACTTATTCATCACTTAATCCTTACGCATTTTTCCTTGGCCAATCTAGCATGGATCTAGGAGCAAGATAACCATTTTGGGAGGTCAAGTTGCTAGCTAGATCTACAAAATTTTGAGGTATAATCTTAACCCAATGGTTACTTGATGTTTAATTACTTAAATTTAGTTAATTTTGATGTTTAATTAAGGTTCTAATTGATAACTTGAAATTTCAAGAAAGGGTTTAAACTAAAGTTAGGGTTTTTATCACTTTCTCATGGTTGCAATGAGTAGTTTAACTTGTTAAGTCATGCAAAATCTAGTCTAGGTTTTAATTTGTAAATTGTTACCTTAAAAATGACTTAATTACATAGTTTTGCAAACTAGATTTTTGGGATTAATATAAATAGGTGAGATTAAAATCTAGTTAATATTTTTGTGACCTAATTAAGATATTAAGTCAATATTGTTGCCACTAGATTTTTTAAAACATATAGTTTTGCGCTAAAACGGTTAATGGCTGCTTACTAGGTTTTTGGAATAAATCGATGTGAATTAAGTTTGAGGTTTGATGGTTTGCCACCTATTTCATATGATATCTAGAGTGTTGTGAGTGCGCGACGGGTACGTTTGGGTTTTAGGCTTACTGGTTTTCACGTATTGCGACCCTAGTTGTGTTTTGTGGCGTTGTCGCGAGCACGTTTTGTGCACCAAGTGCGTGCGTGTTTAATTAGTGCTTGTGGTTTACTTGTATTGTTTATGTCCGCGACTATTTACATATTTATTCTCTTATTTACTTGTGTACGTTTCTAGGATCGGGTGCAGAGGCATCGAATGTGGCGCGGAAGTGGCAGAGCTGAAATCGGATCAGATTTGCCGAGGCGTCCCGGTGAGTAGATGTACACATCTACGGGGGAATCGTTTGGATGGCGCAAGGCGTCCGATAGTTAGAATTTCTATTAGTACTTGCATTTATATGCGTAGTTCCTAGTCATTCATCTCGTTGCATCGCATCATCTTTTATATATATGTGATATCAGCTTATAGAGCACTTTCACCATTACCATTGGTTCATGCTGCACGTGCACTATTCATGCGAACACACACGCCTTTGGTAATTGCTATGTTACGAACACTATAGGACTTGCTTAAAATCGGTAACTTTGCATTTGCATCATATATGATCCGTAGACTTATACTTGTATATTCATTTCATTAAATGGATATGTAGGATTGTTAGTATATATACATAGCTCATTGCATGATGATTTATGCATAGCTTCTGGCCGTACCTCACATGGTATATACTACCATATCATAGATTTCCATCATCACCAGCATGTTTATATATTGTGATTCTTCTTGTAAGTTTCTGTATTTATGAGGCTTCTGGATTTTGGCGAAAACCGCAAGAATTTATAAACCTATTATCATTTTAAAAATGTAAGTTGCGGTTTTCGCGTGATATGATGTATGTGTTGTCCACCATGAGTTTCTTGATTTCTGTTGGTTTTCGAGCCCGGTTCGAAGAGTAGGATGAACCGTCTCGGGTACATGGTGGGCCCGGTAAGGTACCCTGGGGTAATAAGCTCGAGTTATAGACGATGAGCCTGGCAGGGGAGGACTACCTACCGGTGATTGTTGGCGCAGAGGATACCGACGTGGTCATGAGATTTGATGATATGGGCCGATCCGGACTGACGAAGGCCCGAGATATTGAGACATTGAGATATTGGGATATTAAGATTTTGAGATATTTGGATATACATATATTGTGTCGATGCTTGACACGGATTTTCTATTGATTTCATTGATGATACTCAGTTTATTGCACAGATGCTTTTCTAAAATAAGAACAAAGATTTTCTCATACCAGACTTGTTCAGGTTTCGTGTTTGACCATGCATTCATTTTGCATCCATGTTAGTACATCGTATCATACCGATATGCGTAGGTTGAGACATATTTGCGTGCGTGCTTACGATAACCTTATTAGATTTTACTTACTACTCACGAGTTGGCAACTCACCCCCGTTGTGCCACAGTATTTTGCAGGTCTGACCCATCAGCACAGTAGCGACGGGTGTACTTTCTATTCTGCTTCGTTTGCATCGTTTTGCAGCTTTGCTCATAGGTGGGTTGCGAGGATATTTTATTCAATCATGTATATTATTTTGTATCTACTATACTCCATCTACCCTTGTATATTTGACTAGACGGTGAGACTCGTGGGACTTGTATTTGTGATGTTGGAGTCGATGCTCACTTGAGCCGACGTAGTGTTTCTCATTTCTTGCTTTCAGATGCTTATTTCACACTTTTGATATAAATATTGCATGTGGTTGTGATTCCGCCATTGGCGAAGAGCTAGCTCCCGCTTGGGGATGCCATTATTCATCATTTATATGTATTTTCATGTGTTGTACCTGTTTGGGGGCCAGTAATTATAAAGGAGACTCTGCCGAAATTTTCGGGAAATTCTTATGTTGCTTTTAAATGTTAATGCGACTTATTTGGTTAAAATCGCTTTCTTTAAATAAGTTTTTTTCCTCCACTCTATTTCTTTACATGGTTTTGATATCTGGGATTTGGCTTACTTAGATTACGTACGCCTTGAGACGTTTCGTAATTTAAGTGCTAGTCACGTTCCGTACTTTCGGGTCGTGATAGTAAAGAAGTGCAGAGAACACGCTTAAGGCGAAGTCTCCCTCTCTGATTGTTGTACAATCTTTCTCTTCCGTCCCAAACGCCAAAGCCAAGGGAAGGAATAAGTAGAAATCCACCAAACCGAGAGGTGGAATCAAGAAGGCATAAGGGAGAAACAAATCCAATGTTGAGAAGTCGGGAAAGGGAGAATGTTTTTACTGCAAGAAGATGGGGCACTGGAAGAGGAACTGTACTGAATACCTTGATCTCAAGAAAAGGAAGCATGGTGATGCTTCTGCTTCAGGTGTGTTCATAACTGAAAACTTTTTTCTATAAACTCTGCTTCTTGGTTATTGGATACCGGTTCGGGTTCTCATATCTGCAATTCTGTGCAGGGCTTGAGAAATAGCAGAGTTTTGAAGACCGGTGATCACACTCTCCGAGTTGGAAATGGTTCCAACGTACATGCAGTTTCAGTAGGAGAGTATCACCTATGGTTGCCGTCGGGTTGTATATTGGTTTTGAACCCATGTTATTTTGTACCTGGCATAATATTGTATCCGTTTTTTTGTTAGACAATGAAGGATATCATTTTGTATTGCAGCATAATATTATGAACATTAAACTAAATCAAGAGTTGATTTGTTCTGGTACACATAATAACGGGATAAACGTCCAAAATCAACTTACAGTTTTCAACATACAACACACAAATAAAAGAAAATTTTCAGATATAAATGAAACTTTTCTTTGGCATTGTAGACTTGGTCATATTTATGAAACAAGTCTAAACAAGCTTCATAAAGATGGATATTTAATCCTTTTGAATATAAATCTTATGCGACTTGTCAGTCTTGTATCAAAGGAAAAATGACCAAAACTCCATTTACTAGACACGGAGAAAAAGCTGCAGAGCTCTTGGGCCTCATACATAGTGATGTATGTGGGGCCAATGTCTATACATGCGAGAGGCGATTTTTCTTACTTCATAATTTTTATTGATGATTTCTCGAGATTCGGTCATGTGTTTTTATTAAAGCATAAGTCTGAAGCTTTCGAGAAATTCAAGAAGTACATACTTGAAGTAGAAAAACAAACAGGAATGAGCAACAAAATACTTCGATCAGATCGAGGTGGAGAGTATCTTAGTAAAGAGTTTTTGAACTTCTTAAAAGTGAATGGGATTCTCTCTCAACTCACTCCCCCTTACACACCACAGCATAACGGTGTGTCAGAGCGGCGGAATCACACCCTATTGGATATGGTGCGATCCATGATGAGTATTGTTGAGTTGCCTCTCTCCTTTTGGGGGCATGCATTAGATACTGCAGCTTTTCTATTGAACAAAGTTCCAACCAAGACCGTGTCTACCACTCCATATAAGATACGGTATGGGAAGAGACCATCTCTTAAACAAGTTAAGATTTGGGGTTGTCCTTCTTTTGTTAAAAAGCAGAATCCAGACAAACTCGAGACACGATCAGTCAAGTGTATATTTGTGGGATATCCAAAACATTCGTTTGGATATCTTTTCTACCATAAGGAGGAACAAAAGGTATTTTTTTCTCAACATGCCACATTTTTAGAAAATGAGATTTTTCCAAATGCTACTGATGGCAATGTGGTAGATCTAGAAGAGGTTCTAGAGACACAAGTTACAAATGACGACTTGGTTGAACCTGATGTTGCAACAGAATCTTATGAACCTCAGCCACTCCGTAGATCTGGTAGGACTTCTCGCCCACCGGAGAGATACTACGGTTCTCTCATTGATGGTGATGGAGAAGATTGCATCATGGATGATGATGACCCTACCAGTTTTCAGCAAGCTATCATTAGTGGTGACTCTGTGAAGTGGCTGGATGCCATGAGATCCGAAATGGAGTCTATGTACACCAATAAAGTATGGACTTTGGATGTTGTACCCTCTGGTGAACAACCCGTAGGGTGCAAATGGATCTTTAAGAGAAAGATCGGTGTATATGGGCAGGTGGAGACCTATAAGGCAAGGCTTGTAGCGAAAGGATTTCGTCAAAGACCAGGACTGGACTATGACGAAACCTTTTCTCCTGTAGCCATGCTTAAATACATTCGGATCCTACTTGCTATTCTTGCTCACAACGACTATGAAATCTGGTAGATGGACGTTAAAACTGCTTTTCTAAATGGTGATTTAGAAGAATGCATTTATATAGATCAGCCAGAGGGATTCATTGATAGTGGGAGCAGCGGGAAAGCATGTAGGTTGCTTAAATCCATTTATGGATTAAAGCAGGCATCATGGAGTTGGAACATCTGTTTTGATGATGTCATCAAAGAGTTTGATTTCGTCAAAAATCCAGATGAACCTTGTGTTTATAAGAAGATTGTAGGGAGTACTGTCACATTCCTCGTATTGTACGTGGAGGCATTCTTCTGATAGGAAATGATGTTCCTATGCTACAATCGGTCAAACTGTTCTTATCACAAAGGTTCTCCATGAAGGACATGCGTGATGCCCCGTACATACTGGGCATGAAGACCTATAGGGATAGATCTAAAAGGTTGTTGGGATTGTTCCAAACCAGGTACATTAACACCATCCTAAAGAGGTTTAGTATGGAAGACACCAAGCGGGGTGCCTTACCCGCTAGTTATGGAGTCACTCTTTCTAAGGACTTTTGCCCAAAGACTGATGAAGAGAGAGCTTGCATGAGCATTATACCCTACGCTTCAGCTGTAGGATCTATAATGTATGCGATGTTATGTATATGCCCTAATGTAGCTTATGCACTGGGTGTAGTAAGCAGGTATCAATCCAACCCAAGGGAGAATCACTGGACAGCTGTGATGAACATTCTCAAGTACTTGCGAAGGACTAAAGAAATGTTCTTGGTGTATGGTAACGGGGATCTCCAAATAGAGACCTTTACCGATTCGAGCTTCCAGAGTGATAAGGATGACAGCAAATCTATCTCAGGGTTTGTATTTACCCTCAATGGAGGGGCGGTATGTTGGAAGACTTCCAAACAGGATACCGTTGCAGACTCCACGATGGAAGCTGAGTATATTGCTGCAAATGATGCTGCCAAGGAAGCCGTCTGGATGAGGAAGTTCATCTCGGATCTAGGTGTAGTTCCAACCATTATTGATCCAATACCATTGTATTGTGATAATAATAGGGCTATGGCGTTGGCCAAAGAGCACAGGTCCCATCAGCGGTCCAAACACATCCTAAGACGATATCATCTGATCTGGGAGATAGTTGATCGCCGTGAGATCGAGATTCAAATAGTAGATACAAAGAATAATACCGTTGATCCACTCACCAAGGCCTTCCCTCTGCCGCAGCATGAGCGACTTTTTGAGATGTTGGGTATGAGTTACGCCAATAATTGGCCTTAGTGCAAGTGGGAGATTCTTGGATATATGTATGCCCTAGAGGCAACTATATGATAGTGGATGTATCGGTATGTGTGTGTGTGTGTGTGTGTGTTTATTCAAAGGAAATTCTTACTCGACATGATAGTATGCTATCTGGTTGTTCTTTATCTTAACATTTTCACTTGATCATGCATATTACTCATTTGGTACATGTTGATAAAGCCCTTAGGATATTTGCTTGGCTACTGGGATTATGATGCAGATCATACTAGTGGGACATGTGTAGTTTATAAGCATATCCTTGAAATGTTCCTACTCCTGGGTGTATCGAGACGGGACATCGATATTCCATAGTAGACTAGCATATACGTTACTTGACCCGTATGATGGGCGATGGATGATCCCATATCCATTGGTGTGGTGACACCAAAGACTGTATACGGGTGCTCAGTGGAGACTGGGTACACTGAACGGACTCGCCGAGAACTCCTATGTGATATTATATCTATCATCAGATAGCAGTTCACAGGTGACATTGGTACAGGTTAGTCTATAGACCCGGCATCATCATAGAGTCTTGTGTGTCCTCCCACTGTACTTTGATCTCCAACCTACCACGGCTCTACTGAGTCGTGCAAACAGGTGAATTTTGGGTACAATCCTGTGGCACATAGAGGCAATAAGCGATAGGAGGGGTTTCGTCTCTCCTGGTATTGGGGGTTGATGTTGCGCCATTCACGATTGGTTATAACAGGAAGTCCCTGGCCAGGGCTGATGAGATTTACTGATAAGTGTTATCAGTAGTTTCTTGATCTGCTATGACCCAAATACCAGCATGACTTATTGAGTTATTGGGGTCGACGATACCATCCCTAGACTCGATATGCGGCATATCTCACGAAGAGACCGGACTGTACGGTATGTGTTGCCAGTTGGCTCGATAGGAGTTTTGACTGGTTCGCTTATGTTTCTTCTGATCGCTCAATACCTGGGAGCCGTTACGTACAGCTTGTGCCACTGACGGTTTGTAGGTATGCGATAAGATCACTGCCTACTGCTAGCGTATTGACGAGTCTTAGAGTCCCACAAAAGGGTTTCCTAGCTAAGGCGAAAAGATGTGGGGTGCATATGGTGGGAGCTCGATTAAATGCGTGTATTTGATACCGTATTTTAATTGGGCGTTTACTATTGGACGGGTCGTATGTGATATGACCGGGTTATTAAATCAAGTGTTGATTTAATATTATGTTCGTTAGCTCATTTATTAAAGCCCATTTCTTTATGATTCTTGCATGAGTGTATGTATATGTTGATATGGATGCACACATGCATGCATACATGTGTCATGGTTGATGATACATTGGTGATGGCAATGCAAGACTCACATGGTAACATATTTATATATTTTGATTATTGAGAAAAGAAAAATGGGAATAAAATCATGGTTGACTTTCTACACTCTTCTCTTTTGTTGACTAAAGTCAAAACCATGGTTTCATTGCCCATGGTTTTTTTAGCCCATTGTTTTGCTTAAACTCAAGTCTCAAAATTTCTAGATATTTTGTAACCATGATTATGGATGAGATAACCCTCTCTCTCTCTCTCTCTCTTGATTATGTTTATTATTCTCTCATGAGTCAAGTTTAGCCATTCTCCTTCTTCTTCCTCAACTCAAGCTCTTTAGCTTTTTCATGTGAGTGAAGAACATAAAAAGAAAAAGGTTTTTAACTGAGATCCAAACCCACATCACCAATCAATATTATTCTAGCCCACTAGTATAGGTTGTTTGCTCCACTTCTTCAAAGATCAAGTGAAGCTAGGAGCTTGAGCAAAAGGACTCCGTGGTGGATCGTCGTGGACTTGGAAGGATTCAAACGAACCGGCTCAAACCATAGTTGATCCAAGGAGTAAAGGAGGAAGGTCTACAAAGGTTGTATTTCTCACCTCCTTGTTGTAACGTTTTTAAAAATAAATAATTAAATAAATAAAATTCTTTAAGTGAATTTTATGATTTTCGGTAAAGTAAAACGTATTTTTCGTAAAACTAAACCGTAATTATTTTTCATTATAAATTTTAAAAAGACCTATTTTAATTATGTAATTACTAGTAAATGATGTTTACTTAGTCACTTATGAATTTTTAGTTTAATTAAATATTTTTCCTAAATTAATTATTTTCAATATTAACATAAGCTTTATTTCTATACTAAATTAGTGTAAATTACAAATTTGAATGGGTTTAATTTGCAAAAGTGAACCATTGCATATTGGAATCAAGTATGTTTCATGCAAAATCCATTTTCAAATTTTTTCATGGTTCTAGACCATTCTAGTGTTAGTTATATGTATGCCCTAGAGGCCATTACTGTACATTGGATGTATATTGTAGTGGATGCTGGGACATATATAGGAAGGACTTTCTTGCTCGACATGATAGTACGCTATCTGGTTGCTCTTTATCTTAACATGTATACTTTCTGTCTCTCTGATTGCATGTTGATAAAGCCCTTAGGATGTGTACTCGACTTCCAGGACTATGATGCAGATCATACTAGTGGGGCCTGGGTAGTCAATGAGTACATCCTTCATTGTTCCTAGTCGAGGGAATATCGAGACGGGGCATCGATATTCCAGAGTAGTCTAGCGCATATCTTCTCGACCCATGCGATGGGCGATGGATGATCCCATATCCTTTGGTGTTTGACATCGAATATGGTATGCGGGTGCTCAGTGGAGACTGGGTACACTGAACGGACTCGCCGAGAACTCCCAGATGGTATTATACCTCACGTCAGATGGCAGTTCTCTGGTGACACTGGTACAGCTTTGTCTGTTGACCCGAGATCGTCATAGAGTCTTGTGTGTCTCCCACTGTGCTTTGATTTCCACCCTACCACGGCTCTATTGAGTCGTGCAAACAGGTGGTTTTTGGGTACAGTCCCGATTCATATGGAGGCAATGAGCGATAGGAGGGGATTCGTCTCTCCCGGTATTGGGGGTTGATGTTGTGCTATGCTCGACTGGCCATAACAGGAAATCCCTGGCCAGGGTTGCTGTGATATACTGGTAAGAGTTATCAGTAGTTTCACGAATGTTATGGACCTCAATTCGGCATGACTTATCGAGCTATTGGGGTCTGACGTTTACTACCCCTAGGCGAGATATGCGACATATCAGACGAACAGACCGGACTATACGGTAAGTGTCACTGGTTGGATTCACAGGAGTGTGAGCGGGCTTGCTCGTCGATCTTCTGATCGCTCAATACCCGGGTGGCCGTTACGTTTAGCAGACCGCTTGCGGCTTGTGGGTGTTTGATATGATCATCATCTGCTGCCGGCGTATTGACGAGTCTTTAGAGTCCTACACAGAGGTTTCCTGGCTCAAGCGAAACGAAATAGGAGCGCATATGAGATATGTGCGGGACCAAGAATAATTCGAGTATGTGATACCGTATTCCATTCTCGCGATCAATGTATCGACCGGTTATATGCGATATAACCTAGTTATCGAATCAAGGATTGATTCGATAAGCCGATACATATGATACTAGTCGGTTATATCCGATATGACCGGATCGTTAAATCAAGTGTTGATTTAATGATTTAGTGCATATTTATATATTTGATATATTACTTTGCGTTAACTAGTATTGGTTCACTTTAAAAGGATTTTCTCACTTGAATTGTGCACATTGTATATGCGATATAGTTTTGTGCACATGTTTGTATCATGTTTGATGATACATGCTTACTTGGTTAAGTGTAAAGAATTAAAATATGGTTAAGTTAATGATTAGGGTTTTGTTTACTTAATTACTTATTCATTTATCTTATTCATTTATTCATTTTGGAAAATGAAAAGGATAAATGAATGGTTGCTTGTTTTGTTTTTAGTTGAACTTTCTTGAAGTTTTGACTTTGTCTCCATTCTTGTCTTATACTTAACCCTAACCATTTAACTAACCCAAGTTAATTCTCTACACTTAACTATAGTTGAAGTCATGATAAGTATTGATTTAATTATCTCATTTTTAATTAACTTATCATATCTTCTTCTTCTTCTTCATCTTCTTCAACATGAAGAAAGCTAGTGGCCATCAATGGCAACTAGTGAAATTGAGTGAGAAATCCAAATATAAAGTCTACCCACTTTCTATTTCTTCATCCTCTACCTCTTGCCAAGTTGTATAGGGTGTTTACTTCACAAGTTTTCAAAGCTTGGTGAAGTTGGAGCTTGTTCTTGTGATACTTCGACGTAGATCATCTTCGGCATCGAACCGACGATCAAGCCCGTCCATTCTTCGATGATACCGATGCTTGAGTCTTGAGTTTGATTTGGACAGCGGAGGGAGATCATCGCGGAGCTTTGGAAGTGGTGGACCGGATCTACAAAGGTTGTAGCCCCTTCCCTATTTCTATATTTCCGTTTACTTGCTTGCTTTGCCTAAATATCTAGTTAACGATCCGTTATAGGTTTTCTCGGCACCGTAATTTTTAGAAATTTGCATGTTTGATCACTTGTGAGACCTCACTAGGGTGCCTAGGAACCCTACATCTAGGTTAAATGGAGTTAGGAAAATAAAGAATTTTTGTTAATTCATGAAAAGACTTAATTGAGTGATATTTTGTGAAACCTTCTACACTTTTCTATACACTTTTCTCACTCTCCTCCCCAACCTCCCTCCATGCCCGGCCCTCACCCTATGGCAGGCCCTCATTTTTACAACTTAATTTCCCTTCAAAAAATCCTCAAAAATCCTACAAAAATCCAAATAAAAATCCACAAATCCCTAATTTAAATCCTACCCACCATTCCTTGCTCATTTTAGCTTGGTTCTTGGAGCAAATTAGCATTTTTGTGTGGCTAAGTTTTCATGTTGATTCACAACCCTTGAGGTATAAAATCCTAAACCATAGTTAAATTGTTGTTTGCTTTCTTAATCTAGCTTAATTGCAAAATAAATTGTGGTTTCAAATTCAAGTTTCAAAATTCAAGTTAGGCTTTATAAAATCAAGTTATGGTTTTTATTAATTAAGTGGGGTTATAATAGCTAGTTTAACATTTTTAGAATAGAAAAATCTTGCATGGTTGTTGAATAATAATTTGTTCATTCAAAATTGTTTTAATTAAGCAATTTAGCTAACTAGATTTTTATAAAACATATAAATTGGTGATATAAAATTTTAATTAATGTTTTTATCATTAGATTTTAGTTTCAATGAGAATATTAACATGTTATCGGAATGAAAAACCTAACTTAGTTACTAATTTGAAGTTGATAATAGAAAATTGTGATAAAAATGCTATTTTTGCTAACTAGATTTTAGAAATTCTTAAATAAATGAGATTTAAAATTTAATTATGATTTCATTATATTATTATCAACATGAATTGTAGTTTAATAAGTTAATTCATGCAAAATCAAGTCTAGAAGTGAAATTGTGAAATTTTGCTTAAAAGTATCGAAATCGGGCAAGTTTTGCAAACTAGAATTTCAATTTAATACAAATTAGGGTGTTAAAAATATAGTAATGGTTTCTATAATTTAGTTATGTTATTTAATGAGCATTATGACCATTAGTTTCATTTAAACATCAAGTTTTGAAGTTAAACGGTAAATTGGCGTTTTCGGGTTTTATGAAATCGGGCGATTTGATCGATTTTAGGGTTTCGATGAATTAAATCATGTTTTATATTATAAGTAATGAGTTTTAAAACTACGAGTTGTTTGTTGGTGTTTTATCTTGATCAATCGGCGTTTGTACGCCGATATCGAGCGATATTTGGTTCTTTTGCATGAGCGGGTCATAGGTTTTAACCTATGTGCGTTTCGTGCGTCATTTTGGTTTCGTCCGTGATTCCGTTTACGATATTATATATATGTTTGCATATAGGTACCCCTCACGTGGACTTCGGACAAGGAAGAAGAGGAGGGCGACATCGTTTTCGGCAGACAAGGACCAGGTGAGTAGATGTATATCTACGGGGGAAATCGGGTGGATGGCGTTTAGCACCCCCGCAAACGTAGAATAGGAATGTTACTTATTGTCATTAGGAAACCAGACATTACCTTAGATTCTTGGTGAGTAGGACCCTAGTAATGACCCTAGGTTAAACTAGACTGATTTAGAAAGACCTTACCAGAGGATGAATATCTTGGAGGAGATTCATAGGTTTCAGGTAGACACACACACGCACACACAGAGACTTGACTTGGTGTATATGTGTATGTGTATATATGTATAGGACTATGTGTAGGTATATATATGCACAACATGTATATGTGATATAAGGATGTGATATGATACATGGGGATGAAACAATATAACTGGGCTTGATGCCGTGATTTCTTGGCTATACAGTCGTGTTATGATGTTAGCGGATCAGTAGAAATGAGATAATGGATATGTATACATAAACAATAATAGGTGGTGATGATATTGTGGTACATGAGAGTCTAAAAATAGAACCCGGACTGTAACCTGTGACTTGATTACGATATGAGATATGTGTAACTTGATTACGATATGATATATATGTGTGACTTAATCACGACTTGATATATGTGACTTGATCAAGATATGATATATGTGACATGATATTTCTGAGGACAAATTGACAATGTATATTTACGCAGACATGATATATGATTGATAATATTGGGATGTATGCGATTACAGTACCGTACCTTCGATCATGACATTATTTGACGATGATATTAAACGAATGATGATGTACGTAGGTGATACTTGACCCGTACCCCGATATTAAGATGCCGTACGATTGATTTTACCGTACGAGGCATAGATGTGATGATTGATCCGCACTCTTGATTCGAGGAAGTCGTACTATGTACGTGACGCTATTGAGGCTGGATCGCCGACTATTAGAGATATGGACTCAGACCTTAGGTGGACTCTTATTTCTTATCGACTAGTTTCTTAAGTTTAGTTCCTTAGGGGGTTAGATAGACACTAGTTTAGGCTCGAGTCATAAAGTTGTAGTTATACTTGTATATTACAAATGAGTGGTTAATACACATCCGTCTTTACATTCAGACCGTAATCATCATGTTGCATGTTCATACATATGTTTCTTTAATCAGTATGAAACTCTGCCTGTTAGGACACCAGCACCATTACCGATGATGTGCATATTCCACGCACACTTATTGCCGGCTCACACACATCATCATCGGTAATTGCTATGTCACGTACACTTTAGAACATATTATCTTTTATTGATTGAATCAGCTAAAAGCTAGATCGATATAATATTGTGATTACTCTCAGGTGTTAGTCTAGACATGGCATTTATTACTTAGACATTTCATGCATTCATATTTTCATGTTATCATGCAGTATTGTGGGGATTATGCCGACACTTATCATTTTCTTACTCATGATATTGGGATTTTGGATTTTTATGAGATTTCTGGATTTTTGGGAAAACCGCAAGAATATATATAAAAACTTCTCTCTTTCTCCTCCTCTCTTTTTAAAATATAAGTTGCGGTTTTCTCGTGATGTATGTGTCGTCCACCATGAGATTTCATGTTTTCTGTTGGATTTCGAGACCCGATTCGAGGAGTGGATGAACCGTCTCGGGTACATGGTGGGCCCGGTATGGTATCCCGGAGTAAGAAGATCGAGTTGTAGACGATGAGCCTGGCTGGGGAAGACTACCTATCGGTGATGTCTGGCGCGGCGGATATCCGAAGGATACCGACCGTTGTCATGAGATTTGATGATATGGGCCGATCCGGACTAACGGAGCCCGAAATATTGAGACTATGAGATATTGAGACTATGAGGTATTGAGACTTGAGATTTACTTCTTTTGTGTCGATACTTGACACGGATTTTCATGGATTTCATCAATGGTATTTCAGATTTCTATACCAATTTTACCATGATAAAGGTTAAAGATTTCTTATACAGATATATCTAGATTTCAGGATTGGTTGTTTTACATTCATGGTGCATGTATACTCATTCACATGACATATTACTATTTGAGGCACTGACACGAGCACGGAGCATTTGCACTTACACGTAGTTTATTACCCTGCCATTACTAGATGACTAGTGTTATAGTAGTGTATTATTATGACCTAGGACAGCGTCGTGCATTCGATTTCTTTACGCAGATGTCTTCTACTCACGAGTTGGCAACTCACCCCCGTTGTGCCAAATTTTATTACAGGTTCGATGAACAGGTTTCCTTGGCAGCTTGCTGGCACATCATTTCTTTCTGGGTGATTTGCACGGTAGGTTGGTTCACTTGTATCTGGACCGCCGTTGTACTTTTATTATTTCATTTGTATCTAGTAAGCTCCATCAACCAAACTTGTATTACTTGATAAGTTTAAAAGACCAGTTATTTATTTCGACCTTAGAGTCGCGCATGTATTATTATAGTATTTGGTGGATTTGTTTTCTTTTAAGTTTTGAGCCTCGCCCTTTGGCGTTGTATATTATTGTGCTTGGTGTGGTTGTTTCCGCCTGTTGGCGTAGAGCTAGCTCCCGCTTGGTGATGCCATTTTATCGTTTGTATATATTATACTTGTCTGTACCCATTTGGGGCCAATTTTTATAAAGGAGACTCTGCCGAAATTTTTGAGAAAATTTGATCTTTTTTTAAACTTGTTTTCCTATATGTTTTCCTTTACTTCTTCTTTTATATGGTTTAGATTTCTGGGCTTCGGCTTACTTAGATTACGTTGCACCTCTAGACGCCCCGTAATTTAAGTGCCGGTCACGTTCCGTACCTTCGGGCCATGACAAAGTTGGTATCTGAGCGCTAGGTTTAACCTTATATAAGTCTAGGGTGACCCTTGGTTGATGGAGTAGGTGACTTAGGTAGAGTGACGTACCATGGGTATGATCCGCGGCATACTTACGATACGCTACTCTGCTTAAGGAGCCTTAGGATGTACATTTCTTTGCACCATATTTCATTCGTCCCTTTGATCTATCTTCGTCGATATCGGAGGGTGGTTTCTATTACAACGGTCGCACGGGCAGAAGGAGCTGCGGCTCGAATGCGATAACCCTTAGGGTGTCGTTTATTCTTGAGGATGGAAGCATTGTTTAGCGTGCGAACGAAGGGTGTTCACATGCCGTCCAGGCGAAGTTAAAGGGTTCGAACGATTGTCAGAAACACATTTTCCCAAGTTTAAGGTATTCGGAAGAACATGCAGGTATTTCTATGGACCCTCTAGAAGAATGAAACCCTAACTCGACATAATGACCATGAGAACGCCTTTGAACCTTAAGGTTTACGGCAGTTCCGCGGTGCCATTAGTGAGGCTTGGGTTTTCCCTTCTACGGCTGGTCCGCAGATGCTGGGGTATGTACCGGATATTTTTAAACTGTACTTGAGTGTTGAGCTCTCGGGGAATTATGGATTTTGATGAATCGATCGAAAAGTTTAACGTAGTACGAATATCAGGTGAAGGGATAGATTACACGGGAGGCTCTCGATATGAGCACAGCCGGTTGCAGTGCAGTCAGCACAGCGATGAGGAGACGAGTCCAATCAGTCGACGTTAGAAAAGGCGCACATTGATGATAGTGTTTACAATTGTGATTTGGTGATTTGAATTTCATATTTCCGTTGTTTGGATTTTGGTATTTTGAGGATTTTATGCTACGATTGGTATTTCCTATGTGTACTTTTATTACACTTTATTCGTGTTTCATATATAAGTTGTATTGATGTTGTTTTGTACATACCCGGTGCACTCGATTTGGTTTTACACATTTTGAGATATTGATTTGATTTCGTGTATATCGGTTACACATGATTTTTGTTGGGGTAAAAATTTACACCCCGGTTGACCAAGTCAAAATCAAAGTCAACCCCAAGCCAAGTGGGCCCGAGCCTAGATCCAGTGGGCCCATGCCCGGGTCGAGCCCGAACATGAAGCGGCCGGCCTTCCCCCATGCCAAGATAAAATTTTTGTAATAAATATTTTTTTTGTATTTCTTTTATTTTATTTTATGGATAAATATAA
Organism: Agapanthus africanus; assembly: GCA_030015575.1. Taxonomy (NCBI): domain Eukaryota; kingdom Viridiplantae; phylum Streptophyta; class Magnoliopsida; order Asparagales; family Amaryllidaceae; genus Agapanthus; species Agapanthus africanus. The sequence goes on from CM057337.1 coordinate 483,632,972, forward strand.
AAAAAATAGGCATAAAGCCAAATTTTTGTAAAGCCCATGGCTTATGTGCAAAAAGAAATGGCACATGAGCCATGGGATAGGCAAAATGTCATTTTGTGAAGCCCAAGGGGCTATGTGTAAAGTGTGTAGCCTATAAAGGCAAGGATAATGAAATATCCCAACAACTTTTTCTCTCTCCAAAAAAGTTTCAGATCTGAGATCTTTCTTCTTCTTCAAGGTTCCAAAACCTTCTTCTTTCTCTTGAATTAAATCAAGAGTTTTACTCCTCTTTTTATAAAACAAATTGGTTTTTCACCACAAAACCCACAAAGGGGAACTTGGATCTGTCATCAGATCTTAAAAAGGAGAGATTTTGAGATTTCACATCTCTTGATCTTCAAGATCCAGCAAGCAACATGAGGAAGAAGAAGAACCACTTCCATTAAACCCAAAACACATTCAGGAGCCCGACTCCTTCCTGATTTCTCTTTTGAGAAATCTTTTTTCAGGCTAAAAGCCTCTTGTCCTCTCCGGCGCGCAGCGCTCATGCGCAAAGCGCCCGCGTGCCGACACGTGGCGCGCGCGCTTGCGCACCAGCGCGCAGCTCAAGTGCGCAAAGCGCCCGCGTGCCGACACGTGGCGCGCGCGCGCTTGCGCTCCAACGCGCATTGCGCAAAGCGCCCACGTGCCGACACGTGGCGCGCGCGCGCGCCTGCGCACCTGCGCACAGCGCGCATTGCTCAAAGCGCCCACGTGCCGACACGTGGCGCGCGCGCGCGCCTGCGCACCTGCGCGCAGCGCTCTTGCGCAAAGCGCCCACGTGCCGACACGTGGCGCGCGCGTGCTTGCGCACCTGCGCGCAGCGCTCATGCGCAAAGCGCCCACGTGCCGACACGTGGCGCGCTTGCGCCTGAGCGCACAGCACCTGAGCGCACAGCGCTCAAGGCGCTGGCCCCCACGCATCCCTTGGATGCCTTTTTCCCCTCTTTTTATGTATATACATATGTATACAAATTCCCGTAAAAACTCTGCGTGGCTCCCGATATATCCAAAACCCCCCTTTCAAAACGGAACACACGTACACTGCACATTGAGTTCGCATGCCCTGTTTAACCCGTTAATCGGAGGTTCCCTCGCCCCAAAGGCGAGGGGTAATTAACGGCAGCTTAGTCCGCGGCTGCCGGAGATTCGGATCCCCACAATCATTAAACCCCGGCCTACCCTAGGCAGGGGGAATCTGTAGTACGCCTAACAAGCGCGCGCGTATTCCCATCTCACTGGGGTGACGAAAAACACCCTAGAGATTCTGGCACGCCCGGTGGGACCCAATCTCTCCTCCCATACTTCGGGTTAAACGTTCATGCGAACTCAATCAATACACATATCGATTGCGTATACTGAAATGATGTTTTCTTTTCGTGCAGCAATAAAATTTCGACGACAATGTCTCCCAAGACGAACTCAGCTTCCAACATAACCCCGATTCCATAAGTGGTCAAGATCAACGCTCGTGTGGTTCTCCCCGTGAGGCTCAGTCGACAGTGGGAGGAACCGCCCCGCCAGTTTGGCTCCGTCATCATCTACCCTGCCGGGAGCGCTCATCTGGCGGAGATCCCGGCGGAACAGGCAGCCAAGCCGGTCTCGAGGGGCAAGAGGCCGAATGTCGTGATCGCCAAGGCACCACAACCGAAACTCAAGACGGTGTGTGAACGATTCTCTGGTGCTCCAGCGGGGGGCAAGAACTCCGGTACAAAGGGCAACATCCAATGTTGCGGACGAGCTCACGCGATTACTCCAACAAATGCACAATCGAGCGTATCTCCAAGGCCTTCCATCGCCCGGTCTGCGACGTCTTCCCAAAGAGTTGAAGTCTGCCAGGTGCTTAGAACAGAAATGTTAAGGCAGAAGCGGCTCAGGTATCGAGCCAACAAGAGGGCCAAGGCTTCGGCCAAATGGAACCATGTGAAGTTCCAAGTGCAGGGTTTCCCCGCGACGACGGCTGAGTCGGACGTAAGAATCAGCAATTCCTTCGAGCCTCTGAAGTGGGTTCAGAAAAATTCCATGACCGCCAGAATCAAGAAAACAGCGGTCCGAACAGTGCCACAAAAAGAGGTGTCCCAGCCCCAACATAAAAAGTATGACACTGTCTCTTCAAGAGTCTATCAAGCACTCTGTGCCGCACGAAAGCAGCGGGGCAAACCCAGAAAAGAAGCACCATCACCATTCAAGAAACTGGTTAGGCCAGCCGCCTTCAATCGACTGCCAGCAACCGAAACAAGGGGGTCAAGACAGCAATCCGTGAAATCAGCTGCCAATGATAGAAAGATGGCTGGATATATCATCCATACGGTCTATATGGCGGCCGGGCGCCCCAGCGACAACCTTCACAGCAAAAGCAAGGACGGGGCCACCACATCCCAAGCCCAATCTAGCCTGAATGTGGTTGCCGCTGCCTAAGAACAGCTGCCCCCGCTGGATGAAGAAAACCCTCTCGATGAGGATGATAGGCAGAAAGACCCCTCGGTCCATGCAGAGTCAAGCTCGGACAGCGAGGAAGAGCCGACATTCCGCCCCAGGACTGCGGAGCAGGAGCTGCTTCAAGAGCTTCGAAAACAGCTCAGGAGCAAAGATAAAGAGATGGCCAAGCTCTATTCAAAGATTGACGACTTAACGAACGTGGTGATGCAGCTTACGGATCAAATGGCTCGAGCGCCTCCTAATCAAGCAAAAGCCGCTGGTAATCACCCGGGTGATGACAATCCGAGGCAGCCAATGCCTGTTCCTTCGGGTCCAAGACTGGTCGAGCCACATGAAAGCCGGCCACACTCCGCTTCTGGGGACGCCTTGGCCCCAGATAGCACCATCCCGCTAACACAGGATCGGATAATGGATTTGGTCACCAGCAAGGTTAAAACATTGGTGGCCGAAGCTGAAGCTCAGAAAGAAATCGGTAGTAGTGGGCGGCCATATCCCGCGCAATACGACCTGATTGAGTTCCCAAGCGGCTACGTCATTCCTAAGTTTGGAAGATTTGATGGAACGGGGAACGCAAATCAGCACGTCGCCCACTTCAAAGCATCGTGCGGAAATACATGGGGCAATGACGCGCTCCTTCTTTGTCAATTTGTCAACAGCCTGACCGGTGTCGCTTTCGACTGGTACGCGAGCATACCAGACGGGTCCGTCATTACCTTTGCCCAAATGGAGTCTCTGTTCCGGCAAAGATTAATGAGCGTCAGTGATAAAATCTCCATTACCGACCTTGTGAGACCAAGCCGGGGAAGAATGAAAGCAACACTGACTTTATCGCCCGATGGCGTAATCTCACGGTCAAGTGCGAACCGCCGCTAGAGCAGGACCAGTCCGTCAGCCTTCTTATTGGGAACCTCAGCAATTGGATGGTCCCATTCTCTTGTACAGCGGGCCTCAAGACATTTCAGGAGCTAACCAAGAAAGTCCAGATGCTGGAACGCTCGAAGCAAGAGTCCCCGCCAGACTCTCAGAGAGACAAAACCTGGAAAAGCAAGCGGGACGACAACCGTAGAAGTGGGAGTTCCAGCAGTACCAATGTCTTCAATGCGTCCGAAAATGAAGAAAAGTGAAGGGCGGGCGAATCCAAAACCAACCGGTCTCGAAAGCCATTGCTGGGAGGAGATGGGCCTTCCCTAGAGGAGAAAAAGAACAAGATTTACTCTTTTAGAAGGGACAAGGTCCGTAAGATATTTAAAGATGCCTTGAACAACGGCCTACAATTGCCGGAGTCGAAAAGACCCCAAGAAGCAAAAATGACCGACAATCCTCTGTATTGCCCGTACCACCGAGTAGTGAGCCATGCGATCGAGGATTGCTATATCTTTAAGGACTGGGTCGAGAAGCAGTACAAGGCTGGAGAGATTGAGCTGTCTAAAAGCGTTTTGGTGAACAATCAAGTTGCAACCGCCAACTTTATACAGACGGAAACTGAAGCCTTCTAGGAGCAGACAGCCGAACCCGCTGCCCTGAGAAATGAAACGGACTCATCACAGCCTCCGTGGAGTACGCACATATCTAATAAGACGAAGAAGATGATAAAACTACTTCGGAAGGAACCCAGGATGGAATGGGAAGGGCAGAAGAAGCCTACCTGTCCAGCTGCCAATGCGGCTCCATCAGGCTCAAAATCCAAGAAGCTCAAGAAGAAGAAAAATGCAGCTCGACGCGAAAAAGAGTCTGCAGAGAGATCGACCATTCAAAAATATATCGATTCCCTCGAAGAATATGAACAAAAGGAAAGAACATTGATTCAATTGAATGAGTTCTTCCCTGTACAAGCGGCTGAAATTCTGGAGGAGTTAGAAGAAGACTCCAATGAAGAGATCCCAGTAGTGACCTGCTACGCCATCCATCTTGGAAGCGACTCGGAAGAGGAGCTTTGTTTTTCCGAAGAGGATGAGGAGCTTGCCACAAAAGCCAATCAAATCCGGCTCAGAAGCGGCAGGGCTCTACCGCCAAATCAGGGCAACGCCCCAAAAGGGAAGGAAAAACAAGTCGCCAATGAAGAAGAGGGCAGAGAACCGGCTGATGAAAACATAAGTCCTTCCTCGGTGGACTATAATGTCTTGGCACATCTCCGGAAGCTTCCGTCTTTCCTGAGCATCTACGACGCCTTGGTCCTATCTAAAGAGCTTAGAGATGTTCTCATCCACGCTCTACAAAACCCCGAGCGGTATCAGGCTCACTTTGCGGAAATTAATATGAAAGAAGCCCAGCACGCTTTGCATGCCGCCGCAGTCACATTTAAGGATGAAGACTTGCTACTGGGAACGGCTGAGCATAATCGGCCGCTTTACGTGACCGGGTACAGCGATGGAGATCGAATTAATCGCATATTGATTGATCCGGGGTCCTCAGTGAACATCATGAACTTGCGAACTCTGAAGAGTTTATCAATGGACGTCCGACACCTGTCAAGGGAAAGGATTGTCATTCAAGGGTTCAACCAAAATTGTCAGCAAGTTCTGGGGTCTATAGCTTTGCCAATCAAATTCGGGGATCTGCAAGCTGAAGCTAAGATATACGTGATCGACGCCGACACGTCTTATAAGATTCTCTTAGGGCGGCCGTGGCTCCACGATTATGGCATCATTCCGTCAACTCTTCATCAATGCATGAAGTATACTAAAAATGGCGAAGAAAGACGCATTGACGGAGACATCCAGCCGTTCGGTGTGCATGAAGTCAGGTATGAAGATTCTCGGTACTTTATGAACCACCAAAATTCTAAGCCACAACTGACTGAGGATAGACCGGCCTCAAGACTCAAAAGCAAATCTGCGCCGGCTGTCACTTTCAAAAGCAAAAATACCCAAGTGCGCCCGCATTTCGGCAGTGACACTGATGACTCCGATGCTGGAAGCCCGTCCTCCCGTAAAACTCGCCCTCGTTTCGGCAGCGTTACGGATGAATCTGTTACCGAAGGCCCGTCTAGCAGCAAAGTCCGCCCTCATCTTGGCAGTGACACTGAAGAGTCAGAAGAAGAGGACCTGCCGTGCAACAGCTGTGCAGATCGGCCCCCCGTGCAGCAAGCGAAACTACGAGAGACCTTCGAAGTCGCAGAAGGGTCCCTGGCCATCACAAGGGTGCCGGAACGGATGTGCAAAGAGCTCGACGCATTGTCAGTCTCTACCGTGGACCAGCTGGAAACTTTCTAAGTGCCCGGGAGGAAAAATGGACAGAAGGGCATCCTGTTTTACAGGTCAAAACCCGTTGTGCACCCGGACGAGCTTTCTAGCGTGTGCCTTCCCTATGAGAGAGGCATAAGAGCCGTCCTCAATCCCAGATACTATGCGCCCGAGATGCGGGAATACTTTAAAAAGTGCGGATGCCGGTTATATGAAACGGAGTCCGAAGAAAAGTTTTACGAAGGGCTATGGTATCCGCCCCAGGTCCGAGCACTCATCGATGGACGAATTCCAGATAGACGGGACATAGGCTACATTCAACCTGATTCCAAAGCGTGCTACATGATCCATGTTGGTGAGGCCAGCGAAAGATCAAATGATGATGACGAGATAGCCGAGCCAGAAGAAGCTCCTCAAGAGCTCGAAGATGGCGGACAAGCAACCTTTGATGAGCTAGCCGAGATTGACTTAGGAACGCCCGATAATCCAAGGCCGACCTACATCAGCTCACTCTTGTCGGAGGAAATGAAGGAGCAGATAATTGCCCTGCTGCGTGAGTTCGTCGACTGCTTCCCGTGGACGTACAAAGAAATGCCAGGCCTTTCTCCTGAGGTAGCCGTGCATAAGCTGGCTATATCTCCTGATGCTAAGCCAGTCAAACAAGCTCCTCGAAGAATGAGAAGGGAGTTGGAAGAAAAGGTCATCGAGGAAACCAAGAAACTCATCGATGCCAGCTTCATCAGGGAAGAGAAATATGCAGACTGGATCGCATGCATAGTCCCAGTGAAGAAGAAAAATGGGCAGATCCGAGTTTGTGTCGATTTCAGGGACCTCAACAAGGCATGTCCTAAAGACGACTTCCCGCTACCGGTCATGGAAATGATGGTCGATGACACCTCAAATTACGAACTGTTCACCTTTATGGATGGCTCGTCTGGATATAATCAGATCAAGATGTCGCCTGAGGATGAGAAGCACACAGCATTTCGAACCCCGATCGGAATATATTGCTACAAGGTAATGCCATTCGGACTGAAGAACGCAGGTGCTACATATCAAAGGGCAATGACTAATATCTTTGATGACCTAATCCATAAAGTCGTCGAATGCTATGTTGATGATCTGGTCGTCAAGACTAAATCCAAGGCCGATCATATCCAAGATCTCAGGACCGTTCTCACCAGACTGAGGGAATACGATCTGAAGATGAATCCTCTGAAGTGCGCTTTTGGCGTGTCATCGGGAAAATTCCTGGGCTTCATAGTCCGACATCGAGGGATTGAAGTTGACCCATCAAAGATAAAGTCCATCATAGAGATGCCCCCTCCGGAGAGTCTGACGCAGCTAAGATCTTTTCAAGGCAAGCTTGCTTATATACGGAGGTTTATCTAAAATTTATCAGGGAGATGTAGGCCCTTCTCAAAGCTCATGAAGAAAGGAGCTCCTTTTATCTGGGATACCGAATGTCAAGCAGCGTTCGAAAGCATCAAACAATACTTGTTGCACCCTCCAGTGCTGGCCACTCCCATTCCAAATAAACCGTTGATTCTCTATACTGCCGCGCTAGATGAGTCACTCGGTGCGCTCCTCGCCCAGAATAACGAGGAGGGAAAGGAAAATGCCCTCTACTACCTCAGTCGAACTCTAGTCGGGGCGGAACACAACTATTCCCCAATCGAAAAGCAATGCCTGGCTCTGATATTTGCTGTGAAGAAGCTGAGGCACTATCTGCTGGCTCATCGGGTTATGCTGATCTCCAAGGTCGACCCGCTCAAACACTTGATGACCAAAGCAAGCCTAGCCGGCAGGATGGCAAGATGGGCTGTTATGCTACTTGAGTTTGATATAGTTTATACTCCTCAGAAAGCAGTAAAAGGGCAAGCCCTTGCAGACTTTCTCGCTGCTCATCCCATACCAGAAGGGTCGCCGTTAAATTGTGAGTTGCCCGACGAACAAGTGCTACACCTCGAGGAAGATGGGCCATGTTGGGAGCTCTACTTCGATGGAGCCTCATCAATAAGAACCTCCAGTAAATCAAGCATCCCGGAGATAAGAGCAGGGATAGGATTGGTGTTCATCACACCATCAATGGGAACCCTACGGCGTTCTTTCGCTCTCACCGAGCCTCGGACAAACAACGAAGCTGAGTATGAAGCTCTGATAGCTGGTTTGGAGCTCGCCGTAGAAATGGAAATCCGTCGGCTACGAGTCTACGGTGACTCCCAGCTTTTCGTTAACCAAGTAAGCGGCGACTATAAGATATTCAAGCCCGAGTTAGCTCGGTACAGAGGTCGAGTGGTGGAACTCACGAAACGGTTCACTCATATTGAACTAACGAGAGTCCCTAGAGCGTTGAACGGAAAGGCTGATGTACTCGCTTGCTTGGCCAAGGAGCTGGCTGATCCTGACATGGACGAAATTCTGATCATAGTCAGGAGCCGGCAAATCCTACCCCCTGTCTCTCTACGAGAAGAGGAAAGCGCGGAACAGAAGAGCAATCCCGCCGAAGAAGCTTCGATCGTTCAAGACGAGCCCGATTGGAGAGAACCCTTCATAGAGTACCTCCGATATGACAAGCTTCCCGAAGAAAAATCTGCGAGGATTCAGCGGAAGAAAAGAGCTCTTCGATACGTGTTTGTAAATGACACGTTATACCGCAGGTCATATGACCAACTCTGGCTCAGGTGTCTGTCATTGGCCGAAGCCCGAAAGGTCATGAAAGATGTTCACTCGGGCGTTTACGGTGCTCACCAATCTGGCCCCAGGATGCGACTACAAATTAAACGGCTTGGGTATTATTGGCCCACCATGATACGGGACTGCGGAGAGCATGCAAAGAAATGTTATATCTGCCAAATTCATGGTGATTTTATTCACAAGCATCCCAATCCATTGCATCCTACGGTGGCGTCGTGGCCCTTCGAAGTCTGGGGCACCGACATTGTTGGCCCAATTGATCCTCCGTCATCCAAAGGCCATCGGTTTATACTGGCCGCCATAGACTACTTCTCCAGATGGGCTGAAGCTGTCCCGCTAAAAGAAGTCAAGACAAAAGATATTCTGACATTCTTCCAGCATAACATTCTATACCGCTTTGGTACACCAAGAAGAATCATATCTGACAACGGGCCTTCTTTCAAGAGCTTCAATGTCTCAAGGTTCGCTACTCAGCACAAGATAGACTGGAGATATTCCTCCATCTATAATCCAAGAGCCAATGGGCTAGCCGAAGCCTTCAATAAGACTCTATGCAAGCTCCTGAGGAAAAATGCTTCAGCTAACAAGAGAGACTGGAATCTCAAGCTTCACGAGGCATTGTGGGCATATCGTACCACACACCGTACTCCAACTCAGTCCACTCCATACTCATTGCTCTTCGGAGTGGAGGCGGTCCTCCCCCTCGAAGTTGAAGTTCCAAGCTTAAGAATGGCCGTCCAACATGAGTTGACGGAGGAAGAAAACGTGCTCCTTCGACTTGAAGAACTCGATGCCCTCGAAGAAAAAAGGCTCGCGGTGCAGCAAAATCTGGAGCTATACCGAGCCCAAATGTCACGGGCCTATGACAAAATAACCCGTCTCCGCGCTTTCAAGAAAGGTGAATTGGTGTTGGTCCTCAAAAGACCGATCATCCCCAATCGACATGCTAAGGGAAAATTCGAGCCGAACTGGGAAGGACCATACGTCATCGAGAAAGTGTTCGACTGAGGATCCTACCAACTAATAAGTGCCGAGGGAGAAAGGCCCATGCCACCCATCAATGGCCGATATCTCAAGAAATACTACACATGAATGCTCCAAGTCGCAGGCGAATTGAGCACATCAGCCCTACGGTCTGGATCAGACATCCTGCAAAACCGTATACAATCCACGGGCGTAAATAACCCCTATTTCTCCCAAATCCTGTCGATGAGACTACTTTTAAAGTCCCACCAGCGGCAAAAAAAAAAAAAGAAAAAGAAAGGAAAAGAAAAAAAAGAAGAAGAAGAAATAAACGGTATGTCCACAAGCAAAACGGGCACGGATGAAAACCCGAAAGGGCTCCGTGAGTAAAAACAGCAGGACTACCGGCGAGTCTGTGAAAACCCGAAAGGGCGCAAACTCGTGAAAAGAGATGAAATACACTCGCAAAGTCCTCTCGACCTTGTGAGGAGAAAACCCCTGCGTGAGATCCTTACGACTCACAATGGAGCAACACACTTAGGAATCCTCACGATTCCTAAGGAGAAAATACACCTGCGGGATCCTTACGACTCGCAGGGAGAAAATGCTTTATGGGACCCTCACGGCTCATAAAATTGAAAAGCCTTAGGTGATAGGGACCCAAACCTATCTCCTAAGCCATCGTTCCCCAACGAGCAACGGCAAATGATGAGTCACTCCTGGCATTTCGCTTCAGTGTTAGCGGTGCTGATGCCGACCAAAAACCCAAATCCCAAGTCCTCCCAAGGCAAATGATGAGTTGCTCCTGGCATTATTCCAGTGCAGCAATGCTGATGCCAAACAAGATCCAAATTCCAAGTCCCCAACCCCAAAGTGGCGAATGATGAGTCGCTCCTGGCATTATTCCAGTGTAGCGATGCAGACGCCAGCCAAATTCCAAATCTTATACCCCAACGGCGAATGATGAGTCGCTCCTGGTACCACATTCCAGTCCAGCGATGCAGACGCCAACAAAGCCCTGAAATTTTTCCGGCCCTACGGTCTGGATCATACATCCTGCAAAACCGTATACAATCCACGGGCGTAAAACAATCCCAACCTCTCCCAAGTCCTACCGATGAGACCACATTCAAAGTCCCAAAAAAAAATCCTAAATCCTCTCCGGGCAAATGATGAGTTGCACCTGGCATTATTCCAGTGCAGCAATGCAGATGCCAAACAAAAACCAGAATCCCAAAATCCTCTCCATGACAGATGATGATTCGCTCCTGGTACCATATTCCAGTATAGCGATGCTGATGTCAACCCAAATCAAAATCAACAAGTCAACTTCCACTCCGACACCGCAAGAAGCGGAACAAGTCAAGTCTACCCCTGACACTGCAAGAAGCAGAGCAAGTCAAATCAAGCATCGACCGTCCAAGTCGCAAAAAGGGCAGCACCGACCGTCCACGTCGCTAAAAGGGCAGAACCGACCGTCCAAGTTGTTGGAGATAGTGCCCTCAGAGTCAATTATTAGGTCACAGGTACGTGATTGCAATGATTGATGGAGGACCTATCCCGGTAGGACAGTCTTACTCGAGATGATAGTATGCTATCTGGTTTACCTTTATCATCGTGTACTGCTTCAGGTGACCTGACAAGTTGCTATTACACGTTGATAGAGCCCCTAGGATTCTTGCTTGACCACCAGCAGTATGAGGGCGATCATATAAGTGGGAGCTGGGGTCTATAAGCATATCCTTAAATGGTCCCTAGTCGTGTGAGTTTCGAGACAGGGCATCGATACTCCCGAGTAGACTAGTGTATACAGTCGAGACCCCGACGAGGGGCGGTGGCCGGTCTCACAAGCCACTGGTGTCAGTTAGATCACCTAAGATGTATACAGGTGCTCATTGGGTTATGAGTACACCGGACAGGACTCGCCGGGAACATGCTAGTTGGTCATATACCAGACGTCAGATGGCAGTTCCCTGGTGACATGTGTGCAGGTTAGTTCATCGACCTGGGGATCGTCATTTGTCTCGTGTGAGTTCCCACTGTACTTTGATTACTACCCTACCACGGCTCAAAGGAGTCGTGCAAACAGGTTTTAGTTGGGTACAGTCCCGAGCCACATGGAGGCAGTGAGCGTATCTTCAGGGGTTCGTCTCTCCCGGTATTGGGGGTGAGGTCGCGCTGTGTCTAGGAGAGCCATTACACGAAGCCCTCGGCCGAGGCAAGGAGATTTACTGGTAGGTATTCCAGTAGTATCTCAGGGTGTTCTGGGCTACACTCCGACACGACTTGTACCGCTTTTGGGGGTCTGACTTTTACCAACCCCCTAGGCCCGCCATGCGATGCTCATAGACGAACGGACCGGACTGTACGGATATTGTCACTGACAGGCTCAGTAGGGTTGTCAGGCTGAGTTCGCTCACAGACGTCCCTTTTAGTCAATACCTGGTAGCCCGTTACGTATTGGCTTATACCTCTGACGTGCTAGTGGTTAAATCCACAACCAAGGTGTTGACGAGTCTTTAGAGTCCCCCACATTCTGTTACTCAGCTTTCGGGCGAAAGGTTGTAGAGGCCGTATGGAGATATGGCAGGGTCCGATCAGATACGTGCGGTATTGCACGGATCAGGATCGGACAGTTTGTACTATAGGCCGTATGGAAATATGGCAGGGTTCGATCAGATACGTGCGGTATTGCACGGATCAGGATCGAACGGATAATACTAGCCGGTTTTGGTATAAGCCGGATCCTAGTATAGTACAGTGTAGATTTTGTCTCATTGCATTTGTATTTCGGTCGAAATACAGATGCGGGTGTGTATGCATAGTATCGGGGTTTTCCTGTAATTTATTACGGGACCAGTTTTATGGAGTTGCCAGTTTGCTTTTCGTTTCGGCCGATTTCCTTTGTATCGTTCATTGGCCGAAGATTGGTGGAGGAGGGCTTATTTGCATTGTTGCAAATAAGTGGTTGTGGAGGGGGTCTTTGCATTTTTGTTGTATCATGATAGTCTCTCATTGACCTTGACTTCTAGCTATCATGATGGCTTGACTTTGTTGAGTTGATGTTGTTGATGGAGTGTGGATTTCCTTGTGATCATTTGACTTTTCATCATCACTCACTTTCCACCCACCCCCTTGTCTTTGTTTACTCTCTCTCCAATCACACCAAAGAGGGGGCGGCCATTCCTTGATGAAGGATGGGATTCATTTCATTTGAGGTGGGATTTTTGTATCTTGAGTTTTGAGAAATCCCTACAACTCCCTCTCCAAAAGTTCACTTCAATTCCTCCACAAAAGGCAATCTCCATGAACCCCAAAGTGAGACTTAAGTACTACATTCTACAGCACATCTTGGGCACGTCGACTAGCCAGCTTCGTGCCCGAGTTGCCTCGGCATTAAGGTGGGAGCCCGTAAAAGAAGTAGGCGATATGGTGCACTTCCGGCGACGAGGAGGAGACGGGACATTCCGCAGGAGATCGGGACGACGACGAGAAGACCGGAGGACTTGGATCGTCGGTATATCTCTATTCCCTTTCTTGTAGTTGGCTAGGACTAATTAATGGTTCGATCCGGGTATTAGTGCGCGGCGGTTTGCCAGTTCATGAAAAATTAAAGTTTATAACCGCTTCCGCATTTGGCCGTCGGATTGACGGCCGGGGCGCCGCCGTGCACTTACAGTGGTATCAGAGCCTCGCCATTAACTTAGTCTAGCTTTGTGTAATGTGTTTTCATTTTCGATCGATCAAAAATCCCAAAACCGCATTTTTGCCCGCATCAGTTTTCTGTTGAAAATTTTTGGTGTCAAAAAATTTTTCAGGTTGCATAAAACTACTGTACTGGAAGATCTAAGAGTGCTGCAAAAATTCGAGACACTAATCTCTTTAGGGGAGCGCGGAACCGCGGCAAAACCCTACTTGTTGCCGCGGTTCCGCCGCAGTATGAAGGATTCAGTGGGTCGGGTTTTTACAGTGGGCTTCTGGGGTTAAAATTGGGGTTTTGGAATATTAATTTTGGGCCCAGATTTTCTTGATGTGCTACAGTAGTACTTGGGGGCCCACTTGTTAATTTAGGATTGATCGGATATTTTAAACACATTATTTCACAGTATTTACATTATATCTGCGACCGTGAATGTCACTTGATCGGTAAATCCGGTCTAACTGCTATAGCCCGGTTAGACGGATTTGCGAACGTGACTTTCACGTTGATGTTCTGTTTTTGCTGTGATGTTGCGGATCGGTCGGTGGGGATAGCCTGGATGCAATGCTAGTACAGTTGTGGTTGTATTATGTACATTTGATATTGCGGGGCGAGCGTCCGACATGTGGACTGCCGTCACTGCCTGTTTGTATTATTCTTTTGGGGCACGACCTGGTTGCGGTCGATGTACCCGTTGTATGTATATTTTACTTTCTGTACTAGGATTGCCCCGCGGAGGGGTGCACGGATAGCCGGATTCTAGAGGGCAACAAGCCCGCATCTCATGGCATTGAGAGGGAGGGGGCTTCACTCTAGGATTGGCGGGCTATTCGCCGCACTCGTAGGGGGTACAGGTTGACCCAGGAGGGGTGCCCAAGTTACCGGATTCCGTGAAGTGCTGGGTGGTCCATTCAAGGCGCTGAAGGGGGCTGCCTCGCTTCAGGTTTTGGCGGGTGACTTGCCGCGCCCGTAGGGGTCTAGGTTCTCATTGCACAGGCTATCCACACGACCAGGGGAACGTCGGGTTTCAGCGGCTCTGTGAAACCCGGGGATCCCAGATATCTGTATTGTTTCTGTGATGCTGTACATTTCTGTGATGTTGCATTTTTTATTCACGCCTTGAGCGAATATAATATATTGGTATATATATTAGTAGATGTTGTATATGTTTTGCATCCGCGCTAGTCCAGTCCCCGCTCTGTCGTTAGTTAGCTAACCTAACGGGTAATGACGGGACCCAGTGGCGAATGCGGATGGCATATACGTACATCAGTATATTTTCGTTCTTTGTGGTGTGATCAATTGATGGGACTGCGTTGATTCGGATCAATGCAAGTTTAAAAACAAACCTAATCTGATGTTGTTGGAACACTTTTCAAAAAGCTGTTGTTGCAAGGACGTTCACTTTTGTTTTGCATCGTGATATTCAGTTGGAATATCCTGCTCCTCAGTCGACGAGGCAAGGGCCGAGATCCCTTCACCGGGAGTGACCCCTTGGACAGAAGTTTGCGTCAGGGCATTAACTTCACTATAGCCGATTACTTTTGCTTTGCACCGTGGTATTCATTTAGAATATCCTGCACCCCATTCTACGGGGAAAGAGCCGAGATCCCTTCACCGGGAGTGACCTCTTTAGCAACGGTTTTCGTCACTATATTTTTAAAAGCTATCCGTTCCTTCAACGATATCAAGTTCATTACGTTAAAGGTTTTCGCCAGAAACCATTCGTAGCCCTCCGTCGTTTCATATGGGTAGTCAATAGTATTCAAGCTGTGTATGTTGGCCAAAGTCAAGGCACAGTGATTGGTAGCTATTGGATATTCATATGCAGCATAGATAGATGCGTTGGTTTGGGACAGTCGTACTGCCATTTTGGCCAAAGTCAAGGGTAGGTACGGGTGGATTCAAATTAACCTGGAGAATGACGGGTAGAACTTGATATGTGACTTATGATATGTTGGCCAAAGTCAAGGTCATAAGAGCATGGGGCAGAAATCACATCGGGAGTTTCAAAAGAACTGAAACTTACCAGATATGCGCATACCTTCTGGAGTGTGATACCGTGAGCGGATTCCGTCACGTTGTCATACGATGATAGTTGGATCCCGATTCCCACTGATGAGTTAGTTTACTCCTCGGGTGACCCCGACTAATTCTTCTTTCAGGTTTGGAGGAGAATTTGAGGCACAGTGGGAGGTTTCCAGATTAGATAAATTGGTAACCATTCTGATCTAGGTTAGAGTGCACGCTGAGTGTTTCTTTTCTCTCTCTCTTTGGCAGCGACCATTGACCCGACCCTAAGACTATGACTCAGTGACCAAGTTGACCGAACCTTCTTAAACACTGGCTTTTGGATTGTCAGAGTTGCAAACCTCATTGCCACTCCTACTTTTACCCTTTTCTCCAGGACACCCCGTATTACTACGAACGTCCACTTCCATTGGACAAAACCATCGTATGGTTAGATACGAACTCGAAGGAATTTATTCGAGGATGGTTTCAGGTTCTGGAGAAAACGGATAGGATTATTCAGTTGTCTTTTCCTTTTACCTTCTCTCAGGTTGTGAGTACCCCTTAGATTATGGGATAGTACACCTATTACGCAAATTGGATAGTCTTCTTCCAAACCTTAGGCTGGTGCCGACCGGTAGGGAATGAAGAAAACCAATTAGCCTAACGATGGTGTACAGAAGGTGTTGAGTTAAGACAAAGCAAGGGATTAGTAAGAGGGCAAAGTAAATTGCAACAGATATTCACGACCAAACCAAGTATTCCTTCGCCAATCCTAAAATCACCTTTGTATTTCTCCAGAACACTCCGTATCACTACGAAGATCCACAGTTTATTGGATACTCCATCGTATGGTTATATACGAACTCGAAAGGAACTTGTTCCAGTTCGGGGATGGATTCTGGTTCAGGAGAAATAGGAATAAGATATATTCAGGTGTCTTTTATCTTCACCCTCTCTCATTGCGAGTGTTCCTAGGATTGGGACAGTACACCCATTATGCTTATTGGATAGTCTTCTTCCAAACCATAGGCTGGTGCCGAACGGTAGGGAAGGAAGAAAACCATTTGGCCTAAGGGGTGTGCAGAAGGTAAAGACTAAAGACATAAGAAGGGATTTGGAGAGGTGGCAAAGGATTATACGGTTACAGTCGTGAATCTGGAAGAGGCATTACTAGGAATACCAGGATACCCCATCGAAACATTTCGATGTTTCAGTCTCATTGTGTACTGTTAAAAGAAAACTGATTTCCTGATTAGATACTTACTCCAGGGTATGTATTTACCAGGTTTGATTCTCATATCTGTATGGTTTTACAGATGATGAGTGGGAGTAAGTTATTAGGAATTGGGTGATCATCCTCATTATATCGGGATTCGTTGTAATCGGTGATATTTGCGGAAGTCACCTGGGTTGTTTGCCGGTCGGCAAATATTTGGTTTTGAATATCCGCTGTTATGCACCAATTTCAAATCGATATATCTGTACGTCTATTTTCATAGAGTGAGATATACCTTTTTGAAATTATGTCTGTGACATTTACCTACATCAGTGGATGGTTAGGTAAGGAGCATTAAACAGCGGTGTAATTCTTCTTAACCATAAGTACAGTTTTCAACCTACGACACACAGTGAATGAGTTATCAGACTCAAGGGACTTATACAGAGTATTGTATGTTGTCCAGGGTCCATCAGGACAGAGGGGTTGGTCCTCGTACTATATTCGGTTTACTTATGACTTCTCTAGTTTTTAGACAGGTGTTTCGTGAAAACACAGGGTCCGAATTTGGAGAAGTTATAGGTATTTGAATAGAGTAGAGAACCAGGTGTAGCAAGTATCGGGATTCTTCAAAGAGATCGAAGATGTAGATACTTGTGTATGGTATTCAGTTGATAGTATTGATAAAGAGAACTTACTTCTCTTTCAGGTTACTCATAATTGGAAGCATTCCCAAGTTGAGTAACGCTGATCGGCCTCCTTCCATTTAGTTGACATGCACTGGAGACAGTTGCATGATTTGAATCTGGTTCAATTAAATCAGTGCCTCTGGTCCTATATGGGATATAGAACAGTTCATATCTTAACGATGTTAAGGTACGGGGAGTTGTCCGGCTTATGCTTAAAACCAGACACTGGACAACTCAAGGCACGTTTCTGTAATGGCTGTTTGTGGGTTGACCCAGGCTATGACGCGGGTTGACTTTCTACCATCTGGATGAACAATAGTAATATTGTTCCTGACTCGCCACAGTTTTATTAAAAATGGATTTTTTCAGAAAACAGTAGTGGGAGTATGGTAGAACTGGAAGCGATTCCAGAACCACGAACGATTACTGAAGATTTGATAAGGAACCTAAAGATTCAATCTGGATTGACATTCCATTGGCCACTCCGCAGATAAGGTGGGTAACTTCAGGCACCCGAGAGGTACTACGGTAGCCTCAAGGACGGTGACAGGGAAGTTCTTGTTTACCCACAATTACCATTGCTGTTGTTCCAGGCTGCGAGACCCGGCGGGAGGATAAGTATAGCGTCGTTCTAAACTAGTTTTAGAAGTGTACGTGTATATGACTCTGCCAGAGGGTTGTCGTAGTCAGTGGGAGCAGCGGAAGCATTGGTGGACAGGTGGCTTATGTCTATTTATAGACAAAAGCACATGTAGCGGAGATAGATCATCTATTTCTGACATGACAGTCATGGGTTTGACTTCATCAGAATAGGGGATGGATCTGTTGAGAAGGTAGTAGGATGTGATGTCATGATATTTGGATGACATACACAGAATAGGAAAAGAAACTCCTATACTACGATCGGTTGTACTTTGGTCGTCACACAGTGGTTTCTCCACAAAGGAAATGGATTTTATATCAGACATACTGGTTACTAGATCTATGGTTTTAGATCTAGATTTGGGTGGTTTCCCAATCTGGGTACTTAGACAGCATTCTATGAGTATTTAGAATGGACGACTCCATGCACGGTAGTGTACCTGCAGAAGATGGAGTCACCCTTTCTAAAGGTGTCTTATAGACTAAAGGGGAGAGGGATGTGCATGATTGGCAGATCACTTGCTCAGGCAATTGAGTCAATCATGAGATGTCAAGTACCACACCAGATATTGTTCTTGCACTAGATGCAATAAGTTGATATTGATCCAATCCTGGAGAAACAGTCGGAAGCAGTTTTAGAACATAAGTGGATGTTCTAGGGATATGATAACGACAGCCTCATTCGGGAAACAGTTATCATTCCAGGCTTCCAAGGTGACATGGACGACAAGGAGGTTGTCAGAGCTATAGTTTTTCCTTCTGATGAGGGGCAGTATTTTGGACAGGTGGTCCAAGGCAATACTGAGGGTGGCATGGCACAGGATACTGATTAAGTTCAGTTGACGCTACAGTCTAAGAAGTTTGGATTTGGAGTTCATTTATGAGCTATGTCCCATCAGACATCCAGACACATTCTAAGACAGGTATTACTCTTTTCGGGAGATGGCTTTCTCCGCGAACTTGAGATATAGAGAGACATAGAAAGAAACAACATAGCGGATCCACTCACTAAGGCTATTCTTCGAACGCAATAGTTTCGCAAACGAGCTTTGTGAGACTGACCAGTAGAGGAGTTGGGTGTTCGGTATCACACGGGCTGAGAGTATGCGACATCGCAATAATTAGCCTTGAGTGCAAGTGGGAGATTGTTGGAGATAGTGCCCTCAGAGTCAATTATTAGGTCACAGGTACGTGATTGCAATGATTGATGGAGGACCTATCCCGGTAGGACAGTCTTACTCGAGATGATAGTATGCTATCTGGTTTACCTTTATCATCGTGTACTGCTTCAGGTGACCTGACAAGTTGCTATTACACGTTGATAGAGCCCCTAGGATTCTTGCTTGACCACCAGCAGTATGAGGGCGATCATATAAGTGGGAGCTGGGGTCTATAAGCATATCCTTAAATGGTCCCTAGTCGTGTGAGTTTCGAGACAGGGCATCGATACTCCCGAGTAGACTAGTGTATACAGTCGAGACCCCGACGAGGGGCGGTGGCCGGTCTCACAAGCCACTGGTGTCAGTTGGATCACCTAAGATGTATACAGGTGCTCATTGGGTTATGAGTACACCGGACAGGACTCGCCGGGAACATGCTAGTTGGTCATATACCAGACGTCAGATGGCAGTTCCCTGGTGACATGTGTGCAGGTTAGTTCATCGACCTGGGGATCGTCATTTGTCTCGTGTGAGTTCCCACTGTACTTTGATTACTACCCTACCACGGCTCAAAGGAGTCGTGCAAACAGGTTTTAGTTGGGTACAGTCCCGAGCCACATGGAGGCAATGAGCGTATCTTCAGGGGTTCGTCTCTCCCGGTATTGGGGGTGAGGTCGCGCTGTGTCTAGGAGAGCCATTACACGAAGCCCTCGGCCGAGGCAAGGAGATTTACAGGTAGGTATTCCAGTAGTATCTCAGGGTGTTCTGGGCTACACTCTGACACGACTTGTACCGCTTTTGGGGGTCTGACTTTTACCAACCCCCTAGGCCCGCCATGCGATGCTCATAGACGAACGGACCGGACTGTACGGATATTGTCACTGACAGGCTCAGTAGGGTTGTCAGGCTGAGTTCGCTCACAGACGTCCCTTTTAGTCAATACCTGGTAGCCCGTTACGTATTGGCTTATACCTCTGACGTGCTAGTGGTTAAATCCACAACCAAGGTGTTGACGAGTCTTTAGAGTCCCCCACATTCTGTTACTCAGCTTTCGGGCGAAAGGTTGTAGAGGCCGTATGGAGATATGGCAGGGTCCGATCAGATACGTGCGGTATTGCACGGATCAGGATCGGACAGTTTGTACTATAGGCCGTATGGAAATATGGCAGGGTTCGATCAGATACGTGCGGTATTGCACGGATCAGGATCGAACGGATAATACTAGCCGGTTTTGGTATAAGCCGGATCCTAGTATAGTACAGTGTAGATTTTGTCTCATTGCACTTGTATTTCGGTCGAAATATAGATGCGGGTGTGTATGCACAGTATCGGGGTTTTCCTGTAATTTATTACGGGACCAGTTTTATGGAGTTGCCAGTTTGCTTTTCGTTTCGGCCGATTTCCTTTGTATCGTTCATTGGCCGAAGATTGGTGGAGGAGGGCTTATTTGCATTGTTGCAAATAAGTGGTTGTGGAGGGGGTCTTTGCATTTTTGTTGTATCATGATAGTCTCTCATTGACCTTGACTTCTAGCTATCATGATGGCTTGACTTTGTTGAGTTGATGTTGTTGATGGAGTGTGGATTTCCTTGTGATCATTTGACTTTTCATCATCACTCACTTTCCACCCACCCTCTTGTCTTTGTTTACTCTCTCTCCAATCACAACAAAGGGGGGGCGGCCATTCCTTGATGAAGGATGGGATTCATTTCATTTGAGGTGGGATTTTTGTATCTTGAGTTTTGAGAAATCCCTACAACTCCCTCTCCAAAAGTTCACTTCAATTCCTCCACAAAAGGCAATCTCCATGAACCCCAAAGTGAGACTTGAGTACTACATTCTACAGCACATCTTGGGCACGTCGACTAGCCAGCTTCGTGCCCGAGTTGCCTCGGCATTGAGGTGGGAGCCCGTAAAAGAAGTAGGCGATGTGGTGCACTTCCGGCGACGAGGAGGAGACGGGACATTCCGCAGGAGATCGGGACGACGACGAGAAGACCGGAGGACTTGGATCGTCGGTATATCTCTATTCCCTTTCTTGTAGTTGGCTAGGACTAATTAATGGTTCGATCCGGGTATTAGTGCGCGGCGGTTTGCCAGTTCATGAAAAATTAAAGTTTATCACCGCTTCAGCATTTGGCCGTCGGATTGACGGCCGGGGCGCCGCCGTGCACTTACAGAAGTCGCTAAAAGGGCAGCATCGACCGTCCAAGTCTCAAAAAGGGCAGCATCGACCGTCCACGTCGCAAAAAGGGCCGAACCGACCGTCCAAGTCGCTAAAAGCGCAGCATCGACCGTCCAAGTCGGAAAAAGGGCAGCATCGACCGTCCACGTCGCAAAAAGGGCAGAACCGACCATCTAAGTCGCTAAAAGGGCAGCATCGACCGTCCACGTCGCAAAAAGGGCAGCATCGACCGTCCACGTCGCAAAAAGGGCAGAACCGACCGTCCAAGTCGCTAAAAGGGCAGTATCGACCGTCCAAGTCGCAAAAAGGGCAGCATCGACCGTCCAAGTCGCAAAAAGGGCCGCATCGACCGTCCATGTCGTAAAAAGGGCAGTGCCAGTTTCCCGAAAGGTGGGAACCGAATCAAGTCGCCTCCACATGAAAGAAGATCCATCAATTTTATGCACACGACCCACATATGTGGTGTGCATTTATTGATGGGGGGCAATTTGTTGGGGTAAAAATTTACACCCCGATTGACCAAGTCAAAATCAAAGTCAACCCCAAGCCAAGTGGGCCCGAGCCCAGATCCAGAGGGCCCATGCCCGGGTCGAGCCCGAACATGAAGCGGCCGGCCTTCCCCCATGCCAAGATAAAAATTTTGTAATAAATAATTTTGTTGTATTTCTTTTATTTTATTTTATGGATAAATGTAAGAAAAATAGGCATAAAGCCAAATTTTTGTAAAGCCCATGGCTTATGTGCAAAAAGAAATGGCACATGAGCCATGGGATAGGCAAAATGCCATTTTGTGAAGCCCAAGGGGCTATGTGTAAAGTGTGTAGCCTATAAAGGCAAGGATAATGAAATATCCCAACAACTTTTTCTCTCTCCAAAAAAGTTTCAGATCTGAGATCTTTCTTCTTCTTCAAGGTTCCAAAACCTTCTTCTTTCTCTTGAATTAAATCAAGAGTTTTACTCCTCTTTTTATAAAACAAATTGGTTTTTCACCACAAAACCCACAAAGGGGAACTTGGATCTGTCATCAGATCTTAAAAAGGAGAGATTTTGAGATTTCACATCTCTTGATCTTCAAGATCCAGCAAGCAACAGGAGGAAGAAGAAGAACCACTTCCATTAAACCCAAAACACATTCAGGAGCCCGACTCCTCCCTGATTTCTTTTTTGAGAAATCTTTTTTCAGGCTAAAAGCCTCTTGTCCTCTCCGGCGCGCAGCGCTCATGCGCAAAACGCCCACGTGCCGACACGTGGCGCGCGCGCTTGCGCTCCAGCGCGCAGTGCAAGTGCGCAAAGCGCCCGCGTGCCGACACGTGGCGCGCGCGCTTGCGCACCTGCGCGCCTGCGCAAGTGCGCAAAGCACCCGCGTGCCGACACGTGGCGCGCGCGCGCTTGCGCTCAAACGCGCATTGCACTCCAACGCGCATTGCGCAAAGCGCCCGCGTGCCGACACGTGGCGCGCGCGCGCTTGAGCACCTGCGCGCAGCGCGCATTGCGCAAAGCGCCCACGTGCCGACACGTGGCGCGCGCGCTTGCGCACCTGCGCGCAGCGCTCATGCGCAAAGCGCCCACGTGCCGACACGTGGCGCGCTTGCGCCTGAGCGCACAGCACCTGAGCGCACAGCGCTCAAGGCGCTGGCCCCCACGCATCCCTTGGATGCCTTTTCCCCCTCTTTTTATGTACATACATATACATATACATATGTATACAAATTCACACATATACATACTCCGCAACATTCTCCCCCTCCAAAAAATTTTCGGGCCGGGGCGCTGCCCCGAACCCCGCAAGGGGGTTGCTAGCCCCCTTGACCCCCAGCCTGCTATCCGGGTAGCGGGACCCCGTAAAAACTCTGCGTGGCTCCCGATATATCCAAAACCCCCCTTTCAAAACAGAACACACGTACACTGCACATTGAGTTCGCATGCCCTGTTTAACCCGTTAATCGGAGGTTCCCTCGCCCCAAAGGCGAGGGGTAATTAACGGCAGCTTAGTCCGCGGCTGCCGGAGATTCGGATCCCCATAATCATTAAACCCCCGCCTACCCTAGGCAGGGGGAATCTGTAGTACGCCTGACAAGCGTGCGCGTATTCCCATCTCAATGGGGTGACGAAAAACACCCTACAATTTTGACATATGCTTCGACCTAGTTTTCATGCATTTTAGTACTGTGATTTTGATTTTTATATTCGGTGTATGTTTTCGTGCACCATGTGCACCTGATTGAGATTCTTGCGCATATTTGGTGCACCTGATGCGATTTGTGCACACCAGATGCACTAAATCGGGGTTTTGTGTAGATTAGATGCACCTGATATTAGTGTCGTGCACGCCCGTTGCACTTGACAGATGTTTTTGGTGCACACCCGTTGCACTCAGTTTTGTTTCTGTGTATATTCGTGGCATCTGTATTTGGTTTCGATTTCAGTGCACACCGGACGCACATGATATTTTTATGATGTGATTGGGATTGATTTTAGTTGGAGCAGTATGTTTTTATAATCATTACTATTTGATTTAGTAACTAGGCAGGACGTGTTTGTTAGATAATATATATATATATATATATGTGTGTGTGTGTGTGTGTGTGTGTGGCTATTTTTTTTTATAAAAAAACGTCCGCTACTTATGCCGTGACACGTGCATCGCACGGCGATTTTAAAAAGAGGTTTTTGCGCGTTTCTTTATTAAGATGTTTAGCCGATTTTACTACGACGCGCACTATATAAGTTATAGTTTTGATGTATATTACGTTGGTTTTTGTATTGGGCTTTGATATTTTATTTTCACCATAACTCTGATGATTGCGTTATGCTTGACGGAGTTGATTTTAGTTATATATTGATGATTTCGGAGCCCCGACGATTTGAGTGTTTTGGCTGAATGTTTTAGTAATTGGGGGGAGTTTTAATTTAAATTCGGGGACCGAATTTCTTAAAGGGGGGGAAGATTGTAACGTTTTTAAAAATAAATAAATAAATAATTAAATAAATAAAAAATTTTAAGTGAATTTTATGATTTTCGGTAAAGTAAAACGTATTTTTCGTAAAACTAAACCGTAATTATTTTTCATTATAAATTTTAAAAAGACCTATTTTAGTTATGTAATTACTAGTAAATGATGTTTACTTAGTCACTTATAAATTTTTAGTTTAATTAAATATTTTTTCTAAATTAATTATTTTAAATATTAACATAAGCTTTATTTCTATACTAAATTAGTGTAAATTACAAATTTGAATGGGTTTAATTTGCAAAATTGGACCATTGCATATTGGAATCAAGTATGTTTCATGCAAAATCCATTTTCAAATTTTTCCATGATTCTAGACCATTCTAGGTTAAATGGAGTTAGGAAAATAAAGAATTTTCGTTAATTCATGAAAAGACTTAATTAAGTGATATTTTGTGAAACCTTCTACACTTTTCTATACACTTTTCTCACTCTCCTCCCCAACCTCCCTCCATGGCCGGCCCTCACCCTATGGCAGCCCCTCATTTTTACAACTTAATTTCCCTTCAAAAAATCCTCAAAAATCCTACAAAAATCCAAATAAAAATCCACAAATCCCTAATTAAATTTCTACCCACCATTCCTTGTTCATTTTAGCTTGGTTCTTGGAGCAAATTAGCATTTTTGGGAGGCTAAGTTTTCAGGTTGATCCACAACCCTTGAGGTATAAAATCCTAGGCCATAGTTAAATTGTTGTTTGCTTTCTTAATCTAGCTTAATTGCAAAATAAATTGTGGTTTCAGCTTCAAGTTTCAAAAATCAAGTTAGGGTTTATAAAATCAAGTTATGGTTTTTATTAATTAAGTGGGGTTATAATAGCTAGTTTAACATTTTTAGAATAGAAAAATCTTGCATGGTTGCTGAATAATAATTTGTTCATTCAAAATTGTTTTAATTAAGCAATTTAGCTAACTAGATTTTTATAAAACATATATATTGGTGATATAAAATTCTAATTAATGTTTTTATCATTAGATTTTAGTTTTAATGAGAATATTAACATCTTATCGGAATGAAAAACCTAACTTAGTTACTAATTTGAAGTTGATAATAGAAAATTGTGATAAAAATGCTATTTTTACTTACTAGATTTTAGAAATTCTTAAATAAATGAGATTTAAAATTTAATTATGGTTTCATTATATTATTATCATCATGAATTGTAGTTTAATAAGTTAATTCATGCAAAATCAAGTCTAGAAGTGAAATTGTGAAATTTTGCTTAAAAGTATCGAAATCGGGCAAGTTTTGCAAACTAGAATTTCAATTTAATACAAATTAGGGTGTTAAAAATATAGTAATAGTTTCTATAATTTAGTTATGCTATTTAATGAGCATTATGACCATTAGTTTCATTTAAACATCAAGTTTTGAAGTAAAACGGTAAATTGGCGTTTTCGGGTTTTACGAAATCCGACGGTTTGATCGATTTTAGGTTTTCGATGAATTAAATCATGTTTTATATTATAAGTAATGAGTTTTAAAACTACGAGTTGTTTGTCGGTGTTTTATCTCAATCAATCGGTGTTTGTACGCCGATATCGAGCGATATTTGGTTCTTTTGCATGAGCGGGTCATAGGTTTTAACCTATGCGCGTTTCGTGCGTCGTTTTGGTTTCGTCCGTGATTCTGTTTACGATATTATATATATGTTTGCATATAGGTACCCCTCACGTGGACTTCGGACGAGGAAGAAGAGGAGGGCCACATCGTTTTCAGCAGACAAGGACCAGGTGAGTAGATGTATATCTACGGGGGAAATCGGGTGGATGGCGTTTACCACCCCCGCAAACGTAGAATAGGAATGTTACTTATTATCATTAGGAAGCCAGACATGACCTTAGATTCTGGGTGAGTAGGACCCTAGTAATGACCCTCGGTAGGACTAGACCGATTTAGAAAGACCTTACCAGAGGATGAATAGCTTGGAGGAGATTCGTAGGTTTCAGGTAGACACACACACGCACACACAGAGACTTGACTTGGTGTATATGTGTATGTGTATAAATGTATAGGACTATGTGTAGGTATATATATACACAACATGTATATGTGATACAAGGATGTGATATGATACATGGGGATGAAACAATATAACTGGGCTTGATGCCGTGATTTCTTAGGTATACAGTCGTTTTATGATGTTAGCGGATCATTAAAAAATGAGATAATGGATATGTATACATAAACAATAATAGGTGGTGATGATATTGTGGTACATGAGACTCTAAAAATAGAACCCGGACTGTAACCTGTGACTTGATTACGATATGAGATATGTGTAACTTGATTATGATATGATATATATGTGACTTAATCATGACTTGATATATATGACTTGATCAAGATATGATATATGTGACATGATATTTCTGAGGACAAATTGACAATATATATTTACGCAGACATGATATATGATTGATAATATTGGGATGTATGCTATTACAGTACAGTACCTTTGATCATGACATTATTTGACGATGATATTAAACGAATGATGACGTACGTAGGTGATACTTGACCCGTACCCCAATATTAGGATGTCGTACGATGGATTTTACCGTACGAGGCATAGATATGATGATTGATCCGCACTCTTGATTCGAGGAAGTCGTATTATGTACGTGACGCTATTGAGGCTGGATCGCCGACTATTAGAGATATGGACTCAGACCTTAGGTGGACTCTTATTTCTTATCGACTAGTTTCTTAGGTTTAGTTCCTTAGGGGGTTAGATAGACACTAGTTTAGGCTCGAGTCATATAGTTGTAGTTAGACTTGTATATTACAAATGAGTGGTTAATACACATCCGTCTTTACATTCAGACCGTAATCATCATGTTGCATGTTCATACATATGTTTCTTTAATCAGTATGAAACTCTGCCTGTTAGGACACAAGCACCATTACCGATGATGCGCATATTCCACGCACACTTATTGCCGGCTCACACACATCATCATCGGTAATTGCTATGTCACGTACACTTTAGAACATATTATCTTTTATTGATTGAATCAGCTAAAAACTAGATCGATATAATATTGTGATTACTCTCAGGTGTTAGTCTAGACATGGCATTTATTACTTAGACATTTCGTGCATTCATATTTTCATGTTATCATGCATTATTGTGGGGATTATGCCGACACTTATCATTTGGTTACTCATGATATTGGGATTTTGGATTTCTATGAGATTTCTGGATTTTTGGGGAAAACGCAAGAATATATATAAAAACTTCTCTCTCTCTCCCCTCCTCTCTTTTTAAAACATAAGTTGCGGTTTTCTCGTGATGTATGTGTCGTCCACCATAAGATTTCATGTTTTCTGTTGGATTTCGAGACCCGATTCGAGGAGTGGATGAACCGTCTCGGGTACATGGTGGGCCCGGTATGGTATCCCGGGGCAAGAAGATCGAGTTGTAGACGATGAGCCTGGCAGGGGAAGACTACCTACCGGTGATGTCTGGCGCGGAGGATATCCGGAGGATACCGACCGTTGTCGTAAGATTTGATGATATGGGCCGATCCGGACTGACGGAGCCCGAGATATTGAGACTATGAGATATTGAGACTATGAGGTAATGAGACTTAAGATTTACTTCTTTTGTGTCGATGCTTGACACGGATTTTCATGGATTTCATCGATGGTATTTCAGATTTCTATACCAATTTTAGCATGATAATGGTTAAAGATTTCTTATACAGATATATCCAGATTTCAGGATTGGTTGTTTTACATTCATGGTGCATGCATACTCATTCACATGACATATTACTATTTGAGGCACTGACACGAGCACGGAGCATTTGCACTTACACGTTGTTTATTACCCTGCCATTACTAGATGACTAGTGTTATAGTAGTGTATTATTATGACCTAGGACAGCGTCGTGCATTCAATTTCTTTTCGCAGATGTCTTCTACTCACGAGTTGGCAACTCACCCCCGTTGTGCCAAATTTTATTATAGGTTCGATGTACAGGTTTCCTTAGCAGCTTGCTGGCACATCATTTCTTTCAGGGTAATTTGCACGGTAAGTTGGTTCACTTGTATCTGGACCGCCGTTGTACTTATATTATTTCATTTGTATCTAGTAAGCTCCATCAACCAAACTTGTATTACTTGATAAGTTTAATGGTCCAGTTATTTATTTCGACCTTAGAGTCGCGCATGTATTATTATAGTATTTGGTGGATTTGTTTTCTTTTAAGTTTTGAGCCTCGCCCTTTGGCGTTGTATATTATTGTGCTTGGTGTGGTTGTTTCCGCCTGTTGGCGTAGAGCTACCTCCAGCTTGGGGATGCCATTTTATCATTTGTATATATTATACTTGTTTGTACCTATTTGGGGTTTTTACAAAGGAGACTCTGCCGAAATTTTTGAGAAAATTGGATCTTGTTTTTAAACTTGTTTTCCTATATGTTTTCCTTTACTTCTTCTTTTATATGGTTTAGATTTCTGGGCTTCGACTTACTTAGATTACGTAGCGCCTTTAGACGCTCCGTAATTTAAGTGCCGGTCACGTTCCGTACCTTCGGGTCGTGACACTTGTGTTCAACACTTTGTAGTATGCGATACTAGTTCTTTGTTACCCTAAATTTCTGGTTCGATTCATGGTTGGTATTGTTTAGCACCCCCTAAATTTTTATTATAGCGTGTGTGATGCAACCCAAACCGTAGGCGTGGTGCTAGAGAATCCCTACACAAAGAACACCAGGGGGTATTATTTCTATTGCGCAGAGGAACAAAAGGTATTTGTTTCTTGTCATGCACACTTCTTGGAATCTGAATTTTTAGAAAATCAGAAAAGTGGGAGCGCAGTCGGACTGGAAGAAATTCTAGAACTGCAAGCTATTACTTAAAGCTTGGTAGAACCAGAGCTTTCATAAGAACCGGACATCCCCGCGCCACTCCGCAGAACTAGTAGGCTGTCTCATCCGCCCGAAAGATACTACGGTTTTCTCATAGATGGGGATCGAGAGGATTGCATCATTGACGATGATAAGCCAACTAGCTTCCAGCAAGCCATTCAGAGCAGAGACTCGGTAAAATGGCTAGATGCAATACGGGCCGAAATGGAGTCCATGTACACCAATAAAGTATGGACTTTGGACATTGCTCCAGAAGGGGCAAAACCCATAGGCTGCAAATGGATCTTCAGAAAGAAGATTGGTGTAGATGGACAGGTTGAAACCTATAAGGCTAGACTTGTTGCAAAAGGTTTTCGTTAATGGCCTGGTTTGGACTATGACGAGACCTTTTCTCCAGTGGCTATGCTCAAATCCATTGGGATCCTTCTGTAAGTGCACGGTAGCGCCCCAGCCGTCTGAACGAGGAAAAAATGCGGAATACAAAAACTTTTCTAGAAACTAGAACCGGCGCTACCACGGACTTTTAAACCCGGATCGGGCCATTAGCCTAATGCTAGCTAACTAGAGAAGGGGTAGAGAGATATACCAAGCGATTCGTATCCTTCGGACTTCTCGTCGTCGTCCCGATCTCCCCGCGGAATCTCCGGTCTTCATCTCCTCGTCGGAAGGGCACCACATCGCCGGGTTCTTTTACGGGCTCCCACCTCTGGACCGAGGCAACTCGAGCACGAAGTTGGCGGATCGACGTGCCCAAGGATGCTGTAGGAAAAGTGTAGAACACTATGTCTTTAGTGGTATGAAGTTGCCATGTATTGAGTGGAGAAGGAAGATCAACTTTGAGATGGAGCAAAAAATGATTTTTATGCAAGCAAAGGAGGTCAAAAACCCTTACACAAAATTTGGACAGCCCCTTAAACTAGTGGCCGGCCAAGCTCAAAGAAGAGGAGAGAGTCAATAATGCAAGGAAAAGAAAAGGGTTATCATGAGAAATGATGATCACAACCCAATCCATATTAACTCCCATCACCAACAACCAAGTAACGATGAGCAAAGAAGGTCAAAGTCAATCAAGAACCATCATGATACTACTACTTGCAAATAACACCCTCCACTAATCAAATTTGCATGCTTGCAAATAAGCCCTCCTCCACCAATTTTCAACCAAGGAAAGAAATAAAGGAAAATGGCCGAAACGGAATGCAAACTGGCAACTTCAGAAAAACGATCCCGTAATAGATTACAGGAAAACCCCGCGACTGTATATACATACCCGCATTTGTATTCCGACCGAATACAAATGCAATGAGACAAAATCTACAGTGTACAATACTAGGATCCAGCTTAAACCAAAGCCCGCTAGTATTATCCGTCCGATCATGATCCATGCAATACCGCACGTATATGATCGAACCCTGCCATATCTCCATACGGCCTCTACAGCGTTTCGCCCGAAACTTGAAAAACGGTCTGTGGGGGACTCTAAAGACTCGTCAATATTTTGGTTGTGGATTTAACCACTAGCATGTCAGAGGTATTAGCCATACGTAACGGGCAACCAGGTATTGACCAAAAGGGACGTCGATGAGCAAACTCATCCTGACACCCTACTGAGCCTGTCAGTGACAATATCCGTACAGTCCGGTCCGTTCGTCTATGAGTATCGCATGGCGGGCCTAGGGGGTTGGTAAAAGTCAGACCCCCAAAAGCGGTACAAGTCGTGTCGGAGTGTAGCCCAGAACACCGTGAGATACTACTGGAATACCTACCAGTAAATCTCCTGCCTTGGCCAGGGACTTCGTGTAATGGCTCTCCTAGACACAGCGCCACCTCACCCCCAATACCGGGAGAGAAGAACCCGTGAAGATCCGCTCACTGCCTCCATGTGGCTCGGGACTCTACCCAACTAAAATCTGTTTGCACGACTCCTTTGAGCCGTGGTAGGGTAGTAATCAAAGTACAGTGGGAACTTACACGAGACAAATGTCGATCTCAGGTCGATGAACTAACCTGTACACATGTCACTAAGGAACTGCTATCTGAAATCTAGTACAAGACCCACTAGCATGTTCCCGGCGAGTCCTGTCCGGTGTACTCATAACCCAATGAGCACCTGTATACATCTTAGGTGAACCAACTGACACCAGTGGCTTGTGAGGCCGGCCACCGCCCCTCGTCGGGGTCTCGACTGTATACACTAGTCTACTCTGGAGTATCGATGCCCTGTCTCGAAACTCCCATGACTAGGGACCTTTTAAGGATGTGCTTATAGACTACCAGCTCCCACGTATATGATCTCCATCATACTGCTGGCTGTCACGAAAGAATCCTAAGGGCTCTATCAACGCGCAATAGTGACCTGTAAGGTCACCTAAAGCAGTACACGATGATAAAGATAAACCAGATAGCATACTATCATCTTGAGTAAGACTGTCCTAACGGTATAGGTCCTCCCTCAATCATTGCAATCATGTGCCTGTGATCCAATAATTGACTCTGAGGGCACTATCTCCAACAATCTCCCACTTGCACTCAAGGCTAATTATTGCAATGTCGCATACTCATAGCCCGTGTGATACCGAACACCCAACTCCTCTACTAATCAGTCTCACAAAACCCGTTTGTGAAACTAACGCGTTCGAGGAATAGCCTCAGTGAGTGGATCTGCCCTAATGTTTCTTTCTATGTCTCTCTTTATCTCAAGTTTGCGGAGAAAGCCATCTCCTGAAATGAGCAATACCTGTCTTAGAGTATGTCTGGATATCTGATGGGACCTAGTTCATAAATGAACTCCAAATCCAAACTTCTCAGACTGTATCGTCAACTGAACTTAATCAGTATCCTGCGCCATGCCTCCCTCAGTATCCGCTTGGACCACCTATCCAAAATACTGCCCCTCGTCAGAGGGAAAACTATAACTCTGACAGTTACTCTGTCATCCATGTCACCTTAGAAGCCTGGAATGATAACTGTCTCCCGAATGAGGCTGTCGTTATCATATCGCTAGAACATCCACTTATGTTCTAAAACTGCTTCCGAATGTTTCTCCAGGATTGGATTAATATCAACTTATTGCATCTACTGTAAAAATAACATCTAGTGTGGTACTTGACATCTCATGATTGACTCAATTGCCTAAGCAAGTGATCTGCCAATCATGCACATCCCTCTCCCCTTTAGTCTGTAAGATACCTTTAGAGAGGGTGACTCCATCACCAGCAGGTACACTACCGTGCCAGGAGTCGTCCATTCTAAAGCACCTTTAGAATGCTGTCTAAGTACCCAGATTGGGAAACTACCCAAATCTAGATCTAAAACCATAGATCTAGTATCCAGAATGTCTGATATTATATCTATATCCTTTATGGAGAAACTACTGTGTGACAACCAAAGTATAACCGACCGTAGTATAGGAATTTCACTTCCTACTCTTTGTATGTGACCCAAATACCAGGACATCACACCCTACTACCTTCTTAACAGATCCATCCCCTATTCTGATGAAGTCAAACCTATGACTGTCACATCAGAAATAGATGATCTATCTCCGCTATATCTGCTTTAGTCTATAAATAGACATAAGCCTATTGTCCACCAATGCTTCCGCTGCTCCCATTGACTACAACAACCCTCTGGCAGAGTCATATAAACGTACACTTCTAAAGCCAGTTCAGAACGACGCTATATTCATCCTCCTGCCGGGTCTCACGGTCTGGAACAAAATCAATGGCAAGTCTGGGTAAACAAGAACCTCCCTGTCATCGTCCTTGAGGCTACCGGAGTACCTCTCGGGTGCCTGAGGTTACCCACCATATCTGCGGAGTGGCCAATGGAATGTCAAGTCAGATTGAATCTTTAGGTTCTTATCAAATTTTCAGAACGTTTGCGGTTCTGGAATCACTTCCAGTTCTACCATACTCCCACTACTGTTTTCTGAAAAAATCCATTTTTATTAAAACTGTGGCGAGTCAAGAACAATATCACTATTGATCTTCCAGATGGTAGAAAGTCAACCCTCGTCATAGCCCGGGTCGACCCACAAACAGACATTACAGAAACATGCCTTGAGTAGTCCGGAGTCGGTTTTAAGCATAAGCCGGACGACTCCCCGTACCTTAACATTGTTAAGATATGAACTGTTCTATATCCAATTTAGAAACAGAGGCACTGATTTAATTGAACCAGATTCAAATCATGCAGCTGTCTCCAGTGCATGTTAACGAAATGGAGAGAGGCCGATCAGCATTACTCAACTTAGAAGTAATTTCAATTATGAGTAACCTGAAAGAGAAGCAAGATCTCTTAATCATTATTATTAACTGAATACCATACACAATTATCTACATCTTCGATCACCTTGAAGAATCCTGATACTTGCAACACCTGGTTCTCTACTTTATTCATATACCTATAACTTCTCAAAACTCAGACCTTGTGTTTCTACCAAACACTTGTCTAAGAACTAGAGAAGTCATAAGTAAACCGAATATATGACGAGGACCAACCCCCTTGTCCTAATGGACACTGGACAACATACAATACTTTGTATAAGTCCCCTGAGTCTAATAACTCATTTCCTGTGTGTCGTAGGTTGAAAACTATACTTATGGTTATGAAGAATTACACCGGTGTTTAATGCTCCTTACCTAATCATCCACTGATATAGGTAAATGTCATGGACATAATTTCAAAAAGGTATATCTCACTCTATAAAAAAAAACGTATAGATATATCAATTTGAAATTGGTGCATAACAGCGGATATTCAAAACCAAATATTTGCCGTCCGGCAAACTACCCAGGTGATTTCCTCAAATATCACCAATTACAACGAATTCCGATATAATGAGGATGATGACCTAATTCCCAATAATTTACTCCCACTCATCATCTGTAAAACCATACAGATGTGAGAATCATACCTGGTAAATACATACCCTGGAGCAAGTGTCTAATTAGGAAATCAGTTTTCTTTTAACAGTACACAGTGAAACTGAAACATGTAAATGTTTCGAAGCGGTATCCGGGTATTCCTAGTAATGCCTCTTCCATTATCCAGATTCACAACTGTAACCGTATATTTCTATGCCATCTCTCCACATCCCTTCATATGTCTTTAGTCATTACCTTCTGCACACCCCTTTTGTCATGACCCGGAAGTACGGAACGTGACCGGCACTTAGATTACGAAGCGTCAAGAGGCGCCACGTAACTTAAGTAAGCCGCCCAGAAATCTAAACCATAAAAGAAGAAGAAGAAGAAAAAGAAAACAAGTTTAAAAGCATCAGCAAATTTTCTCAAAAATTTCGGCAGAGTCTCCTCTATAAAAACTGGCCCCCAAATGGGTACAACAAGTATAATATACATAAACAATAAAAAGCATCCCCAAACGGGAGCTAGCATCAACGCCAACAGGCGGAAACAACCACAAAAAGCACAATAATATACAACGCCAAAGGGCGAGGCTCAAAACTCAAAGAAAACAAAACCACTAAATCAGAATAATACATGCGCGACTCTAAGGTCAAAATAAATGACTGGTCCAATAAACTTATCAAGTAATACAAGTATGGTTGATGGAGCTTACTAGATACAAATGAAAGAATAAAAGTACAATGGTGGTTCGGATACAAGTGAACCAACCTACCGTGCAAATCACCCTGAAAGAATAGATGTGCCAGCAAGCTGCCAGGGAAACCTGTACATCGAACCTGTAATAAAATTTGGCACAACGGGGGTGAGTTGCCAACTCGTGAGTATAAGACATCTACAAAAAGAAATCGAATGCACGACGCTATCCTAGGTCATAATAATACACTACTAAGTCCCAATCATCTAGTAATAGCAGGGTAATACTACGTGTAAGTGCAGATACTCCGTGCTCGTGTCAGTGCCTCATATAGTACTATGTCATATGAATGGATATGCATGCACTATGAATATAAAACAATCAATCATGAAATCCAGATATATCTGTATAAGAAATCTTTAACTGTTATCATAGTAAAATGTGTATAGGAACCTGAAATCTCAATAATGAAATCCATGGAAATCCGTGTCAAGCATCGACACAAACATGTAAATCTCAAGTCTTATAGTCTCAATACCTCGGGCTCCGTCAGTCCGGATCGGCCCATATCACTAAATCTCACGACAACGGTCGGTATCCTCCGGATATCCGCCGCGCCAGACATCACCGGTAGGTAGCCTTCCCCTGCCAGGCTCATCGTCTACAACTCGATCTTCTTGCCCCGGGGTACCATACCGGGCCCACCATGTACCGGAGACGGTTCATCCACTCCTCGAATCGGGTCTCGAAATCCAACAGAAAATATGAAATTTCATGGTGGACGACACATACATCACGAGAAAACCGCATCTTATTTTAAAAAGAGAGGAGGAGAGAGAGAGAAGTTTTTTTTTATATATTCTTGCGGTTTTCCCCAAAAATCCAGAAATCTCATAGAAACCCAAATCTCAAAATCATGAGTAAGTATATGATAAGTGTCGGCATATGCCCATAATACTGCATGATAACATGAAAACATGAATGCATGAATGTCTAAGTAATAATTATCATGTCTATACTAACATCAGAGAGTAATCACAATATTATATCGGTCAAGTTGTTAACTGATTCTATCAATAAAAGATAATGTAATCTAAAGTGTACGTGACATAGCAATTACCGATGATGATGTGTGTGAGCCGGCAAATAAGTGTGCGTGGAATATGCGCATCATCGGTAATGGTGCTAGTGTCCTAACAGGTAAGGTTTATACTGATTATAGCAACATATGTAAGAGCATGCGTCATTATGATTCCAGTGTGAAAGTAAAGACGGATGTGTGTTATCTACTCATGATATACCATTACCACTACCACTATATGACTCGAACCTAACCTAGTGTCCATCTAACCTCCTAAGGAACAAAACCTAAGAAACTAGTCAATAAGAAACAAGAGTCTACCTAAGTTCTGAATCAATATCTCTAATAGTCGGCGATTGTTCGTATCAGATTTTTGCATTTTCATACCGCCAAATTTTTATCACATTGCATATCGGTAGATACTCTTGAGCCGTGTTTGCTAGTCAATTGCAGGATACAGGTTCTCGGTTCTAAAACGGTGAAATTCATGGAAAACACGACAAAATCCGAGTTCCTGCCAACCACAGATAAAACACGGGTCTCTGCTCTTTATCCGTCTGTTGCCACACACCAGTTTAGGAGACAAAATGGCAAATCGATTGTCACCTTCATGCACAAGGCTCAATGGCAGCACAAGATCCAAGAAATCTACGCGGAGCTCAAGGAAATCATGATAAAAAGTCCACATCAAATCACCTTTCCCTCAACAGAAATTCTGGAAAAATCGTGAAGAAAATATGAAAAAATATATATACCAGAATAAAGGGTACATAAAACCAGAGGAGACAACTCCTCTATTAGGCCGCGGATCCGCGGCCGTATGGTGGCGGCAGACGAAGATTTTCCAGGGGTGTTTTGGTCTTTTTATTTGTGTTCTGGTGGTTGCCCTAGGTTTTCATTTTTCAGCCTATAAATAGCCCAGAACTTTGTGAAGGAAAGGGTCCATAATCTTGTATTTTATTTTCTAGGTTTAGTTGTGTTTCTTCTTCCTCTTCTCATCTCTTCTCCATTAAAACTTGTAGTGAGCTTTGTGAGTGAAGAATGATGAATAAAGAAGACTCTTTTGCTATTATATCTTGTCTTGTTCTTTTATAATTGCTTGTAATTTTAATTTGTTAACTTAGTTGTTGTTATTTCTTGTTCTTTCTTTCTCTTCTCTTTTCCTTTATCATTAAACAACCATGATGCTTACGCTTGATCCTTACCAAGGTGAGGTCGCAAATAGCTAGTTGTTATCTTCTAATCTCCCTCTTTCTATCTTCCTCTTTTGTTTTGTTTTCTTTTCATTATGATGTGTGAGTAGTTTCATACTTGTTAGGGTAGGATAAGGGAAGTTTGAGAGAAGGAAATCTCTATCACTCTTTCCTTGCCCAACAACTTAATTCGACTCCCGTTAATTGAACCACAATCCGCTACTTACGGCACCCTATCCTACATGATAGCGGTGATTCCGTAGTGAGACCGGTTGTTGTTGAATTAACCGGAGGTTATGGCTAAGAGCCAAGAACGGACGGACAAGCACCAAAAGGAAGAACTTATGCGTTGGAAAGCTTAGCTTATACTCGCAAGTTCCTTCCTAGTCGTGCTAATCCCCGTTGTTGCCGATTACCGTAACACCGATATTAAGAGGGGCAACGAAAGATGTGGGAGACTCCTAAATCAAACTAACCTAATCCTAACCCTAACAAGCTCTCTTTACATATCATTTTACCACCTTGATAATCACAAACAAAATCTGAACCTTCGGACTTAACTCGTTAAAACACATAGAAAAAGATTCCCATCTCCCTGCGAATGACCCGTACTCAACTGGCTAGCTACGAGCGAAACCGTCTTGATTGCGGTATTTAACTAAAACTTGAACACGCAGAATCCCTAACAATCAGCGATCCGGCCTCAATAGCGTCACGTACGTAGTACGGCTTTCTCGAATCAAGAGTGCGGATCAATCATCATATTTATGCCTCGTACGGTAAAATCCATCGTACGGCATCCCAATATCAGGGTACGGGTCAAGTATCTCCTAGGTGTCTCATCATTAGTATAATGTCATCATCAACACATCTCATGATCAAGGTGCTAAACTGTGATCGCATACATCAGTCATATATCATTGCCATCATAATAAGCATCATTAGTTTATCCTCAGAAATATCATGTCATATGTATCATATCGTCCTCAAGTCACACCTCTATGATATCGACATCAGGTCACACCTATATAATGTCGTAATCAAGTCATACATATCCCATATCGTGATCAATCACAAGTTATAGTCCGGGTACTATTTTAGAGTCCCATGTACCTCAATATCATCACCACCCATTATAATTTAAGTATACATGTTCATTATCTCATTCTCTAATGATCCGCTAACACTTAATACGACTGTATAGCCAAGAATCACGGCATCAAGCCCAGTTACACTGTTTCATCATATCACATCAATGTATCCCATATACGTGTTGTATATATATATATATACCTATACCTCGTCCTATATATATATACACATGCACGTATACACCATGTCGAGTTTCAGTGTGTGCGTGTGTGTGTTTCTACCTGAAACCTACGAACCTCTTCCAAGGTATTCATCTTCTGGTATGGTTTTCCTAAATCAGTCTAGTCCAGCCTAGGGTCATTACTAGGGTCCTACTCATTAAGAATCTAGGGTCACATCTGCTTTCCTAATGTCAATAAGTACTATTCCTATTCTACGTTGCGGGGGTGCTAAACGCCATCCACCCGACTTCCCCCCGTAGATATACATCTACTCACCTGGTCCATGTCTGCCGAAGACGGTGTCGCCATCCTCCTCTTCATCGCTCGCAGTCCACGTGAGGGGTACCTAAACGCAAACATATAAATAGCATCGTAAACTAAATCACATACAAAATTCAAAACGACGCAAGGAACAAGCATAGGTTAAAACCTATGTCCCGTCCACGCAAAAGAACCAAATTTCGCTCGATATCGGCGTACAAACTCCGATGGATCGAGATAAACATCAACAAATAACTCTTAGTTTTAAAACACATTACTTATATTATAAAACATGATTAAATCCATCGAAACCCTAAAATCCATCAAACCGTCCAATTTCGTAAAAACCGAAAATGCCAATTTACCGTTTTTCATCAAAACTTGACATTTAGATGAAACCAACGGTTATAAAACTCATTAAATAGCATAACTAGACTATACAAACCATTACTACATTTTTATTACACAAATTTGTATTAATTTGAAATTTCTAGTTTGCAACCTTTAACAATTTTCAACATTTTTCAAGCAAAATACCACAATTTCACCACAAAACATGATGTTGCATGAATTAATGTACTAAACTACAATTCATGATGATAATGATATGATGAAACCATAATTATATTTTTAATCTCATTTATTTAGGAAT
Source organism: Agapanthus africanus (assembly GCA_030015575.1). Classification (NCBI taxonomy): domain Eukaryota; kingdom Viridiplantae; phylum Streptophyta; class Magnoliopsida; order Asparagales; family Amaryllidaceae; genus Agapanthus; species Agapanthus africanus. The sequence goes on from CM057337.1 coordinate 483,671,828, forward strand.
TTCCCAAAATCTAGTTTACAAAAATAGCCTTTTATTAGTATTTTTCCGATTATCACAAAAAACTAGTGATCAAACTAAGTTTTTCTTTCCATTAACATGCTAAGATTCTCACTAAAACTACAATATAATGATAACAACCTTAATTGGAATTTTATTTTATCCACAAATACATTTTCTAAAAACTAGTTAGCTAAATAACATTATTAGATCAATTTGAATACACAAATTATTATATAATAACCATGCAAGATTTTTCCACTTCTAAAAATGGTAGACTGGTTATTATAACCCTAATTAATTAATAAAAATCATAACTTGAATTTACAAACCCTAACTTAAATTTTAAAAATTAAACATAGAATTAATCTAATAAAACTATTTATGCTTTAAAAGAAACATCTAATGGAAATAAAACAAAAGAGATAGATTTATACCTTCACAACCTCAAGTCCAAACATGAAAATGAGCCTCAAAAATGCATGCTTTCCATCTCCAAAATCCATGTAAAAATGAGCAAGGAATAAAGGGTATGAAATAAATATGATTTTATGGAATTTTAATTGAATTTTTGAAGTACTTTTGATGAAGTTTGAATAAAAATGAAGTGGGAAATAGGGGGGGGGGCTGCCATGGGGTTGTTGAGGCCGGCCACAATTAGGAGAAGGGGGTGGAGAATGAGAAAAGTGATGAAAGATGTAGAAAGTTCCACCAAAATATCATATCATTATGTCTTTTCATGCTTTTATTAAATTTTCTTTTAATTCTTTACTATAGCAACTCAAGAAAACTCTAGAAAATTGGAAAAATTTGCAAATGAATTTTACATGATACTCACTAAATTATAATATGTCATGGCTCACTTTTACAAATTAAAACCATTCAAATTTGTAATTTACACTAATTTAGTGTAAAAATAAAGCTTATGTTAATATTTAAAATAATTAGTTTAGGAAAAATATTTAATTAAACTAAAAATTTATAAGTGGCTAAATAAACACCATTTACTAGTAATTACATAATTAAAATAGGTATTTTTGAAATTATAATGAAAAACAATCACGGTTAGGTTTTACGAAAAATACATTTTACTTTGCCGAAAATCATAAAATTCACTTAAACAATTTTATTCATTTAATTATTTATTTAATTATTTTTAAAACGTTACACCTTTAGGCCAAATGGTTTTCTTCCTTCCCTACCGTTCGGCACCAGCCTATGGTTTGGAAGAAGACTATCCAATAAGCATAATGGGTGTACTGTCCTAATCTTAGGAGCACTCGCAATGCGAGAGAAGGTGAAGATAAAAGACAACCAAATAAACCTTATTCCTATTTCTCCTGAACCAGAATTGTAGGGTCCCTAGGCACACTAGTGAGGTCTCACAAGGCATCGAACATGCCAATTTCAAAAAATCTAGGTGCCGAGAGACCCTAATACGGACCGTTTGCTAGAAAACTAGGCGAAAAAGCTAACTAGTTAACAATTAACTAATGGGAATACGGAAATACAACCTTTGTAGATCCGGTGCTCCACCTCCATAGCTCCGCAACGAAGTCCTCTCCGCTGTCCAAAAAGAATCCGGGCTCTAGCGTCGACTTCATCGGAGAATAAGCAAGCTAGGTCGTCGATGTCCATGCCGAAGATGATCTACGTCGAGGCATCGCTAAATCAAGCTCCGACTTCACCAAGTCAAGAAACTTGTGAAGAAAACACACTCTACTATTTGGCAAGAGGTAGAGGATGAAGAAATAGGAAGTGGGTAGACTTTAGAATTGGATTTCTCACTCTTCTTCATCAATCACCATTGATGAAGTGGAGGTTTCTTCATGAAGGAAGATGAAGAAGAAGATGAATATTGTGATAAGATTATTCAAAAAAGAAAAGAATAACAATACTTATCATAATATTAACTCTAGTCAAGTGTAGAGAATGAATCATGGTTAGTGGGAATGGTTAGGGTTAAGGATGAGATAAGAATGGTTGACTTGATCAAAGTTTCATGAAGCTTCAACTAAACTCCAAATTAAGCCACCATTCTTTTCTCCTTTCCATTTATTTTCCAAAAGAAATGGATAAATAAATAAGTGAATAAAACAAAACCCTAACCATAATCATGTAACCATGGTTTGATCTTTACACAAAAACCCTAGCATAACATGTATCATCAAACATGATACAATGAAGTGCACAAAAGTATATCACATATACAATGTGTACAATCCGAGTGAGAAAATCCATTTAAAGTGAACCAATACTAGTTAACGCAAAGTAATATATCAAATATATAATTATGCATTAAATCATTAAATCAACACTTGATTTAACGATCCGGTCATATCGCATATAACCGACTAGTATCCAATGTATCGTCTTATCGAATCAACCCTCGATTCGATAACTAGGTTATATCGCATATAACCATACGACACATTCATCGCGAGAATGTAATACGGTATCACATACACGTTTTATTCTCGGTCCCGCACATATCTCATATGCGCTCCTATTTCGTTTCGCTTGAGCCAGGAAACCTCTTTGTAGGACTCTAAAGACTCGTCAATACGCCGGCAGCGGATGATGATCATATCAAACATCCACAAGCCGCAAGCGGTCTGCTAAACGTAACGACCACCCGGGTATTGAGCGATCTGAAGATCGACGAGCAAGCCCGCTCACACTCCAGTGAATCCAACCAGTAACACTACCGTACAGTCCGGTCTGATCGTCTGATATGTCGCATATCTCGCCTAGGGGTGGTAAACGTCAGACCCCAATAGCTCGATAAGTCGTGTCGATATGAGGTCAATAACAATTTTAGAAACTACTGGTAACACTTACCAGTAAATCTCAGCAACCCTGGCCAGGGATTTCCTGTTATAGCCAATCGAACACAGCGCAACATCAACCCTCTATACCGGGAGAGACGAATCCCCTCCTATCGCTCATTGCCTCCATGTGACTCGGGACTGTACCCAAAAACCACCGTTTTGCACGCCCTCTTGGACGTGGTAAGATGGAAATCAAAGCACAGTGGGAACCACACAAGACTCTATGACGATCTCGGGTCAACAGACTACTCTGTACCAGTGTCACCAGAGAACTGCCATCTGACGTGAGGTATAATACCATCTGGGAGTTCTCGGCGAGTCCGTCCAGTGTACCCAGTCTCTACTGAGCACCCGTATATCATCTCTGATATCAAACACCAATGGATATGGGATCATCCATCGCCCATCTGTATGGGTCGAGAAGGTATACGCTAGTCTACTCTGGTATATCGATGCCCCGTCTCGATACACCCACGACTAGGGACTTTGAAGGATGTACTTATGGACTACCATGTCCCCACTAGTATGATCTGCATCACAGTCCAGGTAGTCAAGCACACATCCTAAGGGCTTTACCAACATGTAACAGAGAGACAGTCAGTGTACACGTTAAGGTAAAGTGTAACCAGATAGCATACTATCATGTCGAGCAAGAAAGTCCTCCCTATATATGTCCCAGCATCCACTACAATATACATCCTATGTACAGTAATGGCCTCTAGGGCATACATATTACTAACAATCTCCCACTTGCACTAGGGCCATCTGTAGCAGTGGTTGTAGTATCTCATACTCAACCATCCCCTTAAAAGTCTCTCAATGGGAACAGGCCTTTGTGAGTGGATCCGCTGTGTTGTCCTCTGAGTCTACTCTCCTAACCTCGATCACCCTGGAGATCAACTATCTCCATGATCAGGCGATGCTGCTTTAGAATAAGTCTGGATCACTGATGGGATCGGCGTTCCTCGGCATGAGCCACAACTCCATTGTCTCACAATGGTAGGAACGTAGTTCATCTCATGAACTAATATACACCCAAACATCCTCTTTGGTAGCATCTTAAGTAGCGATGTATCCTGCCTTTATCGTCTAGGATGTCACGGTATCTAGCTTGGAACTCTTTCAACATACCGTCCCTTTACTGAGGGTTAAGACAATGCCTGCGACTGACATTCAGTCGTCTTTATCACCCTGGAACCCTTCCAGTGATTCTCCCCAGGATCGGTTGATACCGTCTCACTACAACTAGTGAGAATCCTAACATCCATTTAGATCTATCTCATAGATCCAAAACCTAGGATTTAGTAGGTATCACTTTGATCCTATATGGAGAATCATTGTGATAAGCGGAGATTGACCAAACGTAGCATAGGAAACTCCTTCCCTATCAAGAGCATGTCATCCACGTACTCTACGAGGATCGTCACTATACTCCCTACTACCTTTTTGTCTATACAAGGTTCATCTACCATTTTGATGATGTCAAACTCTTTGACTAACACATCAAAACAGATGTTCCAACTCCGCGATGCCTGCTTTATCCTATAAAGCATCTTGCACACGTTTCCGCTGCTCCCACTGTCTACGAGGCCCTCTGGCTGTGTACTTATAGACGCACTCTTCTAAATCATCATTTAGAAAAGCAGTCAAGACACCCAACCACCAGAGATCGTAGTCATGGTATGCAGCCGTGGTAAGTAGTATCTGGATGGACTTAAGCATAGCCACTGGAAAAGGTTTCATCATTATCCACGCCTGGTCAATGAAGAAAACCTTTAACAAGTCTAGCTTTGAAAGTCTCAACTTTTCCATCTACACCAAGTAATCTTCTCATGATATACTTGCTCCTGATGGGGATTTAACCCTTCAGATATAGCAACTAAAGTCCATACTTTGTTGGTGTATAAGGATTCCATCTCAGATCACTAAGCATCCATCCATTCTTACAGAGTCTTACTCTTGATGGCCAGCTCGAAACTAGTTGGGTCATCATCTCATGATGGATTTCTCGCTCCCACTGTCATAGAGAAACCGAAGTATCTCTCAGGTGGGTGAGGAACCCTACTAGATCGGCGGAGAGGCTGAGGTTCGTTGGTATCTACTGAATCCTTTGGTTCTATCAAATCATCAGCTGTAGTTTGTATAGCTGGAACCTTTCCAGTTCTACATTACAGACCTTGCCTCGAGCTTGTCCGGATTTTGCTTTTCAGACATAGGCTGGACAACCCCAAATCTTAACTAACTTAAGAGATGGGCTCTTCCCTTATCATATCTAATATGAAGTGGTAGGCAGCTAATTTGATTGGAATCCTATTCAATAGGTATGCAACTTCGTAAGTGCATAACACCCAAAAGGAAATAGGTAGCTCAGTATTACTCATCATAGAGCACACCTTATCACATAGGGGGTAATAGCTCCACCCCGATATACCATCGTGCTATGGTGTATGCGGAGGAGTAATGCTGAGAGAGAATCTTATTCTCCTTTAGAAAAGTCCAGGATTTCCGTGCTCAAGTATTCTCCTCCTCGATCACATCAAAGACATAATACTTATACCCTTATTGGTTCTCTACTTCTAACTTATATTCTATGAATATCTCAAAAGGTTCGGACTTGTGTTTCAACAGGAACATATGTCTGAATCTTGAGAGATTATCAGAGAATGTAATGAAGTACAAAGAACCGGTCTTGGCATGTGTAGACAGGGGACCTACATACATCAACATGTATCATCCCAAGAGTTTACTAACTCTTTCTCTGTTTCCAATAAACAGAGCTTGTGTCATTATATCTATGTGACATGACTGGCAAGTTTCACAAGATTTAGATTCAAACTGATTTAAATATGCATCTTTATGAAACTCTAGCTAGTCGGGTCGCATTGATCTGACCTAGTCTACAATACCTCAAGAAGGAATCGTTCAATTCTGAACTCTTCCTCTTGTGTGTGTTCTGTATACTAAAGAACTGTAGTTTGATTTAGAACATCAATGCTTTTAGATAACGTGCCTGAACCGATCAACTTTTGATATAGGAAATGTTCAAAACATTATCCAACAATACAAAATTTTATCGTTTCTTTACTAACCAAGAGACATATATGATTTTGTATATCAGGTTCGGTATCTAATAACATTCGTTCATAATCAATGTATTCTGGTAATACAGGGTGATAGTGACCAACAGACTTGGCTGCAACACTTGCCCCATTTTCTGCCTTCTGAAACTTATCACCCGTTCTCAGTCCTCGACCTAGCTGTAGCCCTATGTAACAGATTACATATCTGGGATCCTGATCTGGTATCACATACCCAGGACGTAGAGGATACTAAGAAATAGTTCTCTGTAATGAACACACCCGAAGATGATGCATCAGCATGCACTCTCTTCGTTTGGGCGGCACGGGAAATCTGGTATTCCCCAATTTCCTGCTCTGTCTTATAACAATTATAAGTTGGAGCGGGACCAACGTTCCCCAGCTCAGTATAAAAAGCGGGTTCGGTCAATAATCCGTATTATTATCTTGATTAAGGCGTGATATGGTCGCTACCAGGAGAGAGAGAGAAGAAAACACTCAGCGTGCGCTCTTGCAAGAATAGATTGGTTATTATTTTATCTAATCAGGATGTCATCCACTGCTTTTTATCAAATCTTCCTTCAAACCCTAAAAGGAAAGACTAGCCGGGATTAATTACACACTACAAGTTCGCCAATCTTTCAGCCAGGCCAGTGTCGGTACTTTGAGGGAGGTCCCCCGTGCTTTCGCACGAACCTAATTAATGTAAACCTCGTTTTTCCAGAGGCGTAACCTCGTTGACACCTTTCTAGACACCTACATGATCGGCTAATTGTAATGTATAAAACTCTCCCAGGAGTAACTCTTAATCGCAGCGGGTATCGGGATCCAACTATCTCATAGAAGGTATGCAATCTCATTGCAAATTTCAACACTTGAAATTCCCGATAATATTTTGCCCCGAATGATCTATGACCTTGACAAGGTCAACAAACCATAGACCGCAAGTCAAGTTCAACCCGTCATTTCTTGATTGAATCAAACCCACCCGCACGACCCTTGACAAGGTCAACAAGGCCGCACGACTACCCTAACCCAATCTGCATCATATGCATAAGCAGATAAATACTGGTTAGCTACCGCACACTGCGCCTTGACAAGGTCAACAAACGCAGCACGAATACTAAACAGGATTTATCTGAAATGACGGAGGGCTACGACAGGTTTTTCTGAAAACCTATTGCGTAATGAACTTGATATCGTTGTAGAATCAAATGATTTTAAAAATGGAGTGCTTTTGAGGCTTTTCTAGTTTTGCTAAAGGAGTCACTCCCGGTGAAGGGATCGTCGGTCCTTTCCTCGTCGAATGAGGTGCGGGATATATCATATATATCACTGTGCAAAACAAAAACACTTAAAAGCAATCAAAAGACAAACCGAGTGTGTAGCATCTGCCAGTTATTGCTAAAGGAGTCACTCCCGGTGAAGGGATCTCGGTCCTTTCCTTATCGAATAAGGTGCAGGATATATCATATATACCGCTGTGCAAAGCAAGAACTGTAGCTACCTGTTTTAATTTTGAATTTCGATTCTACAACATCTTAGGTTTCTTTTATTTCATTAATCATATTAATGAAGTCCCATCATTTAAATACCTAAACATCACAGATAAATACGACGTACACTTATGCCATCCGCTTTCGCCTCGATGACCTCTCGTGCACCGTTATGTTAGGTAACTAACGACAGAGTGGGGCAGGGCTAGCACGGGTGTAAAACATAAGTAACGCCTATATAATATATCATATATACTATATGCTGTATCTATCACAGAACATCACATGATCACATCACAGATATCGCAGCAGAAGAATCATATGAAATATTGGATATACTAGGACGTCCGTGTTTTCAATACGAGCCAGTATAAAACACGGATTCCACGGTCGTGATGAATAGCCAAACCCACACCCCTAGACCCCTACGAGAGCGGCAAGCAACCCTACCAATTCTAGAGTTAGGAGACCCGGACTCGACTCCTCGAGTTGGTCTCCCACTGGACTCCAGAACCCGGTTACTTGTGCCCTCCTCCTTGGGTCTATCCTAGTGCGGAAAAGTAAATAATATACAAACGGTGACAACTTCCGCAACCTGGAAGCGCCCCAATAAAAGAATATTACATACAAGTTTTTACATGAATGAAAATGAAAAACACTCATCTCACATAAAAACCCCCGGCTATTCGAACACGACGATCCAATATAACATATCCAGCAACACATAACATCACATGTCATCAACGTAAGTAAATATGTCCATCCCAATTGTCGTTGACATATAGCAACGAAACCGGCGATATCACATATTACACTTACGGTCACAGAAAAGAAAGTGAAAAACTACAACAGTTGGAATCCGCAACCTCCTCAGACATCGCATGCCTGACCAAATGAATTACTTAGACATCGCATGCCTAACAATTATAAACTCCGCATTTTAGTCTCTTTACCGAAAACACTTTTCAATACCAAGTCGGGTAATTCAACAAGATTCCCGACATCCTGATCGAATGCTCGTCGCAAACTTCAGTAGGCGGCTGCACCCCCGATGCCGTCGACGAAGTGCACCAAGGCGGAACACCGCTACCGCGAGCACCCGGACGGATGCTTTCGGCGACGGGGTTCTCCTAAAGTCACTTGGTCGGGGCTATGGAGTGAGGCTGTCTATTAAGTTTACCCGGCGAGTATCCGCGTACGCTACGTGATTGCGACGGACTTTTGATCACATCAAAATTCCGTGGCAACCGATCAAGTGAGACTAAATTGCTATGTTTATAACATTCATTCAGTTATCTCATAACTTCTTGTGAATTCCAATTATTGTATCCCATTCCAGATAATTAGAAAATGTTAAACTTTCCGATTGAACATTCGAACACCCAAGTTTTTCCGATACAGATCAACACATGAAATAAGTCTAACAACACTCAGTTCGTGCCTCAGTACCGACGGTCCAGCCGTAGAAGGGTCAAGCCAACGCCTCACATGTGGCACGCCGTACTGCCCCAAACCCGAAGGTTCAAAGGGCAGTTCAAGACGGTCACATAATCGAGTTAAGGTTTGTTGTCTTCTAGAGGGACCATCGCGTTACTTGCACTAGTTAGAACGTCGTTAAACTACGGAAAAATCCAACACTTGGAAATTTCCCGACAGGGGAAAAATTGGGTATTTATATCCGGTCGAACTTTTTAACATATTCTAATATTTATCCGGAAAGCCAAACAGACAAAATTTGATAAACCCGATCGAATCATCGAAGCTCCAAAACATCCCAGATTATTCAACACTTGAATAAATATTAAAAATATCCAGAGAACACATCACTGTTAAATATAAATTACTGTGCAAAAGTCAACGCAAGGGGAGACCAGTCGGCCGCGGAACCGCCGCACGTGCCAAGCTAGTGCCGCGGTTCCGCGGTGGTTTATTCGAATTAGGCCCCCGTATTTCACAATAATTCATATAAAACCCTGTTTGATTTTCTGCATATTTTTAATGTGTAAAAATGCACAGTTTTGAAAAAAGGACAGAGAGCATGGGAAATATGGGGTTTCGGGTTCGATCGGGATTCAAACGTCGTCTAGACTTCGCCTAAGGCTCTAGCTAGGCTCTGATACCACTGTAGGGTCCCTAGGCACACTAGTGAGGTCTCACAAGGCATCGAACATGCCAATTTCAAAAAATCTAGGTGCCGAGAAACCCTAATACGGACCGTTTGCTAGAAAACTAGGCGAAAAAGCTAACTAGTTAACAATTAACTAATGGGAATACGGAAATACAACCTTTGTAGATCCGGTGCTCCACCTCCATAGCTCCGCAACGAAGTCCTCTCCGCTGTCCAAAAAGAATCCGGGCTCTAGCGTCGACTTCATCGGAGAATAAGCGAGCTAGGTCGTCGATGTCCATGCCGAAGATGATCTACGTCGAGGCATCGCTAAATCAAGCTCCGACTTCACCAAGTCAAGAAACTTGTGAAGAAAACATACTCTACTACTTGGCAAGAGGTAGAGGATGAAGAAATAGGAAGTGGGTAGACTTTAGAATTGGATTTCTCACTCTTCTTCATCAATCACCATTGATGAAGTGGAGGTTTCTTCATGAAGGAAGATGAAGAAGAAGATGAATATTGTGATAAGATTATTCAAAAAAGAAAAGAATAACAATACTTATCATAATATTAACTCTAGTCAAGTGTAGAGAATGAATCATGGTTAGTGGGAATGGTTAGGGTTAAGGATGAGATAAGAATGGTTGACTTGATCAAAGTTTCATGAAGCTTCAACTAAACTCCAAATTAAGCCACCATTCTTTTCTCCTTTCCATTTATTTTCCAAAAGAAATGGATAAATAAATAAGTGAATAAAACAAAACCCTAACCATAATCATGTAACCATGGTTTGATCTTTACACAAAAACCCTAGCATAACATGTATCATCAAACATGATACAATGAAGTGCACAAAAGTATATCACATATACAATGTGTACAATCCGAGTGAGAAAATCCATTTAAAGTGAACCAATACTAGTTAACGCAAAGTAATATATCAAATATATAATTATGCATTAAATAATTAAATCAACACTTGATTTAATGATCCGGTCATATCGCATATAACCGACTAGTATCCAATGTATCGTCTTATCGAATCAACCCTCGATTCGATAACTAGGTTATATCGCATATAACCATACGACACATTCATCGCGAGAATGTAATACGGTATCACATACACGTATTATTCTCGGTCCCGCACATATCTCATATGCGCTCCTATTTCGTTTCGCTTGAGCCAGGAAACCTCTTTGTAGGACTCTAAAGACTCGTCAATACGCCGGCAGCGGATGATGATCATATCAAACATCCACAAGCCGCAAGCGGTCTGCTAAACGTAACGGCCACCCGGGTATTGAGCGATCTGAAGATCGACCAGTGAATCCAACCAGTAACACTACCATACAGTCCGGTCTGATCGTCTGATATGTCGCATATCTCGCCTAGGGGTGGTAAACGTCAGACCCCAATAGCTCGATAAGTCGTGTCGATATGAGGTCAATAACAATTCGAGAAACTACTGGTAACACTTACCAGTAAATCTCAGCAACCCTGGCCAGGGATTTCCTGTTATAGCCAATCGAACACAGCGCAACATCAACCCCCTATACCGGGAGAGACGAATCCCCTCCTATCGCTCATTGCCTCCATGTGACTCGGGACTGTACCCAAAAACCACCGTTTTGCACGCCCTCTTGGACGTGGTAAGATGGAAATCAAAGCACAGTGGGAACCACACAAGACTCTATGATGATCTCGGGTCAACAGACTACTCTGTACCAGTGTCACCAGAGAACCGCCATCTGACATGAGGTATAATACCATCTGGGAGTTCTCGGCGAGTCCGTCCAGTGTACCCAGTCTCTACTGAGCACCCGTATATCATCTCTGATGTCAAACACCAATGGATATGGGATCATCCATCGCCCATCTGTATGGGTCGAGAAAATATACGCTAGTCTACTCTGGTATATCGATGCCCCGTCTCGATACACCCACGACTAGGGACTTTGAAGGATGTACTTATGGACTACCATGTCCCCACTAGTATGATCTGCATCACAGTCCAGGTAGTCAAGCACACATCCTAAGGGCTTTACCAACATGTAACAGAGAGACAGTCAGTGTACACGTTAAGGTAAAGTGTAACCAGATAGCATACTATCATGTCGAGCAAGAAAGTCCTCCCTATATATGTCCCAGCATCCACTACAATATACATCCTATGTACAGTAATGGCCTCTAGGGCATACATATTACTAACAAGAATCCATCCCCAAACTGGAACAATTTCCTTTTAAGTTCGTATATAACCATACGATGGAGTATCCAAATAACTGTGGATCTTCATAGTGATACGGAGTGTCCTAGAGAAATACAAAGGTGAAGTAGGAGTGGTAATGAAATACTTGGTTTGGTCGTGAATAACAGTCGCATTTTACTTTGCCCTCCTTCTAATCCCTTTATTTGTCTTAACTTAATACCTTCTGTACACCACACTTAGGCTAATCGGCTTTCTTCATTCCCTACCGTTCGGCACCAGCCTAAGGTTTGGAAGAAGACTATCCAATAGGCGTAACGGGTGTACTATCCCCTAATCCAAGGAGCACTCGCAACCTGAGAGAAGTTAAAAGGAAAAGACAACTGGATAGTCCTATTCGTTTTCTCCAGAACCAGAAACCATCCTCGAATAAATTCCTTCGAGTTCATATATAACCATACGATAGTTTTATTCAAAGGAAGTGGACGTTCGTGGTAATACGGGGTGTCCTGGATAAAAGGGTAAAAGTAGGAGTGGCAATGAGGTTTGCAACTCTAACAATCCGAAAGCCAGTGTTTAAGAAGGTTCGGTTAATTTTGGTCACGTCGGGTCATGGTCGCTGCCAAAGAGAGAGAGAGAAAAGAAACACTCAGCGTGCACTCTAACCTAGATCAGAATGGTTATCAATTTATCTAATCAGGAAACCTCCCACTGTAACGTCAAATTCTCCTCCAAACCTGAAAGAAGAATTAGTCGGGATCACCCGAGGAGTAAACCAACTCATCAGCAGGAATCGGGATCCAACTATCATCGCATGCTAACGTGATGGAATCCACTCACGCTATCATACTCCAGAAGGTATGCGCATACTTGGCAAGTTTCAGGTTCTTTAGAAACTCCCGATGTGATTTTTACCCCATGCTCTTATGACCTTGACTAAGGCCAACAAATCATAAGTCACATGTCAAGTTCTACCCGTCATTTTCCAGGTTAATTTGAACCCACCCGTACAAGCCTTTGACTAGGGCCAACAAGGCTGTATGACTGTCCCAAACCAACGCATCTATCTATGCAACAGATAAATATCCGGCAGCTACCAATCACTATGCCTTGGCGTAGGTCAAAATACATAGCTTGAATACTACCGAACATTTAACTGAAATGACGGACGGCTACGAATTTTTTTTGGCGAAAAACCTTTAACGTAATGAACTTGATATCGTTGAAGGAACCGGATAGCTTTATAAAAATATAGTGGTGAAAACCTTTGCTAAAGAGGTCACTCCCGGTGAAGGGATCTCGGCTCTTTCCCCGTAGAATGAGGTGTAGGATATTCCAACTGAATACCACGATGCAAAGCAAAAGTAAACGACTATATTGAAGTTATTGCCCTGACGCAAACTTCTGTCCAAGGGGTCACTCCCAGTGAAGGGATCTCGGTCCTTGCCTCATCGACTGAGGTGCTGGATATTCATAACCGAATACCACTGTACAAAACAAAAAAGAACATCCTTGCAAAAACAGCTTTTTGAAAAATTGTTCCAACAACATCAGAATAGGTTTGTTTAGCTTGCATTGATCCAAATCAATGCAGTCCCATCAATTGATCACACCAATAAAGAACGAAAATAATGATGTACGTATATGCCATCCGCATTCGCCACTGGGTCCCGTCATTACCCGTTAGGTTACTTAACTAACGACAGAGCGGGGACTGGACTAGCGCGGATGCAAAACATATACAACATCTACTAGTATATATGTCAATATATAATAATCGCTCAAGGCGTGATAAAATGCAACATCACAGAAATGCAATAAGCATCACAGAAATGCAATAAGCATCACAGAACAATACAGATATGTGGGATCCCCGGGTTTCATAGAGCCGCTACTGAAACCCGACGTTCCCCTGGTCGTGTGGATAGCCTGTGCAATGAAATCCTAGACCCCTACGGGCGCGGCAAGTTACCCGCCAAAACCTGAAGCGAGCCAACCCCCTTCAGCAACATGAATGGACCACCCAGCACTTTACAGAATCCGGTAACTTGGGCACCCCTCCTTGGGTCAACCTGTACCCCCTACGAGTGCGGTGAATAGCCCGCCAATTCTACAGTGAAGCCCCTCCGTCTCAACGCCATGAGATGCGGGCCCGTTGCCCTCTAGAACCCGGCTATCCGTGCATCCCTCCGTGGGGTAATCCTAGTACAGAAAGTAAAATATACATACAACGGGTACATCGACCTCAGCCCGGTCGTGCCCCAAAAGAATAATATACAAACAGGCAGTAACGACAGTCCACATGTCGGACGCTCGCCCCGCAATATCAAATGTACATAATAACCAAACTGTACTAACATTGCATCCAGGCTATCCCCCACGACAATCCGCAACATCACAGCACAATACAGAACATCAACGCGAATGTCACGTTCGCAAATCCGTCTAAAAGGGCTATAGCAGTTAGACAGGATTTACCGATCAAGTGACATTCACGGTCACAGATATAATGTAAATACTATGAACTAACATGTTTAAAATTTTCGATCGACTAAATTTTCCGAAGTAGGCCCCAAGCACTACTGTAGCACTCAAAATAATTCTGGGCCCAAAAAGAACATACCAAAAACCCTATTTCCATGTCAGAAGCCCACTGTAAAAATTTGGTGCTATGAACAGTTTAAATGGCGGCGGAACCGCGGCCAATGCGTGGGTTTGGCCGCGGTTCCGCGGTGGAACAGTGCCTTCATTCGACCAAATTTTCATAGAATGCATAAAAAACCCTGCACGTATTTTTACAATGTACCAAATAATTTTTACAGCACTGGAAAAATTCGACAGAAACTTGATATGGAAATGCGGTTTTTTGAAAATCCGTTCGATCGAACTTGTAAACACGTTAGAGCAAGCTAGACTGGGTTAATGGCGTGGCTCTGATACCAGTGTAAGTGCACGGCAGCGTCCCGGCCGTCTGAACGAGGCCAAAATGCGGAATACAAAAACTTTTCTAGAAACTAGAACCGGCGCTACCGAGGTCTTTTATGTAAGTCCATGCTACCTCTCCCGGTACTTTCGGGCATGCGGAATTTGACGAAAAACGATTTTCTTAGAGGTGGTAACATGGACTCAAAACCGGATCTTTGTTAAACATCTAACTAACAACCTAACTAGGAGTTGTTAACTACTCGGTTATGGGGTTATACCTTTCTTTCTTGAACTCCTTCGTCTTCAAGCCTCGATGGTTGTCCGGATCGGCTTCACTCCGTCGTCTCCTTGCGCCGAAGATAGATCCACCTGAAAGCTTCTACCTTTGGCTCCTTCTTCGAACTTTGAAGAAACTAGTTCACTCGGTTTGCCAAACCTTGTGAACTAGAGTGAGTAGAGAAGAGTTTGTATGGGATTTTATCTATGGTTCTTGGTTCTCAACTCATGAGACAAGTGAACCATAGAGTCAAGAGAGGGAGAGCAAGAGGAGGAAGATGAGAGCTCAAGAACAAGAGAAAGAATGAGCATGAAAGAATGAGAGAAGACTTTTCTCATTTGGCTCTCATAATCCAAAAACAATCATAACACCTCATATCAATCAAGTATTATGTGATGGTTTAAGCAACCATAGCCATATCATTTCATGCACTCATTTTGCACAAAAGAGCAAGCAAGCAAAAGTCTTTTCCATGAAATGATAGCTATAGTTATCATGATGGTCAACTAGTCAAGCCTAGTCAACCGGTCAACAAAGTGAACAAGTCAACAAAAGTCAACAAGTCAACAAAGTCAATCCCTCAACAACCATGTCACCATAATACTTAATTAATATAGTTGTTAATCACATATCATATTCTCATTAGGGTTGAGCAAAAAGTCAATAGTCAACGGTCAACGGTCAACAACCCTAATGAGAATCCTCTGCCTCTGTCTCTCCGTCAACTGTGCATACACACCCGCATCCGTGTTCCGAGGAACACGAATGCAAACTGGATAAAACCAATCCCAAAAGGTACACTAGGATCTGGCTTAAACCAAAGCCCGCTAGTGTAAACTGTCCGGACACTGTACGTGCATAAGTGCACGGATGTGACCGAACCCTGTCGCAAAACCATGCGACCTGTCGCAAAACCATGAGACCTCTACTCTTTTGCCTAAAGGCGAATAGCTTTCTGTGTGGGACTCTAAAGACTCGACACTACGCTGGCAGTGGGTTTAACCACAGACCGCAAGCGGCACTAGATGTGCGTAACGGTCCCCAGGTAGATGCCGACAAGAAGACTGACGAGGCGAAACCCATCTGAACTCCTACTGAGCCTGAATGTGACATTCTCCGTACAGTCCGGTCTGTTCGTCTGATACATCGCATGGCGGGCCTAGGGGGCGGTAAACGTCAGTCCCCCAATAGCGGTACAAGTCGTGTCGGAGTGAAGCCCAAAACACCCTGAAATAACACTGGAAGCCTACCAGTATATCTCGTTTTCCCTGGCCAGGGACTACTCATGTAATGGCTCTCCTAGACACAGCGCGATGTCAACCCCCAATACCAGGAGAGACGAATCCTGTCTAACCGTCACTGCCTCCAAGTGCTTCGGGACTGCACCCAACTACCACCTGTTTGCACGACTCCTTTAAGCCGTGGTAGGGTAGTAATCAAAGTACAGTGGGAACACACTCGAGGCGAAGTGACAGTGTCAAGTCAGCGGACTAAGCTGTACTCATGTCACCTGGGAACTGATAACTGACGATAGGCATAATACCAACTAGTCAGTTCCCGATGAGTCCTGTCCAGTGTACTCGTAACCCAACGAGCACCCGCATACTATCTCAAGTACGACGTACCGACGGCTGTAGGACAGACCGTCTCCCATACTGGGATGAGAAGCGCATGCGCTAGTCTACTCCAGAGTATCGATGCCCTGTCTCGATAGTCCTGCGACCAGGGACCTGCATAAGGATGTGCTTATAGATTACCCAGCCCCACTGGTGTGACTGCCATCACAACGCTGGTAATCAAGCAAAGATCCTAAGGGCTCCACTAATGTGTATAGGCGATATACTAAAATAAACACATGTACACATTGAAGTAGAAACAAACCAAGTAGCATACTACTATTTTGAGCAAGATTGTATATACAAGGTGAATATCCCAAGCTTCCATTAAGTAATATACAAACTAGTATGATACAGTAATGGCCTCTAGGGCATATACACTAACATTTTAAACCCGGATCGGGCCATTAACCTAATGCTAGCTAACTAGAGAAGGGGTAGAGAGATATACCGAGCGATCCGTATCCTTCGGTCTTCACGTCGTCGTCCCGATCTCCCCGCGGAATCTCCGGTCTTCATCTCCTCGTCGGAAGGGCACCACATCGCCGGGTTCTTTTACGGGCTCCCACCTCTGGACCGAGGCAACTCGAGCACGAAGTTGGCTCGTCGACGTGCCCAAGGATGCTGTAGGCAAAGTGTAGAATACTATGTCTCTAGGGGTTTGAAGTTGCCATGTATTGAGTGGAGAAGGAAGATCAACTTTGAGATGGAGCAAAAAATGATTTTTATGCAAGCAAAGGAGGTCAAAAACCCTTACACAAAATTTGGACAGCCCCTTAAACTAGTGGCCGGCCAAGCTCAAAGAAGAGGAGAGAGTCAATAATGCAAGGAAAACAAAAGGGTTATCATGAGAAATGATGATCACAACCCAATCCATATCAACTCCCATCACCAACAACCAAGTAATGATGAGCAAAGAAGGTCAAAGTCAATCAAGAACCATCATGATACTACTACTTGCAAATAACACCCTCCACTAATCAAATTTGCATGCTTGCAAATAAGCTCTCCTCCACCAATTTTCTGCCAAGGAAAGAAACAAAGGAAAATGGCCGAAACGGAATGCAAACTGGCAACTTCAGAAAAACGATCCAGTAATAAATTACAGGAAAACCCCACGACTGTATATAAATACCCTCATTTGTATTCCGACCGAACACAAATGCAATGAGACAAAATCTACACTGTACAATACTAGGATCCGGCTTGAACCAAAGCCCTCTAGTATTATCCGTCCGATCATGATCCGTTCAATACCGCACGTATATGATCGAACCCTGCCATATCTCCATACGACCTCTACAGCGTTTCGCCCGAAACTTGAGAAACGGTCTGTGGGGGACTCTAAAGACTCTTCAATACTTTGGTTGTTAATTTAACCGCTAGCACGTCAGAGGTATTAGCCATACGTAACGGGCTACCAGGTATTGACCAAAAGGGACGTTGATGAGCGAACTCATCCTGACACCCTACTGAGCCTGTCAGTGACAATATCCGTACAGTCCGGTCCGTTCGTCTATGAGCATCGCATAGCGGGCCTAGGGGGTTGGTAATTGTCAGACCCCCAAAAGCGGTACAAGTCGTGTCGGAGTGTAGCCCAGAACACCCTGAGATACTTCTGGAATACCTACCAGTAAATCTCCTGCCTTGGCCAAGGACTTCGTGTAATGGCTCTCCTAGACACAGCACGACCTCACCCCCAATACCGGGAGAGACGAACCCCTGAAGAACCGCTAACTGCCTCCATGTGGCTCGGGACTGTACCCAACTAAAACCTGTTTGCACGACTCCTTTGAGCCGTGGTAGGGTAGTAATCAAAGTACAGTGGGAACTCACACGAGACAAATGTCGATCTCAGGTCGATGAACTAACCTGTACACATGTCACCAGGGAACTGCTATCTGACGTCTGGTATAAGACCAACTAGCATGTTCCTGGCGAGTCCTGTCCGGTGTACTCATAACCCAATGAGCACCTGTATACATCTTAGGTGAACCAACTGGCACCAGTGGCTTGTGAGACCGGCCACCGCCCCTCGTCGGGGTCTCGACTGTATACACTAGTCTACTCTGGAGAATCGATGCCCTGTCTCAAAACTCCCACGACTAGGGACCTTTTAAGGATGTGCTTATAGACTACCAGCTCCCACGTATATGATCGCCATCGTACTGCTGGCTGTCAAGCAAGAATCCAAGGGCTCTATCAATGCGCAATAGTGACCTATAAGGTCACCTAAAGCAGTACACGATGATAAAGATAAACCAGATTGCATACTATCATCTTGAGTAAGACTGTCCTAACGGTATAGGTCATCCCTCAATCATTGCAATCACATGCCTGTGATCCAATAATTGACTCTAAGGGCACTATCTCCAACACCTTCTTGCCATTGCTTCCTTCCACGATTATGAGATCTGGCAGATGGATGTAAAGACGGCTTTTCTAAATGGAAATTTGGAAGAGTGCGTCTATATGGATCAGCTAGAGGGTTTCATTCAGAGTAGGAGCAGCGGGAAAGTGGGCAAGTTTCTTAATTCCATTTATGGACTAAAGCAGGCATCGCGGAGTTGGAACATCTGTTTTGATGATACAGTCAAAGAATTCGACTTTATCAAAAATCCAGATGAACCATGCATATATAGTAAGATTGTAGGGAGAACTGTAGTATTCCTCGTCTTGTACATGGATGACATTCTCTTATTAGGTAATGACATTCTTATGCTACAATCAGTCAAAGGATTCTTGTCACAGAGGTTCTCCATGAAAGACCTGGGTTATGCCTCCTACATTCTGGGGATCCAAATCTATCGTGATAGATCTAAGAGGATGTTGGGACTTTCGTAGTCCAGGTACATCGACACCATACTGAGAAGATTTAGTATGGAAGATTCCAAGCACGGTAATATACCGTCTTGTCACGAAATCACCCTTTCCAAAGAGATGTCTCCTAAGACTGATTTGGAAAGGACTCGCATGACATCCATACCCAATGCATCTGCGGTAGGCTCTATAATGTATGCGATGTTGTGTACCAGACCAGATGTTGCTTAAGCACTAAGCGTGGTAAGCCGGTATCAGTCAAACCCAGAAGAGAAGCACTGGATAGCGGTAAAGAACATTCTTAAGTACCTGAGAAGGACTAAGGAGATGTTCTTGGTGTATGGCGGAAAAGACCTCCAGATCGAGGCCTTTCCTGACTCTAGCTTCCAAAGTGATAAGGATGACTCCAAGTCCATGTCGAGTTATGTCTTTACCCTCAATGGAGGGGTGGTCTATTGGAAGAGCTCCAAACAGGACATCGTTGCCGACTCGACGATAGAAGCAGAGTACATAGCTGCTTGTGACGCCATGAAGGAAGCAGTCTCGATGAGGAAGTTCCTATAAGAACTTCAGGTGGTTCCAACCATTGTAGATCCAATACCTCTGTATTGTAACAACAACGGCGCTATATCCTTAGCAAAAGAACCCAGGTCCCATCAAAAGTCCAGACATATTTTGAGGCATTACCACCTAATCAGGGAGATCATTGATCGCCAGGAGATCGAGGTGAGGAGAGTAGATACGGAGAATAATACTGTAGATCTACTTATGAAGGCAATCCCTCAGACACAGTTCGAGAGGCTAATCGAGATGATAGGTCTGCGATATGCCAATATATGGCCCTAGTTCAAGTGGGAGATTGTTAGTGATATATGCCCTAGAGACCATTATTGTATCATACTGGTTTGTATATTACTTAATGGAAGCTTGGGATGTTCACAGTTGTATTGACATTCTTGCTCAAAATGGTAGTATGCTACTTGGTTTGTTTCTACTTCAATATGTGCATATGTTTCTTTTAGAATATCGCTTATACATATTAGTAGAGCCTTTAAGATCTTTGCTTGATTACAAGCGTTGTGATAGCAGTCACACTAGTGGAGGGTTGGGTAGTCTATAAGCACATCATATACAGGTCCCTAGTTGTAGGATTATCGAGACGGGGCATCGATACTCTGAAGTAGGCTAGTGTATATGCTTCTCATCCAAACAGGGAAGATAGTCTGTCCCACAGCCATTAGTACGTCATACTGGAGATAGTATGCAGGTGCTCATTAGGTTATGAGTACACTGGACAGGACTCATCGGGAACTGCTGGTTGGTATTATACCTATCGTCGGGTAGCAGTTCCCAAGTGACATGAGTACAGCTTAGGCCGTCGACTTGACACTGCTACTTCGCCTCGAGTGTGTTCCCACTGTACTTTGATTACTACCCTACCACAGTTCAAAGGAGTCGTGCAAACAGGTAGTAGTTAGGTGCAGTCCCGAAGCACTTGGAGGCAGTGGCGGTTAGATAGGATTCGTCTCTCCCGATACTGGGGGTTGATATCGTGCTGTGTTTGGAGAGCCATTACACAAAGTCCCTGGCCAGGGCAAGGGGGATTTATTGCTAGGCATTTCAGTAGTTTCTCAGAGTGTTTTGGGCTGCACTATGGCTTGACTTATTACGCTATTAGGGGTATGACGATTACCGCCCCCTAGGCCCGGTATGCGATACTCTTAGACGAACAGACCGGACTGTACGGAGATTGTGACATACAGGATCAGTAGGAGTTCGGATGAGTTTGCTCATCGGCCTTCTCATCGACAAATACCTGGGTAGCCGTTACGTGCAGCTAGTACCGCTTGCGGCTTGTGGTTAAACCCACTGCCAGCGTACTGTCGAGTCATTAGAGTCCCACAAAGAGGGTTTTCTTGCATCGGGCGAAATATGTAGAGGTCGTATGGTTTTATGACAGGGCTTCGATCATGTACGTGCACTTGTGCGCATATGATGTTCGGGCGGATAATACTAGTGGGCTTTGGTTTAAGCCAGATCCAAATATTGTATTGATGGATTTGTTTTGTCTCTTTGTATTGGTGTTCTTCGGAATGCGGATGCGGATATGTATATACGGATGAGGGGCATTCTCGTAATTTGTTGGGAAAGCTTTTAGAAGTGGATACCTAATAGGGTTTGATTTCTTTATTTGTATTAAACTTTATTAGGTGAGGAAATGAGGTGGATTTGAACATTGAACCTATCATGGCTACTTGGTGACTCATAGCTATGACTCACCATAAGATATTTGTGAAACTCATTAGATATTTGGGTGAGAAATATCTCCTCAATTATTAGATAAGCTTCACTAATTCTAAAGAGGCAACCAACACTTCATTCATTGTTCACAACTTCACTCTGATTTCTCAAGTCTTCTACTTCTTTCTCATGAACCCTAATTGTTTCATGAGTTGAGAAATTTAGGGTTCCAAGAGACAAACTATTCCATCTTCACTCTCTACATCACCTAGGCCATCTAGTCTAGCACGATAGTTGCCCTAGTTACTTCGGATTTGAGGTTGGAGCTCGGACTATAGACTCTTGGGTGGATCGTCTTCGACTCGAGAAGGCTGGCGAGGTTTCCCGATCCAAACGATACTTGGAGCTTGTGATGACGAGGAGGAGGACGACGACTAGAAGACCCGAAGGACTTGGTTTCATGAGGAATAACTTTCATCCGAGTAGTTAAACCTCATACAGTATTTTGTTAGTGCTGGGTTCCCTAGTGTCGCCGCTGGGTTTCGGGAGGCATTAACCATGCCGTTTTTAAAAATTGGATAGCTAAAGAACCCTAATGCTAGAATCTAAACTAGAGAATTAGAAGAACAAGCATGTAAACATCTTTACATCTAAGTGAACAAGGAATACATTGTAGACCGGTCCTTCACTTCAATAGCTCCGTGTAGTAGTCCCTTCTCTCGAAGTAGTGACCTCCCGGACTCTAGTGAGGCCCCAAAAGGTGAAATGAACAAGCTTGCTTGAAGTCTTCAAGGCCGAAGATGATCTAGGTCGAGGAGACACTAACTCAAGCTACCTCTTCACTAAGTGATGAACTAGTGAAGAAACAACCCAATAAAAATGGCTAGTAGAGAAGAGGTTGATGAAGTAGGATTTTTCTCACTTTAGAAATATTTTTCTTACTAATTTTCTTCACCTCCTAAAAAGCTAGAGAGCTTGAGGAAGGAGATGAAGAAAGCAACCATGGAATGAAGCAAGTGAAGAATGAATCAAGTGGTGAGAATAACAACCATGGGTAAGTTAATATCAAATACTAACTCATGTAAAGACTAAACCATGGCTAAACAATAATGGTTAGGTTAATAAATATCTTCAAGTAAAAAAAATTAGTTGACTTGGTCAATGGTTCCACAAGCTTCTACAAGTTTCAACCATGTGACAAATTTCTAACTAATTTGATTTACTTTAAATAAACAAAACCTTACATTATTATAAGCATGGTGCGAGTCTCATACACCCATGTAGCATGTGGCATCAAGCATGACACAAAAGATGTACATTAATATATATCACATATATACTAAGCGTACACTAGTAAGAAAAAGAAATCTTAAGTGAGCTAATATTAGTTAATGTAAGATAATATATCAAATGTATAATTATACATTAAATTATTAAATCAACACTTGAATTAATAATCCGGTTATATCACATACAACCGACTAATATCAAATATATCAACTTATCGAATCAACACATGTTTCGACAGCCCGGCTATATCACATATAACCGACCGATATCACATATCGCGAGAATAGAATACGGTATCACATACACGTATTAATCTCGGTTCCGCACATATCACATATGTGCTCCTACTTCGTTTTGCTTGAGCTAGGAAACCTCTGTGTATAGGACTCTAAAGACTCGTCAATGCGCCGGCAGTAGGTGTTGATCATATCAGTCACCCACAAGCCGCAAGCGGTCTACTAAACGTAACGGCCACCCAGGTATTGAGCAATTAGAAGATCAACAAGTGAGCCTGCTCATACTCCTGCGAATCCAATCAAGTAATAGTACCGTACATTCCGGTCTTTTCGTTTGATATGTCGCATATCACAGCCTGGGAGTGGTAAAACGTCAGACCCCAAATAGCCTAATAAGTCATGTCGATGCAAGGCCCATAACGGTCTGAGAAACTACTGATAACACTTACCGGTAGATCTCAGCAACCCTGGCCAGGGATTTCCTGTTATGGCTAATCAAGCATAGCGCAACATCAACCCTTAATACCGGGAGAGACGAATCCCTTCCTATCGCTCATTGCCTCTATGTGACTCGGGACTGTACCCAAAAACCTCCGTTTTGCATGATCTCTTGAACGTGGTAAGGTGAAAATCAAAGAACAGTGGGAATCACATAAGACTCTATGACGATCTCTGGTTGACAGACTAACCTGTACCAGTGTCACTAGAGAACTGCTATCTGACGATAGGTATAATACCATCTTGGAGTTCTCAGCGAGTCCGTTTAGTGTACCCAGTGTCCACTGAGCACCCGTATACCATCTCTGATGTCAAACACCAATGGATATGGGATCATCCATCGCCCATCATATGGGCCGAGAAGCGTATACGCTAGTGTACTCTGGAATATCGATGCCCCGTCTCGATACTCCTATGAGTAGGAACAATTGAAGGATGTAGGATGTACTTACCGACTACCTTTGCCCCACTAGTATGATCTACATCATAATCCTAGTAGTCAAGTACTCATCCTAAGGGCGTTATCAACATGTAATAGAGAGACAATAAGTGTACATGTTAAGATAAAGAGCAAACAGATAGCATACTATCATGTCGAGCAAGAAAGTTTTCCCTATATATGTCCAAGCATCCACTACAATATACATCGTATGTACAGTAATGGGCTCTATGGCATACATATTACTAACAG
The DNA here is from genome assembly GCA_030015575.1 of Agapanthus africanus. Lineage (NCBI taxonomy): Eukaryota > Viridiplantae > Streptophyta > Magnoliopsida > Asparagales > Amaryllidaceae > Agapanthus > Agapanthus africanus. The sequence continues at coordinate 483,696,142 of CM057337.1, forward strand.
TTAGCTAGAGTTCAGCATCGATCCTGGAGTTTAAGTCGCGAGCTTTGAAAAATCGTTTTTTGCAAATTCCGCCTCCCTGCGGATACGTAGGGTGCGCGACATGGACTTACAGTTATTGCGGTCATCGATGTTTCCTGCCACTAGACCATCCCTACAGGTTAGACGCTGCTAACTTTGTTGGTCATCAGGAGCTTCTTGGGACTCCAGCCTCATTGTCCGGAGAGGACGTGACTGCTCAATGGGATGGTTACAATAATGTGACCTTCAGGATAGATCCGACAAAACAGATAAAACCACCCTACTGGAACAAGTTAAGTATTTTCTTCGAGCTTCCGTACTGGTCAACAAATTTAGTACGTCATTGTCTGGACGTCATGCAAATAGAGAAGGGAGTATCCGAGCACGTACTCAACTTGCTTCTTTGTAAGACGAAAAATCGAAAGACAACCTCCGTGCTCGGATGGATATTCAGGACTGGGAAATTAGAAGTGAATTGCATCCTAAACCGATCGTGGGTAAACCAGGCAAGTTTGTACTTCCCAATGCCGCGTATTATATGTCACAACCGGAGAAGAAAAGATTCATGCAGATGTTGCATGATTTGAAAGTTCCTATAGGCTTCTCAGGATCATTTAGCAAGAAGATAAAAATTGTGAAAGGCAAGATCGATGGGCTGAAAAGTCATGATTACCATGTTATTATGGAGCACCTTCTTCCATTAGCCCTCAGGACTTCGCTTCCCGAATCGGTTGGTATAGTAATCAATGACCTTTGTTGCTTTTTTAGAGAATTGTGTGCTAAAACTGTTAGTGTTTATGCCCTAGAAGGCCATTACTGTATCATACTAGCTTGTATATTACTTAATGGAAGCTTGGGATATTCACATGTATATAACAGTCTTGCTAAACATGGTAGTATGCTACTTGGTTTTTCTATCTTAATATGTTAGTGTACGTATTGATAGAGCTCTTAGGATCTTGCTTATCTACCAGCGTTGTGATGGCAGTCACACTAGTGGGGGCTGGGTAGTCTACAAGCACATCCTTATTCGGGTCCCTGGTCGTTGGATTATCGAGACAGAGCATCCATACTCCGGAGTAGACTGGTGTGTACGCTTCTCATCCCAGTTGGGGAGATGGTCTGTCCCACAGCCATCAGTACGTCGTACTGGAGATAGTATGCAGGTGCTCGTTAGGTTACGGGTACACCGGACAGGACTCACAGGGAACTGTTGGTTGGTTTGATACCAGTCGTCAGTGAGCAGTTCCCAGGTGACATGAGTACAGCGTAGTCCGCAGACTTGACACTGCTACTTCGCCTCGAGTGTGTCCCACTGTTCTTAGATTGCTACCCTACCACGGCTCAAAGGAGTCGTGCAAACAGGTAGCAGTTGGGTGCAGTCCCGAGCACTTGGAGGCAGTGGCGGTTAGACAGGATTCGTCCCTCCCGGTATTGGGAGTAGATATCGTGCTGTGTCAGAGAGCCATTACGCAAAGTCCCTGGCCAGGGCAAGCGAGATTTACTGGTAGGTTCCAGTAGTTTCTCAGGGTGTAATGGGCTTCACTCCGACACGACTTATACCGCTTTTAGGGGACTGACGCCTGCCGCCCCCCTAGGCCCGATATACGATAGTCTTGGACGAACGGACCGGACTGTATGGAGATTGTCATATCAGACTCAGTAGGAGTTCGGATGGGTTTCCTCATCGGCCTTCTTATCGACAACTACCTGGGGACCGTTACGTACAGCTAGTGCCGCTTGCGGTCTGTGGTTAAACCCACTACCAGCGTAGTAGTCGAGTCTCTAGAGTCCCACACAGAGAGTTTCCTACTCCAGGCGAAACGATATAGAGGTCGCATGGTTTTGCGACAAAGGGTTCGGACGCATACGTGCGTTTACGCACGTACGACTTTCGGACAGTTTTTACCAGTCGGCTTTGGTTTAAGCCAGTTACTGGTATCCGGTTATTGGATTTTTACAGTCTAAAGTTTTTCCGTATTTTTGCGGATTGGAGGGGCGTTCTCGTAATTATACGAGAAGCTTCTAGAAGATGTGACTAAGGAGGTTAAGGTGACATAAGCTTTGGATAAGATTAGTGAGTCATGAGGGTGATTCATCATGGTCATTAATGCACCATAAATGCTTAATGACTCATGTTAATGAATCACCTCTTTTCATTTATGAAGCATGCTTATTCATTTCTATTATTCATTATTCTAAAATAAGAATGCTTCATAATATATTATGATACACTCTCTCTCATCTCATTATCTCATCTCACATTCTCTCTCCTCAAGCTCTCATCTTCAAACCCTAATCCTTACACCTCATGAGTTGAGATCAAAGGATTAGTTAGACTAAACAATCCATAACCATCACTCTATATCATCCTTTCATCTTTGATTAGCAATCAAAGTTGATTAGTTACCTCAAGTTAGAGGTTTAGCTTGGAGTTTTGCTCTCGGGTGGATCGTCTACTACCTAGAGAAGGCCGAGGAGAACAAGGAGATCGTAAAGACGAAGGACTAGTATCGATAGGTATAATCCCTTAACACTATAGTTTAGTATAGCTTTGTGTTCGGTTATTAGTTGTTTAGCTTCGATTTAAGCGGTTAGTCGATGTTCGTTCTTTAAACTTGATCGTTTTTGAAAATTCCGCCTCCCCACAAGTACTGGGGTGTACTACATCGACTTACAAAAACCCTTGATGTTGTGACACTGGAGAATCTAAAAACTTCTATTTCGTTGATACTTTGCAAGCTTGAGCATAATTTCCCACTGTCATTCTTCGATGTCATAATACACTTGACGGTTCATTTTGTAACTGAGGCTAAGTTAGCCAAACCGGTATAATATCGATGGATGTATCCAGTCGAAAGGTACGTGGAAGTTTTTGTTTCACGCAATTTGTAAAATTATTGTTGCCTATATGCCCGTATTTATTTATTTAACATATTTTTATTTAGGTACCTCTGCACTCTAAAAAAGTATATACGCAATAGATATTGACCAGAGGGTTCTATCATGCAAGGTTATCTTCTAGATGAAGCAACCACATTTTGTTCCCGCTATCTGGATGAGAACATTGAGACGAAACTTAACCGACCTCGGAGAATTCAGGACGGACCATATGGTAAAGCTGATTATAAGAGAGTAGACACAATGTTTATTAACAAGATATATTGGTTTATCCTCCTCAATGGCGCATGTCTTGAAGAAATTAGAGAGTAAGTTTTTTAGATTAATTGTTATATTTGTGTTTGTGTGTGTAAAAAACGATATAATAATAATGTCATAATTTATTGATGAGAACATAAATCATTTTAACGAGGTACGTAAGAGACATCCTGATTGGAATGATGAACGATTGGAAAATATTATCAGGATAATTTTTGCGATTGGGTTGCAGATCATGTAAGTTCGAATAATATGTTATTACTACTAGTCTTAATCTAAACAAATATTGTTATGTATTTTTCGTAAAATTTGTTTTGTCAGATCCACGATCTGAACTTGTCTGCATCATTAGAGAGTGATTCAAGATGTTTAGCTCAGTTTCCTAGTATGGAGGTTGCATATTAAAAAGGATTCGGTGTCCTTGGATACAAATTTGAAGTTAAGGACATAGAAACATCTCGAACCTCTCAGAATAGTGGGATTGCGACGGTAGGATCGGATGGTGTAATTTATTATGGATACATGGATTGCATACTTGGCATCCAATCTACAGGACGATTAGAACCGTTTTATATATTTCAATGTACTTGGTACGATACACGAACTGATACGGATAAGTGGAGAAACAATCTCGGGACTTGGAAAGATGAATATGGATTGACTAGTGTGGACGATCCATTTATCTTTCCGGACCAAGCGTTCCAAGTATACTACTCACAGTGCTTGAATAATCTGGGATGGAGTGTCGTATTCCATTGGAAACCCAAGGATGTTTACGATGTCTTAGAATTCGAGGATCGTATAGAGGACAACGATGAGGACGAAGAAGAGAGAAGACTTAGAGTGCTTCGACCGTCTGTTTCAAAATACGGGTTGTCTTCGGCTGATCGTGAAGTTACGTAGGTTAGAAATGATATCGATGATGAACTCAAAGTAGATATGTCTAATGCGTCCATGAAACGAAAAAGGTTATCAGTAATGTTATATTATTACTTCACATTTTTACGATCTATATATATATAGCATGCATATGCAATGATTGTACTCTTGTCTAGATTTGATGACGACAACCGGAGCAGCGAGGGGCGGAAGGAGCACCAACCGTGGCAGAGGCAGAGGCAGAGGCAGAGCGGTTTTGCCGCCCGAAGAGCTGCGCAGGGAGCTTCAGAGGGCCGGTCTTGCACCCCGATTGGAGCCCCTTCGGATGACTCCTTCCGTGTAGACTTTGCCACACCTCCAGGTATATTGCACGCATATTCATTTTGAATGTAATATTATAGATATACATGCATATTTTTCTTCAAAATTGCTAATATAGTCAATGTTTGATTGTCTAGCTGTTTGGTCCGTCCACATCAGAGGCAGAGGCCACTCCCGCACCTCCAAGTATGTTTATATATCCTATAATTTATGCATATTGATTTAGAATGTTATATCATAAATATACACATATTCTTTTTGCTCTTACATAGATAATCAATTTTTTATTGTCTAGCTGTAGGTGGTGCCTCCACATCTCGGGCAGAGGCCACCACCGCACCTGCGGGATGTTTATATATCTTATAGTGCATGCATATTGATTTATAATGTTATATTATTGATCTACACATTATTTTTGCAATTACTTACATAATCTATTTTTATTTGTCTAATTATAGATAGTGCGTCCACATCTGGCGCAGGAGCCACTCCCGCCACTTCTGTACCCTCAGCTCAGTCTGCAGGTTAGTATGAATAAATATAAAATATTTATTCATTTTACATATCCTCTAAGAATAAACATGAAATTAATGTAATTTTATCGTCAATGTTTATTTTCTAGTTGGAGGGGATTCTTCCACGTCCGGGTCACCGGTTGTTCCTCACCGGAGGAACTATCGTCCCACTCGTGCTGCTTTCCGGGCCCAGGCTCGTGCTGCTGTCGCCGGAGGTATATATCGCACTTCAATTTTCATTAAACCTTAGATTTCTTAAAACCACTTTGTCTTATTATTGATTTCCTTGATATTTCTTGTAGATGCAGGGCAGCCGCATCCCGAGAGGGGGACTCGAGGCCTGAATAAGTCCCACAGGCTGAGGCCCGACAGAGCTAGGGGGAGGCAGCATTCCCCCTCTTCTTTACCCCCGATTATCGCTATATCGGAAATTATGCCAAGAGGTTCGATCTGTATATGGGGATGAAAGCCGCTTCGTGAAGAAGTATTCACTTCACGTTAAGTGCGGCAATCAGCCCTGGCGCTTATTTGCCCTCTTCTGGGATCAGGCTCGGGTATTAATATATATTTTTTTTGACTTATCCAATATATTTATTTATTTAACACTTGCAATTTAAATACATTGTTTTTGTATTTGTAGTTGGATTACGACTTTCAGCCTGTACCCGACTCTGATCACCCTGAGAGAGTGCTCGATCTTCACGCTCTGTACAATGGCCTGATGAAGAACATGCAATCAAAGGTCCGATACAATAGGAACGAGCTGAAGATCGACTGCTATTCCCTATGGATAGCGATCCCCGAGGCAAAGAGAGCGGCTCTCATACATACTCTGGCCTTTGCGAGAGTCGACGTAGATACATGGCCTCTCTTGTGTGAATATTTAGACTCTCAGCGCAAACATGTTTGTAATTTAAATGTAATTCATTGTTTAGTATATAATTTATTTTTTCATGTTGCTTAATTAGAAAACTAAATCTGAATTTGTTGTGCAGAAACATGTCGATCAAAATAAAGAGAATAGGAAGACGACGAAGAGGGGTCGCCCCACTTATACAGGTGGCTCGAGAAACATTACTCGTGCCATGGAGGCATCGATAACTTACAATAGATATATTTTGATATAATGTAATATTAAGATTTATTTTATAAAACATGTAAATTTTTTGCGAATTGCAGAGAGCTTAGAACCTGGCGCAGAGTGGTACACCGAGCATGCTGACCGCGTATCTTGCCGTCTACGGGACCTCGACAGATCCCGCCACGGGCGAGCTTCGATTCCCCGACACCGCTACCCAAGAGTATTGCGTAAGTGTTAATATTTATTCCAACAAGTTTGAAATTTTTGTTTTTAAAAGTTCAAATTTAAATGATATACTTATATTTCAATGGTTAATGTGGGTGTAGGAGAGGGTGGTGGAGCAGGCTGAGGTATCGAGGATCGATTTTATTGGAGAGACTGATCCGATGCTGCTGACCCCAGTCCTAAACGCCGTACACGGAGTGTAGGGTTCCTAGGCACACTATAGAGGTCTCACAAGGCATCAACCATGCCAATTTCAAATTTTATGGGTGCCGAGAAACCCTAATATGGATCGTTGACTAGAAATTTAGGCGATAAACGAAACTAGTTAACACTTTAACTAAAGGAGAGAGACTACAACCTTTGTAGATCCGGTTCTCCACTTCCTTAGCTCCACGTAGGTGTCCTCTCGCTGTCCATCTCGAATCCCGAACCCAAACGTCGGCTTCATCGGAGAATAGGGCGGACTAGGTCGTCGGCTTCGTGCCGAAGATGATCTACGTCGAGGTTGCACAAGTTCAAGCTCCAACTTCACCAAGTTGTGAAACTTGTGAAGAAAACACCCAAAACAACTTGGCAAGAGGTAGAGGGTGAAGAAATAGGAGGTGGGTTCACTTTAGAATTGGATTTCTCTCACTTTAGCTCAAGTTGCCATTGATGGACCTTAAGCTTTTCTTGATGAAGAACAAGGAGAAGAAGAAAGAATATGATAAGTATTCTATTTAAAAATGAAACTAATATGAATACTTATCATATCTTGACCATGGTCAAGTGTAGAGATTAAACTAAGGTTAGTTGGAATGGTTAGGGTTAAGGATGAGATAAGGATGGTGGACTTTGTCAAAGCTTCAAGAAGCTTCAACATAGAAACAAAATAAGCCACCATTCTTAACTAAATCCTTTCCAAATAAATAAACAAATAAATAAATGAAAAACCAAAACCCTAATCATCACTTAACCATGGTTTAATCCTTTACACTTAACCACTTTATCAAGTATCATCAAACATGATACAAATATGTGCACAAAAGTATATCACATATACTTCTTGCACATCAAGTGAGAAAATCCATTTAAAGTGAACCAATACTAGTTAATGGAAAGTAATATATCAAATATATAATTATACATTAAATCATTAAATCAACACTTGATTTAACGATCCGGTCATATCGCATATAACCGACTAGTATCCTATGTATCGGCTTATCGAATCAATCCTTGATTCGATATCTAGGTTATATCGAATATAACCAATCGATACATCCATCGTGAGAATGAATTACGGTATCACATACACGCATTATTCTCGGTCCTGCACATATCTCATATGCGCTCCTATTTCGTTTCGCTTGAGCCAGGAAACCTCTGTGTAGGACTCTAAAGACTCGTCAATACGCCGGTAGCAGATGAAGATCATATCAAGCACCCACAAGCCGCAAGCGGTCTGCTAAACGTAACGGCCATCCGGGTATTGAGCGATCAGAAGATCGACGAGCTAGCCCGCTCACACTCCTGTGAATCCAACCAGTAACACTTACCGTATAGTCCGGTCTGTTCGTCTGATATGTCGCATATCAAGTCTAGGGGTGGTAAACGTCAGACCCCAATAACCGATAAGTCATGCCGATGTGAGGCTCATAACGGGTCGAGAAACTACTGGTAACACTTACCAGCAAATCTCTGATCAGCCCTGGCCAGGGACTTCCCTGTTACGGCCAATCGAGCACAGCGCAACATCAACCCCCAATACCGGGAGAGACGAAACCCCTCCTATCGCTCATTGCCTCCATGTGACTCGGGACTGTACCCAAAGACCACCGTTTTGCATGCCCTCATAGACGTGGTAAGGTGGAGATCAAAGCACAGTGGGAATCACACAAGAATCTATGACGATCTCGGGTCTACAGACTAACCTGTACAAGTGTCACCTGAGAACTGCCATCTGACGTGAGGTATAATACCATTTGGGAGTTCTCGGCGAGTCCGTCCAGTGTACCCAGTCTCCACTGAGCACCCGTATACCATCTCTGATGTTAAACACCAATGGATATGGGATCATCCATCGCCCATCTCATGGGTCGAGAAGCGTATACGCTAGTCTACACTGGTATATCGATGCCCTGTCTCGATACACCCACGACTAGGGACCTTGAAGGATGTACTTATGGACTACCATGTCCCCACTAGTATGATCTGCATCATAGTCCAGGTAGTCAAGTACACATCCTAAGGGCTTTATCAACATGTAACTATAAGACAGTTTAAAGAGACAAGTGTACATGTTAAGATAAAGAGTAACCAGATAGCATACTATCATATCGAGCAAGAAAGTCATCTCTATATATGTCCAAGCATCCAATATAATATACATCATCTGTACAATACTGGCCTCTAGGGCATACATACAACTAACAATCTCCCACTTGCACTAGGGCCAGCTGCTGTAGTATCGCATACCGAGCATCCCGAAGAGTCTCTCAAACTGTATCTGGGGAATGGCCTTCGTGAGTGGATCCGCCGTGTTGTTCTTCGTGTCAACTCTCCTGACCTCGATCTCCCGGCGATCAACTATCTCCCGGATCAGGTGATACCGCCTCAGAATATGCCTGGATCGCTGATGGGACCTGGGTTCCTTGGCCAAAGCCACCGCTCCATTGTTATCGCAATACAAAGGTATTGGATGCTCAATGGATGGAACCACTCCAAGTTCAGTAATGAACTTCTTGATCCAGACAGCCTCTTTGGCAGCATCGTTGGCAGCGATGTATTCAGCCTCCATCGTCGAGTCTGCCACGGTTTCCTGCTTGGAACTCTTCCAGCTAACCGCCCCTCCGTAAAGGGTAAAGACAAATCCTGACTGCGACTTAGAGTCGTCCTTATCACTCTGGAAGCTCGAATCGGTAAAGGACTCCACTTGGAGTTCTCCGTTACCATACACCAAGAGCATCTCTTTAGTCCTTCGCAAGTACTTGAGAATGCTCTTCACAGCTGTCCAGTGACTCTCTCCAGGATCAGCTTGATACCTGCTCACTACACTTAGTGAATATGCTACATCGGGTCTGGTACATAGCACCGCATACATGATAGAGCCTACAGCCGAAGCATAGGGTATCCCTTGCATGCGAGCTCTCTCCAAATCAGTCTTGGGAGACATCTCTTTGGAGAGAGTGACTCCAGAGATCGTGGGCAAGTTTCCACGTTTGGATTCTTCCATACTAAAGCTCTTTAGTATAGTGTCAATGTACCTGGATTGGGACAATCCCAGTATCCGTTTGGATCTATCTCTATAGATCCTTATCCCCAATATGCAGGAGGCATCACCAAGATCTTTCATCGAGAATCTTTGTGATAAGAAGAGCTTGACCGATTGCAGCATAGGAATATCATTTCCTATCAAGAGTATGTCGTCTACGTACAATACGAGGAAGACAACCTTACTCCCTGCCACCTTCTTGTAAATACAAGGTTCATCTGGGTTTTTGACGAAATCAAACTCTTTGACAACGACATCAAAGCAGATGTTCCAACTCCGCGATGCTTGCTTTAATCCATAAATGGATTTAAGCAGCTTGCACACCTTGCCGCTGCTCCCACTGTCTACGAAGCCCTCTGGCTGAGTCATGTACACGCACTCTTCTAAATCACCATTTAGAAAGGCGGTCTTAACATCCATTTGCCAGATTTCATAATCATGATATGCAGCGATGGGAAGCATGATCTGGATGGATTTAAGCATAGCCACTGGAGAAAAGGTCTCGTCATAGTCCACACCTGGTCTTTGACGAAAACCCTTTGCTACAAGTCTAGCTTTGAAAGTCTCCACTTTCCCATCTACACCAAGTTTTTTCTTGAAGATCCACTTGATCCCAATGGGTTTTACCCATTCAGGAGCAACTTCCAAAGTCCATACTTTGTTGGTGTACATGGATTCCATCTCGGACCGCATAGCATCCAGCCATTTCACTGAGTCCCTACTCGTGATGGCCTGCTCGAAGCTAGTTGGGTCATCATCCTCCATGATGCAATCCTCGCTCCCTCCATCCATGAGAAAACCGTAGTATCTCTCAGGTTGGCGAGGAACCCTACTAGATCGGCGGAGAGGCTGAGGTTCATTGGGAACTACTGAATCTTCTGGTTCCACTAAATCTTCAGTTATGGTTTGTGTATCTGGAACTTCTTCCAGCTCTACCACTTTGCCACTAATTTCTTTTTCAAGAAATTCCTTTTCTAAAAAGGTGGCATATTGAGAAACAAACACCTTTTGTTCTTCAGCATGGTAGAAAAAATATCCTTATGAATTCTTAGGATATCCTACAAACTTGCAGAGAACTGACCGTGCCTCGAGTTTGTCTGGATTTTGCCTTTTGACATAGGTCGGACAACCCCATATCTTAACTCGTTTAAAATTTGGTCTCTTCCCACTCCATATCTCATATGGTGTGGTAGGTACAGATTTAGATGGAACTTGATTCAATAGGTATGCAGCCGTCTCCAGCGCATATCCCCAGAAAGAAATAGGTAACTCAGCTGTGCTCATCATAGAGCGCACCATATCTAATAAGGTGCGGTTCCTCCGTTCTGATACACCGTTGTGCTGTGGTGTATATGGAGGAGTCAGCTCAGAGAGAATCCCATTCTCTTTTAGGAAGTCCAGGAATTCATTGCTCAAGTATTCACCTCCTCGATCAGATCGAAGGATTTTAATACTTTTTCCGGTTTGGTTCTCGACTTCTTGTTTATATTCTCTAAATTTCTCAAAAGCTTCTGATTTGTGTTTCATCAGGAACACATATCCGAATCTAGAGAGATCGTCAGTGAATGTAATGAAGTATGAAGAACCATCCCTGGCATGTGTAGACATTGGACCACATACATCACTATGTATCAGTCCCAAGAGTTCGGTAACTCTTTCTCCGTGTCCCGTAAACGGAGTTTTGGTCATCTTGCCTTTGAGACATGACTGGCAAGTGTCATAAGATGAAAATTCGAATGGTTTCAAATATCCATCCTTATGCAACTTAGCCAGTCGTGTCGCATTGATGTGACCCAGTCTACAATGCCACAAGATGGATTCGTTCAGTTCTGAACTCTTCCTCTTGTGTGTGTTTGTTATACTCAGAACTGTTGATTGGTCTAGAACATAAATGCCATTGCACAACGTGCCTGATCCAACCAACTTTTGGTTACGGAAAATGTTCATAACATTGTCCTGTAATACAAAATTATATCCCTCTTTGCTTAACAAAGAAACCGATATAATGTTGCATATCAGGTTCGGCATGTAATAGCATTCGTTCAGAACCAATGTATTACCAGTTGGTAATACAAGGTGATATTCCCCGACAGTCTTAGCTGCAACAATTGCACCATTTCCAACTCTAATGTCTTTATCACCTTCTCCAAGTTCTCTACCTTTCCTAAGCCCATGTAACTGATTACATATATGGGATCCTGACCCGGTATCTAATACCCAGGACGTGGAGCAAATGGAGAAACAGTTCTCTGTAACGAACACACCCGAAGAAAATGCATCAACATGTACTTTCTTCATTCGGGTGGCATGGGAATCCTGGTATTCCCCTATTTCCTGTTCATTCCTATAACTCTTATAAGAAAGAACGGAACCAACGTTCCCCAGCACAGCATAACATGCGGGTTCGGTCAATACATCCATATTATTATCTTTATTAGGGCATGAAATGGTCGCTACCTGGAGAGAGAGAGAAGAAAACACTCTGCGTGCGCTCTTGCAAGAATAGATTGGTTATTATTTTATCTAATCAGGATGGCTCCCACTGCTTTTTATCAAATCTTCCTTCAAACCCTAAAAGGAAAGACTAGCCGGGATTAATTACACACTACAAGTTCGCCAATCTTTCAGCCAGGCCAGTGTCGGTACTTTGAGGGAGGTCCCCCGTGCTTTCGCACGAACCTAATTAATGTAAACCTCGTTTTCCCAGAGGCGTAACCCCGTTGACACCTTTCTAGACACCTACTTGATCGGCTAATTGTAATGTGTAAAACTCTCCCAGGAGTAACTCTTACTCGCAGTGGGTATCGGGATCCAACTATCTCATAGAAGGTATGCAATCTCATTGCAAATTTCAACACTTGAAATTCCCGATAATATTTTGCCCCTAGCAGCTATATGACCTTAACATAGTCAACAAATCATAAGTGCTAGTCAAGTTCAACCCGTCATTTCCTGATTGAATTAAACCCACCCGCACGACCCTTAACATAGTCAACAAAGTCGCACGACTGCCCTAATCCAATCTGCATCATATGCATAAGCAGATAAATACTGGTCAGCTACCGCACACTACGCCTTAACATAGTCAACAAACGTAGCACGAATACTAACTAGTACTTATCTGAAATGACTGAGGCTACGACAGGTTTTTCTGAAAACCTATTGCGTAATGAACTTGATATCGTTGTAGAATCAAATGAAGTTTTGAAATGGAATGATTTTTGAGGCTTTTCTAGTTTTGCTAAAGGGGTCACTCCCGGTGAAGGGATCGTCGGCCCTTTCCTCGTCGAATGAGGTGCTGGATATGTCATATATATCACTGTGCAAAGCAGAAACTATAGAAGCTATCAAAAGTCAAACCGAGTGTGTAGCATCTGCCAGTTATTGCTAAAGGAGTCACTCCCGGTGAAGGGATCTCGGTCCTTTCCTCATCGAATAAGGTGCAGGATATATCACATATACCGCTGTGCAAAGCAAGAACTGTAGCTACCTGTTTTATTTGAAATTTGATTCTACAACATCTTAGGTTTCTTTTCTTTCATTAATCACATTAATGAAGTCCCATCATTTAAATACCTAAACATCACAGATAAATACGACGTACACTTATGCCATCCGCATTCGCCTCGATGTCCCCTCATGCACCGTTAGGTTAGGTAACTAACGACAGAGCAGGGCAGAGCTAGTGCGGGTGCAAAACATAAGTAACGTCTATATAATATATCATATATACTATATACTGTATCTATCACAGAACATCACATGATCACATCACAGATATCGCAGCAGAAGAAACATATGAAACAATGGATATACTAGGACGTCCGTGTTTTCAATACGAGCCAGTATAAAACACGGATTCCACGGTCGTGATGAATAGCCAATCCCACACCCCTAGACCCCTACGAGAGCGGCAAGCAACCCTGCCAATTCTAGGGTTAGGAGACCCGGACTCGACTCCTCGAGTTGGTCTCCCACTGGACGCCAGAACCCGGTTACTTGTACTTCCCTCCTTGTGTCTATCCTAATGCGGAAAAGTAAATAATATACAAAAGGTGACAACTTCCGCTACCTGGAAGTGTCCCAAATAAAAGAATATTACATACAAGTTTTTACATGAATGAAAATGAAAAACATTCATCTCACATAAAAAACCCCGGCTATTCAAACACGACAATCCAATATAACATATCCAGCAACACATAACATCACATGTCATCAACGTAAGTAAATATGCGCATCCCAATTGTCGTTGACATATAGCAACGAAACCGGCGATATCACATATTACACTTACGGTCACAGAAAAGAAAGTGTAAAACTACAACAGTTGGAATCCGCAACCTCTTTAGACATCACATGCCTAATCAAATGAAATACTTAGACATCACATGCCTAACAGTTATAAACCCCGCATTTTAGTCCCATTATCGAAAACTCTTTTCAATATCAAGTGAGACTAAACCGCTAGATTTATAACATTCATCCAGTTATCTCATAACTGTTTATGAATTCCAATTATTGTATCCCATTCCGGATAAATAGAATATATTAAACTTTCCGATCGAACATTCGAACACCCAAGTTTTCCCGAAACCGTTCAACACATGAAATAGGTTCAAAGACATTCACTTCATGCCTCAGTACCAACGGTCCAGCCGTAGAAGGGTCAAGCCAACGCCTCACATGTGGCACGCCGTACTGCCCCAAACCCGAAGGTTCAAAGGGCAGTTCAAGACGGTCACATAATCGAGTTAAGGTTTGTTGTCTTCTAAAGGGACCATCGCATTACTTGCACTACTTAGAACGTCCTTAAACCACACAAAAATCCAACACTTGGATATTTTCCGGCAAGGGAAAAGTTGGGTATTTATATCCGGTCGAACTTTTTAACATATTCTAAAGTCATACGGAAATACACAAAGACGAAATTTGATAATCCGATCGAAACACCGAAGCTCTAAAACACCCCAGAAAATTCAACTCTGAAATAAATATTAAAAATACCCATAAAACTCAGCTGCTGAAATGATGAATTACTGTGCAAAGGAGGAGGGCTGACGTCATCAGTAGGCCGCGGAACCGCCGCAGAAGCCATGCTTCTGCCGCGGTTCCGCCGCACAATACACTGTTCACTGGAAAAAATTTGCACCGTAATTCTTAGATTTCCCTGCTGAATTTTTTAAGCATTTTTAATCTTGAAAAATCCCAATTTTTAGAAAAAGTCGAGAGAGCACTTGGGTTTTAGGGTTTCAGGTTCGTTCAGGTTTCAAACGACGTCTAGACTTCGCCTAAGGCTCTAGCTAGGCTCTGATACCACTGTAGGATTCCTAGGCACGCTATAGAGGTCTCACAAGGCATCAACCATGCCAATTTCAAATTTTATGGGTGCCGAGAAACCCTAATACGGATCGTTGACTAGAAATTTAGGCGATAAACGAAACTAGTTAACACTTTAACTAAAGGAGAGAGACTACAACCTTTGTAGATCCGGTTCTCCACTTCCTTATCTCAACGTAGGTGTCCTCTCGCTGTCCATCTCGAATCCCGAACCCAAACGTCGGCTTCATCGGAGAATAGGGCGGACTAGGTCGTCGGCTTCGTGCCGAAGATGATCTACGTCGAGGTTGCACAAGTTCAAGCTCCAACTTCACCAAGTTGTGAAACTTGTGAAGAAAACACCCAAAACAACTTGGCAAGAGGTAGAGGGTGAAGAAATAGGAGGTGGGTTCACTTTAGAATTGGATTTCTCTCACTTTAGCTCAAGTTGCCATTGATGGAGCTTAAGCTTTTCTTGAAGAAGAACAAGGAGAAGAAGAAAGAATATGATAAGTCTTCTATTTAAAAATGAAACTAATATGAATACTTATCATATCTTGACCATGGTCAAGTGTAGAGATTAAACTAAGGTTAGTTGGAATGGTTAGGGTTAAGGATGAGATAAGGATGGTGGACTTTGTCAAAGCTTCAAGAAGCTTCAACATAGAAACAAAATAAGCCACCATTCTTAACTAAATCCTTTCCAAATAAATAAACAAATAAATAAATGAAAAACCAAAACCCTAATCATCACTTAACCATGGTTTAATCCTTTACACTTAACCGCTTTATCAAGTATCATCAAACATGATACAAATATGTGCACAAAAGTATATCACATATACTTCTTGCACATCAAGTGAGAAAATCCATTTAAAGTGAACCAATACTAGTTAATGCAAAGTAATATATCAAATATATAATTATACATTAAATCATTAAATCAACACTTGATTTAACGATCCGGTCATATCGCATATAACCGACTAGTATCCTATGTATCGGCTTATCGAATCAATCCTTGATTCGATATCTAGGTTATATCGAATATAACCAATCGATACATCCATCGCGAGAATGAATTACGGTATCACATACACGCATTATTCTCGGTCCTGCACATATCTCATATGCGCTCCTATTTCGTTTCGCTTGAGCCAGGAAACCTCTGTGTAGGACTCTAAAGACTCGTCAATACGCCGGTAGCAGATGATGATCATATCAAGCACCCACAAGCCGCAAGCGGTCTGCTAAACGTAACGGCCATCCGGGTATTGAGCGATCAGAAGATCGACGAGCTAGCCCGCTCACACTCCTGTGAATCCAACCAGTAACACTTACCGTATAGTCCGGTCTGTTCGTCTGATATGTCGCATATCAAGTCTAGGGATGGTAAACGTCAGACCCCAATAACCGATAAGTCGTGCCGATGTGAGGCTCATAACGGGTAGAGAAACTACTGGTAACACTTACCAGCAAATCTCGGATCAACCCTGGCCAGGGACTTCCCTGTTACGGCCAATCGAGCACAGCGCAACATCAACCCCCAATACCGGGAGAGACGAAACACCTCCTATCGCTCATTGCCTCCATGTGACTCGGGACTGTACCCAAAGACCACCGTTTTGCATGCCCTCATGGACGTGGTAAGGTGGAGATCAAAGCACAGTGGGAATTGTTGGAGATAGTGCCCTCAGAGTCAATTATTAGGTCACAGGTACGTGATTGTAATGATTGAGGGAGGACCTATCCCGGTAGGACAGTCTTACTCGAGATGATAATATGCTATCTGGTTTACCTTTATCATCGTGTACTGTTTTAGGTGACCTGACACGTCGCTATTACACGTTGATAGAGCCCCTAGGATTCTTGCTTGACCACCAGCAGTATGAGGGCGATCATATAAGTGGGAGCTGGGGGTCTACAAGCATATCCTTAAAAGGTCCCTAGTCGTGGGAGTTTCGAGACCGGGCATCGATACTCCATTAGTAGACTAGTGTATACAGTCGAGACCCCGACGAGGGGCGGTGGCCGGTCTCACAAGCCACTGGTGTCAGTTGGATCACCTAAGATGTATACAGGTGCTCATTGGGTTATGAGTACACCGGACAGGACTCGCCGGGAACCTGCTAGTTGGTCATATACCAGACGTCAGATGGCAGTTCCCTGGTGACATGTGTGTAGGTTAGTTCATCGACCTGGGGATCGTCATTTGTCTCGTGTGAGTTCCCACTGTACTTTGATTACTACCCTACCACGGCTCAAAGGAGTCGTGCAAACAGGTTTTAGTTGGGTACAGTCCCGAGCCACATGGAGGCAGTGAGCGTATCTTCAGGGGTTCGTCTCTCCCGGTATTGGGGGTGAGGTCGTGCTGTGTCTAGGAGAGCCATTACACAAAGTCCTTGGCCAAGGCAAGGAGATTTACTGGTAGGTATTCCAGTAGTATCTCAGGGTGTTCTGGGCTACACTCCGACACGACTTGTACCGCTTTTGGGGGTCTGACTTTTACCAACCCCCTAGGCCCGCCATGCGATACTCATAGACGAACGGACCGGACTGCACGGATATTGTCACTGACAGGCTCAGTAGGGTGTCAGGATGAGTTCGCTCATCGACGTCCCTTTTAGTCAATTGCTGGTGGCCCGTTATGTATTGGCTTATACCTCTGACGTGCTAGTGGTTAAATCCACAGCCATAGTATTGACGAGTCTTTAGAGTCCACCACACTTTCAGTTACTCAAGCTTTCGGGCGAAACGCTGTGGAGGCCGTATGGAGATATGGCAGGGTCCGATCAGATACGTGCGGTATTGCACGGATCAGGATCGGACGGTTTGTACTAGTAGCCGTATAGGTTTATGGCAGGGTTCGATCAGATACGTGCGGTATTGCACGGATCAGGATCGAACGGATATTACTAGCCGGCTTTGGTTTAAGCCGATCCTAGTTTAGTACAGTGTAGATTTTGTCTCTTTGCATTTGTATCCGGTCGGAATACAGATGCAGGTGTGTATGCACAGTATCGGGGTTTTCCTGTAATTTATTACGGGACCGGTTTTCTGGAGTTGCCATTTTGCATTCCGTTCCGGCCGGTTTTCCTTTGTTCTTTCCCGGCCGGACTTTTCCGATGGAGGGGGTAATTTGCAGTTTTGCAAATTACATTTGTGGAGGGGTTTTCTTGTAAAAGATTGATATGATAGCTTTCATATTTTTTTTTTCCACCATGCTTTTGCATTTATTGTGATAAAGTGTGAGTATGGTGTGATTTGAAATGAAGTATGGTGTATGTTTCTTTGACCTTGGATGTGGTCACCATTTTTTGATCCTACACTCACCTCCCTTTGTTTTTTCCTTCCCACCAATTTTCCTACTTGTTTGGGCCGGCCACTTTTTGGTGAGTGAGAGAGAGTATGGTTCATATTTGTATGAGGAAATTTCATGATCTCATTTGGACCTTGCACACATAACCTTCTCACCTCTCCAAAGTTCAATGTTCATTCCTCCATCCAAAGGCAACAAACCCCAAAGAGACAAGTAGCCTCTACACTACACTTCCTACAGCATATCTTGGGCACGTCGAGTAGCCGGCTTCGTGCCCGAGTTGCCTCGGCATTGAGGTGGGAGCCCGTAAACGAAGAAGGCGATGTGGTGCACTTCCGGCGACGAGGAGGAGACGGGACTTTTCCGCAGGAGATCGGGACCATGACGAGAAGACCGGAGGACTTGGATCGTCGGTATATCTCTAACCCATCTTCTAGTTAGCTTAGACTAGTTTAATGGTTACGATCCGGTTAAAGTGCGCGGTGGTGCCGGTTTGCAAAGTCCGCAAAATTTAAGTTATTCACCGCTTCCGCATTCCGGCGTCGGATTGACGGCCGGGGCGCCGCCGTGCACTTACAGTGGTATCAGAGCCTCGCCATTAACTTAGTCTAGCTTTGTGTAATGTGTTTGCATTTCCGATCGATCAAAAAGTTCCAAAACTGCATTTTAGTTCGCATCAGTTTCTGTTGAAAATTTTTGGTCTCGAAAATTTTTTCAGGTTATAAAATATTGATGTACTGGAAAATCTAAGAGTTCTGTAAAAATTTGACGAAGTAACTCCACAGTTGGAGCGCGGAACCGCCGCTAAAACCCCATTTGTGCGGCCCTTCCGCCGCGCACTATTCACATCACTTCACCATTTTTTTACAGAGGCCTTCTGGGCTTAAAATATGGGCTTTGGAATATTAAAGTTGGGCCAATTGTTTCTGTGAGTGCTACAGTTTTCTTTGGGGCCCACTTGTTAATTGTTTGATCAATCGGAAATTTTTTAAACACATTTTTCACAGTATTTACATTATATCTGCGACCGTGAATGTCACTCGATCGGTAAATCCGGTCTAACTGCTATAGCCCGGTTAGACGGATTTGCGAACGTGATTTTCACGTTGATGTTCTATGTATTTGCTGTGATGTTGCGGATCGGTCGGTGGGGATAGCCTGGATGCAATGCTAGTACTGTGTTGTTGTATTATGTACATTTGATATTGCGGGGCGAGCGTCCGACATGTGGACTGCCGTCACTGCCTGCTTGTATTATTCTTTTGGGGCACGACCTGGTTGCGGTCGATGTACCCGGTGTATGTATATTTTACTTTCTGTAATAGGGTTACCCCGCGGAGGGGTGCACGGATAGCCGGATTCTGGAGGGCAACAAGCCCGCATCTCATGGCATTGAGACGGAGGGGGCTTCACTCTAGGATTGGCTGGCTATTCGCCGCACTCGTAGGGGGTATAGGATTTCATTGCACAGGCTATCCACACGACCAGGGGAACGTCGGGTTTCAGTAGTGGCTCTGTGAAACCCGGGGATCCCAGATATCTGTATTGTTTCTGTGATGCTGTACACTTCTCTGTGGTGTTGCATTTCTTTCACGCCTTGAGCGAAATATAATATATTGGTATATATATTAGTAGATGTTGTATATGTTTTGCATCCGCGCTAGTCCAGTCCCCGCTCTGTCGTTAGTAAGCTAACCTAACGGGTAATGACGGGACCCAGTGGCGAATGCGGATGGCATATACGTACATCAGTATATTTTCGTTCTTTTTAGTGTGATCAATTGATGGGACTGCATTGATTCGGATCAATGCAAGTTAAACAAACCTATTCTGATGTTGTTGGAACATTTTTCAAAAAGCTGTTATTGCAAGGACGTTCATTTCTGTTTTGCATCGTGGTATTCATTTGGAATATCCTGCTCCTCAGTCGACGAGGCAAGGGCCGAGATCCCTTCACCGGGAGTGACCCCTTGGACAGAAGTTTGCGTCAGGGCATTAACTTCACTATAGCCGATTACTTTTTGCTTTGCATCGTGGTATTCATTTGGAATATCCTGCACCCCATTCTACGGGGAAAGAGCCGAGATCCCTTCACCGGGAGTGACCTCTTTAGTAAAGGTTTTCGTTACTATATTTTCTAAAAAGCTATCCGTTCCTTCAACGATATCAAGTTCATTACGTTAAAGGTTTTCGCCAGAAACCATTCGTAGCCCTCCGTCGTTTCAGACGGGTAGCACGTAGTATTCATGCTATGTTTGTTGACCTTCGTCAAGGCATAGTGTATGGTAGCTGCTTGTTACTTTTCTGCTGCATAGATAGATGTGTTGGTTTGGGACAGTCGTACAGCCTTGTTGACCTTCGTCAAGGGCTTGTACGGGTGGATTCAAATTAACCTGTATAATGACGGGTAGAACTTGACATGTGACTTATGATTTGTTGACCTTCGCCAAGGTCATAAGAGCATGGGGCAGAAATCACATCGGGAGTTTCAAAAGTACTGAAACTTGCCAGATATGCGCATACCTTCTGGAGCGTGATACCGTGAGCGGATTCCGTCACGTTATCATGCGATGATAGTTGGATCCCGATTCCCACTGATGAGTTAGTTTACTCCTCGGGTAACCCCGACTAATTCTTCTTTCAGGTTTGGAGGAGAATTTGAGGTACAGTGGGAGGATTCCAGATTAGATAAATTGGTAACCATTCTGATCTAGGTTAGAGTGCACGCTGAGTGTTTCTTTTCTCTCTCTCTCTGGCAGCGACCATTTGACCCGACCCTAAGACTTTGACTCAGTGACCAAGTTGACCGAACCTTCTTAAACACCGGCTTTTGGATTGTCAGAGTTGCAAACCTCATTGCCACTCCTACTTTTACCCTTTTCTCCAGGACACCCCGTTTTACTACGAACGTCCACTTCCATTGGACAAAACCATCGTATGGTTAGATACGAACTCGAAAGAATTTATTCGAGGATGGTTTCCGGTTCTGGAGAAAACGGATAGGATTATTCAGTTGTCTTTTCCTTTTACCCTCTCTCAGGTTACGAGTACTCCTTGGTTTAGGGGTAGTACACCTATTACGCAAATTGGATTGTCTTCTTCCAAACCTTAGGCTGGTGCCGACCGGTAGGGAATGAAGAAAACCAATTAGCATAACGATGGTGTGCAGAAGGTATTAAGTTCAGACAAAGCAAGGGATTAGTAGGGGGCAAAGTAAATTGCAACAGATATTCACGACCAAACCAAATATTTCGTTACCACTCCCACA
Source organism: Agapanthus africanus (assembly GCA_030015575.1). Classification (NCBI taxonomy): domain Eukaryota; kingdom Viridiplantae; phylum Streptophyta; class Magnoliopsida; order Asparagales; family Amaryllidaceae; genus Agapanthus; species Agapanthus africanus. The sequence goes on from CM057337.1 coordinate 483,717,499, forward strand.
TCACCTTTGTATTTCTCCAGGACACTCCGTATCACTACGAAGATCCACAGTTTATTTGGATATTCCATCGTATGGTTATATACGAACTCGAAAGGAACTTGTTCCAGTTCGGGGATGGATCCTAGTTCAGGAGAAATAGGAATAAAGTACATTCAGGTGTCTTTTATCTTCACCTTCTCTCGTGTTGCGAGTGTTCCTAGGATTGGGACAGTACACCCATTATGCTTATTGGATAGTCTTCTTCCAAACCATAGGCTGGTGCCGAACGGTAGGGAAGGAAGAAAACCATTTGGCCTAAAGGGGTGTGCAGAAGGTAAAGACTAAAGACATATGAAGGGATTTGGAGAGGTGGTAAAGAACTATACGGTTACAGTCGTGAATCTGGAAGAGGCATTACTAGGAATACCAGGATACCCCATCGAAACATTTCAATGTTTCAGTTTCACTGTGTACTGTTAATAGAAAACTGATTTCCCGATTAGATACTTACTCCATGGTATGTATTTACCAGATACGATTCTCACATCTGTATGGTTTTACAGATGATGAGTGGGAGTAAGTTATTGGGAATTGGGTGATTATCCTCATTATATCGGGATTCGTTGTAATCGGTGATATTTGAGGAAATCACCTGGGTTGTTTGCCGGTCGGCAAATATTTGGTTTTGAATATCCGCTGTTATGCACCAATTTCAAATTGATATATCTGTACGTCTATTTTCATAGAGTGAGATATACCTTTCTGAAATTATGTCTACGACATTTACCTATATCAGTGGATGGTTAGGTAAGGAGCATTAAACAGCGGTGTAATTCTTCTTAACCATAAGTACAGTTTTCAACCTACGACACACAGTGAATGAGTAATCAGACTCAAGGGACTTTTACAGAGTATTGTATGTTGTCCAGAGTCCATCAGGACAGAGGGGATGGTCCTCGTACTATATTCGGTTTACTTATGACTCCTCTAATTTTTAGACAGGTGTTTCGTGCAAACACAGGGTCCGAATTTGGAGAAGTTATATGTATTTGAATAGAGTAGAGAACCAGGTATAGCAAGTATCGGGATTCTTCAAAGAGATCGAAGATGTAGATACTTGTATATGGTGTTCAGTTGATAGTAATGATTAAGAGAAATTGCTTCTCTTTCAGGTTACTCATAATTGGAAGTATTCCTAAGTTGAGTAACGCTGATCTGGCCTCCTTCCATTTAGTTGACATGCACTGGAGACAGTTGCATGATTTGGATCTGGTTCAATTAAATCAGTGCCTCTGGTCCTATATGGGATATAGAACAGTTCATATCTTAACGATGTTAAGGTACGGGGAGTTGTCCGGTTTATGATTAAAACCAGACACTGGACAACTCAAGGCACGTTTCTGTAATGGCTGTTTGTGGGTTGACCCAGGCTATGACGAGGGTTGACTTTCTACCATCTGGATGAACAATAGCGATATTGTTCTAGACTCGCCACAGTTTTAATAAAAATGGATTTTTTCAGAAAACAGTAGTGGGAGTATGGTAGAACTGGAAGTGATTCCAGAACCACAAACGATTACTGAAGATTTGATAAGGAACCTAAAGATTCAATCTGGATTGACATTCCATTGGCCACTCCGCAGATAAAGTGGGTAACTTCAGGCACCCGAGAGGTACTCAGGTAGCCTCAAGGACGGTGACAGGGAAGTTCTTGTTTACCCACACTTGCCATTGTTGTTGTTCCAGGCTGCGAGACCCGGCAGGAGGATGAGTATAGCGTCGTTCTAAACTAGTTTTAGAAGTGCACGTCTATATGACTCTGGCAGAGGGTTGTCGTAGTCAGTGGGAGCAGCGGAAGCATTGGTGGACATCAGGCTTATATCTATTTATAGACTAAAGCAGATGTAGCGGAGATAGATCATCTATTTCTGATGTGACAGTCATGGGTTTGACTTCATCAGAAAAGGGGGTGGATCTGTTGAGAAGGTAGTAGGGTGTGATGTCCTGGTATCTGGATGACATACACAGAATAGGAAAAGAAACTCCTATACTATAATCGGTTGTACTTTGGTCGTCACACAGTTGTTTCTCCACATAGGAATTGGGTATTATATCAGACATACTGGTTACTAGATCTATGGTTTTAGATCTAGATTTGGGTGGTCTCCCAATCAGGGTACTTGACAGCATTCTAAGAGTATTTAGGATGGACGACTCCTGGCACGGTAGTGTACCTGCAGGTAATGGAGTCACCCTCTCCAAAGGTGTCTTACAGACTAAAGGGGAGAGGGACGTGCATGATTGGCAGATCACTTGCTTAGGCAATTGAGTCAATCATGAGATGTCAAGTACCACACCAGATGTTGTTCTTGCACTAGATGCAATAAGTTGACATTAATCCAATCCTGGAGAAACAGTCGGAAGCAGTTTTAGAACATAAGTGGATGTTCTAGGGATATGATAACGACAGCCTCATTCAGGAGACGGTTATCATTCCAGGCTTCCAAGGTGACATGGACGACAAGGAGGTTGTCAGAGTTATAGTTTTCCCTCTGACGAGGGGCAGTATTTTGGACAGGTGATCCAAGGCAATACTGAGGGAGGCATGGCACGCAGGATACTGATTAAGTTCAGTTGACGATACAGTCTAAGAAGTTTGGATTTGGAGTTCATTTATGAGCTATGTCCCATCAGACATCCAGACACATTCTAAGACAGGTATTGCTCATTTCGGGAGATGGGTTTCTCCGCGAACTTGAGATATAGAGAGACATGGAAAGAAACAACTAAGCGGATCCACTCACTGAGGCTATTCCTCGAACGCAATAGTTCCGCAAACGAGCTTTGTGAGACTGACTAGTAGAGGAGTTGGATGTTCGGTATCACACGGGCTGTGAGTATGCGACATCGCAATAATTAGCCTTGAGTGCAAGTGGGAGATTGTTGGAGATAGTGCCCTCAGAGTCAATTATTAGGTCACAGGTACGTGATTGTAATGATTGAGGGAGGACCTATCCCGGTAGGACAGTCTTACTCGAGATGATAGTATGCTATCTGGTTTACCTTTATCATCGTGTACTGTTTTAGGTGACCTGACACGTCGCTATTACACGTTGATAGAGCCCCTAGGATTCTTGCTTGACCACCAGCAGTATGAGGGCGATCATATAAGTGGGAGCTGGGGGTCTACAAGCATATCCTTAAAAGGTCCCTAGTCGTGGGAGTTTCGAGACCGGGCATCGATACTCCATTAGTAGACTAGTGTATACAGTCGAGACCCCGACGAGGGGCGGTGGCCGGTCTCACAAGCCACTGGTGTCAGTTGGATCACCTAAGATGTATACAGGTGCTCATTGGGTTATGAGTACACCGGACAGGACTCGCCGGGAACCTGCTAGTTGGTCATATACCAGACGTCAGATGGCAGTTCCCTGGTGACATGTGTGTAGGTTAGTTCATCGACCTGGGGATCGTCATTTGTCTCGTGTGAGTTCCCACTGTACTTTGATTACTACCCTACCACGGCTCAAAGGAGTCGTGCAAACAGGTTTTAGTTGGGTACAGTCCCGAGCCACATGGAGGCAGTGAGCGTATCTTCAGGGGTTCGTCTCTCCCGGTATTGGGGGTGAGGTCGTGCTGTGTCTAGGAGAGCCATTACACAAAGTCCTTGGCCAAGGCAAGGAGATTTACTGGTAGGTATTCCAGTAGTATCTCAGGGTGTTCTGGGCTACACTCCGACACGACTTGTACCGCTTTTGGGGGTCTGACTTTTACCAACCCCCTAGGCCCGCCATGCGATACTCATAGACGAACGGACCGGACTGCACGGATATTGTCACTGACAGGCTCAGTAGGGTGTCAGGATGAGTTCGCTCATCGACGTCCCTTTTAGTCAATTGCTGGTGGCCCGTTATGTATTGGCTTATACCTCTGACGTGCTAGTGGTTAAATCCACAGCCATAGTATTGACGAGTCTTTAGAGTCCACCACACTTTCAGTTACTCAAGCTTTCGGGCGAAACGCTGTGGAGGCCGTATGGAGATATGGCAGGGTCCGATCAGATACGTGCGGTATTGCACGGATCAGGATCGGACGGTTTGTACTAGTAGCCGTATAGGTTTATGGCAGGGTTCGATCAGATACGTGCGGTATTGCACGGATCAGGATCGAACGGATATTACTAGCCGGCTTTGGTTTAAGCCGATCCTAGTTTAGTACAGTGTAGATTTTGTCTCTTTGCATTTGTATCCGGTCGGAATACAGATGCAGGTGTGTATGCACAGTATCGGGGTTTTCCTGTAATTTATTACGGGACCGGTTTTCTGGAGTTGCCATTTTGCATTCCGTTCCGGCCGGTTTTCCTTTGTTCTTTCCCGGCCGGACTTTTCCGATGGAGGGGGTAATTTGCAGTTTTGCAAATTACATTTGTGGAGGGGTTTTCTTGTAAAAGATTGATATGATAGCTTTCATATTTTTTTTTTCCACCATGCTTTTGCATTTATTGTGATAAAGTGTGAGTATGGTGTGATTTGAAATGAAGTATGGTGTATGTTTCTTTGACCTTGGATGTGGTCACCATTTTTTGATCCTACACTCACCTCCCTTTGTTTTTTCCTTCCCACCAATTTTCCTACTTGTTTGGGCCGGCCACTTTTTGGTGAGTGAGAGAGAGTATGGTTCATATTTGTATGAGGAAATTTCATGATCTCATTTGGACCTTGCACACATAACCTTCTCACCTCTCCAAAGTTCAATGTTCATTCCTCCATCCAAAGGCAACAAACCCCAAAGAGACAAGTAGCCTCTACACTACACTTCCTACAGCATATCTTGGGCACGTCGAGTAGCCGGCTTCGTGCCCGAGTTGCCTCGGCATTGAGGTGGGAGCCCGTAAACGAAGAAGGCGATGTGGTGCACTTCCGGCGACGAGGAGGAGACGGGACTTTTCCGCAGGAGATCGGGACCATGACGAGAAGACCGGAGGACTTGGATCGTCGGTATATCTCTAACCCATCTTCTAGTTAGCTTAGACTAGTTTAATGGTTACGATCCGGTTAAAGTGCGCGGTGGTGCCGGTTTGCAAAGTCCGCAAAATTTAAGTTATTCACCGCTTCCGCATTCCGGCGTCGGATTGACGGCCGGGGCGCCGCCGTGCACTTACAGGAATCACACAAGACTCTATGACGATCTCGGGTCTACAGACTAACCTGTACAAGTGTCACCTGAGAACTGCCATCTGACGTGAGGTATAATACCATCTGGGAGTTCTCGGCGAGTCCGTCCAGTGTACCCAGTCTCCACTGAGCACCCGTATACCATCTCTGATGTCAAACACCAATGGATATGGGATCATCCATCGCCCATCTCATGGGTCGAGAAGCGTATACGCTAGTCTACACTGGTATATCGATGCCCTGTCTCGATACACCCACGACTAGGGACCTTGAAGGATGTACTTATGGGCTACCATGTCCCCACTAGTATGATCTGCATCATAGTCCAGGTAGTCAAGTACACGTCCTAAGGGCTTTATCTACATGTAACTATAAGACAGTTTAAAGAGACAAGTGTACATGTTAAGATAAAGAGTAACCAGATAGCATACTATCATATCGAGCAAGAAAGTCATCTCTATATATGTCCAAGCATCCAATATAATATACATCATCTGTACAATACTGGCCTCTAGGGCATACATACAACTAACACGGAGGGCACTACGGAGGGCACCACGAAGGTTGGGAGAGAGGACGGGGACTAGGTCTTAGGAGGGCCGATATGAAGTTGGACTCCACTCCGGCGGTTACTTCCCCTACCCCCCGTAAGCGACGTGTAGAGCATGATGTTGCCTCCTTGAAGACCACCGTCGAGAAGTTGAAGGAGATGGTACGTATACTACTTAATAGTAAAATATTATATCACATTATAGATAGTAACATATGCAATATTAGTAGCCTGAACTTATTTGGTTGTAGACTTAGCTTTGATTAATCATACTTACATAAAACTATCTAATTAAAATAAACTACGGCTTTCCAAACTAGATATCCAAATGAGGCCTAAGTCCCTAAGTATTCTTAGATTGGGGTTTCGCAATAACCTGATAATGATACGAACTCGACTAAAATCTAATACACCGTTCTTACTCGTTTATTACATACAAAATTTAACAGGTGCGACAGGTTACTTCGGCTGCGGCTCCAGATGCATCTCCTTCGGCTGTAGCTCCGAAAGACACTACCTCGGCTGCGGTTGCGCAGACCACTCCTGTTGCTCCACAGCTCGCTTAGATTCCCTCACAGTCCGCTCCTTCATTAGTCGATTTTTTGACGACTCAGGGCTGCACCGAGGAGCTGATGCGCCACATTACGACGATTATCAGAGGCGTAGGAGATGGACTGAGCTAGGGTAGCTTTATTTATATTTTTTAGGACGCATGTACTTATCTGATACATATTGTATAAATTTTGGACGATATTGGTGGTTGTTTGCTTGTTCACGATGATTTAGTTTGATATCGTATTCTGTTTGTTTATTTCTTTTATATATTATGAGTAAGATGTTGATTATGAATATTTCTGTATTTGGTTATATGATGTATATATTATTATGCACAGGGCAGGGAAAAAACAGGAAGCCCTTTTTTAAAAAAAAACTTGATATTTTGTCCTTACAGATTAATCCGTATGGCCATCTGATGCACCTATGGATTAATCCGTAGGTCCAATGTTTACCCCTACACAGTTAGCCGTAGTGAAAAAATATCAGGATACCTGATATTTTGTCCCTATGGACTCAGTAAAACTTGCCCTTACGAATTTATCCGTAGGGGCATTTATCTGAACCTACGGATGTATTCGTAGGGGTACTAATCAGGCACTACGGGTATATCCGTAGGGTAAATTATTTTATCTTATAAACCAATAAATTAAAATATTTATCAGGCCTTACGTATTACTCCGTAGGGATAAGTGTCCCAACGGATTAAGGCGTAGGGGCAATTATTACTCCGTAGGGGCATGTTTTGGGTGAGGACTTGCACCTGCGGCCTTTGCACCTACGGGGTATTTTCTGCCCCTACGGATATATCCGTAGGGGCAGTGCTTTGCTCTTACGGATAAATTCGTTGGGGCAACCCCTTATTGTAGTAGTGATAAAATAATCATCAAGCCATGCTTCACCCATTCCTCAAATATCTTTTCTTTTCCATCTCATCTTTTCCATTTTCATAAAATAGAAATTCTAACCATGCTTCATAATACATACACACACACACACACACACACACACATATTAAGATAAGAAAATAATTAGTGAGCTATAATATTAGTTAATATATAATTATATCAAATATAAATATATATAATATTATTAAATCAACACTTGATTCAATAATCCAGTTATATCACATATAACTGACTAATATCATTTATCGCCAGATTAGAATACGGTATCACATATTCATATTTAATCAGGCCCCCGCACATATCAGCATATGTGCCCTACTTCGTTTCGCTTGAACTAGGAAAACCTCTGTGTGGGACTTTAAAGACTCGTCAATACGCCAATAGTAGGTAATGATCACATTAGTTACCCATAAGCCGTCAGCGGTACTAGCTGGATGTAACGGCTATCCAGGCATTGAGCGATTAGAAGATCAATAAGCAAGCTTGTCCAAACTTCCTTGAAGCCTATAAGTAACACTTATCATACAGTCCGTTCTCATCGTCTGATATGTCGCATATCGAGTCTAGGGGTGGAATCGTCAGACCCCAGTAACTTGATAAGTCATGCTGATGTATGGCTCATAATGGTTCGAGAAACTACTGATAACACTTACCAGTAAATCTCATCAGCCCTGGCTAGAGACTTACTGTTATAGCCAATCGAGCATAGCGCATCATCAACTCCCAATACCAGGAGAAACGAAACCCCTCCTATCGCTCACTACCTCCATGTGACTCGGGACTGTATCTAAAATCCACCTGTTTGCATGACTCCTTTGATCCGTGGTAGGGAGGAAATCAAAGCACTGTGGGAACCACACAAGACACTATGAGGATCTCTGGTCTATAGACTAACCTGTACCAGTGTCACCAGAGAACTACTATCTAATGATAGGTATAGTACCATCAGGAGTTCTCGGCGATTCCTGTTTGGTGTACCCATTCTCTAATGAGCACCTGTGTACAATCTTTGATGTCAAACACCAATGGTTATGGGATCAACCATCGCCCCTACAAGGTCAAGAAACTTACACACTAGTCTACACTGGAATATTGATGCCCTGTCTCGATATCCCCTTGACTAAGAACAATTAAAGGTTGTGCTTGTGGACTACACAAGTCCAAGTAAAATGATCCGCATCATAGTCCTGGTAGTCAAGCAAATATCCTAAGGGCTTTAGCAACATGTATCAGAGAGACAATATAATAATACAATGTTAACTTAAAGAGCAACCAGATAGTATACTATCATGTCGAGCAAGAAAGTCCCCTATTTATATGTCCAAGCATCCACTATATCATACAATAATGGCCTCTAGAGAATTCATATTCCTAACATAATCTACTATGATAGCGATTTATACCTTTATGATTCAAGTCCTTCGGGTCTTCTTTTCCTCTTCTTAAGCTCCTCTTTCTTCGGGATCAAGCTTGGTCGTCGGCCTCCTTCAGTCGAACACGATCCACTCGAGAGTTTATGGTTCCAGCTCTAACCTCAAAAATAAGGTAACTAAAGTTCCTAGTTTGCTACTCTAGGTAGCTTAGAAGATGTAGACTATTAATTGGACTAATTTATTTCAATAACTGTAGGTTTCTAAACACATGAGAGTGTTAGGGTTTGAGGAAGAAGAAGAGAGCAAAGGAGGAGAGAGAATGTCAAGTATAGACAGGATGGCCGCCAATGTGTCTCGAATCCCACTTCAAACCATAAAAGAAGAATTAGTCTGGATTTAATCTCACCCTACAATTCTTGCTTAACCTTTCAGCAAGGTTAGTGTTGGTATTTCGAAGGAGTTTTCCTACGCTTTCGTGAAGTTTCTTAATTACATAACCTCTTTTCCCTAGAGACGTAGCCCCGCTAACACCGTTCTAGTCACCTACTTGGTTTATAGCATTGATTGTTTTAGTGAAAAATCTCCCGAGGAGTAGCATATACTCACAGTAGGATCGGGATCCAAATATTGTTGTGTGATAATCCTGAAGGAATCCTACCAATATTATCACACTCCAAATGGTATGCAACACTAGCAAGTTTCAGTTTCCTTAGAAACTCCCAATGTGGATTTTTGCCCCATGCTCTTATGACCTATACGAAGGCCAACATATCATAAGTCACATGTCAAGTTCTATCCGTCATTGTCCAAGTTAATTTGAACCCACCCGTACATACCCTTGACGAAGGCCAAAATAGAAGTACGACTGTCCCAAACCAATACATCTATCTATGCAACAGATAAATATTCAGCAGCTACCAATCACTATGCCTGGGCGAAGGTCAAAATACATAGCTTGAACACTACTGAATATTCGTATGAAATGACGGAGGGCTACGGCTGGTTTTAGCGAAACCGTGAACATAGTGAACTTGATATAATCGAAAGAACCTAATAGCTTTTAAAGGAGTGGTTTAGGCTCCGCATTTTAAAAGTTTTCTTTTTGAAAAAACGGAGTGGTTTTGAAAATTGTTCCATCGATTCAACTTTGGTTTATTTTCTTTGCATTAATCTAATGCAGTCCCATCAATTAACCTACCATTGCAGAAAGAAACGAAAATAACACGTCCTCTTATACCATTCGCATTCGCTATTGGGCCCCATCTAACACCGTTAGATTACTTAACCAACGCCAGAGCAGGGGCTGGACTAGCCAAACCCTGGTTCGGCGTTATGAATAGCCAAACCCCACCCCAGACCCTTACGGGTGTGGCAAACTACCCGCCAAATTCTTGAAGGGAAGCAACCTCCCTCAGTAAAGTGAGTAGGCCACTCGGCACTCCAAAGAACCCGGTAGTTTGTGCACCCCACCTTGGGTCTATCCTACGAGCAAAAAACAGTAAAAGAAATAATACAACGGTGGCTACAACCTTAACTCGGATGTGCTCCCTAAATAATATTACATCAAAATACAATTTACATCGAATGAAAGAAAAAGAACTCTCTTCTCACATCCCCGGTTATTCGTCCACGACGATCCAATAAAGTTCATATACACAAACCAATCACAGATATGTACAACCCCCACTAACTGACATATAGCAATTAGCGAAAGTTTAAAAACACGTACAACAACACAGAAGATCCGAGTAGCCAAGTACTTTAGAATTTCGATCGAAACATATTTTCCGTGTCTACCCCAAGTGCAAATCAGCAAAAAAAACTTGGTAGAAACCAAATATCCCAGAAAACATAGCACCAATAATAAGAACAACAGAAGAAAAATGAGCCGACTCGGCCTCGACTCAGCCGCGGAACGACGGCGAAACGCACCGATTCACCGTGGTTCCGTTGTGGTCTTGGCAAGTCAGTGACTCATTTTTCTTCAGTGTTCCTAAAATACCTTGCACTTATTTTTCATACCTCTGAAATAATTTTTCTGGCACTTTTAAAAATCGACAGAAACATAGGATATTGGTGTTTCGTTTTCCAGTTTTTTCGACAATCGAAGTTCTAACACTTGCTAACAAGCTAGTAAAAGTTTAGTAGGCTCTGATACCACTGTAAGTCGATGTTACGCACCCCACGGGTTTGCTGGGAGGAAGAATATGTAAAAAATGATTTTTCAAAGCCCGTAACACCGACTCGAACTCCAGGATCGATACTAAACCCTAACCAGCAAACTACTATGAGGTAAATTGCATGGATACAATGTTATACTTCATGATATCAAGTCCTTCGGGTCTTGTCGCTGTCCTTCTCCTCGTCACAAGCTCCAAGGATCGTTACGGATCGGCGCTTCCTCGTCAGCCTCCTCGAGTCAAAGACGATCCACCCGGGAGTCTATAGTCCGGGCTCCAACCTCAAATCTGAGGAAACTAGGGCAATAACCTTATGTTTCTCAACACATGAGACAAGAAAGGCTAGAGGTAGAAGAAGAAGTGCTTGAGGAAAAGCTAGTGAGGAGTTAGCATGAAAATGGGGAGTGAACTCTCTTGTGCAAATCTTAACAAACCTTAATTCTCAATAGAATAAACCTAATAAGAAATCAAATATGGTTCATATTTCACCTTAGTGAGTCATGGCTTGAAAACCCTCCATATGTCACCAAGAGCCATGCTCCAAATTATGCAAACTTCCACCTCATTTCCTCCACCTCTTAATGCATTAGACATTTAACCTAAAATGTTTAATACATAATATGAGGTGTCTTCTTCTAGAAGCATCTTTGAACAAATTACAAATTTGCCCCTCATCCGTATATATATACCCGTATCCGTATTCCGAAAAATACGAATACAAAAGAGACGAAAAGAATCTATCAGTATAATACAATGACCCGGCTTAAACCAAAGCCCACTAGTATTATTTGTCCGAATCATCATGCATGCACAAGTATACGTACATGATCGAACCCTGTAGCAAAACCATACGACCTCTCCATCTTTTGCCCGATGCTGGGAAAACCTCTGTGTAGGACTCTAAAGAATTGACACTACATTGGCAGTGGGTTTAACCACAAGCCGCAAGCGGTACTAGCTGCACGTAATGGCCACCCAGGTATCTGTTGATAAGAAGGCCGATGAGAAAATTCATCCGAACTTCTACTGTGCCTATCTGTGACAATCTCCATACAGTCCGGTCTGTTCTTCTAAGATTATCGCATATCGGGCCTAGGGGGCGGTAGCCGTCAGACCCCTAATACCATAATAAGTCGTGTCGGGGTAGAACCCAAAACACCCTGAGAAACTACTGAAGTACCTACCAGTAAATCTCACTTGCCCTGGCCAGGAACTTTGTGTAATGGCTTTCCGAAAACAGTGCGATATCGACCCCCAATACCGAGAGAGATGAATCCTATCTAACCGTCACTGCTTCTAAGTGCTTCAGGACTGCACTCAACTACTACCTGTTTGCATGACTCAATAGAGCCGTGGTAGGGTAGTAATCAAAGTACAGTGGGAACACACTCGAGACGAAGTAGTAGTGTCACGTCGACGGACTAAGCTGTACTCATGTCACCTGGGAACTGCTACCCGACGATAGGTATAATACCCACCAACAGTTCCCGACGAGTCCTGTCCAGTGTACTCATAACCTAATGAGCACCTGCATACTATCTCCAGTACGACGTACTAATGGCTGTGGGATAGACCATCTCCCCTGCTGGGATGAGAAGCGTATACACTAGTCTACTCTGGAGTATCGATGCCCTGTCTCGATAATCCAACGACTAGGGACCAGAATAAGGATGTGCTTATAGACTACCTAGCCCCCACCAGTGTGACTGCCATCACAATGTCGGTAGTTAAGCAAAGATCCTAAGGGCTCTATCAATATGTATTAGCGATACGTTAAAAGAAACATATACAGATATTTAGATAGAAACAAACCAAGTAGCATACTACTATGTTGAGCAAGACTGTCATAAAATCCGTGTATATCCTAAGCTTCCAAAATTTAATTTACAAACTAGCGCTATACAATATTGGTCTCTAGGGCATATAACACTAACAAATCCAACCAAAATATCAGCATATTACAGATCATCAACGTGAATGCCATGTTCGCAAACCCGTCTAAAAGAACATATAGCAGTTAGACGGGTTATACTGCTCAAATGACATTCACGGTCGCAGATAGTAACACATGTACTGATAAAAACTACGAGTTCTAAAATTTCGATCCACTAAACTTTTCCGAATAGGTCCCAAGTGCTAACCAGTACTCAAACAAATCTGGGCCAGTATCATACATCTTAAAAATCATAATTCCAGACAATAGAACCACAGAAGAATTTTTTAGCACAGTGGCCCAACTCCAACAGCAGAACCGTGGCAAACGAGCACGTTTTGTGGCGGTTCCACGGCTGAATTAAAAGATCATGTGCTCAAATTTCTTATGTGTTTCTAAAATACCCTGCATGTATTTTTAAGGCCACTGAAAATATTTTTTGAACAATTTTAAAATTCGACAGAAAGTATAATTCTTGAAATTGTGATTTGAAAAGTTTTGTCGATCGATGTTTTAAACACGTCCAAACCAGCTAGTTAAGGGTTTATAGGCTAGCTCTGATACCATATTGGGTTACACTAGCACCCTGGCCATCTACCGTGGCCATTTGCAGAACAAAAATTTTTCTGGGTTTAAAAGCTAGCGCTAAATGATACCCGATAACTGGATCTACCATAAACCCTAAACTAGCTAACACTAGAGAAGCAATCTACTATACGAAAGAGTCTCACTAATGTCCTTCGGTCTTCTTTCCTCTTCCTTAGCTCCTAGTAGCCTCAATGATCGATCTTGATCGTCCGTCTCCCTCCGTCGAAGATGATCCACCCGAGGGATGTAGTCCATGGATCTAGCTCCAAACCAAGTATCTATGGAGCAACTAGAGAACTTAGTTTGCTAGTCTAAGGACTCTAGGATGTAGTGTAATGGTTCAAAGTGTATTTCTTGTTGGCTATAGTGCCCTCAAGGCAATTATCATAGTCGCAGGTATGTGATCATGATGATTGAGTGAGGACCTATACCGATAAAACAGTCTTACTCGAGATGATAGTATGCTATCTGGTTTGTCTTTATCATCATATATTGATAAAGCCCATAGGATTCTTGCTAGACTGCCAGCATTGTGATGGCGATCACATACGTGGGAGCTGGGGTCTATAAGCACATCCTTAAATGTCCCTAATCGTGGGAGTATCGAGACTGGGCATCGATACTCCAGTGTTGACTGGTGTATACTTATCTATACCCTGACGAGGGGCGGTGGCCGGCCTAACAAGCCATTGGTGTCAGTTGTTTACCTAAGATAGTATACAGATGGTCATTGGGTTATGAGTACACTAGATGGACTCGCCGGGAACATGCTAGTTGGTATTATACCTATAGCCAGATAGCAGTTCCCTAGTGACATGTGTACAGGTTAGTCTGTCGACCTGAGATCGTCATTTGTCTCAAGTGAGTTCCCACTATACTTTGATTACTACGCTACCACGGCTCAAAGGAGTCGTGCAAACAGGTTTTAGTTGGGTACAGTTCCGAGCCACATGGAGGGAGTGAGCGGATCGTCAGGGATTCATCTCTCCCGGTATTGAGGGTTAATGTCGCGCAATGCACGGGTGGCCATCATAAGAAATCCTCGGCCGGGGTATGTGAGAATTACCGATCTAGGATTGATAATTTCTTGGGTAGTGATGGGTTTCATACCGACACGAATTATCGCGTTGTTAGGGGTCTGACTTTATCCACCCCCTAGACCCGATATGCGATACTCTTAGACGAACAGACCGGACTGTACGGATATTGTCACTGACAGGCTCAGTAGGGGTTTGGATGTGTTTGCTCGTCGGCTTTCCTTTCATTCAATACCTGGGTAGCCGTTACGTACAGCTAGTGCCGCTGACGTGCTTGTGGTTAAACCCACTGCCAGCATATTGACGAGTCTTTAGAGTCCCACACGGAGGGTTTTCACGGCTGAGGCGATATGGTGTAGTTGGTGTATGTTGGTACATACAGGTGTTCGATTAAATATGTGCACAGGCTGCGCAGACTTTAATCGGACGGTTGATAATACTAGCGGCTTAGGATTAAGCCAGATTGTTAAATCAAGTTTTGATTTAATTTACATATGTATTTATATATATTTATTCTAGTATTATTGCTCACTATTTATTTTTCCTCTCTTTGGCTATTCGTATTTTCATACGAATGCGCGTATGTGTATTTCGATATATGTACCGGGAAGCATTCCGTATTTATACAGAATGGCTTTTAGAAGACACCACCTCATTATTGATTTTCTTTTCAAAATCATTTGTTTTAGATGAGCTGGAAAAGGTGACATGGCATGGGTATGGGCTTTGGGTCAAACCATGGTCTTTGGATATGTAGTGATTGGTATGGTTGTATTTGTTTATTGCAATTTAGCAATAAGTTTTTTGTGGGGGCATGAGAAAGGGGGGCCGGCCACTTCATGGAGGGTGGTTGCTCATTTGTGTAATTTTTCAATACTTGTTGCTCTCTCACTCTCATGCTCACACAAAAATACTTAGCCATTTTCATGATTTGCAATCATCACCTCTTCTTCATCTTCACTTGTTGCTCACATGAGCTTATGGATGAGAGAGAGATTTTTAGTGACACCATTCTACACCACCCCCACTCTCCACCACTAGCAATCTTGGAGAGTCGGTTGGTCCGCTTGGCGAACCTGGAGCTTGTGCCGTTTCTCTCGGGTGGATCATCGGAGATGGAGGAAGATCGGCGACTAAAGTCGATCCGCAACATCACTAAGAGCTTGGAGATGGTTGAAGACCCGAAGGACTTGGTTCATTAGGTATAAACAATTCTAACTCTTTGTTAGTTTGCTAGTTTAGGGTTTAAGGTCGATTCGGGATTAGGGTAACGGTAGCGCCAGATTAGAAATTTTTGTTCCGCATTTTGGCCGCGTTTTAATGGCCGGGCACTGCCGGGACCCAATATGGTATCAGAGACACCCTTTAAACCCCTTACTAGCATGTTTAAACATGCTTAAAAGATCGATCGACGGAATTTATCGAAATCGCGATTCCATTCACAGTTTCTACCGATTTTCAAAAGTGTTCAAAAAATATTTTCCAGTGGCTTAAAAATCTGTGCTGGCGATTTTATGGGTACATAAAAATTTGGGCTCCTGATGCCTCCAAAGCTCCGCGGAACCGCCGCACTTACCCCCTATTGGCGGCGGTTCCGCGGCCATTTAGTGGCGACGGGCTTCGACATTCCTCCTGTATCCTCCTGACTTGGAATTGTGATTTTTGTGATATTCTGTTTTGGCCCAGTTTTCTGTGCAGTGCTGTTATTGCTATTGGGGCCAATTTGGAACTTAGTCGATCGATATTTTAAGTGTGCGTTTAACAGTACATACATTTCTATCTGCGACCGTGAATGTCACTTGATCGGTAAACTCGTTTAATTGCTATATGTCTTTTAGACGGGTTTGCGAATGTGACATTCACGTTGATGTTCTGTGTTGTGCTATGATGTTGGTTGGATTGTCGTGGTGGATAGCTTGTGTGTAATGGTAGTACAGTTTAGATTCATTTGTACATTTGATATTGCGGGACGAGCGTCCGACATGTGGACTGCCGTCACTACCAGTTTGTATATTATTCTTTTGGGGCATGACCGGGTTGAGGTCGATGTACTCGTTGTATATTATTTTCTTTTCTGTACTAGGATTACCCCGCGGTGGGGTGCACGGATAGCCGGGTTCTAGAGGGCAATGGGCCCGCATCTCATGGCGTTGAGACGGAGGGGGCTTCACTATAGAATTGGCGGGCTATTCGCCGCACTCGTAGGTGGTACAGGTTGACCCAAGGAGGGGTGCTCAAGTTACCGGATTCCGTGAAGTGCTGGGTGGTCCATTCACTTTGCTGAAGGGGGCTGCCTCGCTTCAGGTTTTGGCGGGTAACTTGCCACGCTCGTAGGGGTCTAGGAGTTCATTGCACAGGCTATCCACAAGACCAGGGGAACGTCGGGTTTTCAGTTGTGGCTCAAAGGAAACCCGCGGCTCCCAGATTATCTGTATTGTTCTGTGATGCTTATTACTTTTCTGCGATGTTGCATTTATCATGCCTGGGACGATTGTTATATATATTTATATAGACTAGTAGATGTTGTATATGTTTTGCACCCGCGCTAGTCCAGTCCCCACTCTGTCGTTAGTTAAGTAACCTAACGGGTGATGACGGGACCTAGTAACGAATGCAGATGATATATACGTACATTTTATTTTCGTTCTTTTCTGGTGTGATTAATTGATGGGACTGTGTTAATTATTATCAATGTAAGGAAAACAAACCTATATATATATGATGTTGTTGGAACCAAGATTTTAAAAAACTGACATTACAGATGTACGCTTTTGCTTTGTACAGTGGTATTCGGTTATGAATATCCAGCACCTCATTCGACGAGGCAAGGGCCGAGATCCCTTCATCGGGAGTGACCCCTTGGGCAGAAGTTTGCGTCAACGTAATAACTTCACTATAGTCGATTAATTTTTGCTTTGCATCGTGGTATTCAGTTTGGAATATCCTGCACCTCATTTGACGGGGAAAGAGCCGAGATCCCTTCACCGGGAGTAGCCTCTTTAGCAAAAGTTTTCGCTACTGTACTTTTGTAAAACCACTTGGATTCCTTCAATGAGATCAAGTTCATTATGTTAATGGTTTTTCTCCAAAAACCAGCCATAGTCCTCTGTCATTTCAGATTAGTATTGCTTAGTATTCGTGCTGCGTTTGTTGACCTTGTCAAGGCGTGGTGAGTGGTAGCTCTGTAATACTTTTCTGTCGCAAGCAAATGTGGATTGGTTAGGACAGTCGTTCGACCTTGTTGACCTTGTCAAGGGTCTGTGCGGGTGGTTCTAATGCAATCAAGATAATTTCGGGTTGAACTTGACTAGGACCCTTTGACTTGTTGACCTTGTCAAGGTCACTTGGATCCTAGGGGTAAAAATCATATCGGGAGTTTCAAACATACAAGAAACTTGCCAGGCATACGCATACCTTCTGGAGTGTGGTGAATTGAGTGACTTCCATCAAGTTATCATGCGATGATAGTTGGATCCCGATTCCCACTGATGAGTAGGATTACTTCTCGGGTGATTCCGACTAATTCTCCTTTTAGGTTTGGAAGAGAATTCGAGAAAACAGTGGGAGCCATCCAGATTAGATAAAATGATTATCCATTCTGATCTAGGTTAGAGTGCACGCTGAGTGTTTCTTTTCTTTCTCTCTGTGATAGCGACATGACCCGACCCTAGACTATAACTCAGTGACCAAGTTAAACCGAACTTTCTTATAAACACTGACTTTTGGATTGTCCTAGTTGCATACATCATTGCCACTCCATCTTTTACCCTTTTCCTTTCTTCAGAACACCCCGTATTACTACGAATATCCACTTCCATTGGATAAAACCATCGTATGGTTATATACGAACTCGAAGGAACTTTTTCGAGGATGGTTTCCGGTTCTGGAGAAAATGAATAGGATTATTCAGTTGTCTTTTCCTTTTACCTTCTCTCAGGTTGTGAGGGCTCCTAGGATTAGGTGACGGTACACCTATTATGTTCATTGGATAGTCTTCTTCTAAACCATAGACAGGTGGCAAACGGTAGGGAATGAAGAAAACCAATTAGCCTAAGTGTGGTGTACAGAAGGTAATAAGTAAAGACAAATAAAAGGGTTAGAAAGAGGGCAAAGTAAAATGCGACAGCTATTCATGACCGAACCAGGTATTTTCATCGCCACTCCTACTTCACCTTTAGATTTCTCCAGAACACTCTGTATTACTATGAACATCCAATTCCATTGGATAAATCCATCGTATGGTTATATACGAACTCGAAGGAACTTTTTCGACGATGGATTCTGGTCCAGGAGAAATAGGAATAAGGTTTATTCAGTTGTATTTTATCATCACCTTCTCTCAGGTTGCGAGTGCTCCTATGATTAGGAGAGTACACCTATTATGCTTATTGGATAGTCTTTTTCCAAACCATAGGCTGGTGCCGAACGGTAGGGAAGGAAGAAAACCATTTAAGCATAACAATGGTGTACAGAAGGTAACGACTAATGACAAATAAAGGGATTTGGAGAAATGGCAAGGAAATATATGGTTTCAGTCATAAATCTGGATAATGGAAGGGGCATTACTAAGAATACCAGGATACCCCTACAAAACATTTTAAATGTTTCAGTTTCACTATGCGTTGTTAATTGAAAACTGATTTCCCAATTAGATCTTTACTCCAGGGTATGTATTTACCAGGTTTGATTCTCACATATGTATGGTTTTATAGATGATGAGTGAGAGTAAGTTATTGGAAATTAGGTGATCATCCTCATTATATCGGAATTCGTTGTAATTGGTGATATTTGAGGAAATTTCCTGGATTGTTTGCCGGACGGTAAATATTTGGTTTTGAATATCCGTTGTTATGCACCAATTTCAAACTGATATATCTGTACGTTTATTTTAATAAAGTGAGATATAACTTTTTGAAATTATATCCATGATATTTACCTATATCAGTTGATGGTTAGGTAAGGAGCATTCAACAGGGGTATAAGTCTTCATAACCATAGCACAGTTTTCAACTTACAACGCACAGAGTTTGAGTTATTAAACTCACTGGACTTATACAAAGTATTGTATGTTGTCCAGTGTCCATTAGGACAAAGGGGTTGGTCCTCGTACTATATTTTGTTTACTTATGACTTCTCAAGTTTTGGACATGTGTTTCGTAGAAATAGAAGGTCCAAGTTTGAGATGTTATAGGTACAAGGATAAAGTAGAGAACCAGGTGTCACAAGTATCGAGATTCTTCAAGGTGATCGAAGATGTAGATACTTGTATAAGGTATTTAGTTGATACTAATGGTTTTGAGAAACTTGTTTCTTTTTCAGGTTACTCATAATTGGACGCACTCCTAAGTTGAGTAATGCTGATCGGCCTCTCTCCATTTAGTTGACATGCACTGGAGACAGCTGCATGATTTGAATCTGGTTCCAATTAAATTAGTGCCTTTGTTTGTATATTAGATATATATAGAATCAATTTATATCTTAATGATATTAAGGAATAGGGAGTCGTCCGGCTGATGCTTAAAACCAGAATCCGGATAAACTCAGGGCACGTTTCAGTAATGGCTGTTTATGGGTTATCCCGGGCTTTGACAAGGGTTAACTTTCTACCATCTGGAAGATCAATAGTGATATTGTTCTTGACTCGCCACAGTTTTAGTAAAACGGATTTTTTCAGAAAACAGTAGTGGGAGTATGGTAGAACTAGAAGTGATTCCAGAACCACAAACGATTACAGAAAATTTAATAGGACCTAAAGATTCAATCAGGATTGACATTCCATTAGCCACTCCGCAGATATGGAGGGTTACCTCAGGCACCCGAGAGGTATTTCGGTAGCCTCAAGGACGGTGACAAGGAGGTTCTTGTTTACCTAGACTTGACACTACTGTTATTCCAGACTATGAGACCCGGCAGGAGGATGAGTACATCGTCATTCTAAACTAGCTTTAGAAGTGCACGTGAATATGACTCTGCCAGAGGGTTGTCGTAATCAGTGGGAGCAGCGGAAGCGTAGTAAACAAGTAGCTTGTGTCTATTTATAGACTAAAGCGGATATAGCGGAGGTAGATTATCTAATTTTTGATATGACAGTCTTAAGTTCTTCGACTTCATCAGAATAGGGGATAGATCTGTTAAGAAGTTAGTAGGGTGTGATGTCCTGGTATTTGGATGACATACACAGAGTAGGAAGTGAAATTCCTATACTACGATCGGTTATACTTTGGTTGTCACACAGTAGCTTCTCCACATAGGTTATGGATATTATATCAGGAATTCTGGTTACTAGATCTATAGTTTTAGATCTAGATTTGGGTAGTGTCCCAATTTGGGTACTTAGACAGTATTCTAAAAGTTTTTTAGAATGGACGGCTCCTGGCATGGTGGTGAACCTGCTGGTGAATGGAGTCACTCTCTCTAAAGGTGTCTTACAGACTAAAGGGGAGAGGGGTGTGCATGATTGGCATATCACTTGCTTAGGCAATTGAGTCAATCATGAGATGTCAAGTACCACACCAGATGTTGTTTTTGCACTAGATGCAATAAGTTGATATATTAATCCAATCCTGGAGAAAATGATTGGAAGCAGTTTATGAACATAAGTGGATGTTTTAGGGATTCGATAACGGCGGCCTCCTTCGAGAGACGGTTATCATTCCAGTCTTCCAAGGTAACCTGGAAGACAGAGTGACTGTCAGAGTTTTAGTTTTCCCTCTGACGAGGGGAAGTAGTTTGGATAGGTGGTCCAAGCGGATACTGAGGATGGAATGGCACAGTGTACTGATTGAGTTCGGTAGAAGATACAGTCTAAGAAGTTTGCTGGATTTGGAGTTCTTTTGTCAACTGGGTCCTATCAGATATCCAGACATATTCTAAGACAGGTATTGCTCATTTCGGGAGATAGTTTTTTCCGCGAAGTTAAGATAAAGAGAGACATAGAAAGAAACACTGGAGCGAATCCACTCACTGAGGCTATTTCTCGAATGCAATAGCTTTACAAACGAGGTTTGTGAAACTGATTAGTAGAGGAGTTGGGAGTTCGGTATCACACGGGCAGTGAGTATGCGACATCACAATAAATTAGCATTAAGTGCAAGTGGGAGATTGTTGGCTATAGTGCCCTCAAGGAAATTATCATAGTCGTAGGTATGTGATCATGATGATTGAGCGAGGACCTACACCGATAAAACAGTCTTACTCGAGATGATAGTATGCTATCTGGTTTGTCTTTATCATCATATGTTGATAAAGCCCAAAGAATTCTTGCTTGACTTCCAGCATTGTGATGGCGATCACATACGTGGGAGCTGGGGTCTATAAGCACATCCTTAAATGTCCCTAGTCGTGGGAGTATCGAGACTGGGCATCGATACTCCAGTGTTGACTGGTGTATACTTATCTAGACCCTGACGAGGGGCGGTGGCCGGCCTCACAAGCCATTGGTGTCAGTTGTTCACCTAAGATAGTATACAGGTGCTCATTGGGTTATGAGTACACTGGACGGACTCACCGGGAACATGCTAGTTGGTATTATACCTACAGCCAGATAGCAGTTCCCTAGTGACATGTGTACAGGTTAGTCTGTAGACCTTAGATCGTCATTTGTCTCGTGTGAGTTCCCACTATACTTTGATTACTACCCTACCACGGCTCAAAGGAGTCGTGCAAACAGGTTTTAGTTGGGTACAGTCCCGAGCCACATGGAGGGAGTGAGCGGATCGCCGGGGATTCATCTCTCCCGGTATTGGGGGTTAATGTCGCGCAGTGCACGGGTGGCCATCACAAGAAATCCTCGGCCGGGGTATGTGAGAATTACCGATCTAGGATTGATAATTTCTTGGGTAGTGATGGGTTTCATACCGACACGAATTATCGCGTTGTTAGGGGTCTGACTTTATCCACCCCCCTAGACCCGATATGCGATACTCTTAGACGAACAGACCGGACTGTACGGATATTGTCACTGACAGGCTCAGTAAGGATTTGGATGTGTTTGCTCATCGGCTTTCCTTTCGTTCAATACCTGGGTAGCCGTTACGTACAGCTAGTGCCGCTGACGTGCTTGTGGTTAAACCCACTGCCAGCATATTGACGAGTCTTTAGAGTCCCACACGGAGGGTTTTCACGGCTGAGGCGATATGGTGTAGTTGTTGTATGTTGGTACATACAGGTGTTCGATTTAATATGTGCACAGGCTGCGCAGACTTTAATCGGATGGTTGATAATACTAGCGGCTTAGGATTAAGCCAGATTGTTAAATCAAGTTTTGATTTAATTTACATATGTATTTATATATATGTATTCTAGTATTATTGCTCACTATTTATTTTTCCTCTCTTTGGCTATTCGTATTTTCGTACGAATGCGTGTATGTGTATTTCGATATATGTACCGGGAAGCATTCCGTATTTATACAGAATGGCTTCTAGAAGATGCCACCTCATTATTGATTTTCTTTTGAAAATCATTTGTTTTAGATGAGGTGGAAAAGGTGACATGGCATGGGTATGGGCTTTGGGTCAAAGCATGGTCTTTGGATATGTAGTGATTGGTTTGGTTGTATTTGTTTATTGCAATTTAGCAATAAGTTTTTTATGGGGGCATGAGGAAGGGGGTCGGCCACTTCATGGAGGGTGGTTGCTCATTTGTGTAATTTTTCAATACTTGGTGCTCTCTCACTCTCATGCTCACAAAAAAATACTTAGCCATTTTCTTGCCTTGCAATCATCACCTCTTCTTCATCTTCACTTGTTGCTCATATGAGCTTATGGATGAGAGAAAGATTTTTAGTGACACTATTCTACACCACCCTCCAGTCTCCACCACTAGCGATCTTGGAGAGTCGGTTGGTCCGCTTGGCGAAACTGGAGCTTGTGCCGTTTCCCTCGGGTAGATCATCGGAGATGGAGGAAGACCGGCGACCAAAGTCGATCCGCAACATCACTAGGAGCTTGAAGATGGTTGAAGACCCGAAGGACTTGGTTCATTAGGTATAAACAATTCTAACTCTTTGTTAGTTTGCTAGTTTATGGTTTAAGGTCGATTCGGGATTCGGGTAACGGTAGCGCCAGTTTAGAAATTTTTGTTCCGCATTTTGGCCGCGTTTTGATGGCTGGGGCGCTGCCGGGACCCAACATTTCTATCTCACTATCTCACCACCTCTCTTGCTTCTCAACACATGAGAGTGTAGAGAGGAAGTAGATAATGAAGGTGGAGGAGCTCAAGAGAAGGAGAGAAGAGTGAAGCAAATGGTAAGCTAAGGAAATAATGAGGCTAACATGTGAGAGAAAATCCTAACAAAGGTTTTGTAAAACAAATTTACAATCAAAAAGTATCAAGCATGCTTCAATAGTTGATACAAATGAAATAAAAATTCATTTGTCAACTATTGAGGCATGGTTCTCACCATACTCCCCTCCCTTTTATATTACACCTCATTTCCATTTAAGAATAAATAGAAAAAGCCATGATGAGGTGTCCACCTTCTAGAATGTTTTTGTTATAAAATACGGATTACAGTCTACTGTATATACATACCTGCACTCGCATAAAAACATGAATACCCAAAGAGATATAATAACATAAAGAACATAATACTAGAATATACATATCGAAAAATATATATGTAAATTATTAAATAAATACCTGATTTAATAATCCGGCTCAAAATCCTAGCCGGCTAGTATTATTAACTGTCCGATCGAAAGTCCGGATACATAGTACCATCAATCAATCGGAACCCTGCACGTATCCAATACGGCCACTTCATCATTTCGCCTGAACCACGGAAACACTCTGTGTGGGACTCTAAAGACTCGACAGTACGCCGGCAGTGAGTTACTGGATAAATCCATAACCACAAGTACGTCAGCAGCACTAGCTGTACGTAACGGCTACGCGGGTATCTGTCGAAAAGGAAGGCCGACGTGTAAACTCATCTGGATCCCTACTGAGCCTATCTGTGACAATCTCCGTACAGTTTTTCTCTTCGTCTGAGAGTATCGCATACCGGGTCTAGGGGTGGTAAACGTCAGACCCTAATAACCCGATAATTCGTGCTGATGTGGCTCAGGACCAATCCGAGAAACTATTGATCAACCTATCAGTAAATCCCAACTGCCTTAGCTAAGGTCTAATGGTCCTGACCAATCAAACACAGTGCAATATCGACTCCCTTACCGGGAGAGACAAATCCCCAAGATTCACTCACTGCCTCCATGTGGCTCGGGACTGCACACAACACCTCATCCTCCACCTCATTAACCATTTAATCCTAAATGAGGTGGCATCATCTAGAAGCAATTTGTAATAAATTACAAGAGTATCCCTCATCGGTATATACATACCCGTATCCGTATTCCGAAAAATACGAGTACAAATAGACGAAAATAATCCATTAATCCAATACTAGAATCCGGCTTAAACCAAAGCCCACTAGTATAATCCGTCCGAATCATGATACGTGCATAAGTGCACGTATATGATCGAACCTTTCCGTAAAACCATACGGCCTCTACATCGTTTCGCCCGAAGCAGCGAAACCCTCTATGTGGGACTCTAAAAACTCGTCAATACGCTGGCAGTGGGTTTAACCACAAGCACGTCAGTGGCACTAGCTGTACGTAATAGCTACCCAGGTATTGAGCGAAAGGAAGGCCGACGAGCAAACTCATCCTGACCCCTACTGAGCTTGTCCGTGACAATATCCGTACAGTCCGGTCTGTTCGTCTAAGAGTATCGCATATTGAGTCTAAGGGGCTGGATAAAGTCAGACCCCTAATAACGTGACATTTTGTGTCGGTATGAAGCCCATCACCCACTGAGAAACTACTGATCAAAATCAGTATTTCTCGACTACCTTAGCCAAGGATTTTTGGTGATGGTCACCCATACACTGCGCGACATCTGTAGGGTTACCTAGCATGACAGCAAGTTTTCGGGAGGTATCGTCCATGCCATTTTCAAAAAATTACCATGCTACATAACCCTAACCCTAGAATCTTAACTTGAGAATTAGAAAATAGCATATGTAAACAATTTTACAACTAAGTGAACAAGGAATACAAAATTGTAGACCGGTCCTTCACTTCAATAGCTCCATGTAGTGGTCCTTTCGCTGCGAGTAATAATCTCCTGAACTCTTGAGAGGCTCCACAAGGTGAAAGATGCAAACTTGCTTGAAGTCTTCAAAGCCGAAGATGATCTACGTCGAGGGGACACCGACTAAAGCTATCTCTTCACTAATATGGAATTAGTGAAGCAAACACCCTAAACTAAATGGATAGTTTAGTAGAGGATGATGAAGTAGGAATTTTGCTCACTTTAGAATTTATTTTCTCACTATTTTTCTTCACTTCATCAAAAGCAAGAGAGCTAGAAGGAGATGAAGAAAAAGATGAAGTGATGAATGAATAAGTGTGTGAGGTTAGAAATGCAACCATGGGTAAGTTCATATCATATACTAACCCATGTAGAGAATAAACCATGACTAAGTGATAGTGGTTAGGTTAATAAATATCTTAGGTAAAACAAAATTAGTGGACTATGTCAATAGTTCTACAAGCTTCCATCCAAGCTCAGCCATGACCAATTTCCAAATAATTTCGAATTACTTATATAAATAAAAACCCATACATTATCAATAGCATGGTGTAAGTCTCATACACCCATGTTTTATGTATAATCTAGCATGCCACAATAATATATATCACATATATATTATTTGTGCACAACAGAAAACAATACAATTAACATATATCACATATATATATTAAATGTTTCAAAAGTGAGAAAAAGGAAATACTTAAGTGAGAATATTAGGTAATGTAATTTAAAATATCAAATATATAATTATACATTAAATTATTAAATCAACACTTGATTTAATAATCCGTCTATATCACATATAACCGATTAATATCATATGTATCATTTTATCGAATCAACAATTGATCCGATAACCCGGCTATATCACATATAACCGGCCGATATCACATATCGCGAGAATATAATATGGTATCACATACACGTATTAATCTCAGTCCCACACATATCACATATGTGCTCCTACTTCATTTTTCCTGAGCCAGTAAAGCACTGTGTAGGACTCTAAAGACTCGTCAATACGCCGGTAGTAGGTGATGATCATATCAATCATCCACAAGCCGTCAGCGGTACTAGCTAAACATAACGGCTACCCGGGTATTGAGCGATCAGAAGATCAACAAGCAAGCCCGCTCTTACTCCTGTAAAGCCGGTCAGTAACACTACCGTACAGTCTGGTCTCTTCGTCTAATATTTCGCATATCCGGTCTAGGGGTGGTAATCGTCATACCCCAGTAACCGATAAGTCATGCCGATGTGAGGCTCATAACGGGTCGAGAAACTACAGATAACACTTACCAGTAGATCTCTGTATTAGCCTTGGCCAAGGACTTCCTGTTATAGCCAATCGAGCACAACACAACATCAACCCCCAATACCGGGAGAGACGAAACCCCTCCTATCGCTCATTGCCTCCATGTGATTCAGGACTGTACCTAAAAGCCACCGTTTTGCACGTTCTCTTGTACGTGGTAAGGTGGAAATCAAAACATAGTGGGAATCACACAAGACTCTATGACGATCTCGGGTCTACAGACTAACCTGTACCAGTGTCACAAGAGAACTCCTATCTCACGATAGGTATAATACCAACTAAGAGTTCTCGGCGAGTCCGTTCAGTATACCCAGTCTCCACTGAGCACCCGTATACAATCTTTGATGTCAAACACCAATGGATGTGAGATCAACCATCGCCTATCATATGGGTCAAGAAGCGTATACGCTAGTATACTCTGTAGTATCGATGCCCTGTCTCGATACACCCTTGACTAGAAACAATTATAGGATGTACTTGTGGACCACCCTGGCCTCACTAGAATGATCTCCATCATAGTCCTGGTAGTCAAGTACACATCTTAAGGGCTTCTTTAACATGTGAGAGCAAGACAGTATCACAACACAAATCTTCATGTTAAGATAAAGAGCAACCAGATAGCATACTATTTTGTCGAGCAAGAAAGTCCACTCTATATATATCCAAGCATACACTATAATATACATCATATATACAATAATGGCCTCTAGGGCATATACATCACTAACAATCTCCCACTTGCAGTAAGGCCAGTTGTTGTAGTTGTTAGTTATATATATGCCCTAGAGGCCATTGTTGTACATATGATGTATATTATAGTGGATGCTCGGATATATATAGAGAGAGGACTTTCTTGCTCGACATGATAGTATGCTATTTGGTTTCACTTTATCATAACATGTTGACTTGTATTAGTTTACTGTCTTGCTCTCACATGTTGATAAAGCCCTTAAGATATGTACTTGACTACTGGGACTATGATGAGATCATACTAGTGGGGCCAGGGTAGTCAACGAGTACAACCTATAACTGTTTCTAGTCGAGGGTGTTGTTAGTTATATGTATGCCCTAGAGGCCATTACTGTACATACGTTGTATATTGTAGTGGATGCTTGGACATATATAGGGAGGACATTCTTGCTTGACATGATAGTATGCTATCTGGTTACTCTTTATCTTAACATGTACTCTGATAGTCTCTATATCACATGTTGATAAAGACCTTAGGATGAGTACTTGACTACCAGGACTATGATGCAGATCATACTAGTGGGGACAGTGTAGTCGCCAAGTACATCCTTCAAATGTTCCTAGTCATAGGAGTACCGAGACAGAGCATCGATACTCCAGAGTAGACTAGCATATGCGCTTCTTGACCCATATGATGGGCGATGGATAATCCCATATCCACTGGTGTTTGACATCAGAGAAGGTATACGGTTGCTCAGTGGAGACTGGGTACACTGGACGGACTCCCCGAGAAATCCCACATGGTATTATACCTCACGTCAGATGGCAATTCTCTGGTGACACTGGTACAGGTTAGTCTGTAGACCCGAGATCGTCATAGAGTCTTGTGTGATTCCCACTGTGCTTTGATTTCCATCATACCACATCCAAGAGGGCGTGCAAAAAGGCGGCTTTTGGGTACAGTCCTGAATCACATGGAGGCAATAAGCGATAGGAGGGGTTTCATCTCTCCCGGTATAGGGAGTTGATGTTGCGCTGTGTTCGATTGGCTATAACTGGAAATCTCTGGCCAGGGTTGCTGAGATGTACTGTAAGTGTTATCAGTAGTTTCTCGAACTGTTATGGACCTCATATCGACACGACTTATCAAGCTGCTGGGGTCTGACGTTTACCACCCCTAGGCGAGATATGCGACATATCAGACGAAGAGACCGGTCTGTACGGGAGTATTACTGATTGGATTCACGGGAGAAAGTACAGGCTTGCTTGTTGATCTTCTGATCACTCAATACCTGGGTGGCTGTTACGTTTAGCTGACCGCTTGCAGCTTGTGGGTGTTTGATATGATCATCACCTACTGCCGGTGTATTGATGATTCTTTAGAGTCCTACACAGAGGTTTCCTGGCTCAGGTAAAACGGAGTAGCAGCACATATATGATATGCGCGGGACCGAGAACAAAACGTGTATGTGATACCGTATTAGATTCTCGCGATATGAGTTATCGGCCGGGTATATGTGATATAGTCGGGTCATCGGATCAAGTGTTGATTCGATGAACTGATACAGATTATATTAGTCGGTTATTTGTGAAATTGCCGGATTATCGGATCAAGTGTTGATTCGATAATTTAATGTATAATTATATATTTGATATATTAAATTACATTAACTAATATAAGCTCACTAAAAGATTATTTTTCTCACTCGGGTAATACATTGATATATATGCGATATATGTTAATTGTATTATTTTATTTTGTTACAAAATATATTATATATGTGATATAAAATATTGTAATAAGTTAAGGTTACAAATGCAACATGTTTTGTGGAGTTTAAACATGGTTAGGGTTTGGATTAGGGTTAAACCTTCTTGAAGCTTCTAGAAGCTTTGCTTTTGTTTTTAACTAAAGTTATTTTCTAAAGATATTTTGGTTGATATTTGTTAACCCAACCCAACCCTTCACCATGATTATGTCTCTACATGGGTTAAGTTACCATACTTAACCCATGGTTGCATTTCTAACCTCACAAGATTTCATTATTCATCACAAATGGTTTTCATCTTCTTCTTCCTCTTGATAAAGCTTTCTAGCTTTTGGTGATGTAATGAAAATGAGTGAGAAATAAAAAATAAATGAGTGCTAAATTCCTACTTCATCATCCTCATCTATTCTAGCCACTTAGATCAGGGTGTTTTCCTTGCTAATACTTGATTAGCAAAGCAAGAGCTTGGGTTTGAGTTTCTTCAAGGTAGATCATCTTTGTTATCGAAGATCGGAAGCAAGCTTGCATCTTTCTTTTGTGGAGTCTCTCTAGAGTCGGTTACTCGAAGATCGCAGCGAAGGGACCTCAACACGGAGCTTTAGAAGTGAAGGAACGGACTGCAAAGGTTGTAATCCCTAACTCTCAGATGTAAAGTTGTTTACATGCTTTGTTTCACCTAATCTCTAGTCTAAGATCTTGGTTAGGCTTGTTCGGCACGTCTACATTTTGAATCGGGCATGGTTGATGCCTTGTAGACCCTTGTGACAGTGCCTAGTAACCCTACAGTGGTATTAGAGGCAAGCTAGAGGTTTAGGCGAAGTCTAGGCGAAGTTTAAAGCCCGATCGAACTCCGAATACCCGTTAAATCCTAGTTTCTGGAAAAAAATTTCAAAAGTTGACATTTTTCATATTAAAAATACTCAGAAATCAAGCAGGGAAATATAAGAATTACTGTGAGGTACGGACCACCAACTCCCTCACGTGACCGCGGAACAGCAGCCAAACCACTCTTTTGGCGGCGGTTCCGCTGCCAAAATTTGGAGTTGGGGCCTACTACTTCAGGTATTTATTCGTAGGTCCTTTTTCATAATTCTGGGAATTTTTAATTCTACTCAAGTGTTGAGCCTTCTGGGAATTATTGGGAACTCGTTGATTCGATCGGAAAGTTTAACTTCGTTTAATTTTTCCGGGTAATTTAGAACGTGTTAAAAAGTTCGAATGGATAACAATAACTCACTTTTTCTCCTGCCGGAAAATTTCCAAGTGTTGGATTTTTCCTTAATTAAAGAACGTTCTAAATCGTGCAAGTAACGCGGTGGTCCCTCTAGAAGAACACAAACCTTAACTCGATTATGTGACCGTCTGAACCACCTCTAAACCTTAGGGTTTGGGGCAGTACGGCGTTGCCACATGTAAGGCATTGGTTTGACCCTTCTACGGTTGGACCATTGGTACTGTGGCATATGATGGATACCTTTTTAAACTCCGCTCAAGTGTTGAGCTATTTGGGAAATCTTGGATGTTTGTTTATTCGATCAGAAAGTTTAACATTGTCTATTTATCTGGAATGTGATACAATGATTGGAATCCATAATTAGTTATGAGATAACTAATTTGAATGTTATAAATCTAGCAGTTTAGTCACATCTGATCGGTTACCACGGGATTTTGATGTGATCAAAAGTTCGTCGCAATCACGTAGCGTACGCGGATACTCGCCGGGTAAACTTAATAGATAGCCAAGCCCCATAGCCCCGACCAAGTGACTGTAGGAGAACCCCGTCGCCAAAAGCATCTGTTCGGGTGCTCACGGCAGCGGTGTTCCGCCTTAGTGCACTTCGTCGACGGCATCCAGGGGTGCGGCCGTCTACTAAAGTTTGCGACGAGCATTCGATCAGGATGTCAGGAATCTTGTTGAATTGTTCGACTTGATATTGAAAAGTGTTTTCGACATCGAGACTAAAATGCGGGGTTTATAATTATTAGGCATGCGATGTCTAAGGAATACAGTTGGTTAGGCATGCGATGTCTAAGGTAGTTGCGGATTCCAACTATTGTAGTTTTACACTTTCTTTTCTGTGACCGTAAGCGTAGTATGTGGTGTATCGCCGGCTTCGTTGCTATACATCAACGATAATCGGGATACGCATACTTGCTTACGTTGATGATATGTGATATTATGTGTTGCTGTGATATGTTATATTGGATCGTCGGGTTTTGAATAGCCGGGGGTTTTATGTGAGATGAGGGTTTTTATTTTCATTCATGTAAAATTCATTGTATGTAATATTCTTTTATTGGGGCACTTCCGGGCTGAGGATGATGTCACCATTGTATATTATTTAATTTTCCGCATTAGGTAGACCCAAGGCGGGGAGTACAAGTAACCGGGTTCTAGGGTCCAGTAGGAGACCATCTCGCGGAGTCGAGACCGAGTCTCCTAACCCTAGAATTGGCAGTGTTGCTTGCCGCTCTCATAGGGGTCTAGGGATGTGGGTTTGGCTATTCATCCCGACCGTGGAATCCACGTTTTATACAGGCTCGCATAAAACACGGAAATCCTAGTATATCCAATATTTCATATGTTATCTTCTGCTGCAATGTTCTGTGATGAGATCATATTACTGCCTGAGATGAATGTTTATATTATATATATGAGATATATGTTATATTGCTGATTTAGTTTCAAATGCGATGCTTGTGAAGCGTAATAAAATGGGACTTCATTAATGAGATTAATGAAATAAAAGAAACCTGAAGATGTTGTAGAAACTTGTCTAAAAAACTGGTAGCTCTAGTTCTTGCTTTGCATAGCGGTGTTCCTTGTAGAACATCCAGCACCTTATTCGATAAGGAAAGAGCCGAGATCCCTTCACCGGGAGTGGCCTCTTTAACGAAACTAGCAGATGCTACAAACTCGGTTTGTCTTTTGATTGTTTTTATAGTTTTTGCTTTGCATAGTGGTATTTTTGAAATATCCTGTACCTTATTCGATGAGGAAAGAGCCGACGATCCCTTCACCGGGAATGATCTCTTTAGCAGGACTAGAAAAGGCCTCAAAAACATTCCAATTAAAATCACTCAATTCTACAACGATATCAAGTTCATTAAGCAAAAGGTTTTCTTAAAAACCTGTCGTAGCCCTTCGTTATTTCAGATAAGTAATAGTTAGTATTCGTGCTGCGTTTGTTGACCATGTCAAGGCGTAGTGTGCGGTAGCTGATTACTGATTATCTGTATAGGCATATTATGCGATTGGATTAGGGTAGTCGTGCGACTTTGTTGACCTTGTCAAGGGTCGTGCGGGTGGGTTTAATTCATATCAGGAAATAACGGGCTGAACATGACTTGCGGTCTATGGTTTGTTGAACTTGTCAAGGTCATAGATCGCTCGGGGTAAAATATTATTGGGAATTTCAAGTGTTGAAATTTGCAATGAGATTGCATACCTTCTATGAGATAGTTGGATCCCGATACCCGCTGCGAGTAAGAGTTACTCCTGGGAGAGTTTTACACATTACAATTAGCCGATCAAGTAGGTGTCTAGAAAGGTGTCAACGGGGTTACGCCCCTGGGAAAACGAGGTTTACTTTAATTAGGTCCATGCGAAAGCACGGGGAACCTCCCTCAAAGTACCGACACTGGCCTGACTGAAAGATTGGCGAACTTGTAGGGTGTAATTAATCCCGGCTAGTTTTTCCTTTTAGGGTGTGAAGGAAGATTTGACTAAAACAGTGGGAGACATCCTGATTAGATAAATTGATAACCAATCTAATCTTGTAAAAGCGCACGCTGAGTATTTTCTTCTATCTCTCTCCAGGTAGCAACCATGTCACGCCTTAATCAAGATAATAATACGGATGTATTGACCGAACCCGCTTGTTATACTGCGCTAAGGAACGTTGGTCCCGCTCCAACTTATAATTGTTATAAGACAGAGCAGGAAATAGGGGATTACCAGAATTCCCATACCACCCAAACGAAGAAAGTGCATGCTGATGCATTTTCTTCGGGTGTGTTCATTACCGAGAACTATTTCTCAGTATCCTTTACGTCCTGGGTATGAGATACCGGATCAGGATCCCGCAAATGTAATTTGTTACATGGGCTACAGATACGTAGAGAACTGAGAACAGGTGATAAGTTTCAAGGGTTGGAAATGATGCAAGTGTTGCAGTTATCACCCTGTATTATCAGAATATATTGATTCTGATCGAATGTTATTAGATACCGAACCTGATATACAACATCATATCAGTCTCTTTATTAGTAAAGAAGGATATAATTTTGTATTATTGGATAATGTTTTGAACATTTCCTATATCAAGAGTTGATCTGTTCAGACGCGTTATCTAAAAGAATAGACGTTCTAAATCAAACCACAGTTCTTAACGTACAGAACACACACAAAAGAGGAAGAGTTCAGAAATGAACAAATCCTTCTTAAGGCATTGTAGACTAGGTAATATCAATGCGACCCGACTAGCTGAAGTTACATAAAGATGCATATTTAAATTAGTTTGGATTTACATCTTATAAAACTTGCCAGTCATGTCACAAAGATAAGATGACCACAGCTCCGTTTATTGGAAACAGAGAAAGAGTTAGTGAACTCTTGGGATTGATACATGCTGATGTATGAAGGTCTGCTGTCTACACATGCCAAGACCGGTTCTTTGTACTTCATTACATTCACTGATTATCTCTCAAGATCCGGACATATGTTCCTGTTGAAATAAAGGTCTGGAACTTTTAAGAAATTCAATGAATATAACTTAGAAGTAGAGTACCAAAAATGGTTATAAGTATTATGTCCTTTGATGAGATCAAGGTGGAGAATACTTGAGCACGAAATTCCTGGACTATTCTAAAGGAGAATGAGATTCTCTCTCAGCATTACTCCTCCGCATGCACCACAGCACGTCGGTGTATCGGGGCGGAGCAATCGTACCCTATGTGATATAGTGTGCTCTATGATGAGTACTACTGCGTTGCCTATTTTCTTTTGGGGTTATGCACTTGAGAAGTTGCATACCTATTGAATAGGGTTCCAACCAAATCAAATGCCTTCCACTCCATATGTGATATGTTATGGTAAAAGCCCATCTCTTAAGGAAGTTAAGATTTGGGGTTGTCCGGTTTATGTCAAAAGCAAAATCTGGACAAGCTCAAGGCAAGGTCAGTTTTGTGGAAGTTTGTTGGATATCCCAAGCATTCGCAAGGGAATATCTCCTACCATACCGAGGAACAAAAGATGTTTTATTTCTCGGCACACCACTTTTTGTGAAAAAGGGAATTTCTTGTGAAGAAATTAGTGGTCATGAGATAGAACTGGAAGGAGTTCCAGCTATACAAACTGCAGCTAATGATTTGGAAAACCCGGAGGATTCAATAGTTTCCAACGAACCTCAGCCTCTCCGCCGAACTAGTAGGGTTTCTCATCCACCTGAGAGATACTTCGGTTTCACCATGACAGTGGGAGCGAGGATTGCATCATGAGATGATGACCTAACTAGTTTCGAGCAGGCCATTAGGAGTGGGACTCTGTATGAATGGTTGGATGCTTAGCGATCTAAGATGGAATCCTTATACACCAACAAAGTATGGACTTTGGTTGCTTTATCTAAAGGGTTAAGTCCACATCAGGAGCAAGTATATCTTGAGAAGATTACTTGGTGTACATGGAAAAGTTGAGACTTTCAAAGCAATGCTTAAGTCCATCCAGATCCTACTTGCCACGGCTACATACCATGACTACGATATCTGGCGGTTGGGTGTCATGACTGCTTTTCTAAATATTGATTTGGAAGAGAGCGTCTATAAGTACACATCCAGAGGGCTTCGTAGACAGTAGGAGCAGCGGAAAAGTGTGCAAGATGTTTTATGTGATAAATCAGGCATCGCGGAGTTGGAACGTCTGTTTTGATGCGGTAGTCAAAGAGTTTGACTTCATCAAAATGGTAGATGAACCTTGTATATACAAAAAGGTAGTAGAGAGTAAGGTGGTGATCCTCGTAGAGTACGTGGATGACATACTCTTGGTAGGGAAGGAGTTTCTTATGCTACGATCGGTCAATCTCCTCTTATCACAAGGATTCTCCAAATAGGACCAAGGTGATACCTCCTAAATCCTGGGTTATGGATCTATGAGATAGATCTAATTGGATGTTAGGATTCTCACTAGTTGTTGTGAGATGGTATCAATAGATCCTGGGGAGAATCACAGGAAAGGTTCCAGGGTGATAAGGATGACTAAATGTCAGTCACAAGCATTGTCTTTACCCTCAGTGGAGGGACGATATGTTGGAAGAGTTCCAAGCTAGATACCGGGACTTACTAGATGATTAAAGGCAAGATACATCGTTACCAAGGATGCTACCAAGGAGGCAGTCTGGATATATATGAGTTCATGAGATGAACTTCGTTCCTGCCATTGTGTGACAATGAAGTTGTGGCTTAGGCCAAGGAACCCCCGTCCCATCAGAGATCTAGACATATTCTTAAGCAGTATCGCCTGATCATGGAGTTGGTTGATCTCCAGGGAGATCGAGGTTAGGAGAGTAGACACAGAGCACAACAGCGCGGATCCACTCACAAAGGCCTATTTCCCAGTAGAGACTTTTATGGGATGGTTGAGTATGAGATACTTCAACCACAGCTGATTGTTGGGTATGAGATACTACAACAGATGGCCCTAGTGCAAGTGGGAGATTGTTAGTTATATGTATGCCCTAGAGGCCATTACTATACATACGTTGTATATTGTAGTGGATGCTTGGACATATATAGAGAGGACTTTCTTGCTCGACATGATAGTATGATATCTGGTTACTCTTTATCTTAACATGTACTCTGATTGTCTCTATATCATATGTTGATAAAGCTCTTAGGATGAGTACTTGACTACCAGGACTATGATGCAGATCATACTAGTGGGGACAGTGTAGTCGCCAAGTACATCCTTCAAATGTTCCTAGTCGTGGGAGTACCGAGACAGGGCATCGATACTCCAGAGTAGACTAGCGTATGCGCTTCTTGACCCATATGATGGGCGATGGATGATCCCATATCCATTGGTGTTTGACATCAGAGAATGTATACGGGTGCTCAGTGGAGACTGGGTACACTGGACGGATTCGCCGAGAACTCCCAGATGGTATTATACCTCACGTCAGATGGCAGTTCCCTGGTGACACTGGTACAGCTTAGTCTGTAGACCCGAGATCGTCATAGAGTCTTGTGTGATTCCCACTGTGCTTTGATTTCTATTATACCACGTCCAAGAGGGCGTGCAAAAAGGTGGCTTTTGGGTACAGTCCCGAATCACATGGAGACAATGAGCGATAGGAGGGGTTTCGTCTCTCCCGATATAGGGAGTTGATGTTGCGCTGTGTTCGATTAGCTATAACTGGAAATCCCTGGCCAGGGTTGCTGAGATTTATTGGTAAGTGTTATCAGTAGTTTCTCGAACTGTTATGGACCTTATATCGACACGACTTATCAAGCTGCTGGGGTCTTACGTTTACCACCCCTAGGCGAGATATGCGACATATCAGATGAAGAGACATGACTGTACGGGAGTGTTACTGATTGGATTCACGGGAGAAAGTACAGGCTTGCTTGTTGATCTTCTGATCGCTCAAAACCTTGGTGGCTGTTACGTTTAGCTGACCGCTTGCTGCTTGTGGGTGTTTGATATGATCATCACCTACTGCCGGCGTATTGACGATTCTTTAGAGTCCTACACAGGGGTTTCCTGGCTCAGGCAAAACAGTGTAGGAGCACATATATGATATGTGCGGGACCGAGAACAATACATGTATGTGATACCGTATTAGATTCTCGCGATATGAGATATCGGCCGGGTATATGTGATATAGCCGGGTCATCGGATCAAGTGTTGATTCGATGAACTGATACAGATTATATTAGTCGGTTATTTGTGAAATAGCAGGATTATCGGATCAAGTGTTGATTCGATAATTTAATGTATAATTATATATTTGATATATTAAATTACATTAACTAATATAAGCTCACTAAAAGATTATTTTTCTCGCTCGGGTAATACATTGATATATATGCGATATATGTTAATTGTATTATTTTAGTTTGTTACAAAATATACTATATATGTGATATATAATATTGTAACAAGTTAAGGTTACAAATACAACATGTTTTATGGAGTTTAAACATGGTTAGGGTTTGGATTAGGGTTAAACCTTCTTGAAGTTTCTAGAATCTTTGCTTTTGTTTTTAACTAAAGATATTTTCTAAAGATATTTTGGTTGATATTTGTTAACCCAACCCAACCCTTCACCATGGTTAAGTCTCTACATGGGTTAAGTTATCATACTTAACCCATGGTTGCATTTCTAACCTCACAAGATTTCATTATTCATCACAAATGGTTTTCATCTTTTTCTTCCTCTTGATAAAGCTTTCTAGCTTTTGGTGATATGATGAAAATGAGTGAGAAATAGAAAATAAATGAGAGCTAAATTCCTACTTCATCATCCTCATCTATTCTAGCCACTTAGATTAGGGTGTTTGCTTTGCTAATACTTGATTAGCAAAGCAAGAGCTTGGGTTTGAGTTTTTTCAAGGTAGATCATCTTTGTTATCGAAGATCGGAAGCAAGCTTGCATCTTTCTTTTGTGGAGCCTCTCTAGAGTCAGATACTCGATGATCGCAGCGAAGGGACCTCAACACGGAGCTTTAAAAGTGAAGGAACGGACTGCAAAGGTTGTAATCCCTAACTCTAAGATGTAAAGTTGTTTACATGCTTTGTTTCGCCTAATCTCTAGTCTAAGATCTTTGTTAGGGTTGTTCGGCACGTCTAAATTTTGAATCGGGCATGGTTGATGCCTTGTAGACCCTTGTGACAGTGCCTAGTAACCCTATAGGTGTATCGAGACAGGGCATCGATACACCAGAGTAGACTAGCATATACGCATCTTGACCCATATGATGGGCGATGGATGATCCCATATCCATCGGTGTTTGACATCAAGGACGGTGTACGGGTGCTCAGTGGAGACTGGGTACACTGGACGGACTCGCCGAGAACTCCCAGATGGTATTATACCTCACGTCAGATGTCAGTTCTCCGGTGACACTAGTACAGAGTAGTCTGTTGACCCGAGATCGTCATAGAGTCTTGTGTGATTCCCGCTGTGCTTTGATTTCCATCATACCACATCCAAGAGGGCGTGCAAAAAGGTGGATTTTTGGTACAGTCCCGAATCACATGGAGGCAATGAGCAATAGGAGGGGATTCGTCTCTCCCGGTATAGGGAGTTGATGTTGTGCTGTGTTCGATTGGCTATAACTGGAAATCCCTGGCCAGGGTTGCTGAGATTTACTGGTAAGTGTTATCAGTAGTTTCTCGAACTGTTATAGACCTCATATCGACATGACTTATCGAGCTACTGGGGTCTGACATTTACCACCCCTAGGCGAGATATGCGACATATCAGACGACGAGACCGGACTGTACGGGAGTGTTACTGATTGGATTCGCAGGAGAATATACCGGCTTGCTTGTTGATCTTCTGATCGCTCAATACCTAGGTTGCTGTTATGTTTAGCTGACCGCTTACAGCTTGTGCGTGTTTGATATGTTCATCACCTACTGCCGGCGTATTGACGATTCTTTAGAGTCCTACACAGAGGTTTCTTGGCTCAGGCAAAACAAAGTAGGAGCACATATATGATATGTGCGGGACCGAGAACAATACGTGTATGTGATACCGTATTAGATTCTCACGATATGAGATATCGGCCGGGTATATGTGATATAGCCGGGTCATCGGATCAAGTGTTGATTCGATGAACTGATACAGATTATATTAGTTGGTTATTTGTGAAATAGCCGGATTATCGGATTAAGTGTTGCTTCGATAATTTAATGTATAATTATATATTTGATATATTAAATTACATTAACTGATATAAGCTCACTAAAAGATTCTTTTTCTCACTCGGGTAATATATTGATATATATGCGATATATGTTAATTGTATTATTTTATTTTGTTACAATAAATATTTTATACGTTATATATAATATTGTAACATTTTAGGGTTATTAATGCAACATGTTTAGTGGAGATTAAACATGGTTAGGGTCTGATTTGAGTTAATCCTTTCTAGAACCTTCTAGAAGGTTTTATTTTGTTTTGTGCAAAGATATTTGTTTTGATATTTTGCATAGATTTTTGTTTAACCCAACCAAACCTTTAACCATGATTCAATCTCTACAAGGGTTACTTCTTCTCACATAAACCATGGTTGCATTTCTAACCTTACACTAAAGTTTTTCATTATTCATCACAAAAGGATTCTTCTTCTTCTTCCTCGAGTTCTTGAAGAAAAGCTTTCTAGCTTTTTCTTTGGTGATGAAAATACGTGAGATTAAGATAATTAATGAGAGCTAAAATCCTACTTCATCATCCTAATCTATCCTAGCCATTTAGATTAGGGTGTTCACTTCATTTAGTGAGTGAGAGCTTGTGTTAATGAAACTTCAAGGTAGATTATCTTTATTATCGAAGATCGGAAGCAGGTTTGCATCATTCTCTTTGTGGAGCCTCTCTAGAGTCCGGATGCACGATGATCGCAGCGAAGCGACCTCAACACGGAGCTTAAGAAGTGAAGGACCAGGTCTACGAAGGTTGTAATCCCTCTCACTTAGTGTTAAAGTGTTTAACATGCTTTGTTTCGCCTAATCTCTAGTTTAAAGATCTTGTTAAGGGTTGTTCGGCACGTTTAAATTTTAAATCGGGCATGATTGATGCCTTGTAGACCCTTGGAAGAGTGCCTAGCATCCCTACAGTGGTATCAGAGCAAAGCTAGAGGTTTAGGCGAAGTCTAGGCGAAGTTTAAAGTCTGATCGAACCCCGAAACCCCGGTTTATACCCTTTTCTGGAAATTTTTCAAAAAGTTGACATTTTTCGTATTAAAAATGGTCAGAAAAATCAGCAGGTGATTTGATGGATTACTGTGCAAAACGACCCCATAATGCCTTTAATGCACCGCGGAACCGCGGCAATGACCTGGCTTGCGCGGCGGTTCCGCGGCCAAACAGTAACATTAGGGTTTACTGTTTGCACAGTAATGTCCGTATTTCTTTCCTGATATTTATGGAAATTTTTAATTTATACTCAAGTGTTGAGTTTTCTGGGTTGTATTGTGGACTCGTTGATTCGATCGGATAATTTAACTTCGTTTAAGTTTTTCTGGATAATTTTAGAATGTGTTAAAAAGTTCGAACGGATATCAATAACTCACTTTTTCCCCTGTCGGAAAATTTTTCGAAAGTTGGATTTTTTTCTCGAGTTTGAAACTTCCGGAAAATCATGCAAGTAACGCGGTGGACCCTCTAGAAGAACACAAACCTTAACTCGATTATGTGACCGTCTGAACCGCCTCTGAACCTTAGGGTTTGGGAAAGTACGGCGTTGCCATATGTAAGGCGTTGGCTTGACCCTTCGACGGCTGGACCATTGGTACTGTGGCATGTGATGGATATTTTTTGAACTCCGCTCAAGAGTTGAGCTATTTGGGAAATCTTGGGTGTTTGATTATTCGATCGGAAAGTTTAACACTGTCTTTTTATCTGGAATGTGATACAATATTTGGAATGCACATGTAGTTATGAGATAACTAATTCGAATGTTATAAATCTAGCAGTTTAGTCTCAGATGATCGGTAGCCACGGAATTTTGATGCGATCAAAAGTCCGTCGCAATCACGTAGTATACGCGGATACTCGCCGAGTAAACTTAATAGATAGCCACGCCTCATAGCCCTGACCAAGTGACTGTAGGAGAACCCCGTCGCCAAAAACATCCGTTCGGATGCTCGCGGCAGCGCTGTTCCGCCTTAGTGCACTTCGTCGACGGCGTTCGGGGGTGCGGCCGTCTATTAAAGTTTGCGACGAGCATTCGATCATGATATCGGGAATCTTGTTGAATTGCCCAACTAGATATTGAAAAGAGTTTTCGATAATGTGACTAAAATGCGGGGTTTATAATTGTTAGGCATGCGATGTCTAAGGAATTCATTTGGTTAGGCATGCGATGTCTAAGGAGGTTGCGGATTCCAACTGTTGTAGTTTTACACTTTCTTTTCTGTGACCGTAAGCGTAGTATGTGGTGTATCGCCGGCTTTGTTGCTATACATCAACGACAATCGGGATACGCATACTTGCTTATGTTGATGATATGAGATATTATGTGTTGCTGTGATATGTTATATGGGATCGTCGTGTTTTGAATAGCCGGGGTTTTATGTGAGATGAGAGTTTTTCTTTTTCATTCATCTAAAATTCATTTGTATGTAATATTCTTTTATTGGGGCACTTCCGGGATGAGGATGATGTCACCATTGTATATTATTTACTTTTCCGCATTAAGTAGACCTAAGGCAGGGAGCACAAGTAACCGGGTTCTAGGGTCCAGTGGGAGACCATCTCGAGGAGTCGAGACCGGGTCTCCTAACCCTAGAATTGGCATTGTTGCTTGCCGCTCTCGTAGGGGACTAGGGATATGGGTTTGGTTATTCATCGCGACTGTAGAATCCGTGTTTTATACAGGCTCGTATTAAAACACGGACGTCCTAGTATATCCAATATTTCATATATGTTCTTCTGCTGCAATGTTCTGTGATGAGATCATATTACTGCCTGAGACGAATGTTTATATTATATATATAAGATATATGTTATATTGCAGATTTCGTTTCAAATGTGATGCATGTGAAGCATAATAAAATGGGACTTCATTAATGAGATTAATGAAACTAAAAGAAACATAATGATGTTGTAGAAACTTGTTTAAAAACTGGTAGCTCTAGTTCTTGCTTTGCATAGCGGTGTTCCTTGTAGAACATCCAGCACCTTATTCGATAAGGAAAGAGCCGAGATCCCTTCACCGGGAGTGACCTCTTTTGCTAAACTAGTAGATGCTACAAAAACGGTTTGTTTTTTGATAGCTTCTATAGTTTTTTCTTTGCATTGTGGTATTTGAGAAATATCCTGCACCTTATTCGATAAGGAAAGAGTCGACGATCCCTTCACCGGGAGTGACCTCTTTAGCGAAACTAGAAAAGCCTCAAAAACACTCCATTTAAAAACACTCGATTCTACAACGATATAAAGTTCATTGCGCAAAGGGTTTTCTTAAAAACCTGTCGTAGCCCTTCGTCATTTCAGATAAGTAGTTTTTAGTATTCGTGCTGCGTTTGTTGACTTAGTCAAGGCGTAGTGTGCGATAGCTGATTAGTGCTTATCTGCAAAGCATATGATGCGATTGGATTAGGGTAGTCGTGCGGCCTTGTTGACTCAGTCAAGGGTCGTGCGAGTGGGTTTAATTCAATCGGTAAATGACGGGTTGAACTTTACTTGCGGTCTATGGTTTGTTGACTTAGTCAAGGTCATAGATCGCTTGGGGCAAAATATCATTGGGAATTTGAAGTGTTGAAATTTGCAATGAGATTGCATACCTTCTATGAGATAGTTGGATCCCGATACCCGCTGTGAGTAAGAGTTACTCCTGGGAGAGTTTTACACATTGCAATTAGCCGATCAAATAGGTGTCTAGAAAGCTGTTAACGGGGTTATGCCCCTGGGAAAATGAGGTTTATTTTAATTAGGTCCGTGCGAAAGCACGGGGAACCTCCCCCAAAGTACCGGCACCGGCCTGGCTGAAAGATTGGCGAACTTGTATAGTGTAATTAATTCCGGCTAGTCTTTCCTTTTAGGGTTTGAAGGAAGATTTGATTAAAACAGTGGGAGACAACTTGATTAGATAAATTGATAACCAATCTAATCTTGTAAAAGCGCACGCTGAGTGTTTTTTTCTCTTTCTCTCCTGGTTACGATTATGGCACGCCTTAATCAAGATAATAATACGGATGAATTGACCGAACTCGCTTGTTATACTGCGCTAGGGAACGTTGGCCCCGCTCCAACTTATAATTGTTATAAGACAGAGCAGGAAATAGGGGATTACCAGAATTCCCGTGCCGCCCAAACGAAGAAAGTGCATGCTGATGCATCTACTTCGGGTGTGTTCATTACACAGAACTGTTTCTCAGTATCCTTTACGTCCTGGGTATGAGATACCGGATCAGGATCCCGCATATGTAATCTGTTACATGGGCTACAGATAGGTAGAGAACTGAGAACGGGTGATAAATTTCATGAGATAGAAACGGTGCAAGTGTTGCAGCCAAGTCTGTTGGTAGTTATCACCCTGTATTACCATAATACATTGATTCTGAACGAATGTTATTAGATACCGAACCTGATGTACAACATCATATCAATTTTTTTATTAGTAAAGAAGGATATAGTTTTGTATTGTTGGATAATGTTTTGAACATTTCCTATATCAAGTGTTGATCGGTTCAGGCACGTTATCTAAAAGCATAGACGTTCTAAATCAAACCACAGTTCTTAACGTACAGAACACACACAAGAGGAAGAGTT
Organism: Agapanthus africanus; assembly: GCA_030015575.1. NCBI lineage: Eukaryota > Viridiplantae > Streptophyta > Magnoliopsida > Asparagales > Amaryllidaceae > Agapanthus > Agapanthus africanus. Next base: position 483,761,147 of record CM057337.1, read on the forward strand.
CAGAAATGAACGAATCCTTCTTGAGCCATTGTAGACTAGGTCATATCAATGCGACCCGACTAGCTGAAGTTACATAAAGATTCATATTTAAATTAGTTTGGATTTACATCTTGTAAAACTTGCCAGTCATGTCACTAAGATAAGATGACCACAGCTTCGTTTATTGGAAACAGAGAAAGAGTTAGTGAACTCTTGGGATTGATACATGTTGATGTATGAAGGTCCCCTGTCTACAGATGCCAAGACCGGTTCTTTATACTTCATTACATTCACTGATTATCTCTCAAGATCCGGACATATGTTCCTGTTGAAACACAAGTCTGGAACTTTTAAGAAATTCAATGAATATAAGTTAGAAGTAGAGAACCAAAAACGGGTATAAGTATTATGTCCTTTGATGAGATCAACGAGGAGAATACTTGAGCACGGAATTCCTAGAGTATTCTAAAGGAGAATGAGATTCTCTCTCAGCATTACTCCTCCGTATACACCACAGCACGTCGGTGTATCGGGACGGAGCTATCGCACCCTATGTGATATGGTGTGCTCTATGATGAGTACTATTGAGTTTCCTATTTCCTTCTGGGAGTTATGCACTTGTGAAGCTGCATACCTATTGAATAGGGTTCCAATCAAATCAGTTGTCTACCATTTCATATGTGATATGGAAAGGGAAGAGCCCATATCTTAAGTAAGTTAAGATTTGGGGTTGTCCGGCCTATGTCTAAAAGCAAAATCCAGACAAGCTCGAGGCAAAGTCAGTTCTGTAGAAGTTTGTTGGATATCCCAAGCATTCGCAAGAGAATATCTTCTACCCAACCGAGGAACAAAAGATGTTTTGTTTCTCAACATGCCACCTTTGTGGAAGGGAATTTCTTGTGAAGAAATTAGTGGTCATGTGGTAGAACTGGAAAGAGTTCCAGCTATACAAACTGTAGCTGATGATTTGGTAGAACCAAAGGATCTAATAGTTTCCAACGAACCTTAGCCTCTCTGCCGATCTAGTAGGGTTCCTCACCCACCTGAGAGATACTTCGGTTTCTCTATGACAGTGGGAGCGAGGATTGCATCATGAGATGATGACCTAACTTGTTTCGAGCAGGCCATCAGGTGTGGGACTCTGTAAGAATGGCTGGATGCTTAGCGATCTGAGATGGAATCCTTATACACCAACAAAGTATGGACTTTGGTTGCTTTATCTGAAGGGTTAAATCCCCATCAGGAGCAAGTATATCTTGAGAAGATTACTTGGTGTACATGGAAAAGTTGAGACTTTCAAAGCTATGCTTAAGTCCATCCAGATCCTACTTGCCACGGCTACATACCATGACAACGATATCTGGCGGTTGGGTGTGATGACTGCTTTTCTAAATAATGATTTGGAAGACAGCGTCTATAAGTACATAGCCAGAGGTCTTCGTAGACAGTGGGAGTAGCGAAAATGTGAGCAAGATTTTTATTGTGATAAATCAGGCATCGCGGAGTTGGAACGTCTGTTTTGATGTGGTAGTCAAAGAGTTTGACTTCATCAAAATGGTAGATGAACCTTGTATATACATAAAGGTAGTAGGGAGTATGGTGGTGATCCTCGTAGAGTACGTAGATGACATACTCTTGATAGGGAAGAAGTTTCTTATGCTACGCTCGGTCAATCTTCGCTTATCATAAGGATTCTCCATATAGGATCAAAGTGATACCTCCTAAATCCTAGGTTTTATATCTATGAGATAGATCTAAATGGAAGTTAGGATTCTCACTAGGTGTAGGGAGATGGTATCAATCGATCCTGGGGAGAATCACTGGAAAGGTTCCAGGATGATAAGAACGACTGAATGTCAGTCGCAGGCATTGTCCTTACCCTCAGTGGAGGGACGGTATGTTGGAAGAGTTCCAAGCTAGATACCGTGACTTACTAGACGATTAAAGGCAAGATACATCGTTACCAAAGATGCTACAAAAGAGGCAGTCTGGATATATTTTAGTTCATGAGATGAACTTCGTTCCTACCATTGTATGACAATGGACTTGTGGCTTTTGCCAAGGAACCCCCCGTCCCATCAGAAATCCAGATATTATTCTTAGGCAGTATCACATGATCATGGAGATGGTTGATCTCCAGGGAGATCGAGGTTAGGAGTGTAGACAGAGAGGACAACAGCGCGGATCAACCCACAAAGGCCTTTTTCCCAGTTGAGACTTTTATGGGATGGTTGAGTATGAGATACTTCAACCACAGCTAATTGTTGGGTATATGATACCACAACAGATGGCACTAGTGCAAGTGGGAGATTGTTAGTTATATGTATGCTCTAGAGGCCATTACTGTACATACGATGTATATTGTAATGGATGCTTGGACATATATAGGGAGGACTTTCTTGCTCGATATGATAGTATGCTATCTGGTTGTATTTTATCTTAACATGTACTCTGATTGTCTCTATGTTACATGTTGATAAAGCCCTTAGGATATGTACTCGACTACAGGGACTATGATGAGATCATACCAGTGGGGCCACCGTAGTCGACGATTACATCCTATAACTGTTCCTAGTCGAGGGTGTATCGAGACAGGGCATCGATACATCAGAGTAGACTAGCGTATACGCATCTTGACCCATATGATGGGCGATGGATTATCCCATATCCATCGGTGTTTGACATCAAGGATGGTGTACGGGTGCTCAGTGGAGACTGGGTACACTGGACAGACTCGCCGAGAGCTCCCAGATGGTATTATACCTCACGTCAGATGGCAGTTCTCCGGTGACACTGGTACAGAGTAGTCTGTTGACCCGAGATCGTCATCGAGTCTTGTGTGATTCCCACTGTGCTTTGATTTCCATCATACTACGTCCAAGAGGGCATGCAAAAAGATGGCTTTTAGGTACAGTCCCGAATCACATGGAGGCAATGAGCGATAGGAGGGGATTCGTCTCTCCCGGTATAGGGAGTTGATGTTGTGCTGTGTTCGATTCGCTATAACTGGAAATCCCTGACCAGGGTTGCTTTGAGTTACTGGTAAGTGTTATCAGTAGTTTCTCTAACTGTTATAGACCTCATATCGACACGACTTATCGTGCTACTGGGGTCTGACGTTTACCACCCCTAGGCGAGATATGCGACATATCAGACGACGAGACCGGACTGTACGGGAGTGTTACTGATTGGATTCGTAAGGGAATGTACAGGCTTGCTTGTTGATCTTCTGATCGCTCAATACCTGGGTGGCTGTTACGTTTAGCTGACCGCTTGCAGCTTGTGCGTGTTTGATATAATCATCACCTACTACCGGCGTATTGACGATTCTTTAGAGTCTTACACAGAGGTTTCCAGGCTCAGGCAAAACGGAGTAGCAACACATATAATATGTGCAGGACCGAGAACAATACGTGTATGTGATACCGTATTAGATTCTCGCGATATGAGATATCGGCCGGGTATATGTGATATAGCCGGGTAATCGGATCAAGTGTTGATTCGATGAACTGATGCAGATTATATTAGTCGGTTATTTGTGAAATAGCCGGATTATCGGATCAAGTGTTGATTCGATAATTTAATGTATAATTATATATTTGATATATTAAATCACATTAACTGATATAAGCTCACTAAAAGATTCTTTTTCTCACTCGGGTAATACATTGATATATATGCGATATATGTTAACTGTATTATTTTATTTTGTTACAATAAATATTGTATATGTGATATAAAATATTATAACATGTTAGGGTTATTAATGCAACATGTTTAGTGGAGATTAAACATGGTTAGGGTTTGATTTGGGTTAATCCTTTCTAGAACCTTCGAGAAGGTTTTATTTTGTTTTGTGCAAAGATATTTGTGTTGCTATTTTGCATAGATTTTTGTTTAACCCAACCAAACCTTTAACCATGATTCAATCTCGGCAAGGGTCACTTCTTCTCACATAAACCATGGTTGCATTTCTAACCTTACACTAGAGTTTTTCATTATTCATCACAAAAGGATTCTTCTTCTTCTTCCTTGAGTTCTTGAAGAAATGCTTTCTAGCTTTTTCTTTAGTAATGAAAATGAGTGAGATTAAGATAATAAATGAGAGCTAAAATCCTACTTCATCATCCTAATCTATCCTAGCCATTTAGATTAGGGTGTTCACTTCATTTAGTGAGTGAGAGCTTGTGTTAATGAAACTTCAAGGTAGATGATCTTTGTTATCGATGATCGGAAGCAGGTTTGCATCATTCTCTTTGTGGAGCCTTTCTAGAGTCCGGATGCATGATGATCGCAGCGAAGGGACCTCAACACGGAGCTTAAGAAGTGAAAGACCGGATCTACAAAGGTTGTAATCCCTCTTACTTAGTGTTGAACTGTTTAACATGCTTTGTTTCGCCTAATCTCTAGTTTAAAGATCTTGTTAAGGGTTGTTCGGCACGTCTAAATTTTAAATCGGGCATGGTTGATGCCTCGTAGACCTTTGGAAGAGTTCCTAGCATCCCTACATTCGTAAGAGTTGGGAATGGTACAAATGTTGTAGCCAAAACTGTTGGCGAATATTACCTTGTGTTACAAATGGTAATACATTAGTTCTGAACGAATACTATTACAATCCGACCCTGATATGCAATCTTATATCAGTTTCTTCATTAAGCAAAGAAGGATATAATTTTATAGTACAGGATAATGTTATGAACATATTCCTGAATCAAAAGTTGATTGGATCAGGATCGTTAAATAATGGCATATACGTTCTCAACCAAACTACAATACTAAATGTACAAAACACACACAAGAGGAAGAGTTCAGAAATGAACGAATCCTTTTTGTGACATTATAGTGTTAGTTATATGTATGCCCTAGAGGCCATTACTGTACCTAGGATGTATATTGTAGTGGATGCTGGGACATATATAGGGAGGACTTTCTTGCTCGACATAATAGTATGCTATCTGGTTGAACTTTACCTTAACGTGTATACTGATTGTCTCTCTGTTACATGTTGGTAAAGCCCTTAGGATATGTACTTGACTACCTGGACTATGATGCGGATCATACTAGTGGGGACATGGTAGTCCATAAGTACATCCTTCAAAGTCCCTAGTCGTGGGTGTATCGAGACGGGGCATCGATATACCAGAGTAGACTAGCGTATACCTTCTCGACCCATACAGATGGGCGATGGATGATCCCATATCCATCGGTGTTTGACATCAGAGATGATATACGGGTGCTCAGTAGAGACTGGGTACACTGGACGGACTCGCCGAGAACTCTCAGATGGTATTATACCTCACGTCAGATGGCAGTTCTCTGGTGACACTGGTACAGAGTAGTCTGTTGAACCGAGATCGTCATAGAGTCTTGTGTGGTTCCCACTGTGCTTTGATTTCCATCTTACCACGTCCAAGAGGGCGTGCAAAATGGTGATTTTTGGGTGCAGTCCCGAGTCACATGGAGGCAATGAGCGATAGGAGGGGATTCGTCTCTCCCGGTATAGGGAGTTGATGTTGCGCTGTGTTCGATTCGCTATAACAGGAAATCCCTGGCCAGGGTTGCTGAGATTTACTGGTAAGTGTTACCAGTAGTTTCTTGAACGGTTATAGACCTCATATCGACACGACTTATCGAGCTATTGGGGTCTGACGTTTACCACCCCTAGGCGAGATATGCGACATATCAGACGATCAGACCGGACTGTACGGTAGTGTTACTGGTTGGATTCACTGGAGTGTGAGCGGGCTTGCTCATCGATCTTCAGATCGCTCAATACCCGGGTGGCCGTTACGTTTAGCAGACCGCTTGCGGCTTGTGGGTGTTTGATATGATCATCATCTGCTGCCGGCGTATTGACGAGTCTTTAGAGTCCTACACAGAGGTTTCCTGGCTCAAGCGAAACGAAATAGGACCGCATATGAGATATGTGCGGGACCGAGAATAATACCAGTATATGATACTGGATTCGATTCTCGCGATGTGACATTGATCGGTTATATGCGATATAGCCGGGTTATCGGATCAAGTGTTGATTCGATAAGTAGTTACTATAGATACCAGTCGGTTATGTGCGACATGACCGGATCATTGAATCAAGTGTTGATTTAATGATTTAATGTATAATTATATATTTGATATATTACTTTGCATTAACTAGTATCGGTTCACTTTGAATGGATTTTCTCACTCGGATTTGCGCATTACATATGCGATATGATTTTGTGCACTAGATTGTATCATGTTTGATGATACATGCATTTTGGTTAAATGTAAAGAATTAAACCATGTTTTAAGTGGATAATTAGGGTTTTGATTTCCTTATTCATTTATTAATCTTTTTCTTTTTGGAAAAAGGAAAAAGGAAATGAGAAAATGGTTGCTATTTTTGTTTGTATTCTTTGAAGCTTCATGAACTTTGACCATAGCAACCATTTTGTCTTGTTATACAAACCCTAACCATTCATCTAACTTGAGTTAACTCTCTACAATTAACCATGGTCTTGTTATGATAAGGTTGGATTATTCATTTAATTTTTAATTAACTTATCATAACATTTATCTTCTTCTTCTTCTTCTTCTTCTTCTTCAAGAAAAAAGCAAGCTCCATCAATGGTGATTGATGGAATTGAGTGAGAAATCCAATTCTAAAGTCTACCCACTTCCTATTTCTTCATCCTCTACCTCTTGCCAAGTAGTAGAGTGTGTTTACTTCACAAGTTTCTTGACTTGGTGAAGTCGGAGCTTGATTTAGCGATGCCTCGACGTAGATCATCTTCGGCATGGACATCGACGACCTAGCTCGCTTATTCTCCGACGAAGCCGACGCTAGAGCCCGGATTTGATTTGGACAGCGGAGAGGACTTCGTTGCGGAGCTATGGAGGTGGAGCACCGGATCTACAAAGGTTGTATATCCGTATTCCCTTAGTTAAGTGTTAACTAGTTAGCTTTTCGCCTAGTTTTCTAGCAAACGGTCCGTATTAGGGTTTCTCGGCACCCATAATTTTTGAAATTGGCATGTTCGATGCCTTGTGAGACCTCACTAGGGTGCCTAGGAACCCTACAGTGGTATCAGAGCCTAGCTAGAGCCTTAGGCGAAGTCTAGACGGAATTTGAAACCCGATCGAACCCGGAACACCAAATCAATCTTGCTCTCTGTACTTTTTTGAAAACAGTGAGTTTTTCCAAATTAAAAATTACTAAAAAATTCAGAAGGGAAAAATAAGAATTACGGTGCAAAAAGTTTCTGGTGAACAGTAAATTTCGCGGCTGATCCGCGGCATAAGCATGGCTTCTGCGGCGGATCAGCGGCCCCTTGATGACGTCAGCCCTATATTTTTGCACAGTAATTCCTGATAAATTCTTCTGAGTTTTCTGGGAATTTTTAAAAGTCATTCAAGAGTTGAATAATCTGGGATTGTTTTGGGGATTCGGTGTTTCGATCGAAGCATCAAATTTTGTCTGTGTGGCTTTCCGGATAAATTTTAGAATATGTTAAAAAGTTCGACCGGATATAAATACCCAATTTTTCCCCTGTCGGGAAATTTCCAAGTGTTGGATTTTTCCGTAGTTTAACGACGTTCTAAGTAGTGCAAGTAACGCGATGGTCCCTCTAGAAGACAACAAACCTTAACTCGATTATGTGACCGTCTTGAACTGCCCTTTGAACCTTCGGGTTTGGGGCAGTACGGCGTGCCACATGTGAGGCGTTGGCTTGACCCTTCTACGGCTGGACCGTTGGTACTGAGGTACGAACTGAATGTTGTTAGACTTATTTCATGTGTTGATCCATATCGGGAAAACTTGGGTGTTCGATTGTTCGATCGGAAAGTTTAACATTTTCTAATTATCTGGAATGTGATACAATAATTGGAATTCACAAATAGTTATGAGATAACTGAATGAATGTTATAAACGTAGCAGTTTAGTCTCACTTGATCGGTTGCCACGGAATTTTGATGTGATCAAAAGTCCGTCGCAATCACGTAGCGTACGCGGATACTCGCCGGGTAAACTTAATAGACAGCCTCACTCCATAGCCCCGACCAAGTGACTGTAGGAGAACCCCGTCGCCGAAAGCATCCGTTCGGGTGCTTGCGGTAGCGGTGTTCCGCCTTGGTGCACTTCGTCGACGGTATCAGGGGTGCGGCCGCCTACTGAAGTTTGCGACGAGCATTCGATCAGGATGTCGGGAATCTTGTTGAATTGCCCGACTTGATATTGAAAAGTGTTTTCGATTTTGAGACTAAAATGCGGGGTTTATAATTGTTAGGCATGCGATGTCTAAGTAATTCATTTGGTCAGGCATGCGATGTCTGAGGTGGTTGCGGATTCCATCTGTTGTAGTTTTACACTTTCTTTTCTGTGACCGTAAGTGTAATATGTGATATCGCCGGTTTCGTTGCTATATGTCAACGACAATTGGGATGCGCATGTTTACTTACGTTGAAGACATGTGATGTTATGTGTTGCTGGATATGTTATATTGGATCGTCGTGTTTGAATAGCCGGGGGTTTTTATGTGAGATGAGTGTTTTTCATTTTCATTCATGTAAAAATCTGTATGTAATATTCTTTTTTTGGGGCGCTTCCAGGTTGCGGAAGTTGTCACCGTTTGTATATTATTTACTTTTCCGTACTAGGATAGACCCAAGGAGGAGGGCACAAGTAACCGGGTTCTGGAGTCCAGTGGGAGACCAACTCGAGGAGTCGAGTCCGGGTCTCCTAACTCTAGAATTGGTAGGGTTGCTTGCCGCTCTCGTAGGGGTCTAGGGGTGTGGGTTTGGCTATTCATCGCGACCGTGGAATCCGTGTTTTATACTGGCTCGTATTGAAAACACGGATGTCCTAGTATATCCAATATTTCATATGATTCTTCTGCTGCGATATCTGTGATGTGATCATGAGATGTTCTGTGATAGATACAGTATATAGTATATATGATATATTATATAGACGTTACTTATGTTTTACACCCGCGATAGTCCTGCCCTGCTCTGCCGTTAGTTACCTAACCTAACGGTGCATGAGGGGACATCGAGGCGAATGCGGATGGAATAAGTGTACGTCGTATTTATCTGTGATGTTTAGGTACTTAAATGATGGGACTTCATTAATGTGATTAATGAAATAAAAGAAACCTAAGATGTTGTAGAATCGAATTTCAAAATAAAACAGGTAGCTACAGTTCTTGCTTTGCACAGCGGTATATGTGATATATCCTGCACCTTATTCGATAAGGAAAGGACCGAGATCCCTTCACCGGGAGTGACTCCTTTAGCAATAACTGGCAGATGCTACACATTCGGTTTGTCTTTTGATTGCTTTTAAGAGTTTTTGCTTTGCACAGTGATATATATGATATATCCTGCACCTCATTCGACGAGGAAAGGACCGACGATCCCTTCACCGGGAGTGACTCCTTTAGCAAAACTAGAAAAGCCTCAAAAACACTCCATTTCAAAATTCATTTGATTCTACAACGATATCAAGTTCATTACGCAATAGGTTTTCAGAAAAACCTGTCGTAGCCCTCCGTCATTTCAGATAAGTACTAGTTAGTATTCGTGCTGCGGTTGTTTGGCATGCTTCAAGGCGTAGTGTACGATAGCTAACTAGTGCTTATCTGCCAGCATATGATGCGATTGGATTAGGGTATTCGTACGGCGTTGTTTGGCATGCGTCAAGGGTCGTGCGGGTGGGTTTAATTCAATCAAGAAATGTACGGGTTGAACTTGACTAGCAGACTATGGGTTGTTTGGCATGCGTCAAGGTCATAGCGAGCTAGGGGAAAAATATTATCGGGAATTTCAAGTGTTGAAATTTGCAATGAGATTGCATACCTTCTATGAGATAGTTGGATCCCGATACCCGCTGCGAGTAAGAGTTACTCCTGGGAGAGTTTTATACATTACAATTAGCTGATCAAGTAGGTGTCTAGAAAGGTGTCAACGGGGTTACGCCTCTGGGAAAACGAGGTTTACAATAATTAGGTTCGTGCGAAAGCACGGGGGACCTCCCTCAAAGTACCGACACTGGCCTGGCTGAAAGATTGGCGAACTTGTAGTGTGTAATTAATCCCGGCTAGTCTTTCCTTTTAGGGTTTGAAGGAAGATTTGATAAAAAGCAGTGGGAACCATCCTGATTAGATAAAATAAAAACCAATCTATTCTTGACAGAGCGCACGCTGAGTGTTTTCTTCTCTCTCTCTCCTGGTAGCGACCATATCACGCCTTAATCAAGATAATAATACGGATTATTGACCGAACCCGCTTGTTATTCTGAGCTGGGGAACGTTGGTCCCGCTCCAACTTATAATTGTTATAAGACAGAGCAGGAAATTGGGGAATACCAGATTTCCCGTGCCGCCCAAACGAAGAGAGTGCATGCTGATGCATCATCTTCGGGTGTGTTCATTATACAGAACTGTTTCTCAATGTCCTTTACGTCCTGGGTATATGATACCAGATCAGGATCCCAGATATGTAATCTGTTACATAGGGCTACAGAAAGGTAGAGAACTGAGAACGGGTGATAAGTTTCATGAGGAAGAAAACGGGGCAAGAGTTGCAGCCAAGTCTGTTGGTCACTGTCACCCTGTATTACAATACATTGATTCTGAACGAATGTTATTAGATACCGAACCTGATATAAAAAATTATATCTGTCTCTTTATCAATAAAAAAACGGTAAAATTTTGTATTGTTGGATAATGTTTTGAACATTTCCTATATCAAAAGTTGATCGGTTCAGGCGCGTTATCTAAAAGCATTGATGTTCTAAATCAAACTACAATTCTTAGTATACGGATCACACACAAGAGGAAGAGTTCAGAAATGAACGGGATCCGTTTTGGACTGATACATGATGATGTATGTAAGGTCTCCTGTCTACATATGCCAGGACTGGTTCTTTATACTTCATTACATTCTCTGATGATCTTTCGAGATTCAGACCTATGTTCCTGTTGAAACACAAGTCCGAACCTTTTGAGATATTCACAGAATATAAGCGAGAAGTAGAGAACCAGAATACGGGTATAAGTATTATGTCCTATGATGAGATCAAGGAGGAGAATACTTGAGCACAGAAATACTGGACTATTCTAAAGGAGAATGAGATTCTCTCTCAGCATTACTCCTCTGAATACACCATAGCACGATGGTATATCAGGGCGGAGCAATAACACCCTATTTGATATGGTGTGCTCTATGATGAGTACTACTGAGTTACCTATTTCCTTTTTGGGAGTTATGCACTTGAGAAGCTGCATACCTATTGAATAAGGTTCAAATCAAATCAGTTGCCTACCACTTCATATTTGATATGATAAGGGAAGAGCCCATCTCTTAAGTCAGTTAAGATTTGGGGTTGTCCAGCCTATGTCTGAAAAGCAAAAACCGGACAAGCTCGAGGCAAGGTCTGTAATGTACAACTGGAAATGTTCCAGCTATACAAACTACAGCAGATGATTTGAAAGAACCAAAGGATTCATTAGTAACCAACGAACCTCAGCCTCTCCGCCGATCTAGTAGGGTTCCTCACCCACCTGAGAGATACCATGGTTTCTCTATGACAGTGGGAGCGAGGATTGCATCATGAGGTGATGACCCAACTAGCTTCGAGCTGGCCATCAGGAGTAAGACTCTGTAAGAATGGCTGGATGCTTAGTGATCTGAGATGGAATCCTTATACACCAACAAAGTATGGACTTTGGTTGCAATATCTGAAGGGTTAAATCCCCATCAGGAGCAAGTATATCTTGAGAAGATTACTTGGTGTAGATGGAAAAGTTGAGACTTTCAAAGCTAGACTTGTTAAAGCTTTTCGTCATCGACCAGGCGTGGATGATGATGAAACCTTTTTCAAGTAGCTATGCTTAAGTCCATCCAGATCCTACTTACCACGGCTACATACCATGACTACGATATCTGGTGGTTGGGTGTCATGACTGCTTTTCTAAATGATATTTTGGAAGAGAGCGTCTATAAGTACACAGCCAGAGGGCTTCGTAGACAGTGGGAGCAGCAAAAACGTGTGCAAGATGCTTTATAGGATAAAGCAGGCATCGCGGAGTTGGAACTTCTGTTTTGATGGATTAGTCAAATAGTTTGACATCATCAAAATGGTAGATGAACCTTGTATATATAAAAATGTAGTAGGGAGTATGGTGGTGATCCTCGTAGAGTATGTGGATGACATACTCTTGATAAGAAAGGAGTTTTCTTATGCTACGCTCGATCAATCTCCGTTTATCACAAAGATTCTCCGCATAGGATCAAAGTGATACCTACTAAATCCTGGATTTTGGATCTATGAGATAGATCTAATTGGATGTTAGGATTCTTACTAGTTGTAGTGAGATGGTATCAATCGATCCTGGGGAGAATCACTGGAATGGTTCCAGGGTGATAATGACGACTGAGTGTTAGTCACAGGCATTGTCTTTGCCCTCAGTAAAGGGACGGTATGTTGGAAAGGTTCCAAGCTAGATACCGTGGCATACTAGACGATAAAGGCAGGATACATCGCTACTTAAGATGCTACCAAAGAGGCTGTTTGGATGTATATTGGTCCATGAGATGAACTATGTTCTTCCCATTGTGAGACAATGGAGTTGTGGCTTATGCCAAGGAACGCCCGTCCCATCAGTGATCCAGACATATTCTAAGGGAGTATCACTTGATCATAGAGATGGTTGATCTCCAGGGAGATCGAGGTTAGGAGAGTAGACTCAGAGGACAACACAACGGATCCACTCACAAAGGCCTGTTCCCAGAGAGAGACTTTTATGGGATGGTTGAGTATGAGATACTGCAACCACTGCTATCAGATGGCCCTAGTGCAAGTGGGAGATTGTTAGTTATATGTATGCCCTAGAGGCCATTACTGTACGTAGGATGTATATTGTAGTGGATGCTGGGACATATATAGGGAGGACTTTCTTGCTCGACATGATAGTATGCTATCTGGTTGAACTTTACCTTAACGTGTATACTGATTGTCTCTCTGTTACATGTTGGTAAAGCCCTTAGGATATGTACTTGAGTACCTGGACTATGATGCGGATCATACTAGTGGGGACATGGTAGTCCATAAGTACATCCTTCAAAGTCCCTAGTCGTGGGTGTATCGAGACGGGGCATCGATATACCAGAGTAGACTAGCGTATACCTTCTCGACCCATACAGATGGGCGATGGATGATCCCATATCCATCGGTGTTTGACATCAGAGATGATATACGGGTGCTCAGTAGAGACTGGGTACACTGGACGGACTCGCCGAGAACTCCCAGATGGTATTATACCTCACGTCAGATGGCAGTTCTCTGGTGACACTGGTACAGAGTAGTCTGTTGACCCGAGATCGTCATAGAGTCTTGTGTGGTTCCCACTGTGCTTTGATTTCCATCTTACCACGTCCAAGAGGGCGTGCAAAACGGTGGTTTTTGGGTACAGTCCCGATACACATGGAGGCAATGAGCGATAGGAGGGGATTCGTCTCTCCCGGTATAGGGAGTTGATGTTGCGCTGTGTTCGATTCGCTATAACAGGAAATCCCTGGCCAGGGTTGCTGAGATTTACTGGTAAGCGTTACCAGTAGTTTCTCGAACGGTTATAGACCTCATATCGACACGACTTATCGAGCTATTGGGGTCTGACGTTTACCACCCCTAGGCGAGATATGCGACATATCAGACGATCAGACCGGACTGCACGGTAGTGTTACTGGTTGGATTCACTGGAGTGTGAGCGGGCTTGCTCGTCGATCTTCAGATCGCTCAATACCCGGGTGGCCGTTACGTTTAGCAGACCGCTTGCGGCTTGTGGGTGTTTGATATGATCATCATCTGCTGCCGGCGTATTGACGAGTCTTTAGAGTCCTACACAGAGGTTTCCTGGCTCAAGCGAAACGAAATAGGAGCGCATATGAGATATGTGCGGGACCGAGAATAATACTAGTATGTGATACTGGATTCGATTCTCGCGATGTGACATTGATCGGTTATATGCGATATAGCCGGGTTATCCGATCAAGTGTTGATTCGATAAGTTGTTACTATAGATACCAGTCGGTTATGTGCGACATGACCGGATCATTGAATCAAGTGTTGATTTAATGATTTAATGTATATTTATATATTTGATATATTACTTTGCATTAACTAGTATCGGTTCACTTTGAATGGATTTTCTCACTCGGATGTGCGCATTACATATGCGATATGATTTTGTGCATTAGATTGTATCATGTTTGATGATACATGCATTTTGGTTAAATGTAAAGAATTAAACCATGTTTTAAGTGGATAATTAGGGTTTTGATTTCCTTATTCATTTATTAATCTTTTTCTTTTTGGAAAAAGGAAAAAGGAAATGAGAAAATGGTTGCTATTTTTGTTTGTATTCTTTGAAGCTTCATGAACTTTGACCATAGCAACCATTTTGTCTTCTTATACAAACCCTAACCATTCATCTAACTTGAGTTAACTCTCTACAATTAACCATGGTCTTGTTATGATAAGGTTGGATTATTCATTTAATTTTTAATTAACTTATCATAACATTTATCTTCTTCTTCTTCTTCTTCAAGAAAAAAGCAAGCTCCATCAATGGTGATTGATGGAATTGAGTGAGAAATCCAATTCTAAAGTCTACTCACTTCCTATTTCTTCATCCTCTACCTCTTTCCAAGTAGTAGAGTGTGTTTACTTCACAAGTTTCTTGACTTGGTGAAGTCGGAGCTTGATTTAGCGATGCCTCGACGTAGATCATCTTCGGCATGGACATCGACGACCTAGCTCGCTTATTCTCCGACGAAGCCGACGCTAGAGCCCGGATTTGATTTGGACAGCGGAGAGGACTTCGTTGCGGAGCTATGGAGGTGGAGCACCGGATCTACAAAGGTTGTATTTCCGTATTCCCTTAGTTAAGTGTTAACTAGTTAGCTTTTCGCCTAGTTTTCTAGCAAACGGTCCGTATTAGGGTTTCTCGGCACCCATAATTTTTGAAATTGGCATGTTCGATGCCTTGTGGGACCTCACTAGGGTGCCTAGGAACCCTACATATAGACTTGGTCATATCAATGCGACACGGCTAGCTAAGTTACATAAGGATGGATATTTGAATCCGTTCGAATTTTCATCTTATGACACTTTCCAGTCATGTCTCAAAGGCAAAATGACCAAAACTCCATTTAGTGGACACGGAGAAAGAGTTACAGAACTCATAGGACTGATACATAGTGATGTATGTGGTCCAATGTCTACACATGGCAGGAACGGTTTTTCCTACTTCGTTACATTCACTGACGATCTCTCAAGATACGGACATGTGTTCCTGTTGAAACACAAGTATGAAGCTTCTGAGAAATTCAGAGAATATAAGAACGAAGTAGAGAACCAAATGGGCAAAAGTATTAAGATCCTTCGATCTGATCGAGGAGGAGAATACTTGAGCAATGAGTTCCTAGATTATCTAAAAGAGAATGGGATTCTTTCTCAGCTTACTCCTCCCTATACACCACAGCACAGCGGTGTATCGGAGCGGAGGAATCGCACCCTATTAGATATGGTGTGCTCTATGATGAGCAATGCTTCCTGTGAAGTGGCTGGATGCAATGCGATCTGAGATGGAATCCATGTACACCAACAAAGTATGGACTTTGGAAGTTGCTCCTGAAAGGGTAAAACCCATTGGGAGCAAATGGATCTTTAAGAAGAAACTTGGTGTAGATGGAAAAGTTGAGACTTTCAAAGCTAGACTTGTTGCAAAAGGTTTTCGTCAATGACTAGGTGTGGATTATGATGAAACCTTTTCTCCAGTGGCTATGCTTAAGTCCATCCGGATCCTACTTGCCATTGCTGCATACCATGACTACGAAATCTGGTAGATGGATGTTAAGACCGCCTTTCTAAATGGTGATTTAGAAGAGTGCGTATACTTGACTCAGCCAGAGAGCTTCGTAGATAATGGGAGCAGCGAATAGGTGTGCAAGCTGCTTAAATCCATCTACGGGTTAAAGCAAGCATTGTGAAGTTGGAACATCTGTTTTGATGTTGTAGTCAAAGAGTTTGACTTCATCAAAAACGTAGATGAACCTTGTATATACAAGAAGGTTGCAGAGAGTAAGGTAGTCTTCCTCGTATTGTACGTGGATGACATACTCTTGATAGGAAATGATGTTCCTATGCTGCACTCGGTCAAGCTCTTCTTATCACATAGATTCTCAATGAAAGATCTAGGTGATGCCTCCTGCATTTTAGGAATTAAGATATATAGAGATAGATCTAAACGGATACTGGGATTGTCCCAATCCTACATTGAAACCATACTAAAGAGGTTTAGTATGGAAGAATCCAAGCGTGGGAACCACCCTACGATCTCTGGACTCACTCTCTCCAAAGAGATGTCTCCCAAGGCTGATTTGGAGAGAGCTCGCATGCAAGGGATACCCTATGCTTCGGCAGTAGGCTCTATCATGTATGCGATGCTATGTACCAGACCCGATGTAGCATACTCACTAAGTGTAGTGAGTAGGTATCAAGCAGATCCTGGAGAGAGTCACTGGACAGCTGTGAAGAACATTCTCAAGTACTTGAGAAGGACTAAGGAGATGTTCTTGGTGTATGGAAACGGTGAACTCCAGGTGGAGTTCTTTACCGATTCGAGCTTCCAGAGTGATAAGGACGACTCTAAGTCGCACTCGGGATTTTTCTTTACCCTCAATGGAAGGGCGGTGTGTTGGAAGAGTTCCGAACAAGAAACCGTTGCAGACTTGACGATGGAGGCTGAATACATCGCTGCCAACGATGCTGCCAAAGAGGCTGTCTGGATGAAGAAGTTCATCCCTGAACTTGGTGTGGTTCCGTCCATTGAGCATCCAATACCTTTGTATTGTGATAACAATGGAGCTGTGGATTTGGCCAAGGAATCCAGGTCCCATCAGAAGTCCAGACATATTCTGAGGCAGTATCACCTGATCCGGGAGATAGTTGATCGCCGGGAGATCGAAGTCAGGAGAGTTGATACGAAGGCCAACACTGTGGATCCACTCACGAAGGCCATTCCCCAGACACAGTTTGAGAGACTCTTCGGGATGTTGGGTATGAGATACTACAACAGCTGGCCTTAGTGCAAGTGGGAGATTGTTAGTTATATATATGCCCTAGAGGCCATTGTTGTACATATGATGTATATTATAGTGGATGCTTGGATATATATAGAGAGGACTTTCTTGCTCGACATGATAGTATGCTATTTGGTTTCACTTTATCTTAACATGTTGACTTGTATTAGTTTACTGTCTTGCTCTCACATGTTGATAAAGCCCTTAGGATATGTACTTGACTACTGGGACTATGATGAGATCATATTAGTGGGGCCAGGGTAGTCAACGAGCACATCCTATAAATGTTCCTAATCGAGGGTGTATCGAGACAGGGCATCGATACTCCATAGTAGACTAGCGTATATGCATCTTGACCCATATGATAGGCGATGGATGATCCCATAGCCATCAGTGTTTGACATCAAACATGGTGTACGGGTGCTTAGTGGAGACTGGGTACACTGAACGGACTCGCCGAGAACTGGTAGATGGTATTATACCTATCGTCAGATAGCAGTTCTCCGGTGACACTGGTACAGATTAGTCTGTAAACCCGAGATCGTCATAGAGTCTTGTATGATTCCAACTGGGCTTTGATTTCCACCTTACAACGTCCAAAAGGGCATGAAAAACGGTGGCTTTTGGGTACAGTCCCGAATCACATGGAAGCAATGAGCGATCGGAGGGGTTTGTCTCTCCCGGTATAGGGAGTTGATGTTGTGCTGTGTTCGATTGGCTGTAACTGGAAGTCCGTGGCCAAGGCTGATATGGAGTGCTACTGGTAAGTGTTATCAGTAGTTTCTCGACCTGTTATAAGCCTCACATAGACATGACTTATCGGTTACTGGGGTCTGACGTTTACCACCTATAGACTGGATATGCGATATATCATACGAAGAGACCGGACTGTACGGTAGTGTTACGGATTGGATTCACAGGAGAATGTACAGGCTTGCTTGTTGATCTTCTGATCGCTCAATACCTGGGTGGCTGTTACGTTTAGCTGACCGCTTTCAGCTTTTGGGTGTTTGATATGATCATCACCTACTGCCGGCGTATTGACGATTCTTTAGAGTCCTACACAGAGGAAACTCCTGGCTCAGGAAAAATGGAGTAGGAGTACATATGTGATATGTGCGGGACCGAGAATAATACGATATGAGATACCGTATTCTATTCTCACGATATATGATATCGGCCGGGTATATATGATATAGCCGGGTCATCGAATCAAGTGTTGATTCGATGAATTGGTACATGTTATATTAGTCGGTTATATGCTATATAGCCGGATTATCGGATCAAGTGTGATTCGATAATTTAATGTATAATTATATATTTGATATATTACATTACATTAACTAATATAAAATCACTTAAAGATTCTTTTTCTCACAGGATAATACATTGATATATATGCGATATATGTTAATTGTATTATTTTATTTTGTTGTAAAATATGTTATATATGTGATATATAATATTGTAACAAGTTAGGGTTACAAATGCAACATGTTTTGTGGAGTTTAAACAAGTTAGGGTTTGGATTAGGGTTAGCTTTTGGATGAAGGTTTCATGAAGCTTCATGAAGCTTTGACTTTTGTCATCTAGCTTGATATTTTGTGTTGATATTTATTAACCCAACCCAAATCTTAACCTCTAGTTTATTCTCTACAAGGGTTAACTCTATCATTCTTAACCCATAGTTGGATTTGTAACCACAACAATAACCCATTATTCATCACAAAAGCTTTTGCTGCTTCTTCTTCTTCTTGCTCTTGAAAAAAGCTTGCTAGCTTTTGTGTTTGTGATGATAAATGGTGAGAACTTGAAAACAAAAGAGTGTAAAATTCCTACTTCATCATCCTCATCTATTCTAGCCACTTAGATTAGGGTGTTCACATCTCTAATTACTTTATTAGTGAAGTGTAACTTTGGGTTAGAGATTCTTTAAGGTAGATCATCTTAGATCATGAAGACTACAAGAAAGGTGTCTCATTTACCTCATGGAGCCACTCGAGAGTCGGAGTTCATGTTGATCGCAGCGAAGGGACCTCAACACGGAGCTTATGAAGCGAAGGAACGGACTATAAAGGTTGTAATCCCTATCTCTTTACTTCTTTGTATGTGATACAATATTTGTTACCCTAGAAATTCTAGCAAGATTCATGGTTAGTTAGCTTTGCACCTCTCTAATTTTAAAATTGGCATGAATGATGCTACCAAACCCTAGACTAGGTGCAAGGGTAACCCAACAGTAGTATCTCATATGCAACATCTCGAAGAGTCTCTCAAATTGTATCTGGGTATGGCCTTCGTGAGTGGATCCGCTGTGTTGTTCTTCGTATCAACTCTCCTAACCTCGATCTCCCAGCGATCAACTATCTCCCGGATCAGGTGATACCGCCTCAAAATATGCCTGGATCGCTGATGGGACCTGGGTTCCTTGGCCAAAGTCACTGCTCCATTGTTATCACAATACAAAGGTATTGGATGCTCGATGGACGGAACCACTCCATGTTTGTTTATGCACTTCTTCATCCAGACAGCCTCTTTGGCAGTATCGTTGGCAGTGATGTATTCAGCCTCCATCATCGAGTCTGCCACGATTTCCTGTTTGGAACTCTTCCAACAAACCTCCCCTCCATTGAGGGTAAATGTAACGTTCTAAAAAAATCGTTTAGGTGAAATTTCGGTTATTCGGTAAAATAGCAGGCGTTTTTCGTAAAAATCAAGATATAAATATTTTTTTAATATAAAATTAAATATACATATTCTAGCTATGTAATTTCTAGTATTTGGTGTTTATTGAGCCACCTGTAAAATTTCTAATTTATTGAATTTTTTTCCGAAATTAATTATTTTAATATTATTTTAAGTCGTCAGTAATACATTTAATTAGGGATAATTAGAAATTGGAATGGGTAGATACAAATTTATTGCATTATGACACACTAAACTAACATGTAAAATATTATTTTTGAAATGAGATGAAACTGTCAAATGGTTTTAGAAAATATTGAAGAAAAAGTCTTAAATGGTGAAATTAAATTAAATGGAAATTGGGGTATTGCATTTATCTTTTTCCCTCACCCCACACACACACCCATACTCACACACCCCTATTCTTCCTTCCTATTTTTCAGTAGCCCTCCCCATGTCTCCACTTCACTTTCTCTTCACATTAAAAATAAAAAGAAAATGGAGAAAAATAAAGAAAAGGTTGTATAAGTGTTGACCTGAAGTATGGCTTTCCTTTGACTTTGCATTCCAACCTCACTCTCCCCCCCCCCCACATTGGCCGAGCCCTCCTTCCCCTTCAACAGCAGCCCCCTCGCAAAAATCCCCATCTCTTTCTCTTGAAAAAATTCATCTAAATTGCCTCAAAAATCCATCAAAAACCCCACAACTCCAAAATCTAATCCTTACCCATTTTTAATTGGCTATTCTAGTATGAATCTAGAGAACAAGATTTCATTTTGGGAGGCTATGTGTGCTTGTGGGATCTTCAAATTGATTGGGTATAAATTCTAACCATTTTGCTTAATTTGTTGTTTACTTACTTAAATCTAGCAAAATTGGTGTTTAATTATGGTTCCTACTTCAAACTTGTGAATTCAAGAGAGGGGTTTGAATTCAAATTGGGGTTTTATGTAGTGAGATTATGGTTGTGTGATGTATTTAACAAGTTATTGCTATGCAAAACTAATCTAGTTGCTAATTCCAAATTGTAACACTTAAAATGTCCAAATTAAGTATTTTTTTGCAAACTAGGTTTTGGAATTTAATTGCAAATGTGAGATTAAAAATCTAATTAGGGTATTCAGGACATTATTAACATTTTATATTATAGTTTACTACTTTATTTCATGCAAAACCAAGCTAATTGATGAATTGTGAATTTTTCTTTAAAAAGTGTTAAAATTTGATATTTTTGCAAACTTGAATTTTGAGTTAATGATAATTAGTGAGATTAAAAATATGGAAGTGATTTGTATGATCTAGTTATGATATATAATGAGCATTTTGGCCATTAGAATCGTTAAAATATTTAGATTGGTTACAACATCAAGTTTTGAACCGAAATGGGAATTTGAGCTAACTAGGTTTTTGGAAAATAAAACGATTTGTTTAATTTTATGGTTTTGATGAATTAAACCATATTTCTTATCTAATTAGTGAGTTTTGAAATCACGATTGGTGTGTTTGGTTTTTTCTCGATGGTTTGACGTTTGTACATCGACATCGAGGTTTGGTTTGGCTATTCTTGCATGCGTAGGCGATAGGTTTTGACCTATGCGCGATACGCGTGCCGCTTTGGTTTTCGTATGCCGTTTCGATTTCGAATTGGGTTTTTATGCAATATGATACGTTGTGACCTATAGCTACCCCCATGTGTACTTCGAGACGACAAGCAAGTGCGTGGCGACGTCGGCACCGGCGAGCGAAGATCAGGTGAGTAGATTATATCTATGGGGGAAGTCGGGTGGATGGCGTATAGCACCCCCGCAGTTCGTAGTAGGTTATGATATATATATGTTTATATATGTGATTCATGATACTTGGATGTTTATCAAGAGATGATTATTGTTTTAATGGTTTAGTTTAGGGTAATTAGAGGTAAACTAGCATAGCTTCTTAGCCGCGAACCGATATATATATATATATATATATATATATATAGAGAGAGAGAGAGAGAGAGAGAGAGAGACACACACACACACACACATGGGTATGGGACTATGTATATATATATATACGTATACATATACACGGATTATGAGGATAGTACTTGGGATTTGAGATGAGTCGATGGGATTGGGCTTGAGGCCGTGAGATCGGTGATGGGACAGGGTTCGTATTCGAGTTACGACGTGATATGTTTAGCGGGTCGTTTAGGCGTGGTGTTTTCATACACACGCAGGCATGCATAGATGGTATCAGTTTCGTACTAGACGTAGATTAGTATCCCGATCATGATATTTGAGAAGAGGATACAAGATGAATAATGTGATAGATGTGACATTTGACCCGTACCCAGATTTGGGAGGCCATACGACGGATTTACCGTACGAGCTATATATTAATGATAGATCCCCACTCTTGACTCGAGAATGTCATATTATATAGGGTATCGTATGGGATATTATTGAAGAGGGATCACCGACTATTATACACATATATAGATATCGACTCAGATTTAGGTGCTTTCCATACCCCTTTAGATTGGCTGTTAGTTAGACCTGTAACTTACCTAGTAGATGTTAGACTGGACCCGAGTCATACCTATTTCCAAAACTAATGAATCTTGAGGATTTTAAAGACATGTCAAGGAATACTACGGATATTTCAAAAGATGTACCTTTTCTTAAAAACACCGTAGCCCTTATTTTCAAAACACCACGATTCGTACTATTTCAAACGGCAAAACTGTATAACACAGGTGTAGCGATCTAGATTCCTTATTGTTACGTTATCATTCATGTTCCGCATAGTATTGTTGCAATTACTATTCATTTATATTTATCATGTTGTTATCGTCTCAATGCATGTTTATTGTGTACTCAGTGATTATGAACCATGCTGTCGGGAAACCAGCACCATTACCGATGATGCGTATGTTCCACATACACTTACTTGCCGGCTCACACACATTATCATCGGTAATTGTCATGTCACGTACACTTTAGAAAATACTATTTCATTGACATAGCTTGCTAACTCATAGTTGCTACATATTATAGCTTTCATATGCTAGTTTAATTATTGCATGATATCAGATGCATCCATATATTCATTAGTTATGCGGTATTATGGAGATTTATGTTGGTTTTCATTGTTATTGACATTGTCACTTGATGATTTTGGATTCTTCTTGATATTTTCTGGATTTGGAAACCGCATGTGAAAGTTTATTTAAACTGATGAATTGTTTTAAAGAGAAAAATGCGGTTTTCCTTGATATGATGAGTCTTTCCACCATGATATTTTTCTCAGTTCTGAGATGGTTTTTGAGACCCGATTCGATGAGTTTGATGAACCGTCTGCGGGTACATGGTGGACCCGGTATGGTACCCCGGGCAAGAAGCTCGAGTTTTAGACGATGAGCCCGGTAGGGGCAGATTACCTACCGATTATTTTACCTGGCGCGGCGAATATCCGGAGGATACCGTTCATGGTCGTGAGATTGATGAAATGGGCCAATCCGGACTGACAGAGCCCAAGTTTTTTAGATATTGAGATATTGAGATTTGAGGCACTGAGATATTGAGATATTGAGATTAGTGTTTTGTGTCGATGCTTGACACGGATTCTATGTTGATTTCATTGATGATATCTCGATTTATATACATACAGAAATCTTATTGATTAAAGAAAAATAGTTCTTAGATTCATGATGTACTCTATTCTCATTATATGCATTGCACATCATTTTAGTGACATATTGTTACCTGACATTTGTACATCATATTCGTGGCTTGTTGTTACCTGGGGCACTGACACGAGTACTTGGTATTACACTTAGGGGTAGATGTTTACCCTTACCATTATATTATGCTTCAGGCCATATTATTATTTTGAGGATATTACTGATCGTATGACCTAGGATAGCGTCATGCATGTGATTTTTACTCGTAGATGTTTTCTACCCACGAGTTGGCAACTCACCCCGTTGTGCCACAATTCCTTGCAGGTTTTGCCGTACAGGTTTCGTTGCGGCTTTGCTGGCACACTGTTCCTTCCAGGTGATTGCATTGGTAGGTGGGTTCTTTTGCATCAGGACCACCATCGTTTATTTATTATTTCAGTTGTATCTAGAAACTCCATCAACTAGATTATATATTTGATAGAGATAGAAGACCAGACTTGTTATTCTTTCGACCTTAGAGTCGCGCGTTGTATTATTATGGTTTTCATATTGATTTTGGGTTTTCTTTCGAGTTTTGATCCTCGCCCTTCGGCGTTGTATATTATATTGCTTGCGTGGTTGTGACCGTCGATTGACGAAGAGCTAGCTCCCGCTTGGGGATGCCTTTTTATTTATTTCGTATACTATTCATGTTGTATCCCGTTTAGGGCCAGTATTTACAAAGGAGACTCTGCCGAAATTTTCAGAATTGAGATTTTAAAAATACATATTTCGGCCTATATTGTTAAAACTACTTGCTTTAAATTGGTTTTTCTTTCACTCTACTGCTTCTTTGGTTTTGATTTCTGGGTTTTAGCTTACTTAGATTACGTATGCCTCGAGACGTTTCATAATTTAAGTGCTGGTCATATTCCGTACTTTTCGGTTCGTGACAAAGTTGGTATCAGAGCGTTAGGTTTTACCTTCGAAGCATAGGATGACCCATGGTTGATGGAGTAGGTAGCTTGAGTGTACTGACGTACCGTACGTATGTTCCGCGGCATATTTACG
This sequence comes from Agapanthus africanus, assembly GCA_030015575.1. NCBI lineage: Eukaryota > Viridiplantae > Streptophyta > Magnoliopsida > Asparagales > Amaryllidaceae > Agapanthus > Agapanthus africanus. Next base: position 483,785,655 of record CM057337.1, read on the forward strand.
ATACGATACTCTGCTTAAGAAGCCTTAGGATGTACATTTCCTTGCACAGTATTATATTCCTTCCTATGATCTAGCCTCATCGGTACCAGTTTATGGTTTTGTTATCACGGTTGTACGGGCGTGAAGACCTACAGCTAGAGTTGTGGTCAGCACGAGCTCGTCAAGGACGAGGACTGACCAGGACGTGATTCCAGGGACATACGATTGCATAGGGAGGCGTCGTTTCATTGTGTTTTTGCGCCATGAGCATTTGATGGATCGCTTTTACGAGAATTCTCGGACGTGCGGACCAGCACCAGAGGATTGGGCCACTTCAAGAGCCCAGCCAGATTGTGATGACCGTCAGAGCACAGATTATTTTGACGATTGAAGCACTGTTCAGCGTGCGGACGAATGAGCCAGTGATTTTGGCGAATGAAAAGATATCGCCCAGATGTTTGAAGCTAACGCCGCACGAGTATACTTCGAGATATGATAGAAGATCGCTAGTCCCCAGAGATGAAAGACTAGGATATGTGATTCATTGCCTACCCCGATGCGAGGTCATCAGATAGATTGATTCCAGCTAGAGACGACTTCACGCTGATACATTGAGAGTCGATAGAGACGATCGAATGTCAGGGACCCATTTTCCAAGTTTAAAGTATTCGGAAAACAATGCAAGCAATTCTACGGACCCACCCTCTAGAAGAATGAAACCCTAACTCGACATAATGACCATGGTGTTAGTTGTATGTATGCCCTAGAGGCCAGTATTGTACAGATGATGTATATTATATTGGATGCTTGGACATATATAGAGAGGACTTTCTTTCTCGATATGATAGTATGCTATCTGGTTGCTCTTTATCTTAACATGTATACTTGTCTCTTGATACTGTCTTATAGTTACATGTTGGTAAAGCCCTTAGGATGTGTACTTGACTATCTGGACTATGATATAGATCATACTAGTGGGGACAGAGTAGTCCATAAGTACATCCTTTAATGTTCCTAGTCGTAGGTGTATCGAGACAGGGCATCGATATACCAGAGTAGACTAGCATATACGCTTCTCGACCCACGAGATGGGCGATGGATGATCCCATATCCATTTGTGTTTGACATCAGAGAAGGTATACGGGTGCTCAGTGGAGACTGGGTACACTGGACGGACTCGCCGAGAACTCCCAGATGGTATTATACCTCACGTCAGATGGCAGTTCTCTAGTGACACTTGTGCAGGTTAGTCTGTGGACCCGAGATCGTCATAGAGTCTTGTGTGATTCCCACTGTGCTTTGATTTCCACCTTACCACGTCCAAGAGGGCATGCAAAACGGTGGTTTTTGGGTACAGTCCCGAGTCACATGGAGGCGATGAGCGATAGGAGGGGTTTCGTCTCTCCCGGTATTGGGGGTTGATATTGCGCTGTGCTCAATTGGCCATAACAGGGAAGTCCCTGGCCAGGGCTGATTTAGAGATTTACTGGTAAGTGTTACCAGTAGTTTCTTGACCCGTTATGGGCCTCACATCGGCATGACTTATCGATTATTGCGGTCTGACGATTACCACCCCTAGACTTGATATGCGACATATCAGACGAGAAGACCGGACTGTACGGGAAGTGTTACCGGCAGGCTTTTCCAGGAGTTGGAGCGGGCTTGCTTGCTGATCTTCTGATCGCTCAATACCCAGGTGGCCGTTACGTCCAGCTTGTACCGCTAACGGCTTGTGGGTGCTTGATGTGATCATCACCTACTGCCGGCGTATTGACGAGTCTTTAGAGTCCTACATAGAGGTTTTACTGGCTCAGGCAAAACGAAATAGGAGCACGTATGTGATATGTGCGGGACCGAGAATAATGTGTGTATGTGATACCGTATTCTATTCTCGCGACTTTTTGTATCGGTCGGTTATATTTGATATAGCCAGGTTATTGAATCAAGTGTTGATTCGATAAGTCGGTACAATGGATGTTGGTCGGTTATAAGAGATATGACCGGATTATTAAGTCAAGTGTTAATTTAATAATTTAGTGTGTAATTGTATATTAGATGTACTAGTTTACATTAACTAACACTTGTTCACGTAAGGATTTTTTTCTCACATGTGCACAACTTTAATATATATGTGATATATATTAAAATGTGTTTTCTTTTTGTATCTGTTAGTGTATATGCCCTAGAGGCCATTACTGTATCATACTAGTTTGTATATTACTTGATGGAAGCTTAGGATATTCACAGTTGTATAGACAATCTTGCTCAATATAGTATTATGCTACTTGGTTTGTCTCTGCTTTAATATGTACATGTGTGTTTCTTTATTGTATCACCTATACGCATTAGTAGAGCCCTTAGGACCTTTGCTTGATTACCGGCGTTGTGATGGCGATCACACTCGTGGGGGCTGGGTAATCCACAAGAACATCCTTATACACGTCCCTAGTCATGGGATTATCGAGACAGGGCATCGATACTCAGGAGTAGACTAGCGTATGCGCTTCTCATCCCAGCACGGGAGACAGTCTGTCCCACAGCCGTCAGTATGTCGTACTTGAGATAGTATGCCGGTGCTCGTTAGGTTACGAGTACACTGGACAGGACTCGTCGGGAACTGATGGTTGGTATTATACCTATCGTCAGTTATCAGTTCCCAGGTGACATGAGTACAGCTTAGTCCGCTGACTTGACACTGTCACTTCGCCTCGAGTGTGTTCCCACTGTTCTTTGATTACTACCCTACCACGGCTCTACTGAGTCGTGCAAAAAGGTAGTAGTTGGGTGCAGTCCCGAAGAACTTGGAGGTAGTGACGGTTAGACAGGATTCGTTTCTCCCGGTATTGGTGGTTGACATCGTGCTGTGTCTAGGAGAGCCATTACACGAGTAGTCCCTGGCCAGGGCAAGCGAGATATACTGGTAGGTTTCCAGTGTTATCTCAGGGTGTAATGGGCTTTACTCCGACACAACGTGTACCGCTAATAGGGGACTGACGTTCACCGCCCCCCTAGGCCCGCCATGCGATGTATCAGACGAACAGACCGGACTGTACGGAGATTGTCACATACAGGCTCAGTAGGAGTTCGGATGGGTTTACCTCATCGGCCTTCTTATCGACATCTACCTGGGGACCGTTAAGTACAGCTAGTGCCGCTTGCGGTCTGTGGTTAAACCCACTGCCAGCGTAGTGTCGAGTCTTTAGAGTCCCACACAGAGAGTTTCCCTGCATTGAGCGAAACGTGTAGAGGCCGTATGGTTTTACGGCGGGGCTACGATCACTTACGTGCACTTGTGTGCGTATGCTGTTCAAGCAGGCAATACTAGTGGGCTTTGGTTTAAGCCAGATCCTAGTATTGCACAGATGGATTTGATTTGTCTTCTGTGCATTCGCATTCTACGGAATGCGGATGCGGGTGTGTATGCACAGTTTTGAGGAGCGATGAAGGAGGAGGTGCCCCATTAGGGTTTTGGAAGTTGGTTCGGCCAAAACCTTAATGTGGCACACTCATTAGGGTTTTGACAGTTCGTTTGGTCAAAACCGTTATGAGCCGGAGACATTGTTTACTAATCCTTTTAGTGATAGATTTGTGATGGCTAATTGCATTGACCATTTGACCTCTTGGGTCTCTCTTGACTTTGTTGACCCGTTAACCATGTTGACCATTGACCTTCAAGAGAGATCCACACACTTCTTTCATTTTCTTTTTATTTCTTGTGTTATGATAATGGTCAATTCAATGTGCCATCAACTTCTATCATGATAGGATTAGTAATGATGATTTTGTGTATTATTGGAACCATGGTTATTTTCTTTTGGTTTAATTTTTTTCATTATTCTCTTCTCATTCTCTCTCTTGAAGTGAGAAGAAAAAGAAAAGCTCCATGGTTGCTAAGTCTCTCCTTCTTCTTCCTCCTCTTGATCTCATCTTTTGATTTCATGTGTTGAGAGAAAAAGATCCTACAAAGACAAACACATCCATATATCTTCTCTACACAACCTAGGGCTTCTAGATTAGCAATCTTTTTGCCCTAGTTACCTCGGCTCGAGGTGGAGCTCGGTGTACATCTCTCGGGTGGATCGTCTTCGACTCAAGGAGGCCGCGGAGGTGACCAAAGTCCGGATCAAGCCTCGGAGCAAGCAAGGAGAAGAACAACAAGAAGAGAAGGAGTACAAGTTAAGGTATAACCCTTAACCGAGTAGATAAATCTCTAGTTATGATGCTAGTGTATTGTTTAGTAAAGATCCGGCTTTTACGGTCCATGTTACCATGTTCAGAAAAATTCTTGTTTTACCATTTCCGCAACCCCGAAAGTACCGGGAGAGGTAACGTGGACCCAACAGTGGTATCAGAGCCTAACTAAACACACCCTAACATGTTTGCAAAGTATTTAGAATTTCGACCGGACGAAAAACCGCAAAACACCCCGGATATTTCAAGTTTCTGCCGATTTTCAGACCTGTTCCAAAATTAATAAATCATGCACTAAAAATCTGCTCAGGCTTTTGTTAGAAAACTGGAGAAATTTGATCCCCCAACTCGACTAAAGCGCCGTGGTTCCGCGGCATAAGCTTGCTTATGCCGCGGAACCGCGGCCTATTTATCTCAGTTGGGGGATCTGCTTCCTGCAGTTTTCTTAGATAGGTATTTTGGGATTTTTACAATATGACTTTTCTGCCCAGATTTTTCAGAAAGCAAAATTTGTTTTTGGGGCTTAAAAATCCGTATTTTTGGTCGATGTTCTGTAGACTTTGGCTAATGGTTATATCTGTAATGTTATATGTGTATTGAACGTCCGCTAATCGCTATACGTCGATTAGTGGGGGTTATACATATCTGTGATCTGTGTTGTTGATGGTTTGTGTATATGAACTCGTTGGATTGTCGTGGATGAATAGCCGGGGTGGATGTGAGATGAGAGTTTCTTTTTCTTTCATTCATGTAATAAATTTGTAAATTGATGTAATATTATTTGTATGGCCGCACAACCGGGTCGGGGTTGTAGCCGTCATTGTATAATTCTTTTTACTGTTTTTGCTCCTAGGATAGACCTATGGAGGGGGTGCACAAACTACTGGGTATCACGAAGTGCCGAGTGGCCTACTCACGGCGTTGAGGGAGGTTGCTTCGCTTCGGATACTTGGCGGGTAGTTTGCCGCACCCGTAGGGGTCTTGGGTGGGGTATTGGCTATTCATCGCGACCGTGTAATCCGTTTTTCGTTGCAGGCTCGAACGAATCGCGGGTTCCTAGTATATCCAAAGTGTTCATCTGTGATCTGGAATGGCTATCATTGCTATATATCTATATATAATAACTATTTAGGCGTTGCTTATGTTTTTCAGCCGCGCTAGCCCAGCCCCCGCTCTGTCGTTAGTTAAGTAACCTAACGGGTGATGACGGGGCCCCGTGGCGAATGCGAATGGCATAAGCGTACGTCATATTTTGGTTGTTTTCTGCAATGGTAGGATTTAAATGATGGGACGCATTAAAAGAACTAATGCAAGAAAATAAACCTAAAAGACGTTGTTGGAACAATTTTTCAAAAAGCTGTTATTACAAGGACGTTCACTTTTGTTTTGCATCGAGGTATTCGGTTATGAATGCCCAGCACCTCATTCGACGAGGCAAGGGCCGGGATCCCCTCATCGGGAGTGACTCCTTGGACAAAAGTTTGCGTCAGGGTAATAACTTCACTATAGTCGATTGATTCTTGTTTTGCATCGAGGTATTCAGTTTGGAATATCCTACACCTCATTCGACGAGGAAAGAGCTGAGATCCCTTCACAGGGAGTGACCTCTTTAGCAAAAGTTTTTCGCCACTACATTTTCAAAAAGTGTATCACGTTCCTTCAACGATATCAAGTTCATTATGTTAACGGGTTTTCGCCAAAACCCAACCGTAGCCCTCTGTCATTTCTTATAAGTTATACTTAGTATTCGTGCTGCGTTTGTTGACTGTGTCAAGGCGTAGTGAATGGTAGCTGAGTATTGCTTATCTGCTGGATACAATGTGATTGGTTAGGACAGTCGTATAACCTTGTTGACTGTGTCAAGGGTTATGCGGGTGGGTTTAATGCAATCAAGATAATGACGGGTTGAACTTGAGTAGGACCCTTTGATTTGTTGACTGTGTCAAGGTCACTTGGGTCCTAGGGGCAAAAACCACATCGGGAGTTTCAAAAGTACTGAAACTTGCTAGTGTTGCATACCATTTGGAGTGTGATGATTCTGGTAGGATTCCTTCAGTTTTGTCACGCGATGATATTTGGATCCCGATCCTACTGTGAGTATATGCTACTCCTCGGGAACTTTCTCGCTTAACGATCAATGCTATAAACCAAGTAGGTGTCTAGAAAGGTGTTAGCGGGGCTACGCCCACAGGGAAAAGAGGTTACTTAATTAAGGAACTTCGCGAAAGCGTTGGAAAACCTCCCTCGAAGTACCGACACTGGCCTGGCTGAATGGTTAAGCAAGTATTGTACGGTGAGATTGATCCCGACTAATCCTTCCTTTATGGTTTGAGGAGGGATTCGAGAGACAGTGGGAGCCATCCTGTTTAGATAAATTAAAAACCAATCTAAACTTGCAAGAGCGCACGCTAAGTGTTTCTTTTCTCTCTCTCCAGGTAGCAACCATTTCACGCCCTAATCAAGATAATAAAATGTATCGCTTGACCGATCCGAATTCTTATTCGGGGCTGGGGAACATTGGTTCGGCTCTAACTTGTGACAACAGTCATAAGTATGAGCAAGGGAAAAGGGATTGTATGGATTCCAAGGATACCCAGTTGAAGAAGAAGCATGGTTTTGCATCTACTTCAGGTGTTCTTGTAATTGAGAACTGTTTTACGGTCAGCCCTACCTCCTGGGTACTTGATACCGGATCAGGATCTCATATCTGTAATTTATTACAGGGACTGAGAAAAAGTAGGAAAGTTGCACCGGGTGATATGTCGCTCAGAGTAGCGAACGGAGCACAAGATAATGCGGCAGCCGTCGGTGAATATCACCTAGTATTGCCAAATGGCAAGACTATGATTTTGAACGATTGCTACTATGTACCCTCCATGGTTTGCAACATCATATCAGTTTCTTTACTCGATAAAGATGGATATAACTTTGTTCTTGATAGAAATATCATTAACATTTACCTCCATAAGGTACTGGTTGCAGAGGGTACACTGTGTAATGGTATCTACGTTCTAAATCAGAATACAGTTCTCAATATACAAAACACACGCAAGAAGAAGAATTCAGATACGAATGAATCCTACTTGTGGCATTGTAGACTTGGTCATATCGGAGAGAAAAGACTGAGTAAGTTGCATAAAGATGGACTCTTGAATTCGTTCGAGTCTTCATCCTATGAAACTTGTCAGTCTTGTCTCAAAGGGAAGATGACCAAATCTCCGTTCACTGGACATGGAGAAAGAGCAGCAGAGCTCTTGGGACTCGTACATAGTGATGTATGTGGTCCGATGTCTATACATGCAAGGGGTGGGTTCTCGTACTTCATCACATTCACTGACGATCTCTCTAGGTTCGGATATGTGTATCTGATGAAACGCAAATCTGAAGCTTTTGAGAAATTCAAGGAATTCAGAAACGAAGTAGAGAACCAGACTGGCAAAAGTATCAAGATCCTCCGGTCTGACAGGGGAGGGGAGTACTTAAGCACGGAATTCCTAGATTACTTAAAAGTGAATGGCATTCTCTCTCGGCTCACTCCTCCTTATACACCACAGCACAACGGTGTTTCGGAGCGGAGGAATCGTACCGTATTGGATATGGTTCGCTCCATGATGAGTAGTGCTGAGTTGCCTCTTTCATTCTGGGGATATGCACTTCAAAATGCAGCACATCTATTGAATCAAGTTCCATCCATATCCGTGCCTAAGACTCCGTATGAAATATGGAGTGGTAAAAGTTTGTATCTTAAACGTATTAAGATTTGGGGTTGCCCAGCTTATGTCAAAAAGCAGAACCCAGACAAACTTGAGGCACGGGCAGTTTTGTGTAAGTTTGTGGGATACCCAAAAGATTCAAGTGGGTATCTGTTCTACTATGCAGAGGAACAGAAGATAATTGTTTCAAGAAATGCCACCTTTTTGGAAAAAGAATTTCTTGTTAAAAATATTAGTGGCAGCACGGTAGAACTGGATGAAATTCCAGAAACACAAGCTTTAACAAAAGATTTGGTGGAACCGCTAGATTCAGTTACAACCAACGAACCTCAGCCACTCCGCAGATCTGGTAAGATTTCTCATCCGCCCGAGAGATACTACGGTTTTCTCATAGACGGGGATCGAGAGGATTGCATCTTGGAAGAAGATGACCCTACCAGTTTCAGGCAGGCCATTATCAGTAGGGACTCTGATAAGTGGCAGGAAGCAATGCAATCCGAAATGGAGTCCATGTACGCCAATAAAGTGTGGACCTTGGATATTGCTCCACCTGGGGTAAAACCCGTTGGATGCAAATGGATCTACAAAAGGAAACTTGGTGTAGATGGGCAGGTGGAAACCTATAAGGCTAGACTCGTTGCAAAAGGTTTTCGTCAAAGACCTGGTTTGGACTATGATGAAAAATTTTCTCCGGTAGCTATGCTAAAATCCATTCGGATCTTACTTGCCATTGCTGCCTTCCATAACTATGAAATCTGGCAGATGGATGTTAAAACGGCTTTCCTAAACGGTTGTTTGGAAGAGTGCGTTTACATGGATCAACCAGAAGGTTTCATAGACAGTGGGAGCAGCGGGAAGGTGTGCAAGTTGCTTAAATCCATTTATGGATTAAAGCAGGCACCGCGGAGCTGGAACATCTGTTTTGATGAGGCAATCAAGGAATTTGATTTCATCAAGAACGAGGATGAACCTTGTGTCTATAAGAAGATTGTTGGACGAACTGTCGTATTCCTAGTCTTGTACGTGGACGACATTCTTTTGATAGGAAATGACATTCCTATGCTACAATCGGTCAAGCTGTTTTTGTCACAAAGGTTCTCCATGAAGGACCTTGGTGATGCCTCATACATTCTGGGGATCAAGATCTATAGAAATAGATCCAAGAGACTACTGGGACTTTCGCAGTCCAGGTACATAGAGACCGTAATAAAGAGATTTAGTATGGAGGGTTCCAAGCGCGGTAACATACCCGCATTGTACGGAATTACCCTCTCCAAGAAGATGTCTCCTAAGACTGATGAGGAGAGGGTTCGCATGAGCACTATACCCTACGCTTCGGCGGTAGGATCTATAATGTATGCAATGCTATGTACAAGACCAGATGTAGCTTACGCGCTGAGCGCGGTAAGCCGGTATCAGTCAGACCCAGGGGAGGACCACTGGACAGCAGTGAAGAACATTCTCAAGTACCTAAGAAGGACTAAGGAGATGTTCCTGGTTTACGGTAATAGAGACCTCAGGGTCGAGTCCTTTACCGATTCAAGCTTCCAGAGTGACAAAGATGACAGCAAGTCTGTCTCGGGTTTTGTGTTTACCCTCAACGGAGGGGCGGTATGTTGGAGGAGTTCCAAACAGGATACCGTCGCAGACTCGACGATGGAGGCTGAATACATTGCTGCAAGCGATACCGCAAAAGAGGCAGTCTGGATGAAGAAGTTCATTAGTGAACTTCAGGTGGTTCCGTCCATTGTTGATCCAATACCTTTGTATTGCGATAACAATGGGGCTATAGCTTTAGCGAAGGAGCCAAGGTCCCATCAGAAATCCAGGCACATCTTAAGGCGGTATCACCTGATCAGGGAGATCATTGATCGCCAGGAGATCGAGGTGCGGAGAGTGGACACAAAAAACAACACGGCGGATCCATTCACGAAGGCCTTACCCCAGACTCAGTTCGAGTGGTTGATCGAGATGATAGGTCTTCGATACGCCAGTACATGGCCTTAGTGCAAGTGGGAGATTGTTAGTGTATATGCCCTAGAGGCCATTACTGTATCATACTAGTTTGTATATTACTTGATGGAAGCTTAGGATATTCACAGTTGTATAGACAATCTTGCTCAATATAGTAGTATGCTACTTGGTTTGTCTCTGCTTTAATGTGTACATGTGTGTTTCTTTATTGTATCACCTATACGCATTAGTAGAGCCCTTAGGATCTTTGCTTGATTATCGGCGTTGTGATGGCGATCATACTCGTGGGGGCTGGGTAATCCACAAGCATATCCTTATACACGTCCCTAGTCGTGGGATTATCGAGACAGGGCATCGATACTCCGGAGTAGACTAGCGTATGCGCTTCTCATCCCAGCACGGGAGACGGTCTGCCCCACAGCCGTCAGTACGTCGTACTTGAGATAGTATGCCGGTGCTCGTTAGATTATGAGTACACTGGACAGGACTCGTCGGGAACTGATGGTTGGTATTATACCTATCGTCAGTTATCAGTTCCCAGGTGACATGAGTACAGCTTAGTCCGCTGACTTGACACTGTCACTTCGCCTCGAGTGTGTTCCTACTGTTCTTTGATTACTACCCTGCCACGGCTCTACTGAGTCGTGCAAAAAGGTAGTAGTTGGGTGCAGTCCCGAAGCACTTGGAGGCAGTGACGGTTAGACAGGATTCGTCTCTCCCGGTATTGGGGGTTGACATCGTGTTGTGTCTAGGAGAGCCATTACACGAGTAGTCCCTGGCCAGGGCAAGCGAGATATACTGGTAGGTTTCCAGTGTTATCTCAGGGTGTAATGGGCTTTACTCCGACACGACTTGTACCGCTATTAGGGTACTGATGTGCAGGGTTCCTAGGCACTCTAGTGAGGTTTCCCAAGCCATCAACCATGGCAATTTCAAAAATTATGGTGCCTACAAACCCTAAAGTACGGATCGTTTGCTAGATATCTAGGCGAACAAGAACTAGTTAACAGTTAACTAAATAAAATACGGAAATACAACCTTTGTAGATCCGGTGCTCCACCTCCATAGCTCCGCAACGAGGTCCTCTCCACTGTCCAAAACGAATCTGGGCTCTAGGATCGACTTCGTCGGAGAATGGGCAAGCTAGGTCGTCGATGTCCATGCCGAAGATGATCTACGTCGAGGCATCGATGAATCAAGCTCCACCTTCACCAAACCCTAAAATCTTGTGAAGGAAACACACTCTACTACTTGGCAAGAGGTAGAGGATGAAGAAATAGGAGGTGGGTTAACTTTAGAATTGGATTTCTCACTCTTTCCATCAATCCACCATTGATGGAGCTTGCTTTTCATGAAGAAGAAGAAGAGCAAGAAGAAGATCATTGTTATGATAAGTTCAAAGAATAATGAAAAGAAAAATGAATTCTTATCATAATATTAACTAGAGTTAAGTGTAGAGAATGAATCATGGTTAGTGGGAATGGTTAGGGTTAAGGATGAGATAAGTATGGTTGACTTGAACAAAGCTTCATGAAGCTTCAACTAAAGAACAAAAGAAGCCACCATTCTTTTCTCATTTTCATTTATTCATTTATCAAAAATAAAAAGGATAAATAAATAGATAAATGAATAACAAATAAGAAACCCTAAACTATTTCATTAACCAAGGTTTAATCTTTACACTTGAACCCTAGCATGACATGTATCATCAAACATGATACAAGCAAGTGCACAAAAGTATATCGCATATACAATGCGCACACCCGAGCGAGAAAATCCATCTTAAGTAAACCGATACTAGTTGATGCAAAGAAATATATCAAATATATAAATATGCATTAAATCATTAAATCAACATTTGATTCAATGATCCGGTCATGCGCACATAACCGACTGGTATCTAATATATCGGCTTATCGAATCAACGCTTGAATCGATAACTAGGTTATATCGCATACGACCTTTCGATATATTTATCGCGAGAATAGAATACGGTATCACATACACGCATTATTCTCGGTCCCGCACATATCTCATATGCGCTCCTATTTCGTTTCGCTTGACCCAGGAAACCTCTGTGTAGGACTCTAAAGACTCGTCAATACGCCGGCAGCGGATGATGATCATATCAAACATCCACAAGCCGCAAGCGGTCTGCTAAACGTAACGGCCACCCGGGTATTGAGCGATCTGAAGATCGACGAGCAAGCCCGCTCACACTCCAGTGAATCCGACCAGTAACACTACCGTACAGTCCGGTCTGATCGTCTGATATGTCGCATATCTCGCCTAGGGGTGGTAAACGTCAGACCCCAATAGCTCAATAAGTCGTGTCGATATGAGGTCTATAACTGTTCGAGAAACTACTGGTAACACTTACCAGTAAATCTCAGCAACCCTGGCCAGGGATTTCCTGTTATAGCCAATCGAACACAGCGCAACATCAACCCCCATATACCGGGAGAGACGAATCCCCTCCTATCGCTCATTGCCTCCATGTGACTCGGGACTGTACCCAAAAACCACCGTTTTGCACGCCCTCTTGGACGTGGTAAGATGGAAATCAAAGCACAGTGGGAACCACACAAGACTCTATGACGATCTCGGGTCAACAGACTACTCTGTACCAGTGTCACCAGAGAACTGCCATCTGACGTGAGGTATAATACCATCTGGGAGTTCTCGGCGAGTCCGTCCAGTGTACCCAGTCTCTACTGAGCACCCGTATATCATCTCTGATGTCAAACACCGATGGATATGGGATCATCCATCGCCCATCTGTATGGGTCGAGAAGGTACACGCTAGTCTACTCTGGCATATCGATGCCCCGTCTCGATACACCCACGACTAGGGACTTTGAAGGATGTACTTATGGACTACCATGTCCCCACTAGTATGATCCGCATCATAGTCCAGGTAGTCAAGTACAGATCCTAAGGGCTTTACCAACATGTAACAGAGAGACAATCAGCATACACGTTAAGGTAAAGAGTAACCAGATAGCATACTATCATGTCGAGCAAGAAAGTCCTCCCTATATATGTCCCAGCATCCACTACAATATACATCCCATGTACAGTAATGGCCTCTAGGGCATACATATAACTAACAATCTCCCACTTGCACTAGGGCCATCTGTAGCAGTGGTTGCAGTATCTCATACTCAACCATCCCTTAAAAGTCTCTCTCTGGGAACAGGCCTTTGTGAGTGGATCCGCTGTGTTGTCCTTTGAGTCTACTCTCCTAACCTCGATCACCCTGGAGATCAACCATCTCCATGATCAGGCGATGCTGCCTTAGAATAAGTCTGGATCACTGATGGGACCGGCGTTCCTTGGCATAAGCCACAACTCCATTGTCACACAATGGGAGGAACATAGTTCATCTCATGAACCTATATACACCCAAACAGCCTCTTTGGTAGCATCTTAAGTAGCGATGTATCCTGCCTTTATCGTCTAGTATGCCACGGTATCTAGCTTGGAACTCTTCCAACATACCGTCCCTTTACTGAGGGTAAAGACAATGCCTGTGACTGACACTCAGTCGTCTTTATCACCCTGGAACCATTCCAGTGATTCTCCTCAGGATCGGTTGATACCGTCTCACTACAATTAGTGAGTATCCTAACATCCATTTAGATCTATCTCATAGATCCAAAATCCAGGATTTAGTAGGTATCACTTTAATCCTATGTGGAGAATCATTGTGATAAGCGGAGATTGATCGAGCGTAGCATAAGAAACTCTTTTCTTATCAAGAGTATGTCATCCACGTACTCTACGAGGATCATCACCATACTCCCTACTACCTTTTTGTTTATACAAGGTTCATCTACCATTTTGATGATGTCAAACTCTTTGACTACTTCATCAAAACAGACGTTCCAACTCCGCGATGCCTGCTTTATCCTATAAAGCATCTTGCACACGTTTCCGCTGCTCCCACTGTCTACGAAGCCCTCTGGCTGTGTACTTACAGACGCACTCTTCTAAATCATTATTTAGAAAAGCAGTCAAGACACCCAACCACCAGATATCGCAGTCATGGTATGTAGCCGTGACAAGTAGGATCTGGATGGACTTAAGCATAGCTACTTGAAAAGGTTTCATCATTACCCATGCCTGGTCAATGAAGAAAACCTTTAACAAGTCTAGCTTTGAAAGTCTCAACTTTTCCATATATACCAAGTAATCTTCTCAAGATATACTTGTTCCTGATGGGGATTTAACCCTTCAGATATTGCAACCAAAGTCCATACTTTGTTGGTGTATACGGATTCCATCTCAGATCACTAAGCATCCAGCCATTCTTTCAGAGTCTTACTCCTGATGGCCTGCTCGAAACTAGTTGGGTCATCATCTCATGATGCAATCCTCGCTCCCACTGTCATAGAGAAACTGAAGTATCTCTCAGGTGGGTGAGGAACCCTACTAGATCGGCGGAGAGGCTGAGGTTCGTTGGTTTCTACTGAATCCTTTGGTTTTATCAAATCATCTGCTGTATTTAGTATAGCTGGAACCTTTCCAGTTCTACATAACAGACCTTGCCTCGAGCTTGTCCGGATTTTGCTTTTAGACATAGGCCAGACAACCCTAAATCTTAACTAACTTAAGAGATGGGCTCTTCCCTTATCATATCACATATGAAGTGGTAGGCAACTGATTTGATTTGAACCTTATTCAATAGGTATGCAGCTTCTCAAGTGCATAACTCCCTAAAGGAAATAGGTAACTCAGTAGTACTCATCATAGAGCACACCATATCACATAGGGTGTGATTGCTCCGCCCCGATATACCATCGTGCTATGGTGTATTCGGAGGAGTAATACTGAGAGAGAATCTCATTCTCCTTTAGAATAGTCCAGGAATTCCGTGCTCAAGTATTCTCCTCCTTGATCGCATCAAAGGACATAATACTTATACCCGTATTGGTTCTCTACTTCTAGCTTATATTCTGTGAATATCTCAAAAGGTTCGGACTCATGTTTCAACAGGAACATATGACTGAATCTTGAGAGATTATCAGAGAATATAATGAAGTATAAAGAACCGGTCTTGGCATGTGTAGACAGGGGACCTACATACATCAACATGTATCATCCCAAGAGTTCATTAACTCTTTCTCTGTTTCCAATAAACAGAGCTGTGGTCATCTTATCTTTGTGACATGACTGGCGAGTTTCACAAGATGTAAATTCAAACTGATTTAAATATGCATCTAAATGTAACTCTAGCTAGTCGGGTCGCATTGATATGACCTAGTCTACAATGCCTCAAGAAGGATTCGTTCATTTCTGAACTCTTCTTCTTGTGTGTGTTCCGTATACTAAGAACTGTAGTTTGATTTAGAACATCAATGCTTTTAGATAACGTGCCTGAACCGATCAACTTTTGATATAGGAAATGTTCAAAACATTATCCAACAATAAAAAATTTTATCGTTTCTTTACAGATAAAGAGACTGATATGATTTTGTATATCAGGTTCGGTATCTAACAACATTCGTTCAGAATCAATGTATTGTAATACAGGGTGACAGTGACCGACAGACTTGGCTGCAACTCTTGCCCCGTTTTCTGCCTCATGAAACTTATCATCCGTTCTCAGTTCTCTACCTATCTGTAGCCCTATGTAACAGATTACATATGTGGGATCCTGATCCGGTATCATATACCCAGGACGTAAAGGATACTGAGAAACAGTTCTGTATAACGAACACACCCGAAGATGATGCATCAGCATGCACTCTCTTTGTTTGGGCGGCACGGGAAATCTGGTATTCCCCAAATTCCTGCTCTGTCTTATAACAATTATAAGTTGGAGCGGGACCAACGTTCCCCAGCTCAGTATAACAAGCGGGTTCGGTCAAATATCCGTATTATTATCTTGATTAAGGCGTGATATGGTCGCTACCAGGAGAGAGAGAGAAGAAAACACTCAGCGTGCGCTCTGTCAAGAATAGATTGGTTTTATTTTATCTAATCAGGATGGCTCCCACTGCTTTTTATCAAATCTTCCTTCAAACCCTAAAAGGAAAGACTAGCCGGGATTAATTACACACTACAAGTTCGCCAATCTTTCAGCCAGGCCAGTGTCGGTACTTTGAGGGAGGTCCCCCGTGCTTTCGCACGAACCTAATTAATGTAAACCTCGTTTTCCCAGAGGCGTAACCCCGTTGACACCTTTCTAGACACCTACTTGATCGGCTAATTGTAATGTATAAAACTCTCCCAGGAGTAACTCTTACTCGCAGCGGGTATCGGGATCCAACTATCTCATAGTAGGTATGCAATCTCATTGCAAATTTCAACACTTGAAATTCCCGATAATCTTTTGCCCCTAGCAGCTATATGACCTTAACATAGTCAACAAATCATAAGTGCTAGTCAAGTTCAACCCGTCATTTCCCGATTGAATTAAACCCACCCGCACGACCCTTAACATAGTCAACAAAGTCGCACGACTACCCTAATCCAATCGCATCATATGCTAATACAGATAACCAATAGTTAGCTACCGCACACTACGCCTTAACAT
The DNA here is from genome assembly GCA_030015575.1 of Agapanthus africanus. Taxonomy (NCBI): domain Eukaryota; kingdom Viridiplantae; phylum Streptophyta; class Magnoliopsida; order Asparagales; family Amaryllidaceae; genus Agapanthus; species Agapanthus africanus. The sequence continues at coordinate 483,802,053 of CM057337.1, forward strand.
AGTCAACAAACGTAGCACGAATACTAACTAGTACTTATCTGAAATGACGGAGGGCTACGACAGGTTTTTCTGAAAACCTATTGCGTAATGAACTTGATATCGTTGTAGAATCAAATGATTTTAAAAATGGAGTGCTTTTGAGGCTTTTCTAGTTTTGCTAAAGGAGTCACTCCCGGTGAAGGGATCGTCGGTCCTTTCCTCGTCGAATGAGGTGCGGGATATATCATATATATCACTGTGCAAAGCAAAAACACTTAAAAGCAATCAAAAGACAAACCGAGTGTGTAGCATCTGCCAGTTATTGCTAAAGGAGTCACTCCCGGTGAAGGGATCTCGGTCCTTTCCTCATCGAATAAGGTGCAGGATATATCGCATATACCGCTGTGCAAAGCAAGAACTGTAGCTACCTGTTTTATTTTGAAATTCGATTCTACAACATCTTAGGTTTCTTTTAATTTCATTAATCACATTAATGAAGTCCCATCATTTAAGTACCTAAACATCACAGATAGATATGACGTACACTTATGCCATCCGCATTCGCCTCGATGTCCCCTCGTGCACCGTTAGGTTAGGTAACTAACGGCAGAGTAGGGCAGGGCTAGCGCGGGTGTAAAACATAAGTAACGTCTATATAATATATCATATATACTATATACTATATCCATCACAGAACATCTCATGATCACATCACAGATATCGCAGCAGAAGAAACATATGAAATATTGGATATACTAGGACGTCCGTGTTTTCAATACGAGCCAGTATAAAACACGGATTCCACGGTCGTGATGAATAGCCAAACCCACACCCCTAGACCCCTACGAGAGCGGCAAGCAACCCTACCAATTCTGGAGTTAGGAGACCCGGACTCGACTCCTCGAGTTGGTCTCCCACTGGACTCCAGAACCCGGTTACTTGTGCCCTCCTCCTTGGGTCTATCCTAGTGCGGAAAAGTAAATAATATACAACAGGTGACAACTCCCGCAACCTGGAAGCGCCCCAATAAAAGAATATTACATACAAGTTTTTACATGAATGAAAATGAAAAACACTCATCTCACATAAAAACCCCCGGCTATTCAAACACGACGATCCAATATAACATATCCAGCAACACATAACATCAGATGACATCAACGTAAGTAAATATGCATACCCCAATTATCGTTGACATATAGCAACGAAACCGGCGATATCACATATTACACTTACGGTCACAGAAAAGAAAGTGTAAAACTACAACAGTTGGAATCCGCAACCACCTCAGACATCGCATGCCTGACCAAATGAATTACTTAGACATCGCATGCCTAACAATTATAAACCCCGCATTTTAGTCTCCTTATCGAAAACACTTTTCAATATCAAGTCGGGCAATTCAACAAGATTCCCGACAGTCTGATCGAATGCTCGTCGCAATCTTCAGTAGACGGCCGCACCCCCGATACCGTCGACGAAGTGCACCAAGGCGGAACACTGCTACCGCGAGCACCCGTACGGATGCTTTCGGCGACAGGGTTCTCCTACAGTCACTTGGTCGGGGCTATAGAGTGAGGCTGTCTATTAAGTTTACCCGGCGAGTATCCGCGTATGCTACGTGATTGCGACGGACTTTTGATCACATCAAAATTCCGTGGCAACCGATCAAGTGAGACTAAACTGCTACGTTTATAACATTCATTCAGTTATCATATAACTTATTTGTGAATTCCAATTATTGTATCCCATTCCAGATAAATAGAAAATGTTAAACTTTCCGATCGAACAATCGAACACCCAAGTTTTCCCGATACAGATCAACACATGAAATAAGTCTAATAACATTCCGTTCGTACCTCAGTACCGACGGTCCAGCCGTAGAAGGGTCAAGCCAACGCCTCACATGTGGCACGCCGTACTGCCCCAAACCCGAAGGTTCAAAGGGCAGTTCAAGACGGTCACATAATCGAGTTAAGGTTTGTGTCTTCTAGAGGGACCATCGCGTTACTTGCACTACTTAGAACGTCGTTAAACTACGGAAAAATCCAACACTTGGAAATTTCCCGACAGGGGAAAAATTGGGTATTTATATCCGGTCGAACTTTTTAACATATTCTAAGATTTATCCGGAAAGCCACACAGACAAAATTTGATACCCCGATCGAAACATCGAATTCCCAAATCAACTCAGAAAATTTCAACTCTTGAAAAAATATTAAACATATCCAGGAAAACCAGCACAGAATATTGTGAATTACTGTACCAATTAGGATGCCTAATACGACAAAATGGCCGCGCTTGCGCCGCACGAGCCAAGCTCGTGCCGCGGAAGCGCGGCGCACTGTAGGAATTAGGAAGCCGAATTTTACAGAATTTCTTATAATTTCCTGCTGATATTTCTGAACATTTTTAATGTGGAAAAATCCCTGTTTTTAAAAATTGTACAGAGAGCAATTTCCCGGGTGAGGTTTCGGTTCGATCGGACTTCAATTTCCGTCTGGACTTCGCCTAAGGCTCTAGCTAGGCTCTGATACCACTGCAGGGTTCCTAGGCACTCTAGTGAGGTTTCCCAAGCCATCAACCATGGCAATTTCAAAAATTATGGTGCCTACAAACCCTAAAGTACGGATCGTTTGCTAGATATCTAGGCGAACAAGAACTAGTTAACAGTTAACTAAATAAAATACGGAAATACAACCTTTGTAGATCCGGTGCTCCACCTCCATAGCTCCGCAACGAGGTCCTCTCCACTGTCCAAAACGAATCTGGGCTCTAGGATCGACTTCGTCGGAGAATGGGCAAGCTAGGTCGTCGATGTCCATGCCGAAGATGATCTACGTCGAGGCATCGATGAATCAAGCTCCACCTTCACCAAACCCTAAAATCTTGTGAAGGAAACACACTCTACTACTTGGCAAGAGGTAGAGGATGAAGAAATAGGAGGTGGGTTAACTTTAGAATTGGATTTCTCACTCTTTCCATCAATCCACCATTGATGGAGCTTGCTTTTCATGAAGAAGAAGAAGAGCAAGAAGAAGATCATTGTTATGATAAGTTCAAAGAATAATGAAAAGAAAAATGAATTCTTATCATAATATTAACTAGAGTTAAGTGTAGAGAATGAATCATGGTTAGTGGGAATGGTTAGGGTTAAGGATGAGATAAGTATGGTTGACTTGAACAAAGCTTCATGAAGCTTCAACTAAAGAACAAAAGAAGCCACCATTCTTTTCTCATTTTCATTTATTCATTTATCAAAAATAAAAAGGATAAATAAATAGATAAATGAATAACAAATAAGAAACCCTAAACTATTTCATTAACCAAGGTTTAATCTTTACACTTGAACCCTAGCATGACATGTATCATCAAACATGATACAAGCAAGTGCACAAAAGTATATCGCATATACAATGCGCACACCCGAGCGAGAAAATCCATCTTAAGTAAACCGATACTAGTTGATGCAAAGAAATATATCAAATATATAAATATGCATTAAATCATTAAATCAACATTTGATTCAATGATCCGGTCATGCGCACATAACCGACTGGTATCTAATATATCGGCTTATCGAATCAACGCTTGAATCGATAACTAGGTTATATCGCATACGACCTTTCGATATATTTATCGCGAGAATAGAATACGGTATCACATACACGCATTATTCTCGGTCCCGCACATATCTCATATGCGCTCCTATTTCGTTTCGCTTGACCCAGGAAACCTCTGTGTAGGACTCTAAAGACTCGTCAATACGCCGGCAGCGGATGATGATCATATCAAACATCCACAAGCCGCAAGCGGTCTGCTAAACGTAACGGCCACCCGGGTATTGAGCGATCTGAAGATCGACGAGCAAGCCCGCTCACACTCCAGTGAATCCGACCAGTAACACTACCGTACAGTCCGGTCTGATCGTCTGATATGTCGCATATCTCGCCTAGGGGTGGTAAACGTCAGACCCCAATAGCTCAATAAGTCGTGTCGATATGAGGTCTATAACTGTTCGAGAAACTACTGGTAACACTTACCAGTAAATCTCAGCAACCCTGGCCAGGGATTTCCTGTTATAGCCAATCGAACACAGCGCAACATCAACCCCCATATACCGGGAGAGACGAATCCCCTCCTATCGCTCATTGCCTCCATGTGACTCGGGACTGTACCCAAAAACCACCGTTTTGCACGCCCTCTTGGACGTGGTAAGATGGAAATCAAAGCACAGTGGGAACCACACAAGACTCTATGACGATCTCGGGTCAACAGACTACTCTGTACCAGTGTCACCAGAGAACTGCCATCTGACGTGAGGTATAATACCATCTGGGAGTTCTCGGCGAGTCCGTCCAGTGTACCCAGTCTCTACTGAGCACCCGTATATCATCTCTGATGTCAAACACCGATGGATATGGGATCATCCATCGCCCATCTGTATGGGTCGAGAAGGTACACGCTAGTCTACTCTGGCATATCGATGCCCCGTCTCGATACACCCACGACTAGGGACTTTGAAGGATGTACTTATGGACTACCATGTCCCCACTAGTATGATCCGCATCATAGTCCAGGTAGTCAAGTACAGATCCTAAGGGCTTTACCAACATGTAACAGAGAGACAATCAGCATACACGTTAAGGTAAAGAGTAACCAGATAGCATACTATCATGTCGAGCAAGAAAGTCCTCCCTATATATGTCCCAGCATCCACTACAATATACATCCCATGTACAGTAATGGCCTCTAGGGCATCCATATAACTAACATGATGTTCACCGCCCCCCTAGGCCCGCCATGCGATGTATCAGACGAACAGACCGGACTGTACGGAGATTGTCACATACAGGCTCAGTAGGAGTTCGGATGGGTTTACCTCATCGGGCTTCTTATCGACATCTACCTGGGGACCGTTACGTACAACTAGTGCCGCTTGCGGTCTGTGGTTAAACCCACTGCCAGCGTAGTGTCGAGTCTCTAGAGTCCCACACAGAGAGTTTCCCTGCATTGAGCGAAACGTGTAGAGGTCGTATGGTTTTACGGCGGGGCTACAATCACTTACGTGCACTTGTGTGCGTATGCTGTTCAAGCAGGCAATACTAGTGGGCTTTGGTTTAAGCCAGATCCTAGTATTGCACAGATGGATTTGATTTGTCTTCTGTGCATTCGCATTCTACGGAATGCGGATGCGGGTGTGTATGCACAGTTTTGAGGAGCGATGAAGGAGGAGGTGCCCCATTAGGGTTTTGGCAGTTGGTTCGGCCAAAACCGTAATGTGGCACACTCATTAGGATTTTGACAGTTCGTTTGGTCAAAACCGTTATGAGCCGGAGACATTGTTTACTAATCCTTTTAGTAATAGATTTGTGATGGCTAATTGCATTGACCATTTGACCTCTTGGGTCTCTCTTGACTTTGTTGACCCGTTGACCGTGTTGACCATTGACCTTCAAGAGAGATCCACACTCTTCATTCATTTTCTTTTTATTTCTTGTGTTATGATAATGGTCAATTTAATGTGCCATCAACTTCTATCATGATAGGATTAGTAATGATGATTTTGTGTATTATTGGAACCATGGTTCTTTTCTTTTGGTTTAATCTTTTTCATTATTCTCTTCTCATTCTCTCTCTTGAAGTGAGAAGAAAAAGAAAAGCTCCATGGTTGCTAAGTCTCTCCTTCTTCTTCCTCCTCTTGATTTCATCTTTTGATCTCATGTGTTGAGAGAAAAAGATCCTACAAAGACAAACACATGCATACATCTTCTCTACACAACCTAGGGCTTCTAGATTAGCAATCTTTTTGCCCTAGTTACCTCGGCTCGAGGTGGAGCTCGGTGTACATCTCTCGGGTGGATCGTCTTCGACTCAAGGAGGCCGCGGAGGTGACCAAAGTCCGGATCAAGCCTCGGAGCAAGCAAGGAGAAGAACAACAAGAAGAGAAGGAGTACAAGTTAAGGTATAACCCCTAACCGAGTAGATAAATCTCTAGTTAGGATGCTAGTGTATTGTTCAGTAAAGATTCGGCTTTTACGGTCCATGTTACCATGTTCAGAAAAATTCTTGTTTTACCGTTTCCGCAACCCCGAAAGTACCGGGAGAGGTAACGTGGACCCAACAGTATCATGGTTGATGATACATCATACATGGGTGTGCAAGACATACACCATTCTATTTTAAATGGTGGTTAATAATTATATAAGGTAATTACAAATTAGTGGAGCTTTTGTCACAAGCATGAAGCTTGTAGAAGCTTGTGGATGCTTTGAGAAAGTCCACTAACTTTGTTTTACTTTAGATTTTTATCAACCTAACCATTTAGGATTAGCCATGGTAATGTCTCTACATGAGTTAGTATATGATACTCACTCACCATGGTTAGCTCACTCACTTGATCATTATCCTCATCCTTTTTCTTTTTTTCATCTTCTTCTTCTTTGCGCAAAAAGAAAAAGCTTGCTAGGGTTTCAAAAAGAGAGTGAAAGATTGTGAGAAATAAAATTCTAAAGAGAACCCACTTCCTATTTCTCCATCCTCTACGAGACTAGCACTTTAGTATAGGGTGTTTGCTTCACTAATTCTCTAGTTAGTGAAGTAGTAGCTTGAGTTGATATTCCCTCGACGTAGATCATCTTCGGCCTCGAAGACTTCTAGCAAGGACGCGTCTCTCGCCTTGTGAAGCCATGCAAGAGTCCGGGAGAACCACGATCGCAGCGAAGGGACTTCAACAAGGAGCTAATGAAGTGAAGGACCGATCTACAAAGGTTGTATTTCGTATTCACTTAGTCGTAGATGCTATTTACTTGCATGTGAAACCCTAATATTCTAGCAAAGATCTTGTTTAGGGTTATTCGGCACGACTAAAATTTTAATCGGGCATAGTTGATGCGTTGTAGAAACTTGTTAGAGTGCCTAGTAACCCTACAGTGGTATCAAAGCCTAGCTAGAGCATTAGACGACATGTATACGAAGTTAAAACCCCGATCGAACCCGGAAACGTCACTTTAACCCCCTCTGTGGACATTTTTTTAAAACTGTGTTTTTTCTTAATTAAAAATACCTAAAAAATTCAGCAGGTGATTTTAGGAATTATTGTGCAAAACGACACTGTAACTCGTACGGATGGCCGCAGAAATGCGGCAGTACCCTGCTTGTGCCGCGGATCCGCGGCCGTACAGTGTGATTTGGTCATGCTTTTTGTAAAGTAATACCCTTATCTGTGCTATTTTCTGGGTATTTTTAAAATGACTCAAGTGTTGAGTGTTCTGAGGATTATTTTGTATTCGTTGATTCAATCGGAATATTTAATTTCGTTATGTTTTCCGGATAATTTAGTAAGTATTAAAATGTTCGAACGGAGATCATTAACTCATTATTTCCCGGCACGAAAAACATTCAAGTGTTGAATTTTTCTTGAGTTTAAATCTTTCGGAAAAACGTGCATGTAACGCGATGGACCCTCTTGAAGAACACAAACCTTAACTCGATTATGTGATCGTCTTGAACTGCCTCTAAACCATAGGGTTTGGGGCAGTACGGCGTGCCACATGTGAGGCGTTGGCTTGACCCTTCTACGGCTGGACCGTTGCTACTGTGATGTATTCTGGAATTTTTGAACTCCGCTCAAGTGTTGAGCTATTATGGAAATCTTGGGTATTTGATTATTCGATCGGAAAGTTTAATACTGTCTATTTATCTGGAATGTGATACAATATGTGGAATTCATATAGTTAGGCATGAAATGCGAAGTATGTGATATTTCGGATTTACGATGTCTAAAGAGATTATGGATTCCAAATGTTGTAGTTTTACACTTTCTTTTCTGCGACCGTAAGTGTAATATGTGATATCGCAAGTTTCGTTACTATATGTCAACGACAATTGGGATGCGCATATTTACTTATGTTGATGACATGTGATGTTATATGTTGCTGGATATGTTATATTGGATCGTTGCGTTTTGAATAGCCGGGGGGTTTTATGTGAGATGAGAGATTTTATTTTCATTCATGTAAAATTAAATGTATGTAATATTCTTTTATTGGGGCACTTCCGGGATGAAGATGATGTCACCATTTGTATATTATTTACTTTTCCGCATTAGGATAGACCCAAGGAAGAGAGCACAAGTAACCGGGTTCTAGAGTCCAGTGGGAGACCAACTCGAGGAGTCGAGTCCGGGTCTCCTAACTCTAGAATTGGAAGGGTTGCTTGCCCCTCTCGTAGGGGTCTAGGGGTGTGGATTTGGCTATTCATCGGGACCGTGGAATCCGTGTTTTATAGAGGCTCAAAATAAAACACGGATGTCATAGTATATCCAATGTTTCATATGTTTCTTCTGCTGCGATATCTGTGATGTGATCATTTGATATATTGTGATAAATACTGTATATAGTATATATGATATATTATATAGACGTTACTTATGTTTTACACCCGCGCTAGCCCTGCCCCGCTCTGCCGTTAGTTACCTAACCTAACGGTGCACGAGGCGACATCGAGGCGAATGCGGATGGCATAAGTGTACGTCGTATTTGTCTGTGATGTTTAGGTGACTTAAATGATGGGACTTCATTAATGTGATTAATGAAAGAAAAGAAACTTAAAAGATGTTGTAGAATCAAAACTTTATAAAAAAGGGTAGCTACAGTTTTGCTTTGCATAGCGGTATATATGATATACCCTGCACCTTATTCGATGAGGAAAGAGCCGAGATCCCTTCACCGGGAGTGACCTCTTTAGCAAAACTGGCAGATGCTACAACACTCAGTTTGTCTTTTGATTGCTTTTGGAGTTTTTGCTTTGCATAGCGATATATATGATATATCCCGCACTTTATTCGATGAGGAAAGAGCCGAGATCCCTTCACCGGGAGTGACCTCTTTAGCAAAATTAATGAAAGCCTCAAAATCACTCCATTTCAAAATTCACTCGATTCTACAACGATATCAAGTTCATTACGCAATAGGTTTTCAGAGAAACCTATCGTAGCCCTCCGTCATTTCAGATAAGTTGTATATAGTATTCGTGCTGCATTTGTTGGCTTTCGTCAAGTTGTAGTGTGCGGTAGCTATATGTTGCTTATCTGTCGCATATGATGCGATTGGATTAAGGTAGTCGTACGGCTTTGTTGGCTTTCGTCAAGGGTCGTGCGGGTGGGTTTAATTCAGTCAAGAAATGTACGGGTTGAACTTGACTAGCAGGCTATGGTTTGTTGGTTTCGTCAAGGTCATAGCACGTTAGGGGCAAGATATTATCGGGAATTTCAAGTGTTGAAATTTGCAATGAGATTGCATACCTTCTATGAGATAGTTGGATCCCGATACCCACTGTGAGTAATTGTTACTCCTGGAAGAGTTTTACACAGGACAATTAACCGATCAAGTAGGTGTCTAGAAAGGTGTCAACGGGGTTACGCCTTCCGGGCTGAGGATGATGTCACCATTGTATATTATTTACTTTTCCGCATTAGGTAGACCCAAGGAGGGGAGCACAAGTAACCGGGTTCTAGGGTCCAGTGGGAGACCATCTCGAGGAGTCGAGACCGGGTCTCCTAACCCTAGAATTGGCAGTGTTGCTTGCCGCTCTCGTAGGGGTCTAGGGATGTGGGTTTGGCTATTTATCGCGACCGTGGAATCCACATTTTATACAGGCTCGCATAAAATACGGAAATCCTAGTATATCCAATATTTCATATGTTATCTTCTGCTGCAATGTTCTGTGATGAGATCATATTACTGCTTGAGATGAATGTTTATATTATATATATGAGATATATGTTATATTGCAGATTTCGTTTCAAATGCGATTCTTGTGAAGCGTAATAAAATGGGACTTCATTAATGAGATTAATGAAATAAAAGAAACCTGAAGATGTTGTAGAAACTTGTCTAAAAAACTGGTAGCTCTAGTTCTTGCTTTGTATAGCGGTGTTCCTTATAGAACATCCAGCACCTTATTCGATAAGGAAAGAGCCGAGATCCCATCATCGGGAGTGACCTCTTTAGCAAAACTAGCAGATGCTACAAACTCGGTTTGTCTTTTGATTGTTTTTATAGTTTTTGCTTTGCATAGTAGTATTTGTGAAATATCCTGCACCTTATTCGATGAGGAAAGAGCCGACGATCCCTTCACCGGGAGTGACCTCTTTAGCAGAACTAGAAAAGGCCTAAAAAACATTCCAATTAAAATCACTCAATTCTACAACGATATCAAGTTCATTACGTAAAGGGTTTTCTTAAAAACCTGTCGTAGCCCTCTGTCATTTCAGATAAGTAATAGTTAGTATTCGTGCTGCGTTTGTTGACCTTGTCAAGGCGTAGTGTGCGGTAGCTGATTACTGCTTATCTGTATAAGCATATGATGCGATTGGATTAGGGTAGTCGTGCGACTTTGTTGACCTTGTCAAGGGTCGTGCGGGTGGGTTTAATTCATATCAGGAAATGACGGGATAAACTTGACTTGCGGTCTATGGTTTGTTGACCTTGTCAAGGTCATAGATCGCTCGGGGTAAAATATTATTGGGAATTTCAAGTGTTGAAATTTGCAATGAGATTGCATACCTTCTATGAGATAGTTGGATCCCGATACCCGCTGCGAGTAAGAGTTACTCCTGGGAGAGTTTTACACATTACAATTAGCCGATCAAGTAGGTGTCTAGAAAGATGTCAACGGGGTTACGCCCCTGGGAAAACGAGGTTTACTTTAATTAGGTCCATGCGAAAGCACAGGGAACCTCCCTTAAAGTACCGACACTGGCCTGGCTGAAAGATTGGCGAAGTTGTAGGGCGTAATTAATCCCGGCTAGTCTTTCCTTTTAGGGTTTGAAGGAAGATTTGACTAAAACAGTGGAAGACATTCTGATTAGATAAATTGATAACCAATCTAATCTTGTAAAAGCGCACGCTGAGTGTTTTCTTCTATCTCTCTCCAGGTAGCGACCATGTCACGCCTTAATCAAGATAATAATACGGATGTATTGAACGAACCCACTTGTTATACTGCGCTAAGGAACGTTGGTCCAGCTCCAACTTATAATTATTATAAGACAGAGCAGGAAATAGGGGATTACCAGAATTCCCGTGCCACCCAAACGAGGAAAGTGCATGCTGATGCATCTTCTTCGGGTGGGTTCATTACCGAGAACAGTTTCTCAGTATCCTTTACGTCCTGGGTATGAAATACCGGATCAGGGTCCCGTAAATGTAATTTGTTAGTTGGGCTACAGATACGTAGAGAGCTGAGAACAGGTGATAAGTTTGAAGGGTTGGAAATGATGCAAGTGTTGCAGTTATCACCCTCTATTATCAGAATATATTGATTCTGATCGAATGTTATTAGATACCGAACCTGATTTACAACATCATATCAGTCTCTTTATTATTAAAGAAGAATATAATTTTGTATTGTTGGATAATGTTTTGAACATTTCCTATATCAAGAGTTGATCTGTTCAGGCGCGTTATCTAAAAGCATAGATGTTCTAAATCAAACAACAGTTCTTAACGTACAGAACACACACAAAAGAGGAAGAGTTCAGAAATGAACGAATCCTTCTTGAGGCATTGTAGACTAGGTCATATCAATGCGACCCGACTAGCTGAAGTTACATAAAGATGCATACTTAAATTAGTTTGGATTTACATCTTGTAAAACTTGCCAGTCATGTCACAAAGATAAGATGACCACAGCTCCGTTTATCGGAAACAGAGAAAGAGTTAGTGAACTCTTGGGATTGATACATGCTGATGTATGAAGGTCCGCTGTCTACACATGCCAAGACCGGTTCTTTGTACTTCATTACATTCACTGATTATCTATCAAGATCCGGACACATGTTCCTGTTGATACAAAGGTCTAGAACTTTTAAGAAATTCAATAAATATAAGTTAGAAGTAGAGAACCAAGAATAGGTATAAGTATTATGTCCTTTGATGAGATCAAGGAGGAGAATATTTGAGCACGGAATTCCTGGACTATTCTAAAGGAGAATGAGATTCTCTCTCAGCATTACACCTCCGGATGCACCACAGCACGTCGGTGTATCGGGGCGGAGCAATCGTACCCTATGTGATATGGTGTTCTCTATGATGAGTACTACTGAGTTGCCTATTTTCTTTTGGGGTTATGCACTTGAGAAGTTGCATACCTATTGAATAGGGTTCCAACCAAATCAAATGCCTACCACTCCATATGTGATATGGTATGGTAAGAGCCCATCTCTTAAGGAAGTTAAGATTTGGGGTTGTCCGGCCTATGCCAAAAGCAAAATCCGGACAAGCTCAAGGCAAACAGTTTTGTGGAAGTTTGTTGGATATCCCAAGCATTCGCAAGGGAATATCTTCTACCATACCGAGGAACAAAAGATGTTTTATTTCTCGGCACACCACTTTTTGTGAAAAAGGGAATTTCTTGTGAAGAAATTAGTGGTCATGAGGTAGAACTGGAAGGAGTTCCAGCTATACAAACTGTAGCTGATGATTTGGTAAAACCGGAGGATTCAATAGTTTCCAACGAACCTCAGCCTCTCCGCCGAACTAGTAGGGTTTCTCATCCACCTGAGAGATACTTCGGTTTCACCATGACTGTGGGAGTGAGGATTGCATCATGAGATGATGACCCAACTAGTTTCGAGCAGGCCATCAGGAGTGGGACTCTGTAAGAATGGCTGGATGCTTAGCGATCTGAGATGGAATCCTTATACACCAACAAAGTATGGACTTTGGTTGCTTTATCTGAAGGGTTAAGTCCACATCAAGAGCAAGTATATCTTGAGAAGATTACTTGGTGTACATGGAAAAGTTGAGACTTTCAAAGCTATGCTTAAGTCCATCCAGATCCTACTTGCCACGGCTACATACCATGCCTACGATATCTGGCGGTTGGGTGTCATGACTGCTTTTCTAAATATTGATTTGGAAGAGTGCGTCTATAAGTACACATCCAGAGGGCTTCGTAGACAGTAGGAGTAGCGGAAAAGTGTGCAAGATGTTTTATGTGATAAATCAGGCATCGCGGAGTTGGAACGTCTGTTTTGATGCGGTAGTCAAAGAGTTTGACTTCATCAAAATGGTAGATGAACCTTGTATACACAAAAAGGTTGTAGAGAGTATGGTGGTGATCCTCGTAGAGTACGTGGATGATATACTCTTGGTAGGGACGGAGTTTCCTATGCTACGATCGGTCAATCTCCTCTTATCACAAGGATTCTCCAAATAGGACCAAGCTGATACCTCCTAAATCCTGGGTTATGGATCTATGAGATAGATCTAATTGGATGTTAGGATTCTCACTAGTTGTAGTGAGATGGTATCAATAGATCCTGGGGAGAATCACTGGAAAGGTTCCAGGGTGATAAGGATGACTAAATGTCAGTCACAAGCATTGTCTTTACCCTCAGTGGAGGGACGGTATGTTGGAAGAGTTCAAAGCTAGATACCGGGACTTACTAGACCTTTAAAGGCAAGATACATCGTTACCAAGGATGCTACTAAGGAGGCAGTCTGGATATATATGAGTTCATGAGATGAACTTCGTTCCTGCCATTGTGTGACAATGGAGTTATGGCTTAGGCCAAGGAACCCCCATCCCATCAGAGATCCAGACATATTCTTAGGCAGTATCGCCTGATCATGGAGATGGTTGATCTCCAGGGAGATCGAGGTTACGTGGGTAGACACAGAGGACAACAGCGCGGATCCACTCACAAAGGCCTATTTCCCAGTAGAGACTTTTATGGGATGGTTGAGTATGAGATACTTCAACCATAGCTGATTGTTGGGTATGAGATACTACAACAGAAGGCCCTAGCGCAAGTGGGAGATTGTTAGTTATATGTATGCCCTAGAGGCCATTACTATACATATGTTTTATATTGTAGTGGATGCTTGGACATATATTGGGAGGACTTTCTTGCTCGACATGATAGTATGATATCTGGTTACTCTTTATCTTAACATGTACTCTGATTGTCTCTATATCACATGTTGATAAAGCTCTTAGGATGAGTACTTGACTACTAGGACTATGATGCAGATCATACTAGTGGGGACAGTGTAGTCGCCAAGTACATCCTTCAAATGTTCCTAGTCATGGGAGTACCGAGACAAGGCATCGATACACCAGAGTAGACTAGCGTATGCGCTTCTTGACCCATATGATGGGCGATGGATGATCCCATATCCATTGGTGTTTGACATCAGAGAATGTATACGGGTGCTCAGTGGAGACTGGGTACACTGGATGGACTCGCCGAGAACTCCCAGATGGTATTATACCTCACGTCAGATGGCAGTTCTCTGGTGACACTGGTAAAGGTTAGTCTGTAGAACCAAGATCGTCATAGAGTCTTGTGTGATTCCCACTGTGCTTTGATTTCCATCATACCACGTCCAAGAGAGCGTGCAAAACGGTGGCTTTTGGGTACAGTCCCAAATCACATGGAGGCAATGAGCGATAGGAGGGGTTTCGTCTCTCCCGATATAGGGAGTTGATGTTGCGCTGTGTTCGATTGGCTGTAACTGGAAATCCCTGTCCAGGGTTGCTGAGATTTATTGGTAAGTGTTATCAGTAGTTTCTCGAACTGTTATGGACCTCATATCGACACGACTTATCAAGCTGCTGGGGTCTTACGTTTACCACCCCTAGGCGAGATATGCGACATATCAGATGAAGAGACCGGACTGTACGGGAGTGTTGCTGATTGGATTCACGGGAGAAAGTACAGGCTTGCTTGTTGATCTTCTGATCGCTCAATACCTTGGTGGCTGTTACGTTTAGCTGACCGCTTGCTGCTTGTGGGTGTTTGATATGATCATCACCTACTGCCGGCGTATTCACGATTCTTTAGAGTCCTACACAGAGGTTTTCTGGCTCAGGCAAAACGGAGTAGGAGCACATATATGATATGTGCGGGACCGAGAACAATACGTGTATGTGATACCGTATTAGATTCTCACGATATGAGATATCGGCCGGGTATATGTGATATAGCCGGGTCATCCGATCAAGTGTTGATTCGATGAACTGATACAGATTATATTAGTCGGTTATTTATGAAATAGCCGGATTATCGGATCAAGTGTTGATTCGATAATTTTATGTATAATTATATATTTGATATATTAAATTGCATTAACTAATATAAGCTTACTAAAATATTCTTTTTCTCACTCAAGTAATACATTGATATATATGCGATATATGTTAATTGTATTATTTTATTTTCTTACAAAATATATTATATATGTGATATATAATATTGTAACAAGTTAAGGTTACAAATACAACATGTTTTGTGGAGTTTAAACATGGTTAGGGTTTGGATTTGGGTTAAACCTTCTTGAAGCTTCTAGAAGCTTTGCTTTTGTTTTTAACTAAAGATAATTTCTGAAGATATTTTGGTTGATATTTGTTAACCCAACCCAACCCTTCACCATGGTTAAGTCTCTACATGGGTTAAGTTATCATACTTAACCCATGGTTGCATTTCTAACCTCACAAGATTTCATTATTCATCACAAATGGTTTTCATCTTCTTCTTCCTCTTGATAAAGCTTTCTAGCTTTTGGCGATGTGATGAAAATGAGTGAGAAATAGAAAATAAATGAGAGCTAAATTCCTACTTCATCATCCTCATCTATTCTAGCCACTTAGATTAGGGTGTTTGCTTTGCGAATACTTGATTAGCAAAGCAAGAGCTTGGGTTTGAGTTTCTTCAAGGTAGATCATCCTTGTTATCGAAGATCGGAAGTAAGCTTGCGTCTGTCTTTTGTGGAGCCTCTCTAGAGTCAGATACTCGATGATCGCAGCGAAGGGACCTCAACACGGAGCTTTAAAAGTGAAGGAACGGATTGCAAAGGTTGTAATCCCTAACTCTTAGATGTAAAGTTTTTTACATGCTTTGTTTCGCCTAATCTCTAATCTAAGATCTTGGTTAGGGTTGTTCGGCACGTCTAAATTTTGAATCGGGCATGGTTGATGCCTTGTAGAACCTTGTGACACTGCCTAGTAACCCTACAGGTGTATCGTGACAGGGCATCGATACACCAGAGTAGACTAGCGTATACGCATCTTGACCCATATGATGGGCGATGGATGATCCCATATCCATCGGTGTTTTACATCAAGGATGGTGTACGGGTGCTCAGTGGAGACTGGGTACACTGGACGGACTCCCCGAGAACTCCCAGATGGTATTATACCTCACGTCAGATGGCAGTTCTCCGGTGACACTGGTACAGAGTAGTCTGTTGACCCGAGATCGTCATAGAGTCTTGTGTGATTCCCACTGTGCTTTGATTTCCATCATACCACGTCCAAGAGGGCGTGCAAAAAGGTGGCTTTTGGGTAGAGTCCCGAATCACATGGAGGCAATGAGCAATAGGAGGGGATTCGTCTCTCCCGGTATAGGGAGTTGATGTTGTGCTGTGTTCGATTGGCTATAAATGGAAATCCCTGGCCAGGGTTGCTGAGATTTACTGGTAAGTGTTATCAGTAGTTTCTCGAACTGTTATAGACCTCATATCGAGCTACTGGGGTCTGACGTTTACCACCCCTAGGAGAGATATGCGACATATCAGACGACGAGACCGGACTGTACGGGAGTGTTACTGATTGGATTCGCAGGAGAATGTACAGGCTTGCTTGTTGATCTTCTGATCGCTCAATACCTGGGTGGCTGTTACGTTTAGCTGACCGCTTGCAGCTTGTGTGTGTTTGATATGATCATCACCTACTGCCGGCGTATTGACGATTCTTTAGAGTCCTACACAGAGATTTCTTGGCTCAGGCAAAACAAAGTAGGAGCACATATATGATATGTGCGGGACCGAGAACAATACATGTATGTGATACCGTATTAGATTCTCACGATATGAGATATCGGCCGGGTATATGTGATATAGCCGGGTCATCGGATCAAGTGTTGATTCGATGAACTGATACAGATTATATTAGTTGGTTATTTGTGAAATAGCCAGATTATCGGAATAAGTGTTGATTCGATAATTTAATGAATAATTATATATTTGATATATTAAATTACATTAACTGATATAAGCTCACTAAAAGATTCTTTTTCTCACTGGGGTAATACATTAATATATATGCGATATATGTTAATTGTATTATTTTATTTTGTTGCAATAAATATTTTATATGTGATATATAATATTGTAACATTTTAGGGTTTTTAATGCAACATGTTTAGTGAAGATTAAACATGGTTAGGGTTTAATTTGGGTTAATCCACTCTAGAACCTTTGAGAAGATTTTATTTTGTTTTGTGCAAAGATATCTGTGTTGATATTTTGCATAGATTTTTGTTTAACCCAACCAAACCTTTAACCATGATTCAATCTCTACAAGGGTTACTTCTTCTCACATAAACGATGGTTGCATTTCTAACCTTACACTAGAGTTTTTCATTATTCATCACAAAAGGATTCTTCTTCTTCTTCCTTGAGTTCTTGAAGAAAAGCTTTCTAGATTTTTCTTTGGTGATGAAAATGAGTGAGATTAAGTTAATAAATGAGAGCTCAAATCCTACTTCATCATCCAAATCTATCCTAGCCATTTAGATTAGGGGGTTCACTTCATTTAGTGAGTGAGAGCTTGTGTTAATGAAACTTCAAGGTAGATCAACTTTGTTATCGAAGATCTGAAGCAGGTTTGCATCATTCTCTTTGTGGAGCCTCTCTAGAGTCCGGATGCACGATGATCGCAGTGAAAGGACCTCAACACGGAGCTTAAGAGGTGAAGGACCGGATCTACAAAGGTTGTAATCCCTCTCAATTAGTGTTAAAGTGTTTATCATGCTTTGTTTCGCCTAATCTCTAGTTTAAAGATCTTGTTAAGGGTTGTTCGGCATGTTTAAATTTTAATTCGGGAATGGTTGATGCCTTTTAGACCCTTAGAAGAGTGCCTAGCATCCCTACAGTGGTATCAGAGCAAAGCTAGAGCTTTAGGCAAAGTCTAGGCGAAGTTTAAAGTCCGATCGAACCCCGAAACCCCGGTTTATACCCATTTCTGGAAATTTTTCAAAAAGTTGACATTTTTCGTATTAAAAATGCTCAGAAAAATCAGCAGGTGATTTGATGGATTACTGTGCAAAACTACCCCATAAAGCCTTTAATGCACCGCGGAACCGCGGCAATGACCTGGCTTGCGCGGCGGTTCCACGGCCAAACAGTAACATTAGGGTTTACTGTTTGCACAGTAATTTCCGTATTTCTTTCCTGATATTTATGGGAATTTTTAATTTATACTCAAGTGTTGAGTTTTCTGGGTTGTATTGTGGACTCGTTGATTCGATCGGATAATTTAACTTCATTTAAGTTTTTTCCGGATAATTTTAGAATGTGTTAAAAAGTTCGAACGGATATCAATAACTCACTTTTTCCCCTGTCGGAAATTTTTTCAAAAGTTGGATTTTTTTTCTCGAGTTTGAAACTTCCGGAAAATCATGCAAGTAACACGGTGGACCCTCTAGAAGAACACAAACCTTAACTCGATTATGTGACCGTCTGAACCGCCTCTGAACCGCCTCTGAACCTTAGGGTTTGGGGAAGTACGGTGTTGCCACATGTGAGGCGTTGGCTTGACCCTTCTACGGCTGGACCATTGGTACTGTAGCATGTGATGGATATTTTTTGAACTCGCTCAAGTGTTGAGCTATTTAGGAAATCTTGGGTGTTTGATTATTCGATCGGAAAGTTTCACACTGTCTTTTTATCTGGAATGTGATACAATATTTGGAATCCACATGTAGTTATGAGATAACTAATTTGAATGTTATAAATCTAGCAGTTTAGTCTCAGATGATCGGTTGCCACGAAATTTTGATGCGATCAAAAGTCCGTCGCAATCACGTAGTGTACGCAGATACTCGCCGGGTAAACTTAATAGATAGCCACGCCCCATAGCCTTGACCAAGTGACTGTAGGAGAACCCCGTCGCCAAAAACATCCGTTCGGATGCTCGCGGCAGCGCTGTTCCGCCTTAGTGCACTTCGTCGACGGCGTTCGGGGGTGCGGCCGTCTACTAAAGTTTGCGACGAGCATTCGATCATGATATCGGGAATCTTGTTGAATTGCCCGACTAGATATTGAAAAGGGTTTTCGATAATGAGACTAAAATGCGGGGTTTATAATTGTTAGGCATGCGATGTCTAAGGAATTCATTTGGTTAGGCATGCGATGTCTAAGGAGGTTGCGGATTCCAAATGTTGTAGTTTTACACTTTCTTTTCTGTGACCGTAAGCGTAGTATGTGGTGTATTGCCGGCTTTGTTGCTATACATCAACGACAATCGGGATACGCATACTTGATTACGTTGATGATATGAGATATTATGTGTTGCTGTGATATGTTATATTGGATTGTCGTGTTTTAAATAGCCGGGCTTTTATGTGAGATGTGAGTTTTTCTTTTTCATTCATCTAAAATTCATTTGTATGTAATATTCTTTTATTGGGGCACTTCCGGGCTGAGGATGATGTCACCATTGTATATTATTTACTTTTCCGCATTAGGTAGACTTAGGGCAGGGAGCACAAGTAACCGGGTTCTAGGGTCCAGTGGGAGACCATCTCGAGGAGTCGAGACCGGGTCACCTAACACTAGAATTGGCAGTGTTGCTTGCCGCTCTCGTAGGGGATTAGGGATGTGGGTTTGGCTATTCATCGCAACCGTAGAATCCGTGTTTTATACAGGCTCGTATTAAAACGCGGACGTCCTAGTATATCCAATATTTCATATATGTTCTTCTGCTGCAATGTTCTGTGATTAGATCATATTACTGCCTGAGACGAATGTTTATATTATATATATAAGATATATCTTATATTGTAGATTTCATTTCAAATGTGATGCCTGTGAAGCATAATAAAATGGGACTTCATTAATGAGATTAATGAAACTAAATGAATCCTAAAGATGTTGTAGAAACTTGTTTAAAAACTGGTAGCTCTAGTTTTTGCTTTGCATAGTGGTGTTCCTTATAGAACATCCAGCACCTTATTCGATAAGGAAAGAGCCGAGATCCCTTCACCGGGAGTGACCTATTTTGCTTAACTAGCAGATGCTACAAACACGGTTTGTTTTTTGATTGCTTCTATAGTTTTTGATTTGCATTGTGGTATTTGAGAAATATCCTGCACCTTATTCGATAAGGAAAGAGCCGACGATCCCTTCACTGGGAGTGACCTCTTCAGCGAAACTAGAAAAGCCAAAAAAACACTCCATTTAAAAACACTCGATTCTACAACGATATAATGTTCATTGCGCAAAAGGTTTTCTTAAAAACCTGTCGTAGCCCTCCGCATTTTAGATAAGTAGTTTTTAGTATTCGTGCTGCGTTTGTTGACTTAGTCAAGGCGTAGTGTGCGATAGCTGATTAGTGCTTATCTGCAAAGCATATGATGCGATTGGATTAGGGTAGTCGTGCGGCCTTGTTGACTCAGTCAAGGGTCGTGCGGGTGGGTTTAATTCAATCGGTAAATGACGGGTTGAACTTTACTTGCGGTCTATGGTTTGTTGACTTAGTCAAGGTCATAGATCGCTTGGGGCAAAATATTATTGGGAATTTCAAGTGTTGAAATTTGCAATGAGATTGCATACCTTCTATGAGATAGTTGGATCCCGATACCCGCCGTGAGTAAGAGTTACTCCTGGGAGAGTTTTACACATTACAATTAGCCGATCAAGTAGGTGTCTAGAAAGGTGTTAACGGGGTTACGCCCCTGGGAAAATGAGGTTTATTTTAATTAGGTACATGCGAAAACACGGGGAACCTCCCTCAAAGTACCGGCACTGGCCTGGCTGAAAGATTGGCGAACTTGTATAGTGTAATTAATTCCGTCTAGTCTTTCCTTTTAGGGTTTGAAGGAAGATTTGACTAAAACAGTGGGAGACATCCTGATTAGATAAATTGATAACCAATCTAATCTTGTAAAAGAGCACGCTGAGTGTTTTCTTCTCTCTCTCTCCTGGTTACGATTATGGCACGCCTAAATCAAGATAATAATACGGATGAATTGACCGAACCCGCTTGTTATACTGCTCTAGGGAACGTTGGCCCCGCTCCAACTTATAATTGTTATAAGACAGAGCAGGAAATAGGGGATTACCAGAATTCCCGTGCCGCCCAAATGAAGAAATTGCATGCTGATGCATCTACTTCTGTGTGTTCATTACACAGAACTGTTTCTCAGTATCCTTTACGTCCTGGGTATGAGATACCGGATCAGGATCCCGCATATGTAATCTGTTACATGGGCTACAGATAGGTAGAGAACTAAGAACGGGTGATAAATTTCATGAGATAGAAACGGTGCAAGTGTTGCAGCCAAGTCTGTTGGTAGTTATCACCCTGTAGTACCAGAATACATTGATTCTGAACCAATGTTATTAGATACCGAACCTGATGTACAACATCATATCAGTCTTTTTATTAGTAAAGAAGGATAGAGTTTTGTATTGTTGGATAATGTTTTGAACATTTCCTATATCAAGTGTTGATCGGTTCAGGCACGTTATCTAAAAGCATAGACATTCTAAATCAAACCACAGTTCTTAACGTACAGAACACACACAAGAGGAAGAGTTCAGAAATGAACGAATCCTTCTTGAGGCATTGTAGACTAGGTCATATCAATGCGACCCGACTAGCTGCATATTTAAATTAGTTTGGATTTACATCTTGTAAAACTTGCCAGTCATGTCACTAAGATAAGATGAACACAGCTTCGTTTAATGGAAACAGAGAAAGAGTTAGTGAACTCTTGGGATTGATACATGCTGATATAAGAAGGTCCCCTGTCTACAGATGCCAAGACCGGTTCTTTATACTTCATTGCATTCACTGATTATCTCTCAAGATCCGGACATATGTTCCTGTTGAAACACAAGTCTGGAACTTTTAAGAAATTCAATGAATATAAGCTAGAAGTTGAGAACCAAAAACGGGTATAAGTATTATGTCCTTTGATGAGATCAACGAGGAGAATACTTGAGCACGGAATTCCTAGACTATTCTAAAGGAGAATGAGATTCTCTCTCAGCATTACTCCTCCGTATACACTACAGCACGTCGGTGTATCGAGGCGGAGCAATCGCACCCTATGTGATATGATGTGCTCTATGATGAGTACTATTGAGTTTCCTATTTCATTCTGGGAGTTATGCACTTGTGAAGCTGCATACCTATTGAATAGGGTTCCAATCAAATCAGTTGCCTACCACTTCATATGTGATATGGAAGGGGAAGAGCGCATATCTTAAGTAAGTTAAGATTTGGGGTTGTCCGGCCTATGTCTAAAAGAAAAATCCGGACAAGCTCGAGGTAAAGTCAGTTCTGTAGAAGTTTGTTGGATATCCCAAGCATTTGCAAGGGAATATCTTCTACCTAACCGAGGAACAAAAGATGTTTTGTTTCTCAACATGCCACCTTTGTGGAAGGGAATTTCTTGTGAAGAAATTAGTGGTCATGTGGTAGAACTGGAAAGAGTTCCAGCTATACAAACTGTAGCTGATGATTTGGTAGAACCAAAGGATCTAATAGTTTCCAACGAACCTTAGCCTCTCCGCCGATCTAGTAGGGTTCCTCACCCACCTGAGAGATACTTCGGTTTCTCTATGACAGTGGGAGCGAGGATTGCATCATGAGATGATGACCCAACTTGTTTCGAGCAGGCCATCAGGTGTGGGACTCTGTAAGAATGGCTAGATGCATAGCGATCTGAGATGGAATCCTTATACACCAACAAAGTATGGACTTTGGTTGCTTTATCTAAAGGGTTAAATCCTCATCAGGAGCAAGTATATCTTGAGAAGATTACTTGGTGTACATGGAAAAGTTGAGACTTTCAAAGCTATGCTTAAGTCCATCCAGATCCTACTTGCCACGGCTACATACCATGACTACGATATCTGGCGGTTGAGTGTCATGACTGCTTTTCTAAATAATGATTTAGAAGACAGCGTCTATAAGTACACAGCCAGAGGGCTTCGTAGACAGTGGGAGAAGCGAAAACGTGAGCAAGATGTTTATTGTGAGAAATCAGGTATCGCGGAGTTGGAACGTCTGTTTTGATGTGGTAGTCAAAGAGTTTGACTTCATCAAAATGGTAGATGAACCTTGTATATACAAAAAGGTAGTAGGAAGTATGGTGGTGATCCTCGTAGAGTACGTAGATGACATACTCTTGATAGGGAAGAAGTTTCTTATGCTACGCTCGGTCAATCTCCGCTTATCACAAGGATTCTCTATATAGGATCAAAGTGATACCTCCTAAATCCTAGGTTTTATATCTATGAGATAGATCTAAATGGATGTTAAGATTCTCACTAGGTGTAGTGAGATGGTATCAATCGATCCTGGGGAGAATCACTGGAAAGGTTCCAGGATGATAAGAACGACTGAATGTCAGTCGCAGGCATTGTCCTTACCCTCAGTGGAGGGAGGTATGTTGGAAGAGTTCCAAGCTAGATATCGTGACTTACTAGACGATTAAAGGCAAGATACATCGTTACCAAAGATGCTACCAAAGAGGCATTCTGGATATATTTTAGTTCATGAGATGAACTTCGTTCCTACCATTGTATAACAATGGACTTGTGGCTTTTGCCAAGGAACCCCCCATCCCATCAGAAATCCAGATATAATTCTTAGGCAGTATCACATGATCATGGAGATGGTTGATCTCCAGGGAGATCGAGGTTAGGAGAGTAGACACAGAGGACAACAGCGCGGATCCACTCACAAAGGCCTTTTTCAAAGTTGAGACTTTTATGGGATGGTTGAGTATGAGATACTTCAACCACAGCTAATTGTTGGGTATATTATACCACAACAGATGGCCCTAGTGCAAGTGGGAGATTGTTAGTTATATGTATGCCCTAGAGGCCATTACTGTACATACGATGTATATTGTAATGGATGCTTGGACATATATAGGGAGGACTTTCTTGCTCGATATGATAGTATACTATCTGGTTGTACTTTATCTTAACATGTACTCTGATTGTCTCTATGTTACATGTTAATAAAGCCCTTAGGATATGTACTCGACTACTGGGACTATGATGAGATCATACCAGTGGGGCCACGGTAGTCGACGAGTACATCCTATAACTGTTCCTAGTCAAGGGTGTATCGAGACAGAGCATCGATACACCAGAGTAGACTAGCGTATATGCATCTTGACCCATATGATGGGCAATGGATGATCCTATATCCATAGGTGTTTGACATCAAGGATGGTGTACGGGTGCTCAGTGGAGACTGGGTACACTGGATAGACTCGCCGAGAACTCCCAGATGGTATTATACCTCACGTCAGATGGCAGTTCTCCGGTGACACTGGTACAGAGTAGTCTGTTGACCCAAGATCGTCATAGAGTCTTGTGTGATTCCCACTGTGCTTTGATTTCCATCATACCTCGTCCAAGAGGGCATGCAAAAAGGTGGCTTTTGGGTACAGTCCCGAATCATATGGAGGCAATGAGCGATAGGAGGGGATTCGTCTCTCCCGGTATAAGGAGTTGATGTTGTGCTGTGTTCGATTGGCTATAACTGGAAATCCCTGGCCAGGGTTGCTTAGATTTACTGGTAAGTGTTATCAGTAGTTTCTCGAAGTGTTAAAGACCACATATAGACACGACTTATCGAGCTACTGGGGTCTGACGTTTACCACCCCTAGGCGAGATATGCGACATATAAAACGACGGGACCGGACTGTACGGGAGTGTTACTGATTGGATTCGCAGGGGAATGTACAGGCTTGCTTGTTGATCTTCTGATCGCTCAATACCTGGGTGGCTGTTACGTTTAGCTGACCGCTTGCAGCTTGTGCGTGTTTGATATGATCATCACCTACTGCCGGTGTATTGACGATTCTTTAGAGTCCTACACAGAGCTTTCCTGGCTCAGGCAAAACGGAGTAGGAGCACATATGATATGTGCGGGACCGAGAACAATACGTGTATGTGATACTGTATTAGATTCTCGCGATATGAGATATCGGCCGGGTATATGTGATATAGCCGGGTCATCGGATCAAATGTTGATTCGATGAACTGATACAGATTATATTAGTCGGTTATTTTTGAAATAGCCGGATTATCAGATCAAGTGTTGATTCGATAATTTAATGTGTAATTATATATTTGATATATTAAATTACATTTACTGATATAAGCTCACTAAAAGATTCTTTTTCTCACTCGGGTAATACATTGATATATATGCGATATATGTTAATTGTATTATTTTATTTTGTTACAATAAATATTTTATATGTGATATATAATATTATAACATGTTAGGCTTATTAATACAACATGTTTAGTGGAGGTTAAACATGGTTAGGGTTTGATTTGGGTTAATCCTTTCTAGAACCTTCTTGAAGGTTTTATTTTGTTTTGTGCAAAGATATTTGTGTTGATATTTTGCATAGATTTTTGTTTAACCCAACCAAACCTTTAACCATGATTCAATCTCTACAAGGGTTACTTCTTCTCACATAAACCATGGTTGCATTTCTAACCTTACACTAGAGTTTTTCATTATTCATCATAAAAGGATTCTTCTTCTTCTTCCTTGAGTTCTTGAAGAAAAGCTTTCTAGCTTTTTCTTTGGTGATGAAAATGAGTGAGATTAAGATAATAAATGAGAGCTAAAATCCTACTTCATCATCCTAATCTATCCTTGCCATTTAGATTAGGGTGTTCACTTCATTTAGTGAGTGAGAGCTTGTGTTAATGAAACTTCAAGGTAGATCATCTTTGTTATCGAAGATCGGAAGCAGGTTTGCATCATTCTCTTTGTGGAGCCTCTCTAGAGTCCGAATGCACGATGATCGCAGCGAAGAGACCTCAACATGGAGCTTAAGAAGTGAAGGACCGGATCTACAAAGGTTGTAATCCCTCTCACTTTGTGTTAAAGTGTTTAACATGCTTTGTTTCGCCTAATCTCTAGTTTAAAGATCTTGTTAAGGGTTGTTCGACATGTCTAAATTTTAAATCGGGCATGGTTGATGCCTCGTAGACCTTTGGAAGAGTGCCTAGCATCCCTGCATCCGTAAGAGTTGGGAATGGTGCAAATGTTGCAGCCAAAGCTGTTGGCGAATATTAACTTGTGTTACCAAATGGTAATACATTAGTTCTGAACGAATGCTATTACAATCCGACCCTGATATGCAACTTATATCAGTTTCTTTATTGAGCAAAGAAGGATATAATTTTGTAGTACAGGATAATGTTATGAACATATTCCTGAATCAAAAGTTGATTGGATCAGGATCGTTAAATAATGGCATATACGTTCTCAACCAAACTACAATACTAAATGTACAAAACACACACAAGAGTAGAGTTCAGAAATGAACAAATCCTTTTTGTGGCATTATAGACTTGGTCATATCAATGCGACATGGCTAGCTAAGTTACATAAGGATGGATATTTGAATCCGTTCGAATTTTCATCTTATGACACTTGCCAGTCATGTCTCAAAGGCAAAATGACCAAAACTCCGTTTAGTGGACATGGAGAAAGAGTTACAGAACTCATAGGACTGATACATAGTGATGTATGTGCTCCAATGTCTACACATGCCAGGAACGGTTCTTCCTACTTCATTACATTCAAAGACGATCTCTTAAGATACGGACATGTGTTCCTGTTGAAACACAAGTCTGAAGCTTTTGAGAAATTCAGAGAATATAAGAACGAAGTAGAGAACCAAACGGGCAAAAGTATTAAGATCCTTCGATCTGATCGAGGAGGAGAATACTTGAGCAATGAGTTCCTAGATTATCTAAAAGAGAATGGGATTCTTTCTCAGCTTACTCCTCCCTATACACCACAGCACAACGGTGTATCGGAGCGGAGGAATCGCACCGTATTAGATATGGTGCGCTCTATGATGAGCAATGCTGCCTGTGAAGTGGCTTGATGCAATGTGATCTTAGATGGAATCCATGTACACCAACAAAGTATGGACTTTGGAAGTTGCTCCTGAAGGGGTAAAACCCATTGGGAGCAAATGGATCTTTAAGAAGAAACTTGGTGTAGATGGAAAAGTTGAGACTTTCAAAGCTAGACTTGTTGCAAAGGGTTTTCGTCAATGACCAGGTGTGGATTATAACGAAACCTTTTCTCCAGTGGCTATGCTTAAGTCCATCCGGATCCTACTTGCCATTGATGCATACCATGACTACGAAATCTGGCAGATGGATGTTAAGACCGCCTTTCTAAATGGTGATTTAGAAGAGTGCGTATACATGACTCAGCCAGAGGGCTTCGTAGACAGTGGGAGCAGCGAAAAGGTGTGCAAGCTTCTTCAATCCATCTACGGGTTAAAGCAAGCATTGTAGAGTTGGAACATCTGTTTTGATGTTGTAGTCAATGAGTTTGAGTTCATCAAAAACGTAGATGAACCTTGTATATACAAGAAGGTTGCAGAGAGTAAGGTAGTATTCCTCGTATTGTACGTGGATGACATACTCTTGATAGGAAATGATGTTCCTATGCTGCACTCGGTCAAGCTCTTCTTATCACATAGATTCTCAATGAAAGATCAAGGTGATGCCTCCTGCATTTTAGGAATTAAGATCTATAGAGATAAATCTAAACGGATACTGGGATTGTCCCAATCCTACATTGACACCATACTAAAGAGCTTTAGTATGGAAGAATCCAAGCGTGGGAACCAACCCACGATCTCTGGACTCACTCTCTCCAAAGAGATGTCTCCCAAGACTGATTTGGAGAGAGCTCGCATGCAAGGGATACCCTATGCTTCGGCAGTAGGCTCTATCATGTATGTGATGCTATGTACCGACCCGATGTAGCATACTCACTAAGTGTATTGAGTAGGTATCAAACAGATCCTGGAGAGAGTCACTGGACAGCTGTGAAGATCATTCTCAAGTACTTGAGAAGGACTAAGGAGATGTTCTTGGTGTATGGTAACGGTGAACTCCAGGTGGAGTCCATTACCGATTTGAGCTTCCAGAGTGATAAGGACGACTCTAAGTCGCACTCAGGATTTGTCTTTACCCTCAATGGAGGGACGGTGTGTTGGAAGAGTTCCAAACAAGAAACCGTTGCAGACTTGACGATGGAGGCAGAATACATCGCTGCCAACGATGCTGCCAAAGAGGCTGTCTGGATGAAGAAGTTCATCGCTGAACTTGGTGTGGTTCCGTCCATTAAGCATCCAAAACCTTTGTATTGTGATAACAATTGAGCTATGGATTTGTCCACGGAACCCAGGTCCCATCAGAAGTCCAGACATATTCTGAGGCGGTATCACCTGATCCGGGAGATAGTTGATCCTCGGGAGATCGAGGTCAGGAGAGTTGATACGAAGGCCAACACTGCGGATCCACTCACGAAGGCCATTCCCCAGACACAATTTGAGAGACTCTTCAGGATGTTGGGTATGAGATACTACAACAGCTGGCCTTAGTGCAAGTGGGAGATTGTTAGTTATATATATGCCCTAGAGGCCATTGTTGTACATATGATGTATATTCTAGTGGATGCTTGGATATATATATAGAGGACTTTCTTGCTCGACAGGATAGTATGCTATTTGGTTTCACTTTATCTTAACATGTTGACTTGTATTAGTTTACTGTCTTGCTCTCACATGTTCATAAAGCCCTTAGGATATGTACTTGACTACTGGGACTATGATGAGATCATATTAGTGGGGCCACGGTAGTCAACGAGTACATCCTATAAATGTTCCTAATCGAGGGTGTATCGAGACAGGGCATCGATACCCCATAGTAGACTAGCGTATATGCATCTTGACCCATATGATAGGCGATGGATGATCCCATATCCATCAGTGTTTGACATCAAACATGGTGTACGGGTGCTGAGTGGAGACTGGGTACACTAAACGGACTCGCCGAGAACTCCTTGATGGTATTATACCTATCGTCAGATAGCATTTCTCCGGTGACACTGGTACAGATTAGTCTATAGAACCGAGATCGTCATAGAGTCTTGTATGATTCCAACTGTGCTTTGATTTCCACCTTACCACGTCCAAGAGGGCATGAAAAATGGTGGCTTTTCGGTACAGTCCCGAATCACATGGAGGCATTGAGCGATCGGAGGGGTTTGTCTCTCCCGGTATAGGGAGTTGATGTTGTGCTGTGTTCGATTGGCTATAACTGGAAGTCCCTGGCCAGGGCTGATATGAAGTGCTACTGGTAAGTGTTATCAGTAGTTTCTCGACCTGTTATAAGCCTCACGTAGACATGACTTATCGGTTACTGGGGTCTGACGTTTACCACCCATAGACTGGATATGCGATATATCAGACGAAGAGATCGGACTGTATGGTAGTGTTACGGATTGGATTCACAGGAGAATGTACAGGCTTGCTTGTTGATCTTCTGATCGCTCAATACCTGGGTGGCTGTCACGTTTAGCTGACCGCTTTCTGCTTGTGGGTGTTTGATATGATCATCACCTACTGCCGGCGTATTGACGATTCTTTAGAGTCCTACACAGAGGAAACTCCTGGCTCAGGAAAAATAGAGTAGGAGAACATATGTGATATGTGCAGGACCGAGAATAATACGATATGAGATACCGTATTCTATTCTCACGATATGTGATATCGGCCGGGTATATGTGATATAGCCGGGTCATCGGATCAAGTGTTGATTCGATGAATTGGTACATGTTATATTAGTCGGTTATATGCTATATAGCTGGATTATCGGATCAAGTGTGATTCGATAATTTAATGTATAATTATATATTTGATATATTACATTACATTAACTAATATAAGCTCACTTAAAGATTCTTTTTCTCACAGGATAATACATTGATATATATGCGATATATGTTAATTGTATTATTTTATTTTGTTGTAAAATTTATTATATATGTGATATATAATATTGTAACAAGTTAGGGTTACAAATGCAATATGTTTTGTGGAGTTTAAACAAGTTAGGGTTTGGATTAGGGTTAGCTTTTGGATGAAGGTTTCATGAAGCTTCTTGAAGCTTTGACTTTTGTCATCTAGCTTGATATTTTGTGTTGATATTGATTAATCCAACCCAAACCTTAACCTCTAGTTTATTCTCCACAAGGGTTAACTCTATCATTCTTAACCCATGGTTTGATTTGTAACCACAACAATAACTCATTATTCATCACAAAAGCTTTTGCTTCTTCTTCTTCTTCTTGCTCTTGAAAGAAGCTTGCTAGCTTTTGTGTTTGTGATGATAAATGGTGAGAACTTGAAAACAAAAGAGTGAAAAATTCCTACTTGATCATCCTCATCTATTCTAGCCACTTAGATTAGGGTGTTCACTTCTCTAATTACTTCATTAGTGAAGTGTAAGGTTGGGTTAGAGATTCTTTAAGGTAGATCATCTTAGATCATGAAGACTACAAGAAAGGTGTCTCATTTACCTCATGGAGCCACTCGAGAGTCGGAGTTCATGTTGATCGCAGTGAAGGGACCTCAACACGGAGCTTATAAAGTGAAGGAACGAACTACAAAGGTTGTAATCCCTATCTCTTTACTTCTTTGTATGTGATACAATATTTTTTACCCTAGAAATTCTAGCAAGATTCATGGTTAGTTAGTTTTGCACCTCTCCAATTTTAAAATTGGCATGAATGATGCTACCAAACTCTAGACTAGGTGCAAGGATAACCCAACAGTAGTATCTTATACCCAACATCTCGAAGAGTCTCTCAAATTGTATCTGGGTATGTCCTTCGTGAGTGGATCCGCTGTGTTGTTCTTCGTATCAACTCTCCTAAGCTAGATCTCCCAGCGATCAACTATCTCCCGGATCAGGTGATACCGCCTCAAATTATGCCTGGATCGCTGATGGGACCTGGGTTCCTTGGCCAAAGTCACTGCTCCATTGTTATCACAATACAAAAGTATTGGATGCTCAATGGACGGAACCACTCCATGTTTGTTTATGAACTCTTCATCCAGACAGCCTCTTTGGCAGTATCGTTGGCAGCGATGTATTCAGCATCCATCATCGAGTCTGCCACGATTTCCTGTTTGGAACTCTTCCAACAAACCTCCCCTCCTTTGAGGGTTAATGTAACGTTCTGAAAAAATCGTTTAGGTGAAATTTCGGTTAATCGGTAAAATAACAGGCGTTTTTCGTAAAAATCAAGATATAATTTTTTTTTTAATATAAAATTAAATATACATATTCTAGCTATGTAATTTTTAGTATTTGGTGTTTATTGAGCCACCTGTAAAATTTCTAGAAAATATTGAAGAAAAAGTCTTAAATGGTGAAATTAAATTAAATGGAAATTGGGGTATTGCATTTATCGTTTTCCCTTACCTCACACACACACCCATACTCACACACCCCCATTCTTCCTTCCTATTTTTCAGTAGCCCTCCCCATGTCTCCACTTCACTTTCTCTTCACATTAAAAATAAAAAGAAAATGGAGAAAAATAAAGAAAAGGTTGTATAAGTGTTGACTTGAAGTATGGCTTTCCTTTGACTTTGCATTCCAACCTCACTCTCCCCCCCCCCCCCACATTGGCCGAGCCCTCCTTCCCCTTCAACAGCAGCCCCCTCCCAAAAATCCCCATCTCTTTCTCTTGAAAAAATTCATCTAAATTGCCTCAAAAATCCCTCAAAAACCCCACAACTCAAAAATCTAATCCTTACCCATTTTTAATTGGCTATTCTAGTATGAATCTAGAGAACAAGATTTCATTTTGGGAGGCTATGTGTGCTTGTGGGATCTTCAAATTGATTGGGTATAAATTCTAACCATTTTGCTTAATTTGTTGTTTACTTACTTAAATCTAGCAAAATTGGTGTTTAATTAAGGTTCCTACTTCAAACTTGAGAATTCAAGAGAGGGGTTTGAATTCAAATTGGGGTTTTATGTAGTGAGATTATGGTTGTGTGATGTATTTAACAAGTTAATGCTATGCAAAACTAATCTAGTTGCTAATTCCAAATTGTAACATTTAAAATGTCCAAATTAAGTATTTTTTTGCAAACTAGGTTTTGGAATTTAATTGCAAATGTGAGATTAAAAATCTAATTAGGGTATTCAGGACATTATTAACATTTTATATTATAGTTTACTACTTTATTTCATGCAAAACCAAGCTAATTGATGAATTGTGAATTTTGCTTTAAAAAGTGTTAAAATTTGATATTTTTGCAAACTTGAATTTTGAGTTAATGATAATTAGTGAGATTAAAAATATGGAAGTGATTTCTATGATCTAGTTATGATATATAATGAGCATTTTGGCCATTAGAATCGTTAAAATATTTAGATTGGTTAAAACATCAAGTTTTGAACCGAAATGGGAATTTGAGCTAACTAGGTTTTGGGGAAATAAAATGATTTGTTTAATTTTATGGTTTTGATGAATTAAACCATATTTCTTATCTAATTAGTGAGTTTTGAAATCACGATTGGTCTGTTTGGGTTTTTCTCGATGGTTTGACGTTTGTACATCGACATCGAGGGTTGGTTTGGCTATTCTTGCATGCGTAGGCGATAGGTTTTGACCTATGCGCGATACGCGTGCCGATTTGGTTTTCGTATGCCGTTTCGATTTCGAATTGGGTTTTTATGCAATATGATACGTTGTGACCTATAGCTACCCCCATGTGTACTTCGAGACGACAAGCAAGTGCGTGGCGACGTCGGCACCGGCGAGCGAAGATCAGGTGAGTAGATTATATCTATGGGGGAAGTCGGGTGGATGGCGTATAGCACCCCCGCAGTTCGTAGTAGGTTATGATATATATATGTTTATATATGTGATTCATGATACTTGGATGTTTATCAAGAGATGATTATTGTTTTCATGGTTTAGTTTAGGGTAATTAGAGGTAAACAAGCATAGCTTCTTAGTCGCGAACCGATATATATATATATATACACACACACGGATTATGAGGATAGTACTTGGGATTTGAGATGAGTCGATGGGATTGGGCTTGCCGCCGTGAGATCGGTGATGTGACAGGGTTCGTATTCGAGTTACGACGTGATATGTTTAGCGGGTCGTTTAGTCGTGGTGTTTTCATACACACGCAAGCTTGTATAGATGGTATCAGTTTTGTACTAGACGTAGATCAGTACCCCGATCATGATATTTGAAAAGAGGATACAAGATGAATAATGTGATAGATGTGACATTTGACATGTACCCAGATTTGGGAGGCCATACGACGGATTTACCGTACGAGCTATATATTGATGATAGATCCGCACTCTTGACTCGAGAATGTCATATTATATAGGGTATCGTATGGGATACTATTGAAGAGGGATCACCGACTACTATACACATATATAGATATCGACTCAGATTTAGGTGCTTTCCATACTCCTTTAGATTGGCTGTTAGTTAGACCTGTAGCTTACCTAGTAGATGTTAGCTTAGACCCGAGTCATACCTATTTCCAAAACTAACGAATCTTGAGGATTTTAAAGACATGTCAAGGAATACTACGGATATTTCAAAAGACGTACCTTTTCTTAAAAACACCGTAGCCATTATTTTCAAAACACCACGATTCGTACTATTTCAAACGACAAAACAGTATAACACAGGTGTAGCGATCTAGATTCCTTATTGTTACGTTATCATTCATGTTCCGCATATTATTGTTGCAATTACTATTCATTTACATTTATCATGTTGTTATCGTCTCAATGCATGTTTATTGTGTACTTAGTGATTATCAACCATGCTGTCAGGAAACCAGCACCATTACCGATGATGCGTATGTTCCACATACACTTACTTGCCGGCTCACACACATTATCATCGGTAATTGCCATGTCACGTACACTTTAGAAAATACTATTTCATTGACATAGCTTGCTAACTCATAGTTGCTACATGTTATAGCTTTCATATGCTAGTTTAATTATTGCATGATATCAGATGCATCCATATATTCATTGGTTATGCGGTATTATGGAGATTTATGTTGGTTTTCATTGTTATTGACATTGTCACTTGATGATTTTGGATTCTTCTTGATATTTTCTGGATTTGGAAACCGCATGTGGAAGTTTATTTAAACCGATGAATTGTTTTAAAGAGAAAAATGCGGTTTTCCTTGATATGATGAGTCTTTTCCACCATGATGTTTTTCTCAGTTCTAAGATGGTTTTTGAGACCCGATTCGAGGAGTTTGATGAACCGTCTGCGGGTACATGTTGGACCCGGTATGGTACCCCGGGCAAGAAGCTCGAGTTGTAGACGATGAGCCCGGCAGGGGCAGACTGCCTACCGGTGATTTTACCAGGCGCGGCGGATATCCGGAGGATACCGTTCATGGTCGTGAGATTGATGATATGGGCCAATCCGGACTGACAGAGCCCGAGTTTTTTAGATATTGAGATATTGAGATTTGAGACAATGAGATATTGAGATATTGAGATTAATGTTTTGTGTCGATGCTTGACACAGATTCTATGTTGATTTCATTGATGATATCTCGATTTATATACATACAGAAATCTTATTGATTAAAGAAAAATAGTTCTTAGATTCATGATGTACTCTATTCTCATTATATGCATTGCACATCATTTTAGTGACATATTGTTACCTGACATTTGTACATCATATTCGTGGCATGTTGTTACCTGAGGCACTGACACGAGTACTTGGTATTACACTTAGGGGTAGATGTTTACCCTTACCATTATATTATGCTTGAGGCCATATTATTATTTTGAGGATATTACTGATCGTATGACCTAGGATAGCGTCATGCATGTGATTTCTACTCGTAGATGTTTTCTACTCACGAGTTGGCAACTCACCCCCGTTGTGCCACAATTCCTTGCAGGTTTTGCCGTACAGGTTTCGTTGCGGCCTTGCTGGCACACTGTTTCTTCCTGGTGATTGCATTGGTAGGTGGGTTCTTTTGCATCAGGACCACCATCGTTTATTTATTATTTCAGTTGTATCTAGAAACTCCATCAACTAGATTATATATTTGATAGAGATAGAAGTCCAGACTTGTTATTCTTTCGACCTTAGAGTCGCGCGTTGTATTATTATGGTTTTCATATTGATTTTGGGTTTTCTTTTGAGTTTTGATCCTTGCCCTTCGGCGTTGTATATTATATTGCTTGCGTGGTTGTGACTGTCGATTGACGAAGAGCTAGCTCCCGCTTGGGGATGCCTTTTTATTTATTTCGTATACTATTCATGTTGTATCCCGTTTATGGCCAGTATTTACAAAGGAGACTCTGCCGAAATTTTCAGAAAATACTTGAGATTTTAAAAATACATATTTCGGCCTATATTGTTAAAACTACTTGCTTTAAATTGGTTTTTCCTTCACTCTACTGCTTCTTTGGTTTTGATTTCTGGGTTTTGGCTTACTTAGATTACGTACGCCTCGAGACGTTTCATAATTTAAGTGCCGGTCATATTCCATACTTTTCGGTTCGTGACAATATTGGTATCAGAGCGTTAGGTTTTACCTTCGAAGCGTAGGATGACCCTTGGTTGATGGAGTAGGTAGCTTGAGTAGACTGACGTACCGTACGTATGTTCCGCGGCATATTTACGATACGATACTCCGCTTAAGAAGCCTTAGGATGTACATTTCCTTGCACAGTATTATATTCCTTCCTATGATCTAGCCTCATCGGTACCAGTTTATGGTTTTGTTATCACGGTTGTACGGGCGTAGAGAGCTACAGCTAGAGTTGTGGTCAGAACGAGCTCGTCATGGACGAGGATTGACCAGGACGTGATTCCATGGACATACGATTGCATAGGGAGGCGTCGTTTCATTGTGTTTTCACGCCATGAGCATTTGATGGATCGCTTTTACGAGATTTCTCGGACGTGCGGACCAGCACCAGAGGATTGGGCCACTTCAAGAGCCCAGCCAGATTGTGATAACCGTCAGAGCACAGATTATTTTGATGATTGAGGCACTGTTCAGCGTGTGGACGAATGAGTCAGTGATTTTGGCGAATGAAAAGATATTGCCCAGATGTTTGAAGCTAACGCCGCACGAGTTATACTTCGAGATATGATAGAAGATCGCTAGTCCCCAGAGATGAAAGACTAGGACATGTGATTCATTGCCTACCCCGATACGAGGTCATCAGATAGTTTGATTCCAACTAGAGATGACTTCACGCTGATACATTGAGAGTCGATAGAGACGATCGAATGTCAGGGACCCATTTTCCATGTTTAAAGTATTCGGAAAACAATACAAGCAATTCTACGGAACCACCCTCTAGAAGAATGAAACACTAACTCGACATAATGACCATGGTGTTAGTTGTATGTATGTCCTAGAGCCCAGTATTGTACAGATGATGTATATTATATTGGATGCTTGGACATATATAGAGAGGACTTTCTTGCTCGATATGATAGTATGCTATCTGGTTGCTCTTTATCTTAACATGTATACTTGTCTCTTGATACTGTCTTATAGTTACATGTTGGTAAAGAACTTAGGATGTGTACTTGACTATCTGGACTATGATATAGATCATACTAGTGGGGACAGAGTAGTCCATAAGTACATCCTTTAATGTTCCTAGTCGTTGGTGTATCGAGACAGGGCATCGATATACCAGAGTAGACTAGCGTATACGCTTCTCGACCCATGAGATGGGCGATGGATGATCCCATATCCATTTGTGTTTGACATCAGAGATGGTATACGGGTGCTCAGTGTAGACTGGGTACACTGGACGGACTCGCCGAGAAATCCCAGATGGTATTATACCTCACGTCAGATGGCAGTTCTCTTGTGACACTTGTGCAGGTTAGTCTGTAGACTCGAGATCGTCATAGAGTCTTGTGTGATTCACACTGTGCTTTGATTTCCACTTTACCACCTCCAAGAGGGCGTGCAAAACTGTGGTTTTTGGATACAGTCCCGAGTCACATGGAGGCGATGAGTGATAGGAGGGGTTTCGTCTCTCCCGGTATTGGGGGTTGATGTTGCGCTGTGCTCGATTGGCCATAACAGGGAAGTCCCTTGCCAAGGCTGATTTAGAGATTTACTGGTAAATGTTACCAGTAGTTTCTTGACCCGTTATGGGCCTCACATCGGCATGACTTATCGGTTATTGGGGTCTGACGATTACCACCCCTAGACTTGATATGCGACATATCAGACGAGGAGACCGGACTCTACGGGAAGTGTTACCGGCAGGCTTTTACAGGAGTTGGAGCGGGCTTGCTTGCTGATCTTCTGATCACTCAATACCCGGGTGGCCATTACGTCAAGCTAGTACCGCTGACGGCTTGTGGGTGCTTGATGTGATCATTACCTACTGCCGGCTTATTGACGAGTCTTTAGAGTCCTACATAGAGGTTTTACTGGCTCAGGCAAAACGAAATAGGAGCATGTATGTGATATGTGCGGGATCGAGAATAATGCGTGTATGTGATACTGTATTCTATTCTCGTGACTTTTTGTATCGGTCGGTTATATATGATATAGCCGGGTTATCGAATCAAGTGTTGATTCGATAAGTCGATACAATGGATGTTAGTCGGTTATATGAGATATGACCGGATTATTAAGTCAAGTGTTGATTTAATAATTTAGTGTGTAATTGTATATTAGATATACTAGTTTACATTAACTAACACTTGTTCACTTAAGGATTTTTTTCTTACATGTGCTCAACTTTAATATATATGTGATATATATTAAAATGTGTTTTCTTTTTGTATTATGGTTGATGATACATCATACATAGGTGTGCAAGACATACACCATTCTATTTTAAATGGTGGTTAATAATTATATAAGGTAATTACAAATTAGTGGAGCTTTTGTCACAAGCAAGAAGGTTGTAGAAGCTTGTGGATGCTTTGACAAATTCCACTAACTTTGTTTTACTTTAGATTTTTATTAACCTAACCATTTAGGATTAGCCATGGTAATGTCTCTACATGAGTTAGTATATGATACTCACTCAACATGGTTAGCTCACTCACTTGATCATTATCCTCATCCTTTTTCTTTTGTTCATCTTCTTCTTCTTTGAGCAAAAAGAAAAAGCTTTCTAGGGTTTCAAAAAGAGAGTGAAAGATTGTGAGAAATAAAATTCTAAAGAGAACCCACTTCCTATTTCTCCATCCTCTACTAGACTAGCACTTTAGTATAGGGTGTTTGCTTCACTAATTCACTAGTTAGTGAAGTAGTATCTTGAGTTGATATTCCCTCGACGTAGATCATCTTCGGCCTCGAAGACTTCAAGCAAGGACGCGTCTCTCGCCTCGTGAAGCCATGCAAGAGTCCGGGAGAACCACGATCACAGCGAAGGGACTTCAACAAGGAGCTAATGAAGTGAAGGACCGATCTACAAAGGTTGTATTTCGTATTCACTTAGTCGTAAATGCTATTTACTTGCATGTGAAACCCTAATATTCTAGCAAAGATCTTGTATAGGGTTATTCGGCATGACTAAAATTTTAATCGGGCATAGTTGATGCGTTGTAGAACCTTGTTAGAGTGCCTAGTAACCCTACAGTGGTATCAGAGCCTAGCTAGAGCATTAGGCGACGTGTATACGAAGTTAAAACCCTGATCGAACCCGGAAACGTCACTTCAACCCCCTTTCTGGACATTTTTTAAAAACTGTGTTTTTTCTTAATTAAAAATACCTAAAAAATTCAGCAGGTGATTTTAGGAATTATTGTGCAAAATGACACTGTAACTCGTACGGATCGCCACGGAACCGCGG
The DNA here is from genome assembly GCA_030015575.1 of Agapanthus africanus. NCBI lineage: Eukaryota > Viridiplantae > Streptophyta > Magnoliopsida > Asparagales > Amaryllidaceae > Agapanthus > Agapanthus africanus. The sequence goes on from CM057337.1 coordinate 483,840,797, forward strand.
CAGTACCCTGCCTGTCCCGCGGATCCGCACCTGTACAGTAAGATTTGGTCATGCTTTTTGTACAGTAATACCCTTATCTGTTAGTGCTATTTTCTGGGTATTTTTAAAATGACTCAAGTGTTGAGTGTTCTGGGGATTATTTTGTATTCGTTGATTCGATCAGAATATTTAATTTCGTTATATTTTCCGGATAATTTAGTAAGTATTAAAATGTTCGAACGGATATCATTAACTCATTATTTCCCGGCACGAAAAACTTTCAAGTGTTGAATTTTTCTTGAGTTTAAATCTTTCGGAAAAACGTGCATGGAACGCGATGGACCCTCTAGAAGAACACAAACCTTAACTCGATTATGTGACCGTCTTGAACTGCCTCTAAACCTTAGGGTTTGGGGCAGTACGGCGTGCCACATGTGAGGCGTTGGCTTGACCCTTCTACGGCTGGACCGTTGCTACTGTGACGTATTCTGCAATTTTTGAACTCCGCTCAAGTGTTGAGCTATTATGGAAATCTTGGGTATTTGATTATTCGATCGGAAAGTTTAATACTGTCTATTTATCGGGAATGTGATACAATATGTGGAATTCATATAGTTAGGCATGAAATGCGAAGTATGTGATATTTCGGATTTACGATGTCTAAAGAGATTGTGGATTCCAAATGTTGTAGTTTTACACTTTCTTTTCTGCGACCGTAAGTGTAATATGTGATATCACCGGTTTCGTTGCTATATGTTAACGACAATTGGGATGCGCATATTTACTTACGTTGATAACATGTGATGTTATGTGTTGCTGGATATGTTATATTGGATCGTCGCGTTTTGAATAGCCGGGGGGTTTTATGTGAGATGAGGGTTTTTATTTTCATTCATGTAAAATTAAATGTATGTAATATTCTTTTATTAGGACACTTCCGGGATGAGGATGATGTCACCATTTGTATATTATTTACTTTTCCGCACTAGGATAGACCCAAGGAGGAGAGCACAAGTAACCGGGTTCTAGAGTCCAGTGGGAGACCAATTCGAGGAGTCGAGTCCGGGTCTCCTAACTCTAGAATTGGAAGGGTTGCTTGCCGCTCTCGTAGGAGTCTAGGGGTTTGGGTTTGGCTGTTCATCGCGACCGTGGAATCCGTGTTTTATAGAGGCTCAAAATAAAACACGGACATCCTAGTATATCCATTGTTTCATATGTTTATTCTGCTGCGATATCTGTGATGTGATCATTTGATATGTTGTGATAAATACTGTATATAGTATATATGATATATTATATAGACGTTACTTATGTTTTACACCTGTGCTAGCCCTGCCCCGCTCTGCCGTGAGTTACCTAACCTAACGGTGCACGAGGGGACATCGAAGCCAATGCGGATGGTATAAGTGTACGTCGTATTTATCTGTGATATTTAGGTGACTTAAATGATGGGACTTCATTAATGTGATTAATGAAAGAAAAGAAACCTAAAAGATGTTGTAGAATCAAAACTTTATAAAAAAGGGTAGCTTCAGTTTTGCTTTGCATAGCGGTATATATGATATACCCTGCACCTTATTCGAAGAGGAAAGAGCCGAGATCCCTTCACCGGGAGTGACCTCTTTAGCAAAACTGGCAGATGCTACAACACTCGGTTTGTCTTTTGATTGATTTTGGAGTTTTTGTTTTGCATAGCGATATATAAGATATATCCCGCACCTTATTCGATGAGGAAAGAGCCGAGATCCTTTCACCGGGAGTGACCTCTTTAGCAAAACTAATGAAAGCCTCAAAATCACTCCATTTCAAAATTCACTCGATTCTACAACGATATCAAGTTCATTACGCAATAGGTTTTCAGAGAAATCTGTCGTAGCCCTCCGTCATTTCAGATAAGTTGTATATAGAATTCGTGCTGCATTTGTTGGCTTTCGTCAAGGTGTAGTGTGCGGTAGCTATATGCTGCTTATCTGTAGCATATGATGCGATTGGAATAGGGTAGTCGTACGGCTTTGTTGGCTTTCGTCAAGGGTCGTGCGGGTGGGTTTAATTCAGTCAAGAAATGTACGGGTTGAACTTGACTAGCGGGCTATGGTTTGTTGGATTTCGTCAAGGTCATAGCACGTTAGGGGCAAAATATTATGTTAGTTGTATGTATGCCCTAGAGGCCAGTATTGTACAGATGATGTATATTATATTGGATGCTTGGACATATATAGAGAGGAATTTCTTGCTCGACATGATAGTATGCTATTTGGTTGCTCTTTATCGTAACATGTGTACTTGTCTCTTAATACTATCTTACAGTTACATGTTGGTAAAGCCCTTAGGATGTGTACTTGACTACCTGGACTATGATGCGGATCATACTAGTGGGGACATGGTAGTCCATAAGTACATCCTTCAAGGTCCCTAGTCGTAGGTGTATCGAGACGGGGCATCTATATACCAGTGTAGACTAGCGTATACGCTTCTCGACCCATGAGATGGGCGATGGATGATCCCATATCCATTGGTGTTTGACATCAGAGATGGTATACGGGTGCTCAGTGGAGACTGGGTACACTGGACGGACTCGCCGAGAACTCCCAGATGCTATTATACCTCACGTCAAATAGCAGTTCTCTGGCGACACTTGTGCAGGTTAGTCTGTTGACCCGAGATCTGTTAGTTGTATGTATACCCTAGAGGCCGGTATTGTACAGATGATGTATATTATATTGGATGCTTGGACATATATAGAGATGGCTTTCTTGTTCGATATGATAGTATGCTATCTGGTTGCTCTTTATCTTAACATGTATACTTGTCTCTTTATACTGTCTTATGGTTACATGTTGGTAAAGCCCTTAGGATGTGTACTTGACTACCTGGACTATGATGCGGATCATACTAGTGGGGACATGGTAGTCCATAAGTAGATCCTTCAAGGTCCCTAGTCGTAGTTGTATCGAGATGGGGCATCGATATACCAGTGTAGACTAGCGTATACGCTTCTCGACCCATGAGATGGGCGATGGATGATCCCATATCAATTGGTGTTTGACATCAGAGATGGTATACGGGTGCTCAGTGGAGACTGGGTACACTGGACGGACTGGCCGAGAACTCCCAGATGGTATTATACCTCACGTCAGATGGCAGTTCTCAGGTGACACTTATGCAGGTTCGTCTGTAGACCCGAGATCATCATAGAGTCTTGTGTGATTCCCACTGTGCTTTGATTTCCACCTAACCACGTCCAATAGGGCGTGCAAAACGGTGGTTTTTGGGTACAGTCCCGAGTCACATGGAGGCAATGAGCGATAGGAGGGGTTTCGTCTCTCCCGGTATTGGGGGTTGATATTGCACTGTGCTCGATTGGCCGTAACAGGGAAGTCCCTGGCCAGGGCTGATTAGAGATTTACTGGTAAGTGTTACCAGTAGTTTCTCGACCCGGTATGAGCCTCACATCGGCACGACTTATCGGTTATTGGGGTCTGACGTTTACCACCCCTAGACTTGATATGCGACATATCAGACGAGGAGACCGGACTGTACGGGAAGTGTTGCCGGTTGGCTCGACGGGAGTTGTAGCAGGTTCGCTTGTTCTCTTCTGATCGTTCAATACCCGGGTGGCCGTTACGTTTAGCTGACCGCTTGCGGCTTGGGGGTCCTTGATATGATCATCACCCACTGCCGGCGTATTGACGAGTCTTAGAGTCCCATAATGGAGTTACCTAGTCCAGGCGAAACGTTGTGGTGCGCGTATGCGATATGCGCATGGACCCGATTAAAATGCGCGTATAGGATACCGTATATTGATCGGGCGGCTTGCTTTTGGTTTGGGTCATATGTGATATGACCGGATTGATAAATCAAGTGTTGATTTATCATTTAACCATTAGTTTCTCACTAGAAATCCTTTCTTGTATTTGATGGATGTATGCATGCATGTATGCTTTCTTTATAGATTCATGCACATCAGGATGTACATACACACACACACATACATACATACATCCTTCATGGTTGTACATACATGAAAATGGTGGCAATATTAGACTCACACCATGGTTGGATTTATATATGATTTATTATTGCATTTGATTTAAAACAAAAGAAAAGAAAAGGATAATTCATGGATACTTTCTACACTCTTCTTGACCTAACCATTCCCACCCACCATTTGACCATGGATTACTTTTCCTTTTCTGTTTTTAACTCAAATTCAATAATATCCTAACCATGGTTTGATATGAGAAGAGGAAAATATATATTGATATATTTTCTATTTTTCTTTGATGAGTTATTCTTATCTTCTTCTCAAATAGCCATCATCTTCTTCCTCCTTCTTCTCTTGCTCTCTAGACTTTTGTAGTGAGCAAATTACATAACAAGATTGGATTTTGAAGTGAGAATAAGAACCACAACATCATTCTACACAAGTTTAGCCCACTTATTTAGAGTGTTATCTTCAATCGTTCTCTTGATCGGGTGAAGTTGCGAGCTTGGACTAGGAACTTCGGGTGGATCGTCGTGGACGTGAGAGGACTTCAAGAGGACCTTCCTCCAACACCAAGAGGCCGAGGAGTCTAGCGTAGGGAGCTACAATGGTTGTACTCTCTAAACCCCATCTATTCTTTCATATGTTGATGTGAAATTTTTTGAAACCCTAATTTTCTAGGAACGATCCGATGTTTGTTAACTTAGCACCCTAAAGACTCTACCTTTGGTACATGTGATGCTTCCAAACCCTTCATGAGGTGCTAGGCTAACCTTTCATTGGTATCAGAGACGACCTAGAACATTAGGCGACACTTTAACGAAGTAAAAACTCCGATCGAACTAAAATACGACTTTCTCGGACACTCTCTGGACATTTTTTAAAATCTGGTTATTTTCAGAATTAAAAATATGGAAAAAATTCAGCAGGTAAATATAAGAGTTACTGTGAAAAACGAGACCATGAATAGTAAGTTTGAGCGCGGAACCGCGGCAATAGCCTGCTTAGGCCGCGGTTCCGTGGCCGTTCTGTTTCTTCATGGTGTCATTTTTGCACAGTAACTCATTTCACTGCTTGTATAATTTTTAGGGTTTTTTTAATCTGAATTTTGTGTTGTTTATTCTGGAGATGGTTTTGGACTTGTCGATTCGATCGGAATTTTCATTTCGTGTTTTTTCCGGATAAATTAGAATGTATTGAAGTGTTTGAACGAGTATCATTTGCTCACTTTTCACGGGGTTTAAAATCTTTCGGAAATACGTGCAAGTTTGTTTGTGGTGGACCCTCTAGAAGACAACAAACCTTAACTCGATTATGTGACCGTCTTGAACTGCCTTTTGAACCTTAGGGTTTGGGGCAGTACGGCGTGCTACATGTGAGGCGTTGGCTTGACCCTTCTACGGCTGGACCGCTACCACTGTGTCACATTCCGGGTTTTTGAACTCCGCTCAAGTGTTGAGCTTTAGCGAATCTTGGGTATTTGATCGTTCGTTCGAAAACTTTAATACCGTCTATTTATCTGGAATGTGATGCAATATGTGGAATTCATATAGTTGGACATGAAATACGAAGTATGTGATATTTCGCATTTACGATGTCTAAAGAGAATGTGGATTCCAAATATTGCAGTTTTACACTTTCTTTTCTGTGACCGTAAGTGTAGTATGTCGATATCGCCGGTTTCGTTGGTATACATCAACGACAATTGGGGTATGCATACTTACTTACGTTGATGATATATGATATTATGTGTTGCTGAGATATGATGTGTAGGATTGTCGCAATTGAATAGCCGGGTTTTTTTTATGTGAGATGAGAGTTTTATATTTTCATTCATGTAAATTCAAAAGTAATGTAATATTCTTTTATTTGGGGCACTTCCGGGTTGAGGTCGATGCCACCTGTGTTGTATATTATTTACTTTTCCGCATTAAGATGGACCCAAGGAGGGGAACACAGGTGACCGGGTTCTGGGGTTTAGTGGGAGGCCATCTCGAGGAGTCGAGACCGGGTCTCCTAAACTCCAGAATTGGTAGGGCCGCTTGCCGCTCTCGTAGGGGTCCAGGGTGTGGGCATGGCTATTCATCGCGACTGTGGAATCCGTATTTTCTATTGTTGGCTAAATACTAAATACGGACGTCCTAGTATATCCCACATTATATCTATGTTTCTGCTGCGATATCTGTGATGTGATCATTAGATATGTTCTGTGATGGATACAGTATATAGTATATATGATATATTATATAGACGTTACTTATGTTTTACACCCGCACTAGCCCTGCCCTGCTCTGTCGTTAGTTACCTAACCTAACGGTGCACGAGGGGACATCGAGGCGAATGCGGATGGTATAAGTGTACGTCGTATTTATCTGTGATGTTTAGGTGACTTAAATGATGGGACTTCATTAATGTGATTAATGAAAGAAAAGAAACCTAAAAGATGTTGTAGAATCAAATTTTAAAATAAAAGGGTAGCTACAGTTTTGCTTTGCATAGCGGTATATATGATATACCCTGTACCTTATTCGATGAGGAAAGAGCCGAGATCCCTTCACCGGGAGTGACCTCTTTAGCAAAACTGGCAGATGCTACAACACTCGGTTTGATTTTTGACTGCTTTTGGAGTTTTTCTTTGCACAGTGATATATATGATATATCCCGCACCTTATTCGATGAGGAAAGAGCCGAGATCCCTTCACCGGGAGTGACCTCTTTAGCAAAACTAATGAAAGCATCAAAATCACTCCGTTTCAGAAATTCACTCGATTCTACAACGATATCAAGTTCATTACGCAATAGGTTTTCAGAAAAACCTGTCGTAGCCCTCCGCCATTTCAGATAAGTCCTGCTTAGTATTCGTGCTGCGTTTGTTGACCTTGTCAAGACGCAGTGTGCGGTAGCTGACCAGTATTTATCTGCTTATGCATATGATGCAGATTGGATTAGGGTAGTCTTACGGCCTTGTTGACCTTTTCAAGGGTCGTGCGGGTGGGTTTAATTCAATCAAGAAATGACGGGTTGAACTTGACTTACGGTCTATGGTTTGTTGACCTTGTCAACGTCATAGATTGTTTGGGGCAAAATATTATTGGGAATTTCAAGTGTTGAAATTTGCAATGAGATTGCATACCTTCTATGAGATAGTTGGATCCCGATACCCACTGCGAGTAATTGTTACTCCTGGAAGAGTTTTACACAGGACAATTAGCCGATCAAGTAGGTGTCTAGAAAGGTGTCAACGGGGTTACGCCTCTGGGAAAACAAGGTTTACTTTAATTAGGTCCGTGCGAAAGCACGGGGAACCTCCCTCAAAGTACCGACACTGGCCTGGCTGAAAGATCGACGAAGTTGTAGGGTGTAATTAATCCCGGCTAGTCTTTCCTTTTAGGGTTAGAAGGAAGATTTGATAAAAACAGTGGGAGCCATCCTGATTAGATAAGATAATAACCAATCTGATCTTGCAAGAGAATACGCTAAAGTGTTTTCTTCTCTCTCTCTCTCCAGGTAGCGACCATGTCATGCTTTAATCAAGATAATAACATGGATGTAATGACCGAACCCGCAAGTTATACTGTGCTGGGGAACGTTGGTTCCGTTCTTTCTTATAAGAGTTATAGGACTGAACAGGACATAGGGGAATACCAAGATTCCCATGCCACCCGAAAGAAGAAAGTACATGTTGATGCATTTTCTTCAGGTGTGTTCGTTACAGAGAACTGTTTCTCCGTTTGCCCTATGTCTTGGGTATTAGACACCGGGTCAGGATCCCATATATGTAATCAGTTACATGGGCTTAGGAAAGTTAGAGAACTTGGAGAAGGTGATAAAGACATAAGAGTTGGAAATGGTGCAATTGTTGCAGCTAAGACTGTCGGGGAATATCACCTTGCATTACCAACTGGTAATACATTGGTTCTGAATGAATGCTATTACATGCCGAACCTGATATGCAACATTATATCGGTTTCTTTGTTAAGTAAATAAGGATATAATTTTGTATTACAGGATAATGTTATGATCATTTTTCGTAACCAAAAGTTGGTTGGATCAGGCACGCTATGCAATGGCATTTATGTTCTAAATCAATCAACAGTTATGAGTATAACAAACACACACAATAGGAAGAGTTCAGAACTGAACGAATCCTTCTTGTGGCATTGTAGACTGGGTCACATCAATGCGACACGACTAGCTAAGTTGCATAAGGATGGATATTTGAATCCGTTTGAATTTTCATCTTATGACACTTGCCAGTCATGTCTCAAAGGCAAGATGACCAAAACTCCGTTTACGGGACACGGAGAAAGAGTTACTGAACTCTTGGGACTGATACATAGTGATGTATGCGGTCCCATGTCTACACATGCCAGGGATGGTTCTTCATACTTCATTACATTCACTGACGATCTCTCTAGGTTCGGGTATGTGTTCCTGATGAAACACAAATCAGAAGCTTTTGAGAAATTTAGAGAATATAAACAAGAAGTTGAGAACCAAACCGGAAAAAGTATTAAAATCCTTCGATCTGATCGAGGAGGTGAATACTTGAGCAATGAATTCCTGGACTTCCTAAAAGAGAATGGGATTCTCTCTCAGCTGACTCCTCCATATACACCACAGCACAATGGTGTATCGGAACGGAGGAACCGCACCCTATTAGATATGGTGCACTCTATGATGAGCACAGCTGAGTTACCTATTTCCTTCTGGGGATATGCGCTGGAAACAGCAGCATACCTATTGAATCAAGTTCCATCTAAATCTGCACCTACCACACCATATGAGATATGGAGTGGGAAGAGGCCATGTCTTAAACGAGTTAAGATATGGGGTTGTCCGGCCTATGTCAAAAGACAAAATCCGGACAAACTCGAGGCACGGTCAGTTCTCTGCAAGTTTGTGGGATATCCAAAGAACTCATATGGGTATTTTTTCTACCACAGTGAGGAACAAAAAGTGTTTGTTGCTCAACATGCCACCTTTTTGGAAAAGGAATTTCTTGTAAAAGAAATTAGTGGCAAAGTGGTGGAGCTGGAAGAGGTTCCAGATACACAAACCGTAACTGAAGATTTAGTGGAACCAGAAGACTCAGTAGCTCCCAACGAACCTCAGCCTCTCCGCCGATCTAGTAGGGTTCCTTGCCAACCTGAGAGATACTACGGTTTTCTCATAGATGGTGGGAGCGAGGATTGCATCATGGAGGATGATGACCCAACTAGCTTCGAGCAGGCCATCACGAGTGGGGACTCAGTGAAATGGCTGGATGCTATGCGGTCCGAGATGGAATCCATGTACACCAACAAAGTATGGACTTTGGAAGATGCTCCTGAAGGGGTAAAACCCATTGGGAGCAAGTGGATCTTCAAGAAAAAACTTGGTGTAGATGGGAAAGTGGAGACTTTCAAAGCTAGACTTGTTGCAAAGGGTTTTCGTCAAAGACCGGGTGTGGACTATGACGAAACCTTTTCTCCAGTGGCTATGCTTAAATCCATCCGGATCATGGTTTCCATCGCTGCATATCATGACTATGAAATCTGGCAATTGGATGTTAAGACCGCTTTTCTAAACGGTGATTTAGA